>JANRMT010062790.1:57387999-57402625 GCA_026402145.1 Polypterus bichir lapradei | reverse complement strand
CCCCCCCGTGGTCACGCCCCACCCCAGCCCCCCCGTGGTCACGCCCCCGAGACAATTGTTGTCCAAGTGCTTCATCTATCTTTATGCAACAATGGCAAAGTCAAAGCCACTAAAAACAAACTAAACTGGAAGAAGATGGTCTGATGACATTAAAATTTAGCTTTTTGGCAACCAGACAAAGTACCATGTTTGACCTAAGCCAAATACTGCACATTATCAAAAACACACCAGCCACCGTGAATGGTGGTGGCAGCATCATCCTCTTAGAGAAGTTTCTTTGTAGCAGGCTCTGGGAGGCTTGTGAGGGCAGCAGGCAAAATAAATGCATCAAAATACACAAAATCCAAGAGCAAAATCTCCAGGAGTGTACAAGAAATATGTGCCTTAGAAGAAGATTTATTTTCCAGGAAGACAACAACCCCATGCATAAAGCCAAAGCTACACAAGAATGGCTTAAAAACAGCAATGTTAATATCTCAAACTGGCCAAGTCAGAGTCCAGATCTCAATCCAATTGAGAACTTGTGGATGGACTTCAAAAAGGCCATTCACTTGCGATCCCCGTGCAACCTGACAGAATTTGGGAAGTTTTGGAAAGAAGAATGGGCTAAAATTGCAGTGTTCGGTTGTGCAAATCTGACAGAGTCCTGACAACACAGATTCAAGGCTGTAATGGCTGCCTGAGGTGTATCTACTAAATACCAAGCTGAAAGAGTAGCATTTTATTTTGTGGTTTATATTTGTAAAGACCACTTTGCAGAGGTCTTTTTACAGGTTGACATTAAAGAGTTTAATTCTCTTGATCAGTGTGGCAAAAAAGTAAAGTTTAACCCATTGTGATTCAATGTTGTATAATAAAAAATAAGAACATTTCCAAGGGGGTGAATAATATTTATAGGCATTGTGTACGTATATATAATTTATTTCTTTTGATATTGTCCTAACTTAAACATGTAAAGACAGTTAATTTGTTCTTTCAACCTGCCTTAATAATGTATAAAACAGAGTAGTTTTTAGTTTTTATAGTGAAATTTTAAGGTTTTAAGCCATTGTTCTCCGTATGCATCATTATTTATGTATTAGTATGCTTGCTCTAACTATTTATTGCCTGTTGAATGTTTGGACGTTAAGACTCATGAATGAAATAAATAGCTTGGAATCAATACAGCCTTGGCCTGAAACAAAATGAAAGGCTAGCATTGACCATTTTTTTTTATCATGCTACTGCAAATTCAAAGTACAAAAGAGACATATGGTCTTGCATGAACACTGGTTTTATCCTAAATCATAATGAACCAAAGTAAAATATCCCTTATTCAAATCAAGGCACATGCAGGGTATCAAGACCTTTAGAGACTTGTTTATTAAAAATGCACTTGCATCATTAAAACAAACCTTTACAAAATATAATCTATTAAAAACACACTTTTCCTTATATATAAAAGTTAAGGACATAATTACATATAACTTTCCATCTTGTTTTATCGAGTACACAATCTTTGTAATAAAATCATGCTGTAGATAAAGAGAAGAATGTTGAAGATCTATCGCTACTTTAACAACAATACAACCTAAGATAATCTAAAATGATGGGAACAGGATGTCTCAAAAGCATTTTCAAGGCAACAACCCTTCCTATAAGAGATATTGTGAAATGCTGCCATCCATTGACCATATGTTATGGAAGTGCTCTCACCTTACCCCATACCAGACTATTTATGCCCACTGATCAAATAACTATGGGAAATAGTGGATTGTTACCCTCTCAAAGCCCAGTTCAGAGAAGTATGACATAGAGCATCATTGTGCTATCAGCAGTTAAGTGTGATAGTGCAACTGCTGTTTGTTCATTGTCTAATTTGAATTAACAGGAAGGGGTATAACCAACCTTATACTTTATAATGTTGCATAGGTATACTATTTTGGGGTGAACAGTAAGCCAAAAGATAAGGCTACTTAGTACATCTTTGAATCCAAATACATTACCTTGCTTATTTGTACATTTTCACTGTAAATTTCCCATTACCAGATGCCTGGAGAATGTCTTGGTCAGAATTACTGTTCTTTCAAAGATGTAAAGTGACCTAGATGGTATCTTCACTCTCTTACCTGAATATGTTCTGGTGCTAAGACTTCTGTGGCAACAAGAAGAATGCAGGCCCCTGAGACAGGCCATAGTTTTCTACCACATTATATTGGTCTTCCCTATGCCCCCAAAAGCGTTTGACTTGAATGAATGGCATAAATTGTGACACACCTTAAGATTCTTCAGTGTACTCGGTTCTATTCAATTTATTTTTCTACAACTTTTTTCAATAAAGGCTCAGAATGCTTACACATATTTACAACTATAATGCTTTAGCAGTAAATTATTAAATCATATAAAACTTTTGTAGTAAACACTCAAATATATTCAACACACAGTTAAACAGAATGCATCTCAATGTTTAACATAAGATCTATTAATTTTATAACTGGCATATAGCCAGCTAACAACAAAGGGAAAGGAAAGTCTAATCTCCTGTTAACAGCATTCCTGTGGGGATATAACCTTCTGGGTGGTAAACGTTCAGATATTCTAGACAAAGTCATAGTTCTGATGACCTACGCCATCTGCCCATGGTCATATTACTGCTGAATAGTCTAATACAATGAGAAGGTATTCAGTTATCAACATATTTGATGTGACTTTCTATGAACGCAAGTTTGGCAATTAAGCACTGAGAACCAAGCAAACCAAGGAAAGAAACAGATTAGAAAGAGGGCCAGTGGCAATCCACAATGACGCGCAAGCTTTTATCTTTAAGGAATTGACGTAGACAGTAGACATTCCATTGTGAACTGTGTATGTCAGTCTATTATCAAAGTCATTTTTTACCTTCTTCCGTCCAGAGATAGTGATGTAAAAGGTGTAGAACATGTCAGACAATAGTAAAGCGGTAGGAATTATGCACAATACTCTGCACAATGTCTTTTCAACATCAGTTTCTGGCAGTACATCTAAACTAACAAAGGGTTGCTTGACAAACCATGGAGCAACTTCAATATATAAAGTCCAGACTGTTTTTTGGCTTGACCACTTCCTCCACTGTCATCATTATTCAAATATTTCTCCTTCTGTTATCTCCAAGCTAAATGAACAAGCCTTGAAATATCACCTTACTCTCATGCTCCTCACATAACGTCTCAAAATTTATAATGTAGCACTCGGCTCTTCTGGCAGCTGATGGAGAAACCTGGCATAGCAAAAGCTGAAAGCAGTCACTGAATTACAGGTTTACTGAAAAAAAAGTAACATATTTTTTGTGTTCTGTAATCATTTAACAGGTTTTGAGTAGGCAGTTATGTTAATTAAAAATGTCATTAAGTATTTGAAAAAGAGAAATTTTTAAAATTGCAAGTATTTCATTCAAACTAAGGTGAAAATCGCCTGAAACAATATTTAAAAAATGCATACATTAATCAAATTAACATGCACAGTTTTATTTGCAATGTCCATATGGTCAAGGATGAACAAGAAATAAATTATTTGATAGGATGTAGATTACAGCAGTAAACTATAAACATCTAAAGTAAAGATATGTTATACTATATTGTCTTTTAAATAAAACATAATCAGACTAATGTATTCTCCAGCTTAATGTGTATTTTCTGTTAATTGTTGTTTTAGCTCTTTTTTAATTATTATTTTGCCTGTTTCTATGCGATATCTGTTAGATTATGTCATTAAATATTCTGCCATTCATTATGTTTTGTGTGTGGAACCCCCCTGACATCACTACTGCTGTGTCCTCAATCTGCCTTTATATTAAGGTCAGAGAGGGGCTTCCAGCATACGATCATTGAGAGTTACAGTGAGCATTAGTTACTTTTGATATTTCTGGCTTTTGTGGATCATTTCTTGTGGTCTTGGATTGCATTTTGGGACATGTTCACCTCAGATTGTCTCTTAGGCAAGTCCCATTTTACTATTTTTCAAGTTTATAAAGATACTTTGTTTTGGGGTGTTTCAACAAGTCTCCCTCTCCCTCGTCAGGCATTTTTGTATTTTACTGAACTTTTAAGTTATTTTTTTGGACTTTAAAGCCAGCTTCTCATTTTGGGACTGGGTAGATTGAAGCCTGCAGGGAGTATGAGGATTGGCAGCCTGGAGTAAGGCCATTTTTCTGGATATGTCTGCAAAGGTAAACTTTGCTATTACAAAAGTGTTAAATGCTAAGGTGTAGTCTATAACCAGAGCTCCAGAAGAACAATTTTTATTATGAAGATATGCCAAGATGGTATGAAGTGCAAGGGATATGGCATCTTCTGTAAAATGATAGTGAGGATATGGAAACTGGAGGTGACCATGACTATCTGGAATATTTTACTTAACTCTTTGAGGGCTGAATATTTTTTCCAAAAAACTAATTTTTCTGAAAAACACACAATGCACTGGTTTTACAAAGAAATCAACAGAAATCATCTGTTGCTACGTGCTGTGGTTGCTGTTGGCGCCTGTTCGTCATCTCTGGCAGCAGTGACTGTGCAGATGTTGGCTCAATGGCCAGCAGGAATGTACGACAGGCCGGCTACCAATCTGTTTTAGCAAAGCAGGTGGACGATGGTGGCAGTTGCAGTGTGATACAATATGGTTTGTATCTCTTGTCATCATAAGTGGTGGTCCTCCAAGGCAAACGCTGCTGTAGGCTTATCCGCTACATGAATGTGTTCAGCACCACAGTTAGCTGGGGACTGATAGGCTGATGCAGGTACCTCATTTTCATTTTTCATCTCCAGATCACTTGCATCAAACTCGGAGTCCGAAAAGTCAAAGGCTGATTCAGAAATAATACGTAAAATGTCCACGGAGTATTTTGCTTTGCACATTTGCTTTAGTCTCTCGCCAGATGTTGCTGCCATTTTAGAGGCTGTTTGCTCTTAACTGCTCCTGCACGTGCAAGTAAAGAGAGTCGAACTAAAACATAACGGTGAGTTTTGTCACAGTTTACAGCCAATTACTGTCCTCTACCCCTGAACTTCAACAAAAGTCAACATCAGCCCTGAAAGAGTTAATGGAAGGGATAGAGTCAGTTGTCCTCACTTGGCATCTTCTCTGTGCTATGGAGGAAGCAAAAGAGGAGAAAGTTAGCTCCCTCTAAACCCAGGGTGGTAGCACATACTTCTCATGAGCTTGGTGAGTCGTCCACAGACTTGCATGCTTGACTCATTTAAAAATCCTCTTTATGTTACTTACAGAAACAAAGACGGATGAATCGTGTAGTACTGCAGGAACTCAAATGGCACACTGCTTGTTATTGCAATCAAAATGGACATAGAGAGCATAAATTTCATTGCAATGGAAAAATGCAGATGAGACTGGATTAGTTTTACTTTGAATTTATTCTTAATCCCTCTCTAGTTTAATTCCATACTGACATTTAGCCACATTGTTTGCTTTTCTGAGTTCATATCTGCATTTCTGTCCATATTACTGTTTTAAAATACCTAGCTATGTGCCTTCAGTAAATTCTTGATATGAGAGGTGATGAACTGTTTCATAATAATAAACATGTGGACAGGCACACTGTTGTCCATACATTTTTTTTGCTGAATCCTGTTATGAGGTCTTTTTACTCAACCAGATCTTAAATACAGTATGTCCTAGTTTGCACAATCAGCATTAATGATGTAAAGAATGTTTTCATGACACATATTATAGTTCATTGATACGTGTTGACCAATGTATATTTTTGTGTCAAGAGTGTGTATATTTTGCAAATTTAGCTTTTTCAGTAGGATAATGTGAATTCTGCTTAATGCAATAATGTCTCAAGTCACCACATCTGAAGTTTAATAAACCAACCATGTGATGAATTGGAATATGTGTTTTCAGTATACGCTTCCACTTCCAGTTAAAATCCAACAAGTCCGGTACATATCCCACTCAGAGTGGTCCACCATCCGTGTGCTGCACCTTCAATATCTGGCTCAAGCCATTCCCCAATGAATACGGTCTGTTTGACGAGAGATTGGGGTCCTCAAAGTGAATATTAAATAGTGGCTTCTGTGTATTTAAAGAAGATTCTGAGATTCAAATTTTGACAAAAAACATTAAAATATAGCTGTGGTAGCACTTCTGCCTCACATTAGGGAGACCAGGGGTCACGTCCCAGGTCCTTACTGTGTGGAGTCTGCGTGGGTTTCCTCCAGGTGCTCTGATTTCCTCCCACAGTCCAAAGACATGCAGGTTTTGTGAGTTGGCAATCCAAAATTGGCCCTAGTGTGTGCTTAGTATGTGTGTGCGTGTGTTCACCCAGCGATGGACTGGCACCCTGTCCAGGGTTTATTCCCTCCTCCTTGACCCTGTTCAGGACTAAGCGGGTTAGAAATTTTTTTTTCATCATTGACTGACATTCAAATATAATAGTTAAAGTCAAATCGCAAACTTAAAGGTTTTCGTTTCCTAAATTCTTGATCCATCCATTATTATCGGAGATTTCCTGTAGTGTGACTGTGAAATGCACAAAACAACTTTATTTTAATTTCAAATGAATTGGTTAATGAAAGCTTAGCAAAGGAGGTTTTATTTTTACACATACTATATGTAAAAAGTGAATTTCTTACCTGCCTAAGCTTTTGTATCATATTAATGCTATACCTATTATAAATGGATTTGCCCTTTGGAATGTGCTCATTTATGTCATAAAATTGCCAACAACATGGTAAATCATTTCCCTGGATAATTATATTAAAAGCATAAAAGTACCAGTGGAATCATAAAAAAATATATATAGCACTGCAGAGTAGATATCTAGGTATTATATTATGTTCAGCAGTAAAAAAAAGATTTTTTCCCCCTAAGTTTAAGAAGAAGTAAAATAATAATAATAATAATTTTACAGACAATAATTATAAAACGCAGGCACTTTAATCACAGAGATGTCTGCCGCATTTAGTAGAATGAATTTCTCTGTAATAAGATTGTAGCAGATAAGTTTAATTTATTGCAGCTTGAAACATTTTCATTGTTTATGCTGCTGTTTAATTCCTGCAACAGATGGCTAGTGAGTATTCTTGCCTCTGGATAAAATCATTTCTTATGACTTTTTTTTAAAAATTGACTGTTCTTTTTTTTTTTTTTCTTTTTTCGATTTTGTGTTCTTCACACCTTTTTTGGAGAAGAACTCAATCAATGACCTTGTCTCATTAAACTCATCATTTTTCTTTTATCACTTTTGTCCTTTCAGTTGGCAACTTTTGCAGTGTGCCATGCCTAAATGAACATAATGGGCAACGAGCTGCTTGAAGAAGTCATATTAGGAAATCCTGCAATCAGAAAGAACACCATTTATTAAGATGAAATGGTGTTCGTTTTTGTGTTATTTGGTGTAAATGTGATCTGTCCATTATATACTTACTGTGCAGAGACAGTAACATAGAGAAAGGAGGCAGAAATTAAACGTCTCTTTGACTCAGGCAAAAAAGGTGCCCAGAGTAAATCTTCACTATCAGATCGTTTCAACATTCAGTATTTAGTTTACATTTGTGAAAAGGATCCCTTGTTTAAAATGGTCTCAGTAGATTGCCAGGTTGTATTTAAAACTTTCATAAGAGCTAATTAAAACATGAGATTACACTGCATGCTTACTGTTCATTTAGACTCTCTTGTCGCAAGTAAATGGAATTCAGAGTTTCTGATTATTAATTAAAAGTTTGCTTTCTCTTTTATTCCCTGGTTACATATCCTTAAGAGGTTTTTTTTGTGAAATGATTTGTAATCCTTTCTGACAATGCCTTTCTGAATTAAAATTGAAATGAATAAAATCCTTCGTAGTTTTTTAGATATTGAAAATCATTTGTCATGTTGATGGTGGCTTACACACCAATAAATACAAGAACATAAAAAGAGAGAATTTGAAAACTTGGTTTGTCTGTCAAGGACCGCTACAGGGTAATAGTAAAATAGGCTAATACCTAAGGGGCTAAATCTTACAGAGGCTGTAGTACATGGAGGTTAGATGTAATTCCATTACAGTGGAAACCTTTAAATTTATATTAGATTAGACTCCGGATGGAACAGCTGTTAACTTTGCCGCCTTATAGCTGTTGTTTTCTTTTCTTTCTTTCTTTTCAAACCCAGCATTTACACTAACCTTTCTAATCCAGCATCCCCATAGTCACTTCACATGCGGTATGGACATAATAATCTTTTCTGAAAACCACTACAAAAATACTTATTACCCAACACAAGACATACAAATAGTTACAACCAAATGACAGAGAGTTCTAGAGAGAATTCACATTAATGAATGTTCTTCAGCACTTTCTAGTGGGATGTAATCAGTGTTGGGCGTTGTGGTTCCATTGCTGAAAAACTGATCCAACATCCTGGCTTTGAATCCTATGCCACTTTGCAGGCTGTTTCCTTGGGTCTTCCTCCAGGTATTCTACTCTTCCTCCCACACGCCAAAGAAGTGTGTTTTATGTTCAATGGTGATTTCAAACTGGTGAGTGTACAGCTGTGTGTGCATGTGAAAGCCTTGTGATGGACTGGAGTCCCATCCAGGTTTGACTCCTACCTTGAATTTGATGCTACTAGAGCAAACTTTGGCACCATAAAAGCCTAAATTAGATTAAGTGGTCTTTAGAATTTTATGAGATGCTACTCATGTGCTACATTACTAATACTTTTCATGTTAAAACAGAGTAAGGGAAAATAATAAGGTACGGTTTTAAATCCCATCTGTAGTGTCTGTTATAGAGAATGTCACGTTCTTTGTTCACCTGATTTGCCTGTAGGAGTTCCCAAGTACATGCTGATAGATTAAGGACCTGTTTTAGAGAGTCATATTTAGAGATAGGGTTAGAAGTCTTGAAGTATAGCCGCTGACTCTTCGCATCGAGAAGAGCCAATGGTGGTGGATTGGGCACCTGATATGGATGCCTGGGACGAGGTGGGTCTGCTCTATGCTCCCATTACTCTTTCAGGAAGCCTCTTGAACCCAACACCATTGATAATATCACAGATAAGCTGGACAATGAGGACACCAGAACAAAGCAAGGGGAAAGGTGCAAAGTGCAAAAGTGCTTTTATTTAAAACCAACAAAACAAATCCAAACAAAATCCCCAAATAAGTGCAGTGTTTCAAGTGTTTATAAATAATCCATAAAAAAGGTAAAATCCAGACATTTAAAACAAAGCTAAAATGAGATTAAAATCCTGCCACAGACATTGGGATCACACCAAACCAAGCACAGCTCCTTCCCAGTCTCTCTAGCTCACCTTCAGCCACCGTGGTCGTCACACTACCGACCCCCGTCCTGGCTGCCTCCATCGGTGTCTGCCAGACCACACGGGGTCAGATGTCCTCCCGTCTTCTTTCTTGCTCTCTTGTCATCCCTTAGATCCCTAGGGTGGACTCCTCAATGATCGCACCCAATCTCCCATTCAGTGGGCACGATCCATCCCTTGAGTGCCAATCCTTCGCTCCATTCGGGACCCCTGACCGCACTGACCTCTCTCATTCATCCTGGCTGGCTGGCTCGTCCTCTTCGTTTCATCTCCAATGCTGCTCTCACTCTAAGCCTTTCTTTTCTTTCAGTTTCTTTATTTTTTCTCCTCCCTTCCTCTTTGTGCCGGCCTGTTCTTTTACGGCTCCATGGGCGCAGCTTCTCAATCATGCACTGCAGGAAGCCAATTAACCAAATGAGAATGATCACACCCTCACGTGCAGGTGCCACTCACCCCAATTATTATTAAATTAAATCTGTAGCTGCAGACCCACTACACCACAATGCCTCCCTGTGGAGGAGACCCTGGGGAAGACTCAGGGCTCCCCTTTAGGGGTCATATCTCCCAGATGGCCTGGGAACACATTTGGATTCCACAGTATGAGTTGGCAAGTGTGGCAGGGGAAATGGACATATCGGCCACACGGCTAAGACTGTTGCCCCCACAACTTGGTTTCAGTTAAACAGTAGAAAATTGATGAATGAATAAATGAGATTTTATTTATAGGTGTTTAATTTTTAAAACGATTCATCTCAAGTGTAATTCTAAATATTTGATTACAGGAATTGACATTGATATCCTGTGACCCCCAAAAAAAAAAAAAAAAAAAACATAGAATGTTATCTTTTCAGTTTCTTGCATTTCAGGTCACATGGGAACCCATGACTTCTGTTTCTTTTAATATGAGTCTCCAGAATGTTGTGGTATACAAGGTACATACTAAAGATGTCTGAGATTTTATGTGTCTTAGCAGATGCAGTCTTCTGCTGTGCATTGAATTCAGTCATTGAGTTTGTCCCTATGCATAAATGTTATTTCCTATTCCTTCTTATAGCTGTATTGTGGCTAGGTAGCTTAAAAGCAATATTTTTGACTTTCATTCATCTAGATCTCAGTTGCCCCTTGTAGTATTTCATTATGCATTAACCCAGTTTTCTGCGAGCAGTTGGCTTAAGTGTAATTGAATGAGTGTAAAACAGACAAAAAATACACATGAAGGCTTACTGTTTAGATTAAGTGACTCCAAAGGTCTTTGCTTCTAGGAGTACACATCAAAGTAACACCTTCCATGATGCATGTTATGTTTGGCTATGTAAAATATTAAAGTGTTGCCTGAAATATCAGCCTGAAACATTTTGACTTTTTTATAAGTTGTGTTTATTCAGCCATACAGTCTCTAATTCCACGTATCTTTTCTAGGGTGACCGAGAGCTGAACCTACTCTCAGCAGAAAATGGCAGAAGGAAAAGGCACTCCTTTAATGAAATGTCACTATCACTATCTCACACACGAATACAGGCAGTAAGACATTTATAAAAGGCCACTTTGGGTATGTTAAGGGATGTGACAATACAGAAAACTAATCTATACTAATAAAAGGCAAAGCCCTCACTGACTCACTCACTCACTCACTCATCACTAATTCTCCAACTTCCCGTGTAGGTAGAAGGCTGAAATTTGGCAGGCTTATTCCTTACAGCTTACTTACAAAAGTTAAGCAGGTTTCATTTCGAAATTCTACACGTAACGGTCATAACGGTCGACAACGTCCGCCATGTTGAACTTTCTTATTTATGGCCCCATCTTTACGAAATTTGGTAGACGGCTTCCCTGCGCTAACCAAAACCGATGTACGTACATATTCCGATGGTATGATGCCACTGTCGGCCGCCATATTGAACTTTCCAACGTCACTAATTCTCCAACTTCCCGTGTAGGTAGAAGGCTGATCCCATCTTCACGAAATTTGGTAGGTGGCTTCCCTGCTCTAACCAAAACCGATGTACGTACTTATTTCGGTGGTATGATGCCACTGTCGGCCGCCATATTGAACTTTCCAACATCACTAATTCTCCAACTTCCCGTGTAGGTAGAAGGCTGAAATTTGGCAGGCTCATTCCTTACAGCTTACTTACAAAAGTTAAGCAGGTTTCATTTCAAAATTCTACGCATAACGGTCATAACGGTCAACAACATCTGCCATGTTGAACTTTCTTATTTATGGCCCCATCTTCACGAAATTTGGTAGGCGGCTTCCCTGCGCTAACCGAAACCAATGTACGTACTTATTTCGGTGGTATGATACCACTGTCGGCCGCCATATTGAACTTTTCAACGGTCTTTGTTACTTATGGGCCCATCTTCAAGAAATTTTGTACGCGGGTTCCCAACGCTAACTGAATCCTAGTATAATATAACATTCTTAAACCTGCTTAATTTAGAGTAGGATTATTGAGAGCCAAAGCTCATCTGCAAGCCATCTAGTGCAAGATGGGAAGCTCTGGATTTGATGCAAGTCCAGCAGAGCCCACTCATACACACCTCCACACAAGGCCAAAGGACAACTAATGATTACCTAGCACACACATCTTTGGAATGTAAAAAGAAAGCTTGAGTACTAGAAAAAAACCAACAGAGACACATGGAAAACATACAGACTCCATATCGACAATAACAAACTGTCCAGCACGCTGAGTCTGCAAGGCGACACCACTGTGCTACTGAAGCCAATTTAGACAATGTAAAGTGTGGGGTTCCTTCACAGAAGGGGTCTTGCTCTGAAATGGAACCAGAACCCTAAGTAATTTCAGTGGGAAATCAATCCACTGTTCCACCTTGTCCTATTTACCTAAATTATAAGGAAACTGCAAATGCTAAGGCTTTGTATTAAGCATTCTGCAGTTTAAAAATATTTGATTGCATGCCATTTGTTGCAGTATAGTCCTTGCATTCCAAGTTACCTTCTACAATTTGAATGCTATTATTTACATCACATTAGTCATGCTTGTTTGAATTTCTGTACTCTGAAGGACACCAATGGCCTCTCTTGCATTTACTTTTGTTCTTTCTAAGCAAAGTCTCAGCAGTTCAAATGCATAAAGCATTACTGATGAGAAAGATACCAAACTGTAAATGGTTTTTAATGTTCTAACTTGATTAAAAGAAGACATACATACGCTGTAACCCCTTCTTTTCATATAAACAAAATCATTTGTCTACCCTGTAATTAGAAGTCAGTAAATATACGTAAAAATAAATATTCATATATCACGGGAATAAATAAGCTTGTGTAGATCTTCCTTGGATGTTCAGTTTGTGAGCAATCAATCATTCAGGTTATTACCGAAGGCGACATTATGTTGATGAGTGGAATTGTGTTCTTTATAGCCTGAAGGGAATGTTGGTGGCTTCTGTTTTCTTTAATGCGTAGTTTGTGGTGTAATTTTCTTTTACTGTTTTCTTCACATGAAAATGTGTCCCAGTGGTTTTCAAGGAGAATATATTTTTAAAACAGCAGGGAAGTAAAGGTTTATGAAGTATAAATGCGTATACAGAAATACTGCTTCAATAATCCCGGGTTCTCCGTAATGACAATATCTAATTTTAAATCCAGGCATTGTAAAGAACAGGCGAATCTGTCTTTTTTTTTTTACTATCTGCTTTTCTTTCTCTACTGTATGCATTGCCATGAATTAGAAGATTCATTTTGAAAGTGATGCAAATATATTTTTTTCTTAGGACACATATTATAACTTCAAGTACACTTCACAGTGATCTACAGTCAAGTCAGGTTTTTCCTCTTTCTAGAAAACTGATGCAAGAGGAATGAATGATTGGCCCAGCACTTCTAAGATTTTCCCATTCAAATACTGCTCATCATTTTATTGGCTGTCTTTCATATTGTTGATTGTATATGCAGGTTAGTTTATAATTACATACTCTGTATTGTAGTGAAAATAGTTGATCAAAACATCAGGATGTAGGCAACACAGTGAATAGTCATTGTATGTATGAAGTAGAACAGTTTGGTTTGCAGGTTTTTAATGTGTAGATGGAAAAATGTAAAGTATGCAAGTCTAAAGCAAAAAAATGACAAATCAAGTCCACGATATGAGTATAAATTATTGTGCTAAAAAGAACAAGTGTGTTGTCCCATAGCTGCATGCTGCTTTTATTTTGTTTCTTACTTGTATAAAGGGCAACCTGCATCTTTTCTGTAGCTCTCAAAAATGTTTTTGGTATATTTTTATTTGGAAATTTTTGGAAAACACTTTATAAGAATATGCCAACAGCTACACATCTTTGTTGCTTCCTATTTGCCAGTGTTTACATTTTATCAAATATTACACTACTAATACCATCAAGTAAAATGTACTTTATATTGAGGAACATTTGGAGGTTGCTATGCCAAGAATATAGTGCAAGTAGCGATTTTTCAAAGTAAATTAGATCATTAGGACATCAGAACTATCTAGACAAAAACATACCAATCAGCAAAACAAAGCTTGCCAGTCCAATCCACATAATTCTTCTACAATAACATCAAATTGAGTTTTGAAAGTCCATAAAGTTCTACTGTCCACCACACTACTTGGTAGCTTATTCCATGTGTCTATGGTTTTCTGTATAAAGAAAAACCTCATAATGTTATGTGAAATTTACCCTTAACAAAGTTCCAACTGTGTCCCTGTGTTCTTGATGAACTCATTTTGAAATAACAGTCTTGATCCACTGTACTAATTCCCTTCATAATTTTAAACACTTCAATCATGTCTCCTCTTAATCTTCTTTTGCTTAAATGGAAAAGGCTCAGCTCTTTTAATCTTCCCTCATAATTCAACCACTGTAGCCCTGGAATCAGTCTGGTCGTTCTTCTCATGACCTTTTCTAGTGCTGCTATGTCCTTTTTTAGCCTGGAGACCATACACAGTACTCAAGATGAGGCTTATCCAGTGCATTATAAACCCTGAGCATAACCTCCTTGGACGTGTACTCCACATATTGTGCTATATAACCTAACATTCTGTTTGCCTTCTTAATGGCTTTTGAACACTGTCAGGAAGTTGATAGGGTCAAGTCCACTACAACTCCTCAATCCTTCTCATAAGGTGTACTCACAATTTTCAGACCTGCCTTTGTGTATTCAAATGTAACATTTTAACTTGCTCTACTTGTAATACTTTACATTTACCTATATTAAATTTTATCTGCCACAAGTCTGCCCAAGCCTGTATCTGTCCAGGTCCCTTTGGAATGACTCAGTCAATTATAGATTATCAGCTAATTCACCTAACTTGGTATCATCTATCTCATCCATCTTATTACTTATATTTCTATCCAAATCATTTATTTA
>JANRMT010062790.1:57313759-57373621 GCA_026402145.1 Polypterus bichir lapradei | reverse complement strand
GTGAAGATGGGGCCATGAATAAGAAAGTTCAACATGGCGGACATTGTTGACCGTTACGCGTAGAATTTCGAAATGAAACCTGCTTAACTTTTGTAAGTAAGCTGTAAGGAATGACCCTGCCAAATTTTAGCCTTCTACCTACACGGGAAGATGGAGAATTAGTGATGTTTGGAAAATTCAATATGGCGACTGACAGTGGCGTCATACCACCGAAATAAGTACGCACATCGGTTTTGGTTAGCGCAGGGAAGCCACCTACCAAATTTCGTGAAGATGGGGTCAGCCTTCTACCTACACGGGAAGTTGGAAAATTAGTGACGTTGGAAAGTTCAATATGGCAGCCGACAGTGGCGTCATACCATCGAAATAAGTACATACATCGGTTTCGGTTAGCGCAGGGAAGCCACCTACCAAATTTCGTGAAGATGGTGCCATAAATAAGAAAGTTCAACTTGGCGGACGTTGTCGACCGTTATCGACCGTTATGACCGTTACGTGTAGAATTTCGAAATGAAACCTGCTTAACTTTTGTAAGTGAGCTGTAAGGAATAAGCCTGCCAAATTTCAGCCTTCTACCTACACGGGAAGTTGGAGAATTAGTGATGAGTCAGTGAGTGAGTGAGTGAGTGAGTGAGTGAGTGAGGGCTTTGCCTTTTATTAGTATAGATTACCAACTGTTATGTTACTTAATGTTTGTTTTTATCTGTAAATTGAGGGGGGTGCACTCTTTTCATGAAAATGACTTTGTTTTTTCACTGTTTATGTTCATATTTAAGCTAAATATACAATTTTCTTGAATAAGGGCCCAGTTCTTATTTTTCAAAAGCATGATATTTTTTGTAGTTTTATATATTTACATACAATTAAGAATGCGTATTTGGTTATATGATGTTATATCATGTAAGAAATATACCAGATCTCCAAGTATTCCACACATCTCTCTCTATCTCCCTCAAATGTAACTATTCTTCCAACAACCACAATTTGAACTTTTGACTCTAAGCTCATCAAAGCCCTAAGAGTACTTCTCAGGCCAATGACATCTCAGCTTTGTAAACAGGAACATCTTCCTCTTGTGGTATGATTCTTCAGTTACCTTAAGAGGGTAGCATTTCTATGGCAGCCCACCTCCTGCCATGCCTCTTATAAAGGTCCCTGCTGATCCAACGTGGAACCACGTAGGATATTCAGTCAATGCTTCAGTCGTCCCCGGCCCCAATATCTATTTTACAGGGTTATAAATGTGTTGCAACTGCTGGGTCACACTGTCCCCTAGCACTTTGGGGTTTCATTACATACTCCCACACAGACCACATGTCACTCTGCTGTCTATAAACCTTCCTCTGTATCCATTACTCTGATAGGGATCACTGCCCCTATGGCAGTAAGGAAGATGACATTTTTTACTTAGGAGAGTGACATTTTATGTACACATTAAGTGTATCCCCATTCACTTTATATCAACTAACCCCAATTGTCGTCAGATTGCTTTAAGAAAAATCTCCTGAGCCCAAAGTTACAGAGTTTTAAAATGAAAAAAACAAAACAGTGAGAACATAATCTAATGTCACTATATTAATTAGGCAGGATGATTTGAACATACCTTTATGTTACCTGTCCAAAGTCATACTTTAAAAAGGATTCAGAATTCCTTCAATGGCAGCCAACAGACTAAACGTTCTATCTGCCTTGCTGGAGAATATGTACAGTCCGAATCGAAGACAACACAATGTAACCACCCATCCCATGTGAGATCTAGCCCTGGTCTCCTCTATTATATTTTGTTAATAATTTATGAAAAATAACATGAAAAAATTACCAAACGAGTGATAAACTTTCATTATCATGGAGACTCAGGCCCCCAAGGCTCAGGTATGATGTACCAGCTTAAATGTAGGAACAGTTCCTGCCAATGCATTTTCACATGCCCTGGTGTCCCAACATACTCATCACTTCTGGTACATATTTCCTTCTCTCCTCCAGAGACCTGCTGAGTGTGCCTCTGGCATGTGTCGGCCTTTCCTGTATGCTATTTTCCACTATCAAATTATGTACTTAATAATAGTAATACATTATTACCAGTAGTTAGTTATGGTGTGTAGGGTGGTTAATATCATCTGTTTAATTCCTTCTTTTAACCATTTTGGCTTCTTTTGTTATTTAATGTGTTCCAGTTTCTTCTTTATTCTACTGTATGTTTTTTTTCTTTCTCCATCTTATTATCTTATTATGACTGCCTTCAGCACTATAGCATGATGCATAGAATTACTTGATTTAACAAGACTCAGTTAAATTGCTGTAGAGTAGTTAGGACTACCAGTTTTTTAAACTGATTTGTTTGATTTTCACCTCCATAATCTGGTACATTGTTACATATCTTTAACAGTTGAAAAATCTTAGAATACTTGAGGTAACCTAAGAAAAAATATCTAATGCCAATACAGAGCCTTGGGTAGGCCATACAAAGCATCGGATGCAAGGAAACAACTCTTGATGAAGTGCCATTTCTGCTCAGTAGGCCTATATATTTAGATATTGTAGCATGAAAGCGTTCACCTGGGATATCTCCCCATAAGTGGAATAAATAATATAAAGTAAGCCACAGGAAGTAAAATGATGAATTTATAAAGTTAATAAGAATTAGGTAGCATGTCCAGCCCAGGAAGAATGCCAAGGAAAATACAAAACAAGAAAACATTCTTCCACTCCCTGATTTATTGAATACGTTTAAACAATTGCCTATCTTGTGGAGAATTTTCCATAAACATTCTTTTTCATAAAGTCTGTCTCTCATGCTGATCATCTTCCTGTCGTTTGACCTCCCAGAGGACGCAGTGCATTAACAGGTTTTACCATTTCTTGACAGAGCTGTTCTTCCTGCACTGGCATATCAACAAATTTGATTTGTTTTGTTACCTGTGCAACATCCGAGTTTTGGACCCAAGACAATCATTCACATTTAAACAATCAATTTTAACTTGTGCGCAATAGCAGATGACTTGATGTTATTATTTACAGGTTTTTAAAAAAGTGTTGGAAATGTAACCAATGGCTACATTTTTTCCTTCACATTTGAATAATTTTGTATGTGTTTTGGTGAATGAAATAGGAGAGGTGTTTTTTTATTCAAACAGTATTTTGCATGATTTTTCATGCACTACCTGATTTATGATGTCAGGTTCTGAGTTTGAAGCTGATGTGTTGTTAATTTGTTTCTTGTTTTCTTTTTAACACTTTCCTGAGGATTTAGTGGGACTTTTTGGTGGTTATTCTGGGTGGTTAAAGAATTTGATTAAGGCATTTATTTTGTCCTATCTTGGTTCTTGATTTAGTAACTTTTTATTGTCTTACCATGGCACCATTTTGAATATTTATGCAAATATCACAAAACCGCACCATGTGCTGCTGAGACAACCTTTCAGAAGTCCACAGGATTGTTCTCAAGTGCCATCATCAATGTGACCCAATGTGGATATCCGTGTTTTAATTAAACTAAAAGACTTAACATGCACTCCTTGGCATTTTCATTTTTGTTTTTTTGACTTACTTTCTGATTTATGATTCAGGTTGTTGTTTCACGTTTCTGGATTGGCGATTTGTCTCTTTGGTTTTAACCCCAGCGTGCACTCTTTTAGTCTTGAAATGAAAATCAGTCTACTTTGGCAGAACAAAATGACAGTCCCAGAACAACAGAAACCTAATGATATCAGATTGTACTTTGTTGTCTCTTTTAGGTGATGGAGACAGGATCCCTTTTCCTGTGCCTAGCAACTCCTAGTCAACCACACCCCTCGTCAAAATATTATATTTCTGAATGCATAATGTTTGCCATTTTAGTGTTCATCATAAGGTTCATTAAATGTATTTTTATTCTGTAACTTTGTTTTCTTAAATATGTTCATGACTCTAAAATATTAATAAAAAGTTTGCTATAATACAAAAACAAAAGTAATCTAGATATTTTTGTCGTTCTGCATTTAGATATTTGTTTTAGGTTTATTTTTTATCATGATTTGGAGCTTTCTTTCTCTTCAGACATTACAGAGAATATGACAAACTACACTGTATTACATTCCAAGACCTTTGCGTGTGGCATGTCAGAGTAGCAGAGATCTTAATGAGTTTATCTGCAAATGGAAACGTCCTTACACCCAATCATATGAAAGGCAACCTTTAACTTGTAATCTCCAAAACAATCTTCTCAACAGCATTTCCCCTGAAAAATTCTGCTTGTTGTTTTGCTGAAAGCTGACTACTACCCCTTAATCTAAATGACCAGTGAAATACAGCAAGCGGAGATTGAGAGGGAGTGTAATTTCTTTACTGCAAGAGTGGAGTGCTGACTGAGTCGGAATGATAGACACAAACAAGACCAGGAAAAGTATTTAATGAATTTGAAATACTTTTATTGTTGTGTCATAATTCACAATACTCTAAAACACTCTTGGACACGAGGAAAAATACACCTGATCTCCCCTAATACAGTAGATAGATTACAGAAGTTCATTTGGAGAAACAGATACTAGCATGTGGGTCCTTTGGTTTAAATCCAATCAGGTCTAGTAAACATAATTCTGTACTTATCTTGCTTTGCAAAACTCTGGTCTAGTATTTACCTAAATGAGTTTTTTGACTTTGAAATACAGCCATTATTGTTTTTACAGAGCTAGCTTTAATGACAGCAACTGCCATGATAATAGACATTATTGGGCTTCATTCAACCAATAGCAAGAATATCTGAAGATGAGATTAAACTTCACTGAAAATAGGAATAATAAAAAAATATCTTGTTATATAATACGCTACCGTGGCTGTCCGTTTGTCTGTCCAGGATTTTAAATTACCTGTAGTTCGCAAACAGTTTGAACTATTGACCTGAAATTTGGTACACAAATATTACGTGACGTCTACAATACGTTTTCAGGATGATGATTGACCTCCAAGGTTATTCCTCTTTTTATTTTTATTTTTTTTTTTATTGTAGAATCAGTTCTCAGCAGCGGGCAGCACCGTTCTCATCCCTACCACCTTTGCTGTCACTTCACCTACCTCTTCATATCTTAAATCATTCTTGACTTGACTGAAGACTTAAGGGCCAGCTTAAGTGAAAAATGAAAGAAAACGAACTAAGCAATTGCAACACAAACACTGACTTAATCAGTTTTAACACAAAAAGATGCTGACAAAAGAAGAGAAGAGGTGGGTCGCTAGGGTGGAGAAAAGAAGAGCTGCTCAGGAAGCAGCAAGCGCATCAAACTCTGAGCAAGAAAGAGTACGAAAACTATGAATGCTCAAGTCAAGTGTATTT
This sequence comes from Polypterus bichir lapradei, assembly GCA_026402145.1. Classification (NCBI taxonomy): domain Eukaryota; kingdom Metazoa; phylum Chordata; class Cladistia; order Polypteriformes; family Polypteridae; genus Polypterus; species Polypterus bichir. The sequence continues at coordinate 57,368,313 of JANRMT010062790.1, read as the reverse complement.
ACTGCACATCATCATGCAGTGCGCCGTTACTGGTTTAATATATATTTTAATAACAGAAAAATTGTGGTACTGAGATTAACACTGATAGGTCTAGAGACCTGGGTTCAAATCCCTGCACATCCCTGCCACTATCTCTGTGAAGCCTACATATTTCCCCTCTATTTACTTGGGGTTTTCTTTGGTTATTATATTTTGCTCTCATTTCTACTGGATGTGCATGTTATGCTACTATAAGATGGGAATGTGTGAGACTATTCCCTGCGATGAATTGCCATCACTTCAAGGTTAGTTTTGTGCATTGCATTGCATTACATATAGTAATGAAAGACAGGCCTTATCTCTCTTTCTGATTTGAAATAGTGAGAAGTCAAGCAAAATGACACCTTTTTTTGGCTAACTAAAAAGATTACAATATGCAAGCTTTCAAAGCAACTCAGGCCTCTTCTTCAGGTAAGATGTAATAATGATTTGAAATAAATAAGTTTGACCCCCCTTACTTCTAAATGCCTTGTTACTGATACCTAAGGGTAACGTGGGAAAGAGCTCTGAGTTTCGTCTCCTGCATTTAACCAATATACATCTAAATTAATCCTCTCCTGTCGTTAATTTTCTTAGGGAATAACTATGTAAAAACTTTCACATTTATCTACAGTTGCTTCAGTTCAACTCAAACATACACATATCACAAGCTGTTAATAACACGGCAGAGAATACAAAAGAATTTAAATTAGAAAGAACATTTACTGAATAAATAAAACAACTTTTAAAACAATAGTAAAAATAATGATAAAAATAAAGGTGTGTGTTGAATGTATCCCTTCTTAAAAATATCCGTAGTAGATCCACTATTTAACATAAAAGTAACCACTATAATACAGTACAGACATATAAGAACCAAAGTATTAATCACAAACTTTTGTAAAGGCATCAATTTCAGTGGTAGGTCATATACATTAATCTGAAACTCTTGTAATGTTAAGTTCAGCAGCAAGTCACAGACTTAAATCAAGTCAATAATTGCAGGCCTATACCCGAAGCTTGGGCCTCTTGACTCAAGTGAGCTCAAAATACAAAAAAAAAGTTTACCTCTGTCAAGGCTTACGATAACCGTCTCAGCTGAATGAGACCATCTTAAACAATGCAGAGGCCCAGTGTTTAGCAAACAGCATCTCTCCCAAATGGACTAAAGAGTTCTGCACACCGCACCAGTGAAAATGTTCTTCTGCAAATAGGAAAACTGTCTGTCCCAAACTGGACACTGTGGCGTCCTTCAATTGTACCAGACTTTTCAATAATTTCCAGTATAGCAAATTAAAACAGACACTTTGTGCCAGGATATCTTTCAAAAGCGGATGTATACTGTACAGACCTCAGCAGGTTTCTTATTTAATTACTTATATGCTGCTGCTAGTTCTGTACTACCAATGTTTCAACAGCTTGGCTAAATATTGCTTTTCTGTCTTTTTTCTCTTCTATTTGTTTCTTTTAATTTTTGTTCATGAGTGTAGGTGCTCCACTACATGCTCTTCCTTTTTTTGCTCCTCCTGTCTCTCCCTTTTTTAGGAAAGAGCCACATTGCCCAAAGTCCACCCATCACAGCAGGAGACTGGATGTGGCTGCCCCGCTGACTAATAAAAGACATTTAGTCTCTTTAATGACAATAACCTACACTCTTACTAGCTGCAGGTCTTCCAACTGTGCAGAGTAGAGGTCTGTTAAAGGGACAGAGGCCAATTAATTGTAGCAGCCCTGAAATTCAACTGAGCTACATAAGTACAGAAAATAAATAGATATCTGAATTCCATAAACCTCAGAACTAATTGCTAACAGCATGGTAGCTTTAATATCTGAGAAAGATTGAAAGCAAGTGAGCAATTGAAATTGCCTCATAATCCAGAGGGTTAGAACTTTGTAAGCCCACAATAATTCTCATAAAGCAGTCCATGCCTTGACTTAATGTGGCAAAAACACTGGTGGACATGTCTTTTCTTTACCAGACCACTTGACAAAATGAGAGCTGACTACATAGGAGATTTCAGTTTAGAAGGGAAACGACATCCTCCACAATTATTTCCAATCAAAATACAATATCTCAAAAGATCAAATGCAGTATATAACCCTGGAACATCAAAATGTTTGCATCTCCCAAACCCAATTTACTCCCAAATGTAAATGAAACTTATCATAGGATAGCAATAATTTATAATATAACTAGCATTCTTCAGGCAATGACAACAAATTAAACAAGTGATTAAAATGTTAGGTTATATTGTGAAATCTTTAACATATAAAATCAATGGAAAACATTAAAAAAACTGTGCAGAGTGCCCCAGGCTTTTTGTTTTAAATACATTTCCAGTTAATACCCACAGTTGCTTTTATGCATGTGATTCCATTTCTAATTCAAAGAATTCTGCTGGATCAGCTTTATTAAAGTCTTTGAGAATTCTGAAGAATGAGATTAGGTCCTCATGCAATTCTCACACACCAAGACTAAAGTAGTTTGGTTCCCTTAGCCTATCATAGCAGGACATGCCTTTTGTTCCAGTGATACATATGGTTGTTCTTTTGTGTACAGCAACAAGAGATGTCATATTTGTTTTGTGTTATGAGAATCAGAAACGTCCACATGTCTTATTGAGACCACATCTGGAGCAGCTTGTGTAGCTTTGGTCACTATGCTCCAAACAGCCAGATGAGGAATCAGAGATGTGCAGAGAACACGAAAGGAGTGCATTTTCAGACAATGGGCATGCCTTACTATGATGGGCTATGGGAAACAAAAAAGAGTCTTCAGTCTTGTCTGGAGAAAGCTGTGTGGGGAGCTAATGCATGTAGTTGAGTCAGGAACCTGAGATACTCTGACAATTTACTTGTTAGCTATTCAAACATGTTTTATGGACTTACTGATATCACATTACTTGTGAAAGTTATGACTGTCTACATGTTTGTATGATTGCTATGTTTCAGGGATTACAAGTATGACATTTTTTAACAATCTTGACTTTAGAAGTAGGGAAAACTTTCTGAATCAGCTTTGAAACATTATGAATCTGCATTCTTTGGGTTAATTCTACATTCTGGTCTTCACTCATGTAGCTATGGTTTAGCATCACAGAGGTACACAGGCAAATCCAACAAAAATATTTTGGTGAAGTGAAATTAGTACAGTTTATTGTGATGAAAATGAAAGTAAAAATATATTAGTATAAATTATTTATCCCATATCATCAATCATATAAATTATAAGTCTTAAGTAAGAAACCATTAATCAAGGAAAATTTTGCTATGTTGTTCTGGGTATGGATTATCAATTATTATTATTATTAGCAGTTTGGATTATCCTTAAGTCACTATTATTATTTGTTGCAAATAACATTGTTTTGGTACATAAGCCATCCTAACACCAGAAGCATGTGGATATTATCATGTATAACCAAAGAATGTGCAATAAATTTGGTATAAACAGTAAAATAATTTTCCTATTAATCCCATTAATGTAATTTTTTTCCATCAGAAATATCCTATAATGCACATTTATGGATTCTATGAAGAATATCATTTTTCCTTATCTTCAGAAGTAAGGTATAAACAGAATTTAAAATTTTTTAAAAGGACATTTATACATCCACTCAAGAAATATTGCCATCGTTCATGAATCTGAGCATAACTGAATGTACCAAATGTAACAAAAATCACAGACAAGCATAAAGTGTTGGAGCACCCACGGGCAAACCTCATATAATGGAAAAAGAAAATGAGGTTTACAAATGCGTTAAGAAAAAATAATCACCTAGACAGAAGTGAGTCTAAGTAATGACTGCTTCAAGATGGCGGACCTTCCAGTAGTAAGGACTTCCATCAGGAAGAGACCCAAGTGGACTGACACTGGAAGTGATGTCAAGGGTGGTTAGTCTTCCAGCCTGCGGGGAGGAAGAGACAAGGGGCCTCATGTATAAACGGTGCGTACACCCATTTCCACGCTTACATCGTGATATATAAGAACTAACCTTGGCGTAAAGCCACGCACATTCTCATGCCAGCTCAATCAATGGCGTATGCAGGTTTTTGGCTTGGTTTTGCAAACTGGAGGCACCCAGCATCAAAGCAGTGCTGCTGTACCTGTGTGATTTCCCTTTATTTTTTAGATTCACATCCCTGCTTGTTTTCTCTCGATGCTCCGGTTTCCTCCCACAGTCCAAAGACATGCAGGTTAGGTGCATTGGTTATCCTAAATTGTCCCTAGTGTGTGCTTGGTGTGCGTGTGTATGTGTGTGTGAGTGTGCCCTGTGGTGGGCTGGCACCCTGCCCGGGGTTTGTTTCCTGCCTTGCGTCCTGTGTTGGCTGGGATTGGCTCTAGCAGGCCCCTGTGACCCTGCAGTTAGGATATAGTGAGTTGGATAATGGATGGATGGATGGATGGACATCCCTGCTTTTTCCATTGTCTTTTAACTGAACACTGAATGGAATGGGCTATTTATATTGATTTGCAAATTAAAATATGCGAAATTCTGGGAGGAGTTGGTGTGCCAGGTGTGTGCACGAGCGGTAATTTTCATGCTGACCGGGATTTATGTTGACTTTTGCACAGGTTTGTGCATCTGAATTTTTTTGTCTGTACGCCATGTTTTAGTGTGAATTCTACACATGTCATTATGCTTGAGGCCCCAGGTGTTATTAATTACCACCATCTTATGGAAGATTATCATTATCTGAACCCTTAAGCTGTCCCGAATGTGTATGTATGTGACACTAAATAACATGACCAATTAATCAAATTTTGGGTTCAAAAATAGGGGAAGCCATGTATTTATATTTTAACAAAACAACTTTCCAAACACAAAATACAGTAATTTATTGAACTGTACAATTTCTTATCTACAAAGCATTATTGGTGCCAAGTAATAGTTGGTAATGGAACACTGCACCGAGCGTCAGACTTTTGAAGGGTCTTAAACAACTCCTCTATACTGAACCTTTTAAGATTCTTATAAGCAGGTAAATACTTTATTTCTTCTTATAATCTTGTACAGTTGCAAGAATGAAGATGCCCGCTATCAGAGTGACAAAAACAAATATTTTACTGTTGTCTGAATGACAAATTTTTATTTCATTATGGTCAAATTCATTTGTCTCTATTTCTGCTATTAAAGAATTTAATTTCATTTATCAGTTTTCCAGGAATACGGCTGAAATGTGTGATCTTACGGATACATTGTAACACCGACAAAGTTTACCATAGAGTAATTAGATGTTATGTTGTTATATCATGGTATCTTACACTACTTCATTCAATCTACCTAAAATACATGTTTCATTTAATACTAGTTGAGAAAAAAGGTACTATGGCTGATATAAAATCCTTTACTAGAATGTCTCTATTAAAAAGCAGGCACATTAACACTTGTTTAATGTTCTTTAAGCATTTATTCAATGCTAAAAATTAATAGAGCCACAAATATATTTCTTTTTATGACAAATGTTTATAGTTTGGTTTGGCAGTTTCAGCCTTTTCTTGCAGTTATGTAAGTTGTCTTTCCTTGGCTTAACATACTGCTGTGCTAATTTGTTATCCTCAAAAGCTTTGGTTCAGTTAAGTCCTGCAGTGTTCATGTTTAAGCAGTCTCTTGTTTCTTCTTTTTTCTTTTGTTAGGTGGCAATGAGGAGCTGATCCACCTACAATAATCCTGGCATTCAGTATTAGTTTAGAACATCAGAGGCATGTATTTCGACTTGGAGCTTTACGTGTTGACAAGAGTTTTGTGTGGAAACCATATAATATTTTATCATTATAAAAAGGCAACATATTGCAAACATCTCTGGGTAAGTACTAGAAATACCATAATGATGTTAGGAAAAAATTTTGTAGTGACCCAAGTCAAACCTTAATTTTTGTCTTTTCCAAATGTTTCTCTTTACTGGGTTGTTACCTTCTTTGTGGTTGACAGGACTATATTTCAGATGCGACAGAGGTTTACTGCACAAAATGTGCAGAATCAACACAGATAAAGGTACAAACTCAAGGGAAATTAGCATGGACAACCATGTTAACAATATACATTTTGGCTAATTACACATAGTAACTAATAGGGTGCACCACTGAGACCCAAACACACGACACAGTCACATCGAAACCAGTCACGGGCTCAAATGTAGTTTATTAACAAATGTTATCTTCACAGACAAAATAAAGACAACCAAACTAAGCCACCTAGAAAACAATCCCTTTTCTTCAAGCCTTGTCCACCTCCTTCCGACTTTGACTGCCTGGTCAAGATGATGCAGCTCTCCTTTTATCTTTCTAATTACAGGGCTAGGACAAGGTCCATAGGAAGTACTTCTGGGTCATATGCTAGTCCCACAAAGTAGGGACCATGTACCCCTGCAGTGCCCCCTGATGGCACTCGTGGAACCCAACAGGGCTATATTCCGGAACTCCAATTTCCATGATGCCCTGTGGGTATATGAAGAGCACCCAAATCATGTAGTGAATTGGAGGATATACTACTCGGATTCTGGTGTCTGTCCAGGTCCTCCCAACATACTGGCATTACTGCTGGGTAAGGGTTCTTGTTCCTTTCCAGTCAGTGAGCCTGTCCTTCCATTTTCTTTTATCAGGGTGTCCAGTCCTGGCAAGAAATCAACCTCTGAGATGCCCTTCTACGGCACCCACAACATTTAAAATCTTAATGCTGTAAATATTTAATACCAACTCAATGTAGGACTAATTTATGAAAAATACAATCTGAACTAGGCTGTTTTTGGAGAATAATTTGGATATAACATAAAAATCATTGCATTGCGTCTGCCTTATTCAGAATGATATATAAAGTGATCTGCACATCCAACTTAATGAGCTTTGAATTAAATTAAATGTAATAAAGGGCCTTTGAACTTCTTTACAGTTTATTTTTCCCTCCTCCGTTGCAATCTTTGTCTTAAATGAGCCATACTAGATGTGGTGTTTTCGATTCTTAAGACTAAAATCCACTCAAATGGCAGACATTAACCCTTTGATCTCCAGTCAGTGAAAAGCATGCTTTTGTCCTCCAGGGATTTCAATTACAGATAAATTATTTAAGTTCTGCTGACACTAATATCTGTAGTATGTATATAATTTACTAAATGGGATTTGTATTCTTTGCCTAGTTACATTTGCACAGCGTCTAGTCAAGATATACATATTAGTATTATATGATTGAGCTCCACAATCATCCTACAGGAGATCTGACAATATAAGAATACTAAAACATAAATTAGGTTATTTTTAATAATCCCTTAATACTTTCTAACTGCTAGCCTAGAAAGTTTATACACAGAGAAAAATACTGTACTGTGCTTGCAGCTGACTTGTAACATACCCATCTTTGATATTAGTATCCTTGTTGGATTCTTCTCCTGGTCCCATTTCCCAATATTTGTATGGGTGCTTTAAAGCACTGTTGGGTGTCATGCCATCAGAACATTTACCCAATACTGCACTGTTTTGTCACTCATTAATTACATCACTGTCACTGTACACATTAATGGACACAAACATTAAAATGGGCTGTGAACACATTTTTATCCAACCAAAGGGAAATCCTTTTTCAGTATGCAGTTCTGTACTTGGCTTCCAGTTAACCAATCCTTTTCTCAAGCAGTAAGGCTATTACTCTATTTAAAAAAAAACAAAAAAACACCACATTTCCAAATGAGTTATCCCATTTAAGTTTTACTTACTACACATTTTTAGTTTAATTTTACTTCACCTGCCTATTAAGATTCAAAAAATCTTTGTTTTGTCTTTAAAAAGAATGCCTAATGATGGTGTAAAATACAGCAATGGAGCAGCTAGCGTAGGTTACTTTTCACTTGTATTCACCAAATGTTAGCAGTTAGAATAAAATATTTAGAAAAACAGAAAGTGGTGAGATGGAGTGATACCAGCCCATTCTGATTCAGAAATGATTATGTTTATTTTTTGAAGGAAAGAAAATTACACACCAATCTGAATTTTGGACATGGCAGAATACAGATAATACAAGCGGGAACAAGTCATCTAATTAAATGACGTGTTCCATTTATACAAAATGTACTTTTAATTAAGAAACTTGTTTGATTAAAAGCATGCAGCCTTTCAGCATCTGTATTAGGGATCCTACATTAAAATTAAAATTAGAAGCAATCACCCTTCTTAAATATTAAGAATGAAATTTAATTAATGCTGAATCCAATTGAAATTTCTGTCACTAGCTTCATTTCTGTATGCTGCCTAGAAATGTCTCTAGTCTGGTAATGTCATTAACTATCAACACAAAAGTAAAAATTACATAAAATTCTTAACCTTGATTAAACAACACAAGGTTCACAGGAGACTCCGAGCCTTTGCCAACAGGACAGCCCTGGACAAGGTCCATTCACACAAATAGAGCCAATTTTGAATCACCAGCTCTCCCGATCTGCATGTCTTTAAGTAAAAAAGAGAGAAAAATTAAATTAACTGAAGGAAAACCCCACTCAGACCAATGAACAACATGGAAATTCTGCACCAGTACATTCAGGCATAGGATTCAAACCCAACACTCTGGATTTGTGATGCATCAACACCTAGTAGAGCTGTGCCAAGTCAGTATCTGATATTGAAACAATGGCATTATAAAGAAGCTCTCTCATCATGGATTGGACAGCTTGTCAACATGCAGCATCATACAAAAATGTATGTGTGCGACATCAAGGTGGCTCTGGCCAAAACCCCAGCTGCTATGTGTTCCTGGATTATTACTACAGGGGCACATTTTCTCTCAGTCTGTAGCTTAATGCAAGGATACTGCATTTTTGAAAGAATCCACAATCATCCCTTTGATGAAGAAGTAAAATATTTCTGTTAATGATCACAGGCCAGTGGCGTTGATGTCTGTAATAACCAAGAAATTTTAAATGTCTAATTCTTCAGGATCTCAAGTCTTGACCCTCAATAGTTTGCACACTGGGTTGACATGTCAGTTGAAAGCACAGTAAACATTGATCTCCACTGTATCTTGTACCATTTAGACTCTCCAGGATGATACTGTTTTTGGATTTTAGTTCAGCATGTAATGCATTCATACCAGCGCTTCTCCACTTCTCAATATGAATATGAACTTCACCACATGTCTCTGAATCTCAGACTTTCTGACAAACATACTTTAGGCAGTAAAGCTGCGCAAACATCAGTCAGGGTCCTTGACCCTGAGCACATGATCCCCTCGGGGTGTGTTCTGTCTCCTCTCCCTTTCTCACTCTCTACACAAATAACTGCACCTTCATTGATCCATCAGGAAAATGGCTGACATTTGCTGATGACACCTCCCTGATTGGCCCAATCACAGAATGGAACCAAGATGCTGTATGTGAGATAAGTAGGCTCTCCAATTGGTGCATTCTCAACAATCACAACCTGAATACTCTGAAATGGTTGTGGATTTTAGGAGACACTCCTCATCTTCCACGCCCTTGGTTATAAGTGGTGCCACCATCAACAAAATGGAAGCAATTCAATTTCTTGGCACTTTCAGTATGCATTGGGATGAAAACACAATCTTTGTTACCAAAAAGCTAAGCAGCTCATGTGCTTTCTTCATCAATTTAAACATTTTAACTTAAAATTTTAAAGAGCAGTCACTGAAAAAAATCTTAGGTCCTCCATAATTAGCTGGTATTGTAATGCATCTGCTCATTCAAAAAATAAACTGAAGTGTGTAAGTCAAACTGCAAAAAAATCTTAAACTGCACTGTATTGAGGACCTGTATACATCACAGGTCAGGAAATGACCAGGAAATATAATCAAAGATCACACACGCCTGACTAACCATTTCTTTTATTTATTACATATACCACTGAGATATTACAGGTCACTAAAGGCAAGGGCCTTCTGACATGTAACTACATGTTTTTCCTACTGCAGTCATTACCTTTCTGATTCATCATTTCTGTATCTTCATGATCTCCAGACATCTTCATCCCACCTACATATGCTTACTTTTATAAAGATGTTTTAATATATTATTGGGCATGAGAGCAATTCTGCATTGCCTATGTCTTGTATTGCATATACTGTGTTTTTCTGCTATATATTATAACTAACTACTCCTGTACTGTATATATAATGTGATATTGTCATAAAATGTACTTTGTGCTGTTAAATGTTTAAGTTCAAAATGTTCATACTTGGCACGATTTGTCTACTTTCCAGATTGAGAAGATAAGTATCTTATTTATCAGTACTTCCTTTTACTAATACATTATGGCTGATGTAAATTAGTAAACATTTTGCAGATGACTGTTCAAGTGTTTGCTCATTTGATGGAAGCTGTGTAAAAAATGTAACAGAATAAAAGCGGAGTTGTTTCTTCTACACTTTCATCAATTTATGTATTTTGTTAATGCAACCTACTGGGTTTGCGTTTCAGCTATAAAAGTGATACTTTTTTAATAGCATCCAAAAAAAAACTGGACTCCTTTTCAACTTCTGTATTGTGATTAACATGAAATTTCCTTGCACACCACAACAATATTTTAGAAATAGTTCTGCTGTCACACTTTACCTGGGCTGCTTGGGCTATGGCAAAAATTAATCTAAGCCTGATTAGCTTTCCCAAGTGCCACTCTACCTCATTCACAACTTTAGGTCTTTAAGGGTTGTGTGCTGTTCTATTAACTCACAGTACAGTTTGGATGCTACGAGGCAAACATTCATTTGCCAAATTAAACTGAATTATCAGCCATAAACTGGAAGAAACTTGTAATTAACAATGCCACTCGAGCACTTACCATTCGCACTCATCTCATACAACAGTCTTATAGGGACACTTTCTGGGATCAAATTAGAAATATAATTTATGTCAATGCAATTTATGCATGGGACCAGCTATTTTGAAAAGTTATTGCATTAACTGCTTGAAAAAAAAATTGAGGGGATTACAAAAAGGCATGATTTGGGTAGTTGATTGAATTAAAGCTGACTAGCGCTGAGATGGTCCAGATTGGCTCCACCCCCCTTGTCACTTCCGGGGGCCTCTTCAACCTGTAACTGCCATTAGTCATGTATCAAGTGAACTGAACAAATGAGGTCACACACATTCAGTAAGGGGTGGTGTAAAAAGTGGCAGTACTTTTATTAAGATCAATCCAAAAACAAAGTGCAATTAGTGTAGTCCCAATAAATAAATGATCCATAAGATCAGTGAACATCCAGTGGTTAAAAGTCCAAATAAATATTTCCATAAAACGAGGTTAAACACAAGGGAGAAAATTTTCTTTTAAAACCTAGAGCCTTGGTGCTGCTTTCTGAAATACATCGCCTCCCCAGCTTACCATCTTCAGATTCTGCAGCGTGAGGAGACATCAGCCAGAAGGCACAGACTGATTCTGCTCGGGCTCCTGTTGTCAGTCCATGTACAGCATGCCGCAACAAGGTTTACTCCCTCTGATGCCTGCTGCCATTCCCCGGCCTTGCAGGCGAGTCTTCCTGGAGTGCTTTGGTCACTCCTGGTCCCTGGCTGCTCAGCAGGAGCAACCTGCAGTCCCTTTTTGAGCATCGGCCACCCTCTTCTTCCCTATGTTGCACCAGCTCCTGTCCATTCCTGCCTTTCTCACCATTCTTTTTAACCTCCATCTTTCTGCTTTCTTTCATCTTCTGTACTGTTTCCTTTCTTTTCCATCTGCTGTGCAGGCTCCTTTTGACTCTTCCTATTTGGGCACATGTGTGGTGATTTGTCCACTCCTTGGTGTGAATGAGGCACCTGACTGATCCTCTCACACTTCCACATGTATGTGCGATCAGCCAAAGCACCCCAATCAACCCTGGAGTGAAGTGTGCTCACACCTATCCACACCTGTTCGGCTCCTGCACTTCCTGGGATGAGATTATTTATTTAAAACTGCACTGCACCATTGACTTCTCATCATAAACCAACTGAACACTTCCTGACATACAGAGTTGAGAACAAGCATCTGAAGTGAAATTATAGGTTTCAGTTAATTAGAAGATCTAATACAAAGTTTAGTTTAAGCATTCTTTCTTCTTTGATTCTGTAAAGAAAAAACCTTATGGTATTCTTACCTTTGTTTATGTTATTAACCTTTGTTTGAATGTGAAGGTGTTTAGTTAACCTGCTACACCAACTTTCACTGCCACTGTAAGCACATTACTATGTTTTCTAGTAAGTGCTTAGGCTGGTTTTGCTATACGTCGTAAATGTATCAACATTTTCTTCATAGCTGCTTTATTAACATAAAAAAATGTTCTTATACAAGTCAAGATGGGGCGCATGCACTGTTACAGAGCTTTGCCGCACCCACTACATGAAGAAACAACTCGGGATCCCGGTTTGCAACCCCCCAGGCAGACACGCGGTCCAGTCCCATCCTCTGGAAATGACCCTCTATCTGCTGCAGCCAGGTGTTACGTGGGTGACCCCTTGGCCTGGTCCAGCTACTCGGGTCCCCAACAATGAGGATCTTATGATCCGGATCACCCTCGGGGAAAAGCTCCACATTGCCGTAGTGCCATAACTGACGCTTCCTCACAATGTAGGTAATGTGCCTCATTTGTAGGCACATTACCGCTCCCTCACAATGTAAGTAATGTTCCTCATTTGGGACTCCATGAGCAACTGCTCATTCGACACAAAGTTAAACCAACAGTACCCAAGGATTTTCCAGAGAGACACAGTACCAAAGGAGTCCAGTCTTCGTCTTAGGTCACTGGATAGTGTCCATGTCTCACAACCATATAGCAAGACCGGAAGCACCAGGACTCTAAAGACTTGGACTTCTATCCTTCTCTATATTTCCATTCAGAAAATTTGTTGAAATACCATTTTTGTTGAGGTGACAAGCTAATGCATATGAAAAAGGGCCAAGTATCTGTTATAGTTTGAATCTTAAAATCAATTCACCTATTACAACGTAATCATTTAACATAAAAGATAATGGAAAACAGGGGATACTTGTGCAGATTGAATGTGGAAATCCAGTAATGTCCCAATATAATTGGTAAAGCACTAAAAAGGCCCAAATGAGAGAAAACTAATTAGTATTAATAACCTATACTCCATGGGTATGTTCATGGTCATCGGGGTGGGAAGTGTCTTTTGCTGTCCTGTGAAAAGTGGTTTGTATAGGCCTGTATAATGATATGTACAAATGATATTCAGTAACTGGAGTGTGATATCTGAGCCACTCTTATATTTTTTGAGCTACAATGGGCCCACAAAACCCTCTCGTAGACCTGGAAGCTGATAAAGATGAGAGTGAAGATCAGGAAGGCGAATATGAGGAGTCCTCATTTGGTGCAGTTCTGAGTTGACAGTAGGATACATGAACCCATGTTGGCTGTCCATCACACTTACCAGCAGTCCGGGTGGTGTGAAACACTTGTAGAGAAATCTTCCAGCATGGTGCCAAGACATTCTTTCGTTAGTCTATTTTAATATCTACAAAGTGTCCTGGGTGGAAGGAGTGAGCAGGTGCAGTCAAAGCAGATGGTAGTGCATATTCAACTAGAACATAAGCGAAACACAGAGAACGTGTTAAATCAATACAGTATATGCATGGTTTTCAGTTAAAGAACGGATATCCATCCACGTGTATTTGAAAGTCAAAGTTACAACTTTAGGCTGTTGGGTTTGTCATTCAGTTAAAATTTCATGAGGAGAAAGTCTTGTTTTACAACATGGTATCAACCTAATAGACATGCAATAAATACTAAACATAAAACATCTTGTCATTTCAATTCTGCTTTTGCACACATCTTGGCAATAGCATCATTGGTCTTCAACTAATCCAGCTACTTCAGGAAGTTTAGAACAGTGAAGAAATTGAAGAACCTTTAATGCTTCACAAATGTCCTGAATTACTTTATTTACAAAGTCACTAACCAGAACATATAGTAATTCAAAGTGAGATTTATTTTAATAGATCTGTAGTTCCCTGTAGAATGAACCTTTTTTGCAGGGAAAACTCCCCATCCATTTAGAAAACAAATGCGCTATAACTAATGCAAATTAAAAACATTGTGCTTTAGGTGATTCTAAAGAATCCATTTGTACATGCACAAAGGGGAACGAAAAGGGGGAGAAAATCTCTTGCCAGGCTAGGATATACTTTACTAATGTGTTGTTGGCAGATTATGCACTGAGCAAAACCATCTGCCATCAAGCAAAACGTCTTAATGAGGATAACGCATCTGAATAGGAGCTCCTTCTATCTCAATCTTGGTTTTATAAGGGACTCCCGGATGAGACAGGGCTTCTTGAATTGGCTGATGTCCCTCTGAAATATGGATGGAAAAGGAAATTGGGTTAGCAACAGAACCCCCTCTTTGTGGTATTGCTTACCTGATGAGAGTCCTAAATATGTTCCCTTGTTCGCACATGCTTGAAAAAGATCACATTTGAGACTTTGTGAACACAGTATATTACATACTCTTGAGGAAGTACAGTCCAAGTATATTGGTTGCCCCCATACATAAAAAGAAAGTAATCACTCTCAAGGTGGCATGCATCTGATGAGGATGCAGTGCATAAATCTTAAAACTATATTAAACATTGCCTGGAAAACCATATAAAACTATGTGGTGTGGTACCTGGATAGAGGTGGTACCCAGCCGGGACGCCCAGGAGGACCGGAGTAGGGCTTGCGCCTTCCCCAGACCATGTGGGGGCAACCACCCTGGTACCTTTGGGGGCCACGGGTACAGAGGTTTGAAGCTCCACCCTGTAGGGGCCCGTGGTCACCGCCAGGGGGCGCCCCTATGCCTTTGGAGCCCTGGACCTCAGCACTTCTGCCACACCCGGAAGTGCTGGGGGGAAGAAGAGAGGGGACACCCAAAGTGCTTCCGGGGATGCAGCCGGCACTTCCACCACACTGGGGCGTGTCGGTGGAAGATTGCCGGAACCCACCTGGAGCACATCCGGGTGCTATAAAAGGGGCCGCCTCCCTTCATTGAATGGCTGGAGTCAGGTGAGAAGAGGACGAGGTCTCTGGAGGAGGCAGGAGGCGTTCTGAAGAAGTGAAGGCATTTGAGTTGTGGCCAGGACTTTTGGGGACTTGTGGGGTTTGTGTGGCACTTTGTAAATATGGATCGTGTTAATAAATGTGTTGTGGGTGACATGAACGTGTCTGCCTGTCTGTGTCTGGGCCAGCTTCCACAGTGGGTATTATAGATGCTAAAATAGTGGACGGATCTGGAATCATGGGGACTTGTGGATGCTTGTTAATCCTGCACAAACTTCCAATGCTGCAAGGACAAGTAAGAAACTATAATACCCTTCTTTAAGGAAGCTCTTATAAAGGGACATATGTAATGTGGACACGGTCCTCAGAAATTATACAACCTTTGTCTTTTTTTGTCTAGTGCTTACAGGGACTTGGGCTAGGAGGGGGTGAGGTAAAGAGGACAAAAGATCAACATCTAGTGGTTTCTCACTAATTTGTACTTCAGTTATATCAAAAGATCCAGACATTTTAAACTAATACATATCCAAAATTGTAGATTTCTAGGTTAACATTTCTTTAACCATACTAAGGTAATTCCCCCTCTATTTGCCATGAGAGGAACATTTTAGAACACAAACCCATTTACAAGCAGGTCCCTCTCCAGAAGATTGACAGGTCAGAGTATCTTTAGCCCATATTAATGTGAACTGCTTGTCTATCGATGTAATATTTTTAAAATCAGCTGCCTTAATGGAGGATTTTGTGGCTCATGTATCCACTAAAAATTCAACAGGTTTTCTATCAACTGTTAAAATTACTTGGTGTTCAACTGAGACATGCTGACAAATATACAGAATGCCATTAAATTATATCAGGCTATGGAAAAAGATGATCCGCTGTGGCAACTCCTAATGGGAGTAGCCGAAGGAAGAAGAAGAAGAAGGCTGCTCAGTAGAATTTGGATATGAAACTTTGTATGCTTTACCCATTAGTTTTTGCATAGTTAAGGACATGGCATTATGTGTATTAAAGCAACCATTCCTATTTTCTCTTATACCTGGATTATTTTGCTGTGGTGGGCTGGTGCCCTGCCAGGGGTTTGTTTCCTGTCTTGCGCCCTGTGTTTGCTGGGTTTGGCTCCAGCAGACCCCCGTGACCCTGTAGTTATATATATAGCGGATATAGCGGGTTGGATAATGGATGGATGGATTATTTTGTTCATTTTAAGGACATTCACTTTTCTATTGACCACTTTTTTCACAGATGAAACATAAGTACCTTTGAATAGGAACACTAACTCTGCTCTAGCTCTAACCTTGACTATAGTCTTGTCTCAATGTGCCTTGGCCATTATTCCTTTGTCTCATGCAAAACTGTATTTGAGTAGTCTGGATCTTATCTGTCTGCTTTTGTTTCTTTTCTTTAATCTGGTTATGAAAATGTTGCTTGGCCGCTGCTTTTGCTCATTTCTCAGTTAATCTCACCAGTTTACACAGCTGCTGGTTCACAAGGTTTTTCATTTTACTACCAATCGATAAATATATTAAAAAACAAATGCATAATATGTGGTCCTGCAACCTGGTTAGCACAGCTCTCAAATACCTCCGTTAACCTTTTTCAGTATTCTTCAGGTTCTTCCTCTAACTTTTGTAAACAACCTTTTATTTTGTTACAGTCAATCTTAATTGGGTACATTTCCTTCAATATTTCTGACAGTTCAGTAAACCCTGTCATTAGTGTACAATTCCTGCATTTCAGCACCTGTTTGTCATTCATCTAATTTTGACATTAATTGGCTCCACACACCGCAATTCAGAAGAGCTGTTAATAATTCTGTCATATCTCCCAATTTTTGGCCTATGAGAAAGAATTATTACTTTTAATCATTCCAGAAGTGCAGTTACATTTTCTTTAGATTTCCCTTTTTTTTATTTCACGAAGGTCCAAAGGGTCTGTGAACTTTGACCAGTACATTCTTTCTTCAAGTATACCAGTAGGAAATCCTCTCATTGGAACATTTCTAGCCTCATCTGTTTGTGCTCAGCCCCTTTAACCTCGCCAGTTCTACTTATAGCTTTAATTCTCCTCCTTTTCCTAAATCTTGATCTCTTGTAGTGGAAGCAAATTGACTATTTGAGGATTCATGCTGACTGATGAAGGGTTGTTCATGGACATGGATAGTAGCCTGGTGATTTTGATTATAACAACGCAGTGAGCAGGGTACACATTCATCATCTTACTGGTTATATTTTGAATATCAATTTAAAGTTGGGACAGAAAGAATATTAAATGGTTTAGGGTAAAAGGAACTTGCCTGTGGAACGATCAGAGATTTCTAGATTGCGGAGCCACCCTGATTTGTTGTACTCCTGTTCGAGTACGTTTTCTGTCATTATTCATTCATTTAGTTTTCCAATTTACTAGTTATAATTGATTTTTCTAGTCTATCATCCAATTTACTTTCCCAGACAATACAATATATTCAAATTATTTTGTTCAGTCCTTTTATCTTTGGACAATGTATCTTTTAAATTAGTCTATCTGTCCTGTTACCTTCCAAAGGCCATCATGTTATCCATGTTGCCATTTTGTGTCATCTGTTCGTAAATGTATTAACATTTGGCCTATATTTGCTAGCCATGTGTTCAGCAGGGCATACTTTAGCAGTGCCCGAGACACTACACAGTACTTTGGTTTTGACCCATGTTTGCTAATTATTGCCAGTATGTCCAGTCCTGAAGAAGCACACCTTGTTTTATGAAGACCCCTCCTTGATATATTTAATTTTTTACTGGTATATGTGTAGGAGAACCAATTCTTACACCTTAAGGACCAACCCTCCTTGATTAATGTAATGTATATGCGCATAAAAGGAGCAGACTTCCTGCCAGTTTAGTTTCAAAGCTCTCTGAAGTCATAATTGACTCATGAAAGTGAGAAGAGGCCTGTATTAAGTGGCATGCCTACGTCATTGAGTACCTTCTCATAATGCAGTGTTAAATCCTTCACTGTTGTAAAATATGATCAGAGCAGTCTGCCCCAACTCCTGGTATCATAAACTGTGCCAGAAAAAGTAAGCCACAATATAAATTAACAATCATTAACTTGTAAGTGCTCATATCTAGAACAAACTCCTAGAATGAATCATACTTTCAAAACAATTTTATAGAATGATACGACCACTAGTTACATGTATGTGATGAGCAGAAAAAAGGATTGCTAATGATGTGTTCCAATTCTTTCAAATTTTATAACAAGGAAGAAAGGAAAAAGATTTTTCCTGATTTTACAGACAAACATTTATACAAAGAAAAGAAAAAAAGAATTTATATTTAAGTTCTACACTCCGAGGCAGTCAGAAATGCAAACTGGAATAAGCAGAAATAATCAAGGAATGCACAGAAAAGTGCAATTATTTAAAAATAATAAATAAATAAATAAATAATCACTCACTTTATTTAAGCCAATGGGGCTCAGTGACCTGAGCTTGTGCATCCAAAATGCCTCTCAATACAGTAATAATTTCTTATGATCCCCTCATCTGGGGCTCAGTTTAACGGTATCCATTGACTGTGTACTTAAGGTCAGAAAGGGAGTGCTGAAGTGTGATAAAATGTGTATAAACAAAATCGTTTCATAAACAAAAGGACAAGGGCATTGTAGCAATTAACACCTTTGGTACTTCAGGCCGTTATGTCTGTGATTTTTGAGTCAGATCATAGTGTTAATAACTTCCTCTTTAAAATATCAAAGCAACACTGCAACTTAAACACAGACAATGAGTGGGTATTCCTATCACCGTAGAAGAATGTTGTGTAAAAAATGGTATATAAATGACTACTGACCACGTCTCGTGTTAGCACAGCTAAAAATAAAGGGAATAGTGGCTAGGTGTTGAAAAGACCATTAAGGTTGTGTTGTTTATTCGAAAAAAAAAATTTGTGCAAAATTAATAGTTATTTTTATATTTAATTTATATTTTTGACATCATTACTTTGCCCTTTTGTGTTTCTAGATTTCATGGGCACCACCATTTTGTATATGGGTCCTGGGTGCATGATGCATGTGACATCACAGCAGCTATCATACGTAAAATGGCTGCCTACATTCAGGAAGCATTCACAATTTAAAATAAAAACTTCTAATAAACAAAACAATTGTCAGGGAAGAATTTTGTAGGAATATCAAATTTGGTGTATGTTTGACTTTTGCTTTCTCGTTTTTGTTTTGGTGTTTTGGCTTAACATTTTTCTCTATATTGATCCTTGCAAAGTTGGGCTATTGGATCTTTACGGCTTGTCTGCATCTCTACTGTATTGAAAACAAATAATAAAATAAAATAGTCTGATCCTGCAGAGCACTAAAACAAACACCTTTGACCTTTTTAGATTTGCCTTTATTAAGTTAGAATATTTCTTGTTTGTTTATTTCTTTGTTTTTTTACAGCCTTAATTGTTTACTGTAGAATTGGTATAGGAATTGCTGTATTAATGTTTACTGTGCACCATCTGTTAGAATGTATATTGTTACTAAATTGGAGGTTTCAGCTTCCTGGAGGTCACTGTTTTTGCTCCAACTAATTTTCCTAGCTAAAAGCTAGCTAATGGCTATTAATAATATTTGTTTAATTCTATGGCTTATTACTGCTCTCATTCTGGCAAAAAACATTTCCAAAATGGCTGATTCTCTTTTTTTCTGAAAGTATCTTCAAAATGGATAAGAATAAGAGCAGATCTATTTGTCTCTTGGTACATTATTAGCTGGTTTGCATCTCATCATTGTCTGGCCATTAGTTAAGCGTTAAAATATTAAGCGTTCTGAATCTTAAACAGCAAATCAAGTAAATTTATGATGATCTGATCTTTTAGCAGCAGTGCTTTTTTACTAATGGTGATGAGTAAGTTTGCTTCGTTGAGTTTGGCGAATTCGTGGAAATGTTTGGGAACTTCGTCAAACTCTGTGAAATGTGTTCAGGTCAACAGGGAAAGAGGAACTGAATTAGTTTTGAGTAGATTATAATAATGCAATGGTCTTTTAAGTGCCTCTGAGTGCTAGGGAAGTGTCTGTCAACTATGCTGGACCAACTATTGTGGCCAAAAATATGTCCTTAGCTGTGAGGCAGTAGTACTAACCCCTGCACCTCTGGGCCTCAAAAAACAAAAGACACAAACAGAATAACAGTCATAAACGAAATGCAACAAATGGCCACTAACTAGCAACAATTAAAAAAAAGATACCATTGTGCTCATAGATTCCCAATATTCGGGGAACTGATTAGCCGTGCCACACAACATTTTTTGATCCCGTGCTTCAGTCGGCATGTGCAAGCCACACAACATGGTGGTATCCATGTAGCTGGCACTTTTTTTATCTTGATCTATCTATCACCAACAAAAGTCTCAGAATACTGCAAAAAAATAAAATAAAATAAAATAAATGGCCACAAACTAGCAATAAGTAAATAAAATCTAGATCATTGCACGCACAGAGTTCCAATCTTGGGGCACACATTGGCTGTGCCATGAAGCGGCTGTGTGAGACTGGCTCATTCCATGGCTTGAAGTCAGGGCTCCAGGAGCAGCTGGAGAGTCTTTTTTTGGTTCTGCTCTATCTATGCAGATGTGTAGCACTTTTTTCTATTAAGAATATAGAAACTCCTTGTAATTGGTAATAAATCTTTCATTATTATTATTAACATTATTTCACAAGTCTTATATGTTTTCAACTCTTGGAAGGTCCTTTAAGGTTTGCTGTGATCTGTGCTGCTCCACATGGCTAATTCTTGTGCATTCAACACACACCGCTTTCTCTTACATGGAAAAGGTGTGTGGCTGTGGAGAATCAAATATCAGTTTGTGCTACTCCATGCGAGCAGTTAAAGTAAGTGTACCAGTGACCCACACCAGACCCCCAGAGACCACCATGCACACGTGTGTGACAATATATAATATCTCAGTTCAGTTTAGTTGCGTCTATTTTTGAGTAGTGCACTTCTGTGAGTGCTGGCTGAAACTGCTGTAAAATGTCAGTAAATGCAATTACAGACATTACAAGATAGGCGGAGTGGTGGCTCGGAGGCTAGGGATCTGCACTGGCAATCAGAAGGTTGCCGGTTTGAATCCTGTAAATGCCAGAAGGGACTCTGCTCTGTTGGGCCTTTAAGCAAGGCCCTTAACTTGCAATTGCTGAGCGCTTTGAGTAGTGAGAAAAGCGCTATATAAATGCAAAGAATTATTATTATACTAATTCCGTAATAAATACACATGTAGGCACACATTTGTTTTTCACATATGAAGAAACAACAGTTCCAGACCATTTAGCGCAAGTGCAACCTAAAATACCCATCCATAGGCCTACACATAATTGTTAAACTGTGGCCAACTGACAATGGCGGGGGGAATATAAAAATTCTACACAGCAGCATCCCTGGAGAAAGTAATTTCTGGGAGATTCACAGCCAGTTAGACAAAGTATGTATGTAATTTATGTGCATGTGTGTTTGACGTCATTAGGCATTCATTGTAAAGCAATTAAGCCCTTACTATTTGTGATCGATACATTTTGAAAATAGTTGGGCAGACATTGAGTATAATTAAAACATAATATTCAAGCCAATATTTTGTTTAATGCAGATGATGACATTGGCTAATTATTGTATATTGCGGTGGTAATATATATATCTGATATACTTACATTGACCATAAGTTGTGGTTTCATATTTTCATGGTATATTTCATAATCCCATTTGTATCTCAGTGTCACTCATTCTGTTGTTAGGTGTCCCATTTTGCTTGGAAATGTATAAAATATGTAAATCACTGCATGATTTATAATAAATACATAAATAAATTCTCCTGGTGGCATACACAAAAACTTGTCATGCCATTGATTTTTTAAAAAGTCATATTACACATGATTGTAGTCTGCTTTACAGTACCATGTAGCATAGTTAATTTTCAGATTTTTTAGAAGTTTTTTTTTCGTCTTTGGCAGCACTATTCCTCTACCTTAGTTAAGTTTTACATGTTTGCTTGATTTTGAGAGCGTTTCAGTAACTAAAGTGGGGGTTTGTTGTGCGTTTGTGTGACACTCCAGCCTGTGTGTCTGTGTGGCCTTATTAAGTACTCCTAGGGCTAGAGTAAGCAGTAACAAAACACTGATATTAGTCACAGATTGAAGGAACTACTCTGACATGAAAGATCAGTTGGAATTGTCTGAACTGTGTAAGAGGCCTTTCAGCAAAAACATTATTTTAGTCACATAGTGTCAGTGTGTAATATGGTAAAGCAGTTGATAGCTTGTGTTCCAGAAATAACACAGATTAGTTACATTTCCAATGTCTCATCTTTCCAGAAAGATTTTATTCACAATAAAAGATGTGCGCTACTCTGGCATACTAAGATGAAAAAATATGTCTGCTAAAAAAGCCAAAAACAGGAAATATACTGAAATGTTTAGTGTTTAACTGAAAATGTCAGCTTTATTTGGGAATAGGGAATGAACAGGAGAACGTAGGAAGTGATTTTTGTGCCTTTTAAACCTCACTAGTGACATCAAACGATTCAGATATTTGAAAGTGAAATGGAGGAAACAGCAAGGCAGAAGGCAGTTTGCACCTTTAGAAGATAATCCTGTAATGAAAACCAGTAAAGAGCAGGTATGGTGCCTGCAGTTAATGTTTGCTACCTAATTATTCAAGGTGTGATACTGGTTTTGCATAATGTGTTTATTGTGTTTTCATTTACTTGATTTTGCATATATCGTTATGCTCCGATCTCATGTTGCTATTGAGATGTGGTTAAAAAAAAAACAAAAGTCCAAAAATCTATGTTACATGACAGTATGTTTGAAACATTTATACATGTTTCAGAAAAATGACAGGAGCAAAAAGAGAA
The DNA here is from genome assembly GCA_026402145.1 of Polypterus bichir lapradei. Taxonomy (NCBI): domain Eukaryota; kingdom Metazoa; phylum Chordata; class Cladistia; order Polypteriformes; family Polypteridae; genus Polypterus; species Polypterus bichir. The sequence continues at coordinate 57,345,456 of JANRMT010062790.1, read as the reverse complement.
TGATTACATGTTGCAGCCTTGTCCATACAGGATTACTCAAACGTCCAATTCTTCTTATTGAGCCTGATAAAAACATACAATAATTCTCTGCTGACATATTAAATTAAATAAAAAAAAAGAAAATTTTACTGCTTTTTAAAAAAAGTTCTGGTATTTCTAAAAAGATACCATTCAATATGACCCTGAAAAAATCTGTGGTTCTTTTAATTGCAATGACAATAGGTGTGTAAAGAGGCAAATTTTAAATAATTTCAATCTTGGTAAATGTCTTGGATAAAGGCATCTGAGAAATTCATAATAAAACATTACCTTTGTTAAAGTGAGACACGGCAATGTGGTTGTTTTCAGTCCGGCTACAGAACAGTTCAAATCACATCTTCATTATTGAATGGTGCTGGCTTATTCTTCCAGTGTTTACATATCCTTTGGTTTCCCTCCAGCATTTGAAAAGCCTGCATGGGAGGCTGTCTGGCAGCCCCTAGCTGGCCCTACATGTGCGCCTTGTGTTGTGATCCAGAGTTATTCTGGCCTAGAATTAGGTTTTTCACTTCTATAGTTAGGGTTGTAATCTTGGGTTTTGAAAATCTCTAGTTGTCATTTTGGGACATTTTGTTTTACAATTGCAATTTGGTTTTATAAAACATTCCATTGGTATTCTGGCAATGCCATTTTGTCACTCTGAAATATGGATATTTTCTGCCATTTGTGAATTTCTTTTCACAGCCATGGCCATATTGTTTACTATTGCTTTGTCTGTTGGTCACATCATGTATTTTGTTATCATTATCAAAGATGGCATTGCGCAGTTCCTCACATCCATGTTTGGGATCTCATTCACAAATATCTCTACTTTCTTTGCAGTGTTAGTGGAAGCTAAAAGGCACTTTCTGGATGATTTTAGTGTTACAACTTTTTTGGTAACATAGTCAGACTTTAGGTTTTGGTTAGCGTTTGTGGTTTATTCTTCCAGAATTTTTTTTTTGTTCTCACGAAATTTTGGTCCTCACCTATTTTTTAACCAAAAGAGCAGTGTGTTCTTTTCCTGATTGCAACAAAATGTTTGATCATGACACCTTGCAATGAAGCTAGTGTCTCATCCAAGGTTCAATTTAGAGCCGGCCTTTTAAAAGGTGCAAGGAACCTTAATACCTTAACATTATCTGGATGTACATGGAGAAAATGTTTTTACCTAACAGGCACCCTAATTAGTCCTATAACCTTTTCATGTTTATGTTATTTAAATATTGAATTTTATGATACAAAGTGGGTTATAGAAAGATTACAGAAATATTTTGTGATACAGCTCCTTTTATTCTAGATAGATAGTTTATTAGATTGGATAAAATGTATTAATCCTATGGAGAATTTCAGATGCAGACAGCAGCAGAAAGGTAAAAATAACAAGAATACAGACTCACAGGACAAATAATACAGCCAATGAATCAGTGAATCTTTCAATCAATCAATAAGTAAACAAATAAAAATTAACTTAAGAATTACTTGATAACAGTGGGCAGAAAAGACCCCCCATAGGTGCTTCTTAGCACAGTGCGGTGGAATGAGCCTGTGGCTAAAAGTGCTCCAAGAGACCACCTCATGGAGGGGATTTTTCATGATGGCATCCAGTTTTGCCACCATCCTCTTCTCCACGGCAGCTTCTTCAGAGCTCAGGTTGCTTTTCCAGGAGACTGCGGCATAGAACAACACTCTGGATACAATGGACTGGTAGAACATTTCCAGCAGCTTGCTGCACACATCAAAAGACCTGAGCCTTCTTAGCAAGTACAGTCTGCTCTGGTCCTTCTTGTACAGCGCCACCATGTTGTCACACCAGAATGTTCTAATATTAGTTCTATACTATACTAAGGATTCTATACTAGTTCTCTTTAGCATTGTAAAATTTGCTATTTGTATTTGCGCAAGAATCCCTCCTGAATCTTGTAGAGATACAAGTGAAATGTTAATCTCAGGTGCTGCCATTGGTGACCTCTGTTCTGTCTTCTGCCTTCTTTGTACTGTTTTGCCCACTGCCATGTTTTTATGCCAATCACACAAACCATCACAATACATTTTACAGAATGATTTAATTTAGACAAACAGCCATGTATCAACAATGTGATATTATGGAAATTCTATGGAAATTATGGTTATTTATATGGATATTTAAATATACTGCAACTTAGCAAATACTTCCTAAGAAGTTATTAAGTACAGAGGAAATGATTTTATGCTGGAAATCCAGTGAAGTTCCAGTCAGTGATTTTGACAAGGTCAGGCAAGCCATTAAAAAAGGCAGTTTCGATTTTATGAAATACACATTTTGAGCGTATGACATGCAGCTTTCTATATAAGCCCTTAGAACAGTACGAAGGTTGTCTAATGGTATAAAGTGGCAGCCGGAGAATCCTTGACACCAGTAAAGGCTAAATGATAAGCGCTGTTTGAAAGCTACATTACTTAAGCTTACAGGCAATGGAGGTGTTTTACAGAAACAGCAACCACCATTTGTATGTCAGCTGGTGGTTACAGTTCACTGAACCGTCCTCTGTTTCTGTCTGGCACTTTTGATTTATTTCAACTAATTGAGCACTGCCTCTTCTATGACTTTGGATATTCCTTAAGCTGCTTGCGAACTGTGCTTTAGAAACGGACGTGTCATAACTACTTTAATAACTGCACAGCTAAGAAGGCTGGTCTCTGTAATGATAAAGCAGTAGTGCATATTCAAATATTTCTTATGACACTTTATTTGTCTTATTATTCTGCTGGTATAGTAAGTAGGAGCTGTACAGTTTGGCAGTTTAAGCATGCTGTTCCTGGTGATCTTTTGAAAGAAACCAGCGTCACCCTTCTATGTACAGTGCATCCGGAAAGTATTCACAGCGCATCACTTTTTCCACATTTTGTTATGTTACAGCCTTATTCTAAAATGGATTAAATTCCTTTTTTTCCTCAGAATTCTACACACAACACCCCATAATGACAACGTGAAAAAAGTTTACTTGAGATTTTTGCAAATTTATTAAAAATAAAAAAATTGAGAAATGGATGCACTGTATGTTGGATGTAATAATTAAGTGTCTTTCAAAACGATAACCATCAATCTTAGTGTTCAAAGTAAAAAGAAAAAGTTATACAGTTTCCCATAAAAAAACTTGAAAAGCCGCTTACTGACAGAGGAAATTACCATAATTAAAGTAAAATTAGATGCACCAATGAAGTGGTTGCTATGTCATACCTTTGGCTCACCAACACAAAAGAGTTTCATTGTCTAAAGTAATCTTTGTGCTAATTAGGTTCAAACTAAATTTGACAGATCGGAATAACTGGTTGAATATAAGATAAAATTTTTTTTTTTTTTACATTATGCTGTAAAATGTTTCCAGAGTAGCTGGCACTTTGCTTTCTTTGTCATTATCACTGCTTAAAAGATATGTAAAGTTTCTACTTATTTCTGTAATTGCCTGTTTAGCCAAACAACAGTGCAGCAGTTATAATAAGAATGGACTCCAAATTGCAAAGGGATAAACTATTCAGATAATTCAAATGAAATATATTATAATAGGGGTGGATATTTATAAACCACTGGGGAAATGAATGTGTTAAAGAGTCAAGTTTTCTAATATTGTCAGCTAGGGATCCTAGAGGTAATCAGCTAGGCAATAAACCGACTCAATTGGAAAACAAAAGTCCATTTCAGCACATTTTGGGTGTTTGTTAATATAATAAACATATTAACATTCTGATATGCATTTGAAATGTTAGGGCATCACTGCAGTGATGATTTAAGAAGAAAAAATGTATTTATTATTATTTTTGAAGATAAACCTCCGTTTTCCAAACTTTGAGGGGACTTACTTGATTGAATTTTGGAACAGAAGCTGTTTACAATAGATATTTTCTTCATATGAGTACATTTGAATATATTCTTTGTTTGCAATATGATTTAATAATGTTGAAAAAAGCTAGTGGCATATAGTCTAGAAAGAAAGAAAAATGTCATTGCTGTGGGTGGTGGGGCCATCTTATTTTTAGGCAGTAAAGAATCTGCCCCTCCACCATAGACCTGAGTGCTTTATTGTGATATTTATGCAGCCGTAGACATGCCAGACCTCATTCATTTCACTTGGCTTCAGTGAAGAGAAATAAACCTAATTATGTTTAAGGCAGACAATAAGTACTTCCAAGCACAAGACACCACAGGATATTTAATGTTTTCAAAATTACCTTTCTTTGTTGGTGGCTGTATGCTTCACATACCAACATGCTTGACAAACAATAAAGCAAGCAGCCCTGAAATAACGATTGTCACTCTTCTTAAAAGAACAAACTTTAAACATTAATCGGTTGACCTCTCTGTATGGGAGATAGCAGGGAGGTGCTCCCCTCTCTTTGTTTGTAAAACTAATCTGGTACAGTACTTTTAATTTCTATCAAAGACTGGTACTTACAGAGCTGCTTAAAATGAATTTACATTGTTATCCCCTTATGTTCTTTTTTAAGAGAACAGAGAAACAAGCTCATATTGATTCTACTGCGATACAAGTATGTTAACAGCCTATTATTGATTCTAAAATAATTCTGTACTGTGACTGGCACAATTTTATAAGAACATTTGGGCAATGTACCAGTGATAGAGGCACTAAGAAAATAACAGAGCTGGAAAGAAACAGGCAATGTCCTGATGCTGGGGAGGCAATTTACTATTGTTTCTCTACAGTATATGGTAATTTCCTAAGCCCCTGTTCCTAAAGTATTTCAATTTTGGAGATCATTCTTATTGAATTTCTTTATTGTATAATTTAACATTAACACACTATTGTTTATGGGCATTATTGTTAAGTGACTGCTGTTTGCCCATAAACAAACTGAAAGCTCTAATTACATGGTCTTTATGTCTATTCTTGTAAAAGAGCCAGGCGTGACTGAAACATTGAAGAGAAAAGATTTTTCCTAAACCACCATTTTTTTGCTGGCATACTACTACAGAATAACTAAAACATATATTTAATGAGAGATTTGATATCATTTCTGGAAAACAAAACCTGCTTTGTTAGTGTCACTGTTTAAAGACATCATATATGAAACACTCTGTTGGTCTTTGGAACTGGAACACATACATTGCAATAAACAAAGAAGGAATTGAAATAAAATAGTATTACGTTAGATTGAAATGACTTTTGATCTCCGCTCAGTCTCCTTTAATCATTTGACTGACACTCCTACTGCATTGGCTAGCACTAGTTGTTTGTTCATTTGTTCAGGTACATCTCTCTGATTGGTTTGACCTTTCTTACACACACACTTCTTTAAGCTTGACTAAGCTGTAAAACAACAGTTTGTTTATTGTCTACTTCATATCAGTTCTGAGCAACTCAAGGGATTCAAGCCTTATAACTCTCACAGCATTATGGGAAAAATGTGTCTCTGCGTCATGAAGTAGTATATCAATTAGAATGGATATTTAAAGCCTTCAAAGAGACATAGATATGTTTTCCACTAAAAAATGTTTTGAGCAGATTGAAATATCGCCTCCTGTCCTCTTTAATATGAATATCATCACCATACCGTAGTTGAACTTGACTGGTAACTGCGAATGCTCTGTATGAATATTTCTCTGTTTTCTTGGGGTTCAATTATTTCTCATTTTTGCCAAGTTCATTTCCTTAAACTTTTAGATTATAGATACCATTCTCAAAATTTTCCAATAAAATTTCTTAGGTCCTCCTGGTATCTGTTTAAGCTACATTTGTTTGTTTTGCTTTATTTTTTATCTACTGCTTTTTTGCCACCATAAGTAATGCACTCTATTTAGTGTTTTGAAATATTCAACTGTACCATGTCCTTATGAATTAAAAGTCATTTCCAATGTTAGCCTTATTAATACAGATACAAATCCATCCATCCATTTTTGAAGTTCCTTAAATCAGTTCAGCCCTGATGAGGTGTAAAGAAAAATATACCTGAAAGTTATTGTAAGATTTAACATTTTTGCTATTTTTTTACACTTTATAAACTACCCCCCACAAAGATAAGACCACTTCAGTCCCTTAGTAGGAGCTGTTATATGCATACATTATTACATATTATTTGGCTGATGTCTTTATCCAAGGCAAGGTTTTCCAGTTGGAGCAAAAGGTGGAGAACTGACTTGGCCATGGTCACACAATGTCAGCAGGATTAGAACCTACAAAATTACAAATGATCTGTTGATTGTTACTGATTGGGTCTGTCTGCTGCTTTTGATACAGTTGACCCCAAAGTAATTTTGAATTGCCCTGAGGTCTATGTAGGCCTTCATGGTACTGCCCTAAAATAGTTCACTTCATATTCACCCAACATAATCATGTTGGCTAATTTCATCAACTGAAACTGTTTGTCATGGTGTCCCCCAAGGCTCAGTCCTTGGGCCAACTCTTTTTTCAATATATTTATGTCCACCTGGGGACATCATTTGGAAATATAATTGTTATATTTGTTATTGTTATGCTGATGATTGTCAATAATATCTGCCTATAAAGCTTAGTAGTCCTTGTCAGCTTTCCATCCGTAGTGTCTGTTTTGAGAAGAATTAGGTTGAGTTGTGTTTTCCAAATAAATATCTCTCTTTGTCATCAGTTGATCTTTGTTGTTACTCAAATCCTGCTATGTGAAACATTAAAATTGTTTTTGACAAAAAATTAGTTCTGTTGTAAAGGTTTTTTTTTCCAAATAAAGATAATTTCTAAAATGAATCCCTGTCTCACTTTTTCCTCACTAGAAATGGTCATCCATGCTTTTGTCTTCTCTCGATTAGATTACTGTAATTTGTTATAATCAAGCTTAAGTTTTCTATTGTTCATTTACAATTGATGTGGAGCATTGTAACTAGACTACTCACAGGCACAAAGAGAACAGAGCATATTTCTCCTGTTTTATCTTCTCTTCACTGACTTCCTGTTTCTTGTTGTATTCACTTTATGATTTTGTTTGTTTTCAATGGATTGGCCTCTCCATATATCGCTCTTTTGATTATAACTTATTGTCCATGTAGATCACCTTGATCACCTAATCAGCACCTGTCGGTGGTTCCACAGTCACGTCTAAAAACAAAGGGTGATTGCACCAACTTATGGAACACTTTACCTCTTCTCATCAGATTAGCCTCATCAATTATGCTTTTTAAACTGAAAACCCTTTAGATTGAAAGCCTATTTGTTTTCTTTGGCTTATAAATGATTTGTTAATGTGTTCTTCTATGCTTGTTTGTATATTCTACTTGTGTGTTATTATTTTGTAAATTGTTTTCCTAACTTAAACACTCCTGTACACACTTTTGTCAGCCTCAGTTGTTTTAAAATGTGCTTCATAAATGAAACATACTTACTTAATTACTCAGATTTTGAGGTCCAAAGCCGTAACAACTGTGCCATACTATCACATACAGTTATTAACTTTAGTTTTTATTTTTCTATTATTATCAAAATATATTTAGACCGATTTTACATATTTAAACATTTTAGTATAGCCATGCAGTAAAATATTGTAATAAACACACCAAGAAGATATAAAAGTCATTTCACACGTACAATTTATTTTCTTGGTGTCCTACATCAACTTCATTTGCATGCCATATGATAGAGATCATCAAGGCTAGAGGACACATTGTAGAATTTAAATATTTGAGATACGGAGTAAGGTAACATCATTTGTCAACAGACTATCCGGACTGTGTTGCCAGACTGTGATTGTTTTAGAATAGGTTTGCAGTTCTGTCATACTGTTCGTAAGAAGGGTGGCAGAAAAGCTAGGGGTCTGGATGTTGTAGCTGTTTTGAGAGTAGAGCTGTGTTCTGTCTTGGCTTGAAAATAAACATCACGTTCATTTTCTCTGTCTCCAAATCACACCTTATGTTTAGTTCCCACATATACTGTATATCCTGAAGTGCAATCACCGTGTCTGTGGAAGACTGTTTATATGTTGCCGGGGCAACAGCAGGCTTACAGCTCTGCTGCGTCTCTCCGCCAAAGCAAACTCGATGGATGATGCAAAGAACATTGTAAATGCAAGGAACAGGATTACTTGGCCACTTACCTGGTCACAACCCTCTCTGACTGCTGTGTCGTGTATAGGATAGTGGCAGTACCCGCTACAATAAATAACCGTGCTGTTCCTGTTTCAAGCTGAATAAAGGTGGTTTTGCTAAAGTACTGAGACTCAGCCTCGTGTTTTGGGGTGAAAGATAGGGACTTATAGCATGACCCCGATCTTTTAGGATTCACTTCTGTGGCACCTCTCTGCACTGCTGTGAGCCTGCTGTTGCCCTGCCTCGGCAACGGACAAACAGTCTTACACAGACGTGGAAATCACACTTCGGGACGCACTTCGGCTTGATGTTCCCGTTAGGTGGGGGGATCCCAAAAGAGTTCAGTAACCTCACAATATGAAGAAGAAAAAAAGGATGATTCGGCTTCTGATTGATAACTGTGCTGCCCTCAACATGCTTCCGCATTTAGATAATGTTCGCGTTGAATTCCTCCCACCCAATTGCACAGCAGTGCTTCAGCCACTGGATTTGGGAATCATTTGCATCCTGCAAGTGTATTATCGCAAGAAAATGTTGAGAAAAATTCTCGTCAGCATAACTTGTAGACAGGAGAAGATTAAAATTAACGCGAAAGAAGCTATTGAAATGATTGCAGACGCCTGGATGCAAGTTAAAGAAAGCACTATAGCAACAAATACAGAATCTCACTACAATTAAATTTTCATTACAATGAAATATTTTTTAGGTCCCTGGAAGTTCGTTGTAACTGAATTTTATCTGTAAATATACTGTATATATAAAATATGTGTGTGTGTGTGTGCTTGTAAAAATGCATAGTATATATAGGCACCATATATGTACAGTATACAGTGGGATGCAAAAGTTTGGGCAACCTTGTTAATAGTCATTATTTTCCTGTATAAATCGTTGATTGTTACGATAAAAAATGTCAGTTAAATATATCATATAGGAGACACACACAGTGATATTTGAGAAGTGAAATGAAGTTTATTGGATTTACAGAAAGTGTGCAATAATTGTTCAAACAAATCAGGCAGGTGCATAAATTTGGGCACCACAAAAAAGAAATGAAATCAATATTTAGTAGATCCGCCTTTTGCAGAAATTACAGCCTCTAAACGCTTCCTGTAGGTTCCAATGAGAGTCTGGATTGTGGTTGAAGGTATTTTGGACCATTCCTCTTTCAAAACATCTCTAGTTCATTCAGGTTTGATGGCTTCCGAGCATGGACAGCTCTCTTTAACTCACACCACAGATTTTCAATTATATTCAGGTCTGGGGACTGAGATGGCCATTCCAGAACGTTGTACTTGTTCCTCTGCATGAATGCCTTAGTGGATTTTGAGCAGTGTTTCGGGTCGTTGTCTTGTTGAAAGATCCAGCCCCAGTGCAGCTTCAGCTTTGTCACTGATACTTGGACATTGGTCTCCAGAATCTGCTGATACTGAGTGGAATCCATGCGTCCCTCAACTTTGACAAGATTTCCAGTCCCTGCACTGGCCACACAGCCCCACAGCATGATGGAACCACCACCATATTTTACTGTAGGTAGCAGGTGTTTTTCTTGGAATGCTGTGTTCTTTTTCCTCCATGCATAACGCCCCTTGTTATGCCCAAATAACTCAATTATAGTTTCATCAGTCCACAGCACCTTATTCCAAAATGAAGCTGGCTTGTCCAAATGTGCTTGTTTGTGCTGTGGGCGGAGAAAAGGCTTCCTCTGCATCACTCTCGCATACAGCATCTCCTTGTGTAAAGTGCGCCGAATGGTTGAACGATGCACAGTGACTCCATCTGCTGCAAGATGATGTTGTAGGTCTTTGGTGCTGGTCTGTGGGTTGACTCTGACTGTTCTCACCATTTGTCGCTTCTGTCTATCCGAAATCTTTCTTGGTCTGCCACTTCGAGCCTTAACTTGAACTGAGCCTGTGGTCTTCCATTTCCTCAATATGTTCCTAACTGTGGAAACAGACAGCTTAAATCTCTGGGACAGCTTTCTGTATTCTTCCCCTAAACCATGATGGTGAACAATCTTTGTCTTCAGGTCATTTGAGAGTTGTTTTGTGACCCCCATGTTGCTACTCTTCAGAGAAAATTAAAGGAGGAGGGAAACTTACAATTGACCCCCTTAAATACTCTTTCTCATTATGGGATTCACCTGTGTATGTAGGTCAGGGGTCACTGAGCTTACCAAGCCAATTTGAGTTCCAATAATTAGTTCTAAAAGTTTTGGAATCAATAAAATGACAATGGTGCCCAAATTTATGCACCTGCCTGATTTTGTTTGAACAATTATTGCACACTTTCTGTAAATCCAATAAACTTCATTTCACTTCTCAAATATCACTGTGTGTGTCTCCTATATGATATATTTAACTGACATTTTTTATCGTAACAAACAACGATTTATACAGGAAAATAATGACTATTAACAAGGTTGCCCAAACTTTTGCATCCCACTGTATATTGTTGCATTCTGGGTTCTGTGTGGCACAAATAACTACTCTTTATTCCAGACCCATAGGTAGAATTACAGATTTGGAAACAACTTTAAAAGTTTAAAAGAAAGTTTGGTAATTCTACTGGGCTCACTTCGACTTTCATTTTGCCACATTCATCAAAATTCCAGATGATGTCATCAGAACTATTCTGCAAAGGGGTGGATAATTTGGTCTTCAAAAGGACCTGAAAGACAGAAGAACTCCAGGCAGGGAAAAACTTTTTGTTTCTGCAGTGTGACCTGCTAACAAAACTTCATTTTTGAAGTGGTCTGAGGTGGCTTAACTAAGCCACATCTCTCTTGGTTTTACATACTTAGTATAAGGCCTGTGAATTCTTCATATTAACAAGTCGTTTTGTACCAGTCAGAGGCCGCTAAGATTCACACCATCAATATGACGGTGATTTATTTATTTTTATAGTGGATCCCAGGGACATTCCCAGCTTTGGCTCGACCCGCACACACTCACAAACAGAGACAGAATACAGCACACTGGGAACTAACAGAAATTAAAGAATATAATGAAATTAAACAATATAAATGAAAACAATAATACCACCCCTGACCTCTTCGGCGATATTACATTTAACATATAAACACAAACACCACACTGCAAAGTCCATGGAAAAACCAAAGAAGATGAAATGAGAGGTGACGAGATTAAGTCCAGAGATCTGTATGTTGAAAGGGAAGGGAAAACACATTCCTACCGGTAGTTGCTGAAAGGATGGAGATGGATGGATGGTTCAGGAGTGCTCCTTTTCTTGTGGGAATGCCAATGAATCCAAACACAGTCCTCAGTACACAGGTAGACAGATGATCCAGACCCCAACAAACCAATACAATCCAGGAACACAATGATTAAATATGGCTGAATTAACGGCAGGCAGTCCAACAGATAAATGCAACACACAACGTACAACAACAAAAACAACTTTCTTTTCTTCCTGACACCTGCCCTCTTTTTAAACCCCTCTTGCCACCTTTGACCCCAACAGCCCATGCAAGGACTGCTGGGAGATGCAGTTCTAACTACTGGTAGCATTGCTACAGTTTTATCATCATGTCAATATACCACACAGCACAGAGATGAATAGCCTGTCTACTTATGTTTTATAAGTTTTGAGAAAACCAAAAGAAGTCTTCATTAAGGTCTTTTTATGTAACAATAAATGAGAAATCGGTACATTTTTGCCATACCTAAACTAAAGTGTTACCTTGAAATCAATGACACCCCATCACAATATAATATACAGTATATACTTTATATACTGCACATAGTTTGTTTTCTTTCATGGTTCAAAGGTTATACCACAGTATAAGTGTTTATATATCAATCCCCAGACTAGAAGAACATGACCAGGCAGAAGAACGATTGTAAACATCAACCCCCTCCGCTCCTGCCTTGTCTAATCCGTTGTCCATTTAAACTGAAGCTGTTAATTTTGACTGAGCCTGAGGCTTGCCCGAGACAGTGCCACCTTGCTATTTGCTTTTTTTTATTCACTATCAGCTTTAAACATGATTGCACCCTGATATCTGTGTTTATATTTTTCAATACTTCACATTATCTATTCTCTGTTTATAGCATTATACTGTACATATGGTGTTCACAGGTGAGGTGCTGATAGTACAGTACAGTGCACTGTACATAAACCTTAGTGAGATATGGAAATCATTATATTTTTTCAATGTCAGGACAGAGCTTTGCAAGTGATGGGTTGGGAGTGTTGACTCCAGAAAAGAATAGGTGGCCTGACTTGTCTCTGTGCTGCAGAAACATTTGAAACGCATGCTGCAGAACAGTCAGCATCACATTTGTTACCATCTGAGAGCTTAAGAAAGGGAAAGTGCAAAGCATTAATTTGCAGCAATGCCTTGGGTGTTTAAAAGGTCATGATACTGAGTCTATCTAGAATGCATCTCTTGTGTCAGGTCAAATAAGGCAATATTCGGATAAGCTCAAGGTGAAAATAGAAAAAAAGCAGATAATCAACACCTGAGACTCACTCGTGCTTGCACAAACCCAAACCCAATTGGAGCCAGCATGTTCCTGGATGCAATTATTTAAAAAACGAACTCCTTTCCTCATAGTCTTTAAATGATTTTTCTCCTTTATATAAAGTGGTCAGCAATTCACTGTTGTAGTCAAATCTTGGATTCCTCAGAATATTCTACTGCTGAATCTATATAAAGCAATTCCACATTTGGTTTCCAATGTTTAAATTGCTCATTGATGTCCTGGTGATAATTCAGTACCTGAAACTCAACCAGTGATATCTAATAAATGCTTCAGGCAGAGGGCAGCAGTGTTCATTAATAGAACTGGCAAAATAACAGCGTTCATACCGGTAAATTGAGTGTTAATTATGGAAAGACACTGCTGTCATCTTTAATAACAGGATTTAAGCTCCTGGCTTATCTTTCTGTCCAACACTGTGGGAAGACTGATGCCTAACGTTCAAATATATATAAATATTGATTACATTCTTTTGCAGGCTCAAACTCTATTTATTACCCTGTCTCTATTTCACTAGACAATTCTCTGTTTCTTCTTCTACATTACAGCTATTCAAACCACACTAAATATTTTTCATCTTTGTATAAGAAAAGACAAACAAATAAGTTATTAACAAATGTAGTTTAACTATGCAAAGTTAGAATGTTTAAATTGTAGTTTATAGCATACTGACACATCTCAATAATAAAAATAGCTGTGCCAGTGTCCTGTTTAAAGACACAGCTCAGTATTTAACACTATTTTACTATTAAAGAAGGCCTCCAGACCCCTTGGTATAGGACTTGGCTCAACCCTTTGTAATTAGATTTTGGATTTCCTAACCTGCAGGCTTCAGCATGTGTGGATTGGTAGCATCAGATCCTCCAATGCTGACCCTCGATATAAGCACTCAATAGGGTAGTGAGCTGAGCCCCTTTTAGCACTCCTCTAGCACAACTCTAACACCATCACTGCATTTTTTTGATGTGACCATCATCATCATCATAATAATAATACATTTTATTTATATAGTGCCTTCCCATTGCTCAAGGTGCTTATAGACCTGATCACCAACAATGATGAGGCAACTTATGGAGAAGAGGTTTACCTGATGATTCAGTAGTACCTGGTCAAAAATGATATTGCCCTTAATGACAGCAATACGAAGAAGCTGGTTGCAGACTTTAGGAAGCAGAAGGTAGACTACACTCCCATCTATGTCAGAGGAGATGTTGTTAAAAGGATGAGTAGCTTTAAATTTTTTGGAGTAAACATCACTGAAGTTACCACAGTATATTTTAGATCTGATCAGGAAATCTTTGGAATGTCTCCGCTTCCTCAAATGTCAGAAGATGCTGCAGGCTTCTCCATCTGTTCACAGCAACTTCTGCAGAGGTAGAGCATAGTCTAGTAGAGTCACTGACTGTTTTACATCCTGGTCTGTCACCTCCTCAGCTCAATATCACGAAGTCCTGCAGAGGGCAACCAGCTGCCTTCTGTTCAGAACATGCAGTATATAACACATATAACACATGCTGCCTTAGAAAGGCAAACATTACAGTTAAAGGCCTCAGGCATCCTACACCATCATATTTCTCTCTCCTCCCAATGGAAAATGTTACAAGACCAATGGCCTTGCAATTGTTGATTCAGGGGCAGTTTTTACCCACATGTCATAATATTACTGAACAGCCAGTTGTAACAATAACAATTGTATTGTAATATAACAAATACTGTGTGCACCTTGCTCCCCTGTGCAAGTTTGTGTTTCAACAGGACAATGACCCAAAGCACACTGCTACAGCAACAATGGAGTGGCATAAAATAAAATGATGTCATTGAGTAGCCCAGTTAGAGTCCTAAACCTAGCTCCATTAAACATTGAAAGCATGAAAAAAAAGAAATGGAAGTCCAAAATGACCAAAAGCAACTCATGATGCTAATGATTGGTGAATTACAAGCAAACAATATTGAGGTCTTCCTGCGATATTTCTACTTTGAAATCACGTATTTGCTTGGAAAGTCTGTACTGTACTGTTGATGCAACATTTCTTCTATTTCTGTTATTGATATACAGTTAATTGATTAGCTTTGCAGCTTACCACTGTGTGTTGCAAGGTCATCTATTTCCTTGTATGGCCCACCGGCCATCCATCCAAGTGCAGTCTTCAGAGCATAAGGTCCCAGTCTTTGGCTAGGTATGATTTGTTGAAGCACAAATATTTCTGGGTTGTTGATACCTATTAATAGATCAATTTCTGAGTCAATAGAAGGTAGACGTACATCTTCAAGATATGTCCACTTCTCTATACCCTCCTGTCACGTAATATTCTCTCTTGTCACTGCGGTAGGAACTTATGTGTAGACCTTTGACAGATCAATATATGTATTATCATTGAGACCACAAACTTGCAGATTTGATAAGACAGAACATCTGGTTAACATTTTTGAATCATCATCATAATTACTTATAGCGTTAAATAACACTTGAGTTCTTTTTCCATGAAGGTTTAACTGTCTCTTAAGATTTTTTGTTCATATTGTAACTGAACTTCCAGGATCTAATAAGGTGTATGTCTCTACATACCTTTCACTATTCTTGGATTTTACCTTAACTTGGACTTCATATAATGCTTATTCTTCACTGGTTCACAGATTCCCTTCTCAGGTTCATTAGTGGATGTGGCTTTAGTAGATTTGATATGTAGAATGTCTGGGGGCTGCAAAGAACATTTCTGACAAATAAACTTCTCAGTACAGTTTTTACTAAGGTGCCCATGTTTAAGACATTGAAAGCTCAAACCTTTAGATTTTAATAAGTCAATTCTGCCTTTACATGGTAATTCCATGATTTTACTGCATTCTGCAAGAGCATGCTTGACACTCCAGCAGCCATACCACATGCACTTCTGAAGAAGTCATCCACCTGAAGCTAAGGCATGGCCAGTACTTGGATGAGAGACCATCTAGGAAGAGCTTGGGTTGCTGCTGGAAGAGGTGTTGGTTAAGCTAGCAGGGGGTGTATATGCTGTGGTCTGAATGGGGATCTCAATGCCCCAGTGCAGTGACAGGAAAACTGTGATGAAAACATAGCACTGTCCTTCAGATGAGATGTTGAACTGAGGTCCTGATTATCCATGGCCATAAAAGATCTCTGGGCATCCTTTGTAAACAGTAGGGTGTGTCCCATGTCCAGGCTAAATTACACTCCATGGTCTAGTCATCCCTTGTCTATCTAATTGGCTACCTCTCTTGCCACTTCACCACCTAATAGCTAATGTGTTGTGAGCATACTGGCACAAAAATGGCTACTGACGCATCATCCAGGTTGATGCTACACATTAGTGATGGTTGAAGTGGTTGCCCAATATTTATGTTAATATAAAAGTGCTGTCTGCGGTGGGTTGGCACCCTGCCTGGGGTTTGTTTCCTGCCTTGCGCCCTGTGTTTACTGGGATTGGCTCCAGCAGACCCCTGTGACCCTGTAGTTAGGATATAGCAGGTTGGATAATCGATGAATTGATAAAAGTGCTGTAATTTGTAAAAAAAAATGTCAGATTTATAATATATGTATGTGGTAGTTTAAGCAGTCATATGTGAGAAAAATGTTTCATCTGTGGCTACATGTACTATATAAACAAGACAATAAATTTGAACTTGAAATTTATTTATAAAAGACAATTATACAAAGGCAGATGCTGAATAGTTTTAGAATTGGTTAGCTGTGGTAATAAAAGCCAGCCACTTTACAGAATGGGCAACTTAACAGAAACAGCACAGCCATAGTGACGATTCTCAGTTAACTTAGTTAAAACAGTAACAGCTACTGTTCCAAATGATGCCGCTACCTTCTTACAGCCATTACTCTGTGGATCACAAACAGCTTTACAGGAAAGGACATTGCTATACGATCAGCTTCATAGTACTTCACACCTGATGCTTAGATACTGTCAAATTTTCAGAATAGCAACAAACAAAATAAAACCATTTCCCTGGGAGCTTCTACTCATTTCTGGACCTCGGGTCCCAACAGTAAGAAATAAAACCAAAAGAAGAATTTATTTTTATTTGTTATTACTTTCTTGTATATATAATATAGAGAAAGTATAAGAATCATGAAAAAATCTGACCTCGGGATTTGTGTGAATGTTGATGTTTTAGACCTTCCTGAATCTGAAAATATCATTTTTGAAATTATGTCTGTCTGTGTGTGTATAAACATGATAACTCGAAAATACTTTGACCTCGGTCAATGAGATTTTGTACACCTGCTTTATATCAAAAATAAGGAATCATATCAACTTTTGGGCCACTTCCAGCAACCAGGAGTGGTACTATAACTGAATACTTTTGCAAATTTTCAAGTAAACTATGGTTATAATTACAGATAGATGATTCAAATTTTGTATAGATATTTATAATCATAAAAAGCAAACTGATATGAAATTTGAGAAAAATTACTCAACTGGAAGTAGTATTTCATTTAAACAACCATCTGAATTTTTTGTATTATGGAAAAATAAATATGTACACAATATTAAAAACTGTTTAAAACACATATTCTTTCAATAACTATTATTAATTTTATTTTAATTTATACATCATCAATTTAACAATAACTTGTAAACATTAAACATGCCAAGTAAATATAAAGATGTAATGGGAACGATAAGCTGCTATGTCCCCGTCTTGTTCCTGGTAATACATTTCATTTTATATATTTTTTTTATTTCCTCTATCATTATCATATGTAATTGTAGCTAAATGCAGTTTTACCTGTAGCAATTTATTGCAACAAATATTATATAATACTAACACTTTTTCTATGTTTTTAGGTGATTATAACACTTTTAACTTTGGATGTAATCTAGGTAATGCATATGTAATCATGCAAAAATTCCACCACCGTTTTTGACCTCCCTTAATGCAAAAATATCATTTTAATATAAAGTTTGATTATAAACAGAGATAAATAATTACATATTGATATTATCAATTAGTTATGATGAGAAACAAAGAGATATGATATTTGAGAAATACTGCACAACTGGAAGTGGTTTCTGAAGACATTTTCCTCTATCTGAAGAAAGTTGAGGGGAGTACACTCCCGTTTTTTTTCTGCCTAAAACAAAACCAAAACTCTTTTATTCATCTCTTGTTTGGAGGAGCAATTAACCTCACTGCCTACTCCAAACAAATCATCAGTAAGAATAAAAAGCTTGCCATATGAATTCATAATAATGGTGCCTATGACATCGGTAACAACATAAACCTCACTGTCATCAGCTGTCATCCACTGACCTCAAAAATATGATATTTGTAAATGTTGTCACAAACAATTCACACAAAGGTCCGGCCTGGCTATTCAGAACATCAAAACATAATATTTAATTATCAGAGATCATATGAAAAACACATTGCTTTTGTATCTATGTCGATTGTTTTCCTTATGCATGTGCTTCTCAAGTATAGTAGATTTTCAAAGTAGGGCTCGGTGCAATATTTGCATTTTGTGTTTCTGACTGGGAAAAAAATAGATATAAGTTTTCCCTTTAATGTACACTGTATGGCTAAAGGTTTATAGACACCAAAACCATGGGCATCAATACAGAGTTGGCCCATCCCTGTACAGCTATAACAGAACTGAACACAAGAATCATATCTATTGGCCAATGTACCGATCAATCAAAAAATTGCTCACACAGTCCCTTTCATGAATTTGATTCACACAGATAAAATGTGCATTGCTAAAAAATACTAATATTCACTCAAAGAAAATAAATTTAATAATTCACCAACAAGAAAAAAGCATTCAATCCTTCAGAGTTCTGGGAAGCAATCTATGAGCTGAGTACTGCAAAAGTAGGTTAGCAAGATTTAACAAGACATGATTTAAAAATGTATTTGATCTATTTACTAGTGTTTGCAGGTTGGTAAATGCTTGATTATCATGGCTAAAGTGACTCTGGAATAAAAATGACCTCTGTGAAGTCTGTATGGTATTAGGTTGGCCCAGTTCACTGGGACTGTTATAAAGCCATGAGGCAGAACTGCTGCGTACCTGTATACTTATTTTTAAAAGACAGATTCAAACATTTGCAGCTCTTCACTGTTAAGGATTGTAATGATATTTGTTAATTGCCACCACCACCACCACTATACCTCTTCAAGTAACTTTGAAAGCCTAATTATGTTCAGTATAAGAACTACCTCTTCTGTTACCTAAAGTTATAGTATTATCTTTAAAAATTTATATCCCCAACATTACCCATGACATCTAACCCTACAGAAGAAATGAAAGTCTGTGTTAGCAGAAAGAGGTGCAAAGCAGGATCCAGCAGTGGATAGGATGTTTGTCCCTCGTAATCTAGACTCTTCAATATATTCATATTCACTTTGATGCAAAAATGCTGCACTGTGTTAATTTTTTTTAAATTGATAAATGCATTATACATCTGGAATTTGTGCATATACTTTAACAGTTTAAAAATACTGTTTTTGTGACTTATTCCCAGAATCATGTCAAGAATCTAAGATATATAAAATTGGCACTTGCATTTAAATAACTAAATGTAATAGGGGTTGAAGAAGAAAACCAAGTAACAAATAAACAAGTTAAATCTAATAACCTGTAACTTCTCTCTTTGTAAGAATACAGATTTTATTATAAACTCCTGTCTAAGGCTCAGTGTTAGACCCGTTTTTCCAACCTCAGCTTCCACGATGCTTCTTTTTTTTAAGTTTTCATGTTAATTTTGGGTCTTGTGGTGCCAGGTATGGCCCTCATTTGGTCATGAGATGCCAGGCAAAAATTCACCTTTGTGGCCCTTGGTGCCTTCACACCCCTAAGCCTTCCATTGCTCTTGAACTGACAGGCCTCTGAGACCATTCCTTAGCTGTTTCTCTTTTCAGAGGGAGCAACACACTGCTGTATTTTTTCTTCTAGTATGATACATCTTCCATGAGCTTGATACCCAACAGGTGGTCAGACAACCCTGGCAACAGCTGAGCCTTCTATCTTTTAGTGCTCCAGGACGGCTGACCTGCATAATCCTTCCATTTCCTATCATTTGTTTTTGGAATGTGCCAACCTTGTACCTTGTATTTTAAATGAATATATTTTTTTGAAATAAACAAATGCATAAAAGTACAATAATACTGGAAAGTTCAAAAAGGGAAAAAAATGAAAATGGGACTAATGATGAGTCTTTTCACCTGAATCACTATGAATAAATGCTACTAAGACTTTTGAATCATATTTAATCAGTGTCACAGTCATTGGGATGCCGATGTTGAGAGAGAGTGGTCGGGGCGTTGTCTCCCGTCCGGGTCAATAGGTGGCAGCTCCTCTAGGTTGCTGCGGTGTCATAGATGCCTGCAGGACTTCATGGGAGTTCACTGCAGCCCTGTTGGGTTCCGTGGATGACACCAGGGGGATCTGTGGAGGTTGCAGAGCCTTGCTACATTGGGCTTTCACCACACCCAGGAGTGATTCCAGATCCGGTTAACAAGCCAGTTTCAGAACTCCCAGGGGCAGAATGAAAGGAGCCAGTTGCCGCTACTCTGAGAACCAGAGCCAGAGTCAGGAGGAAGGGAGACAAAGCTTGCCAGGAGGGGTGAAGGCGGAAGAAGACAGAGAGGAAAATGGTGCTCTTTATTTGTGCTTGCTGTGTGATACTGTGGACACTGCAGTGTGCTGCAGGAGTGGGGAGCAAGGGAGAAATGCTTCCCTACTTAAATAAAACGTGCGCTGTGCAACACTTGTGCCAGTGTCATGGTGTGTTCGGAGCGGATGGAGCGCCCTGGTGGTCACTATATTTTTTGCTGAAAGGTGCTTTTTTAACTTCAGTTGCAGCTTATTAAGGAGAGGTTGTGGGTCAGTAATATTCATACATAACTTTCTTAGCAGAATGTGTGCACATCTATGAGTAAAATAATCCATACTGCTGCAATATGCTACTGCAGCATAGAGTGTATTTCTGCCCAACAGCACACTGATATGCAGTATATATTGATGCTAAACAACTATAATAAAATATAATTTTTTATCAAGCAATAAGTGCACCATTCAAAGTACTTTTAGTTCCCTTTTCAGTGCTTATTTTAATATATTTTATATTAGGCAGTAATAGTATCTTCTGTTAGTATGGCTTCTGATGTCATGAATTATCAAAAACAGACTATTTTTAATATTTCAATCTATATAATGTTGATCAGTTACTGTTATTTTCAATGCTACCTGAAACGTTAAAATATAGTTTAAATATAATTTCTGTTTTAAATTCAGTTAACAAAATAATACAGCATTCTAAAAATTAAATACACTGTTTGCTGACGCACAGTTTTAATTTTGATCAGTGCAGAATCTGTTAAATGTGTTTCAAAGCTTACAAAAAAATAGTTTCTAGTGTCACTTTTCTTGTTAAGCAAATAAGGAAATGAACCACACTGCCTCCTTTTCTCCACCACACATACTTGCTCCACTGAATTTTAAAGTAGTGAAGATGATGCACTGTATGCGTTAAAACAAGTGTATAGTCATGAGGAAGAAGATGCATTGATTAACGTAACGTATAGTGATGCCACCGTTATTGTGTTAATAACAGGAGCAAAAAATATAAGGAATATTTATTTTTTCATTGACACAATTGATTTTACAAAGATGCTAGTGGAATTACTCCAGTTTAAGATTAAAGGGAACCAGGATATTTTTGGGCTTCAAAGCAAGAACAAGCCCTAGACTCACGAAGATACCCTAGCAATGTTGAGTGCTTCATTAAAATGAAATATGTTCCAAGTATAAAAAAAATGTACTGTCATTAGAGTCTGTTGTAGAAAATGAGAAAAAAAATAATAGTTTTTGCAGCTGCGAGAAAAATCAAGCAACATTGTGAAGAAATCTCTATCTCTGTCTCTCAGAGTGCCAGCAAAAATATTCAGAAATGATCTGCTGTGACTAATCAGAGGGTAAACACCGGAGTGTCTGTGTCCAAAGCATGTTGTGTTAGGTAAGAAAACAGAGTGGGTGTGGGTAATGAAGCTTAATTTGCTTTAAATACCTAATTATTTTCTTAACCCGGTGCTGAGTTGAGAGATTCAGGAGCAACTAAGGGAACAAATACAAAGCACACTAAGGTACTCACTTTAAACAGAATGTTTTTAGCCTTTTTACTGTATTTTTTTAATGGCATATTGTGATTTTTCTTATCTGATGATTTAAGTTGCTTTTAGCTCTCATTTCTTTTTATTGTTGTCCTTTCTATCAGTTTGCTTTGCATATTCTTGACCTAATAGTAGCAATGAGAGTTTGACTACACACTGAAGGTGAGATGTATGACTTCCAGAGTTAGTGAAGCGATGCACAAGTTTCAAGCAAGACACCCTACTCATCATGTTTAACAAAACCTAGTGATACTCCTGCCTTGCACCCTGTGTTGGCTGGGATTGGCTCCAGCAGACCCCCGTGACCCTGTGTTAGGATATAGCGGGTTGGATAATGGATGGATGGATGGATGGATGGATGGATAGTGATACTCATGCAAGCTGCTCTTGTTGGTGTTCCTCTTTTTACTATTTGAATGAGTTACATATGTCACTCTGATCTTATAGCTAATTACATTATCAGGGAAGATTTCTGCTAGATAAATGCAAACTGGAGTTTAAGAGTGCCCATCTTTTAATGTATGGCACTGGTTGATTTATCCTGGTATTTCTGTTTCCTCCCGCATTCCAGGACACACATTCTAACTTATGTGGCCCATGTGACTTGATACATATCTGTGTGTGAAGTTGTCCTGTGTTCTGTTCATGTTTACCTTCTTTCTTGCACTTTAAACTGTGAGTGTATGGGCTAGCAATGCGGGATACATCTGTGCCTCTTAGGGTGACCTGACACTGTTCATGAAGTTTCACTTCTCATAATACTAAAATGCATAAATTAATTAATATTCTTAATAACAAAATGTATCATAACAAAAATCAGCAGAATATAAACAGAACATTTTAAAGGGACTACTTTGGTAGTCTTAAAATAAAAAGCACCACTCCTCTATTTAAATTTGGTTTGACTTCTTCTTCTTCTTCTTTTCTCATTTCTATGTTGGGTCGATGTGCTCAGCTAACCTTCTCCAAGCAGCTCCGTCCTGCACCTCCTCGCCAGTCAAGTCCTTTTCCTTCAGTTATTTTTTTACTTTATCCATCTACCTCTGCTTTGGTTTTCCTTGCTTTCTCTTTCCCTGTGGTCCCATTCCCATCACTTGTTTGCCCATATACTCATTGTCTCTCCTCATCACATGTCCATATCATTTCAATTTACTTTCTTGTACTTTCTTAGGTATCTCTCCCCTTTTTGTTGTAACTCTGATTGTCTCATTTCTTATTCTTTTCTTTTTTGTAACTCCACACATTCATCTCAACATTCTCATTTCTACCACATCTAGGTTATTCTCTTGCAGTCCCCTTATTGTCCATATCTCAGCTCCATACATTATTGCTGGTCTTACAGCTGTTTTAAAAATGTTACCTTTAACCTTCATTTTAATTCTTCAATCACACAGTACTCCTGATAACTTCTTCCAGTTGTTCCATCCACACTGCTCTCTATGAGTTTTCTCTACATCTAAATTTTTATTTCAGTTTACCACAGATCCTATATTTTTAAAGTTATGCTCTCTTTTCAATAGCTCTCCTTGCAGGATAACTTCTTAATCCTGATCGTCATTAAACCTTATATATTCTGTCTTCTTCCTATTTATCTTCAACCCTTTATCTACCAACTTCCTCTCCACTTCCTCTTTTCTTGTGCTACACAACATAATACCATCATCAAAAACCCTGCACCGGGAAATTGGTGTTGTATCCCATGACTCAACACATCCATAACTAGGTCAAAGAGGTAAATGACTTAAAGAAGATCCCTGATGCAGACCTACTCTAACTTGGATATTGTCTCTTACCCCAACCCTGCTACACCCTCATACATATCCTGGACAATCCTCTGATACTTCTCTGGTACTCCCCCTTCTCTCTCATGCAGCTCCAGACCTCTTAATGTGATACTCGATCATATGCCTTCTCCAAATTAATACATTTATTTATTTGGCCGAGACCTTTATCCAAAGCGAACAACAACATTACATTTGATTGCATTTATTTTTGTTTTTCCAATTGGAGCAGAGGCGGATGAAGTGACTTGCTTGGGAACATACAATGCCAGTCGTGGGATATGAACCCCTAAGCCCATGGTTTGAAGTTCAAAGCCTTAATCACTGCGCCACACTATATGCAAACTTTTCTGTTTTTTCTGGTTCTCTAAGAGCTGACTCAATGCAAAGACTGCATCAAGTGTTCCTCTCCCTGGCACAAAATCAAACTGCTTCTCCCATCTAGTGGTCTCTTCCTTAAGCTATCTCTCTATGACCCTTTCCCAAATTTTCATTGTATGTGATATCAGCTTTATTCAAATATACTGTAGTTTCCAGAATCCTGAATATCAGCCTTCTCTTCATAACTATTTAAGTTTGGTAAATACATAGAAGAAAAGAATAAATTAGGAATATGTATATGACTGAGATAATAATTAATAATCAGCTCTGTTACAACATCATACAATGTTCAAGTGAAAGGGCTGCAGATCTAGTCAAAATTAGTGAATGATGTGCTTCTTCAGTTTTTATTTAAGCAACACAAGTGTTTGGTTGGAAAAAGTAAAAAAAAAGGTTGCATTTCCAATATATGGATTAAACAAAAAGAAATAAAACCAAAAGCATCAAAACAGCTCTTTAGCCTATTTTTATAATTATTATGGTAGCAATAGTGGTGCATGTGGTTGTTCCATCTCTACCTAAATTTAAGTGAAAGTAGCAAACATTCATAGAACACTGACACCTTCAAATTCCAGCAACAGTTTAATTTTTATAAAGTGTTTGTTCGTCAAATTGACCCAGTGCTCAAAATTTTTGCTAATATTCTTTTGCTGGTTTCAGTTTTCATGTTCTTAAATGACATGTTGAAAAACAAACTGTCACTTACGTAATATGGTGTGAAAGCAAATGTCACATAAAGGTTCTCACATTTTCTAAAGGCTGTGCCTTGTCTTTTTGGCTGCCCTAAGGTAAAGTTTAATCATACTCCAGCGAGTCTCTCTGTTTCTAATGGAGACTTTATGTGCCTATATTTTTTACTTCTCAAACAATTTAAACTAGAAACATGCAAGCAGGTCTGTACAGAGTTGCGTCCATTAAGTTATACTGAATTATTAACATATACAAAATATATGTAAGAAAAATTCCATCTGAGTTTCATTTTAGTTAAAGAAGATCAGTTAGCTATTGTATAGAATTTAGTCTTTCAAGAATCCAGTCTGTTAAGTTTAAATTTGTTAAACACAACTTAAAAAATGAGTCACACATGTTTATCAGTGTAGTGGTTATTCATGTAGTGTCACAGACTTCGAATCACTGGATATGTTTCTGGGTACTCAGGCTTTGCTTCTACATTCCGAAAATGCATGAGTTAGGTCAAAAGGAGAAACTCATCTGACCAAATGTGAATGAGCCAAATGACGAACTGGCATTGGCTGGACTAGTCATTGGCATCCTGTGGGCCTAAATTGGATAAGCAGGTTAGATAATGGTTGAATGACCATTTCTGAAAACTCAACCAAGACTTATAATTAATAAGCAGTTTTAGTCATCTCATCGTGTGAGGATTTTCCAGAATATGTATGAGGCAGTGAGGACTCGGGTTAAAAGCATTGTTGGAGTGATGGACAACATTCCAGTTAGAGTAGGTCTGCACCAGAAATCTTTAAGCTCTCAAGTCCTTACCTCTTTGATCTGATTATGGATGTGTTGAGTCATGGGATAACAGACTAATCCCACAGGTACATACTTTTTGCTGATGACATTGTGTTGTATAGCACCAGAAAAGTGGAGACGATGTTAGAAGAATAGAGAAGAGCTTTGTAAGACAAAGGTTTGAAGATAAACAGGAGGAAGACAATATTTGAGGTTTAATATTGATCAGGATTCAGATGTTAGCCTGCAAGGTGAGCTATTGAAAAGAGTGGATAAATTTAAATATCTAGGATCAGTGGTAACCCAAGACAGAAAAATTAGATGCACAGGTAACTTATAGAGTGTAGTGTGGATGGAGCAATTGGAGGAAGGTATCAGGAGTATTGTGTGATCGAAGAATTGAGGAGAAGGTTAAAGGTAAAGTTATTAATACAGTCATAAGACCAGCAATGATGTATGAATCTCAGACATGGGGAGTAAAGGAAGCGCAGGAGAAAAAGTTAGAATGTTGAGCTGGATGTGTGGAGTTGCAAAAAAGATCAGAACAAGAAATGAGACAATCAGAGGTATAACAAAAGTAGGAGAGATATCTGAGAAAGAGCAGGAAAGTAGGGTGAAGTGGTATGGACATGTGATGAGGAAAGACAATGAATATGTGGGCAAAAGAGTGATGGGAATGGAAGTATAAGGGAAGAGAAAGCGAGGGAGGCCAAAGCAGAGGTGGACGGATAAATTGAAAGAAGATATGAAAGTAAAGGACTTGGTAATGAGGTATGAGACAGAGCTGCATGGAGAAGGGTGATCAAGCACATCAATTCCATATAGATGTGAGAAAAGATGAAAAGGAAGAAGTTAATCATCTTATCGCTGGTATTTTTTGTAGTGGAATTTTCAATAATTATAAAGTGTTACAACAGTAGAAGACAATTTTGTTGTATCATTATACCATTGAACTTTAAGCATGGATTAATTTCATAAACACAAAATACTTTGAGGTTAAGCTGGATCAAATGTAATTTTCTTAGCTCAGTATAGTTTAAGATTAATTGCTTACTTTTTTTCTTAAGCCAGTGGCACATGTAATGTCAAACCTGATGACTATTGTTGCTGATCTTGTTGCCAGAAGATGGCAGATTACATGACTCAAAAAACTGCAGCAGATCACAAATGACATGACTCTGTAAAAACTTTCTAGCACAGTTTCAATTTTTTAAAATATTGCAAGTTCCCCCCTTTTTTGGTGACTTTAGCCTCCTCAACCTCAGTCTTTTTATTTTGATTCTGTTATAGTATGTAAAATTGGGACATCAGCCACAGTAGCTTCTTATCTGATTGTAAGGTTCAGAACACCTTCTTATTACTTTCCTTAATTCTTTTAGCCACATTACATGCATTGTACATGCAGCTGAAAACTCAATGGCTCTCAGCTCAACTTGTATACACATAACCCTGCCCCTATGACTTAAGATAAAATCAAACCTGGTTGGACTGAGTCGCTGGATATGTCAGACTACATAATTGTCAGTCACAGGAGTGTGCTGCAATGGCCCTCAAGTCATTAGAAATACATAAATGAAGTATGAGATTAAAAATCACTAGAAAAGTGACATAATGTGACAGGGCCTTTTTGGGCACTAGAAATATACATGTTAGATAACTGGTGAGTCTAAATTGGTCTGGTATGTGTCACTGATGGTTTGCTATGGTCAGCATGCCTTGTAAAAGTCTGGTATTCCATCTAGGATTAGTTCAGTGAATTCTCACTACCCAGTAGCCTGGTTCAGATTATTGACAGTACTGTAGGGATTTTAGATGTTGAAATCCCAGTTTAAAATACAGTAGCTTTTACTGTTTAAGCAGTTTTGACCAAAACATTTTGTATGTTATTTTTAAAAGCATCTGAATTATTAATACTTCTGTTTTATTAAATTTAATGAGGTTTTCTCTACCTAAAACATAAATACCAGGAATTAGAATTTATACTGTGTGCAGAATGTTTTATTAAATGTGTTCATGTTCATATACGGGATACATTTTGATTAAGCTGGTGACAACACACTGCTGCCCAACAGCCATCTAAGCCTCTGCCATCATGACTGGCCATTGTATGTGACCAAGTTTACTGGTGTGCATGCATTGCTCCTGTTCTGTGGTTTACGTTTGAGGAAGATGACAGAAGAATTTGTATCATTCAAGTGGCATCATTTAGCCTGTTTAACATTTGAAGCTGCTCATGGCATCAGCTGGTTTTAAACAAATCTGCACCATGTGTAACAGGCAAAGTGAGTCTGGCTTTTATTAACTGTACACGACAGCTATTCAATAGGTGTTTAAGAGATAAATGAAATTTCTTTTTATAAAATTGCTGCAGATCTTACCCCTATTGTGACATTTATTCTTCTTCTTCTTGAAATTAATCACTGCCTCCTCTGCTGTGCTTATTTGCCCCTATTCATTGCATACTGGCATATTTTACTTGAATGAATAATGTAATGGGTGTAATTAAAATTAATTGGGCTTTTAAAATTCCATATGTGACATGATATGTTCTACATTGTTTTCTGGCTTTTGTCTTAAATTTCCACTTTTATCAAATATACTTCATATATATTGTACCATACATCAACAGAAATACTAGTGAAGTAAGAAATATGGTGAATGAGATTTGGTCAGCAGTAACTAATTAAATGTCGGTGACACCAGGCATTAACATATCATTGATGCATAGCCACTTAATACTGTGAAGCAGAAAAGCTTTGTTGGCTTGTTTTAAGTTTTATGCATATTTATTAAACCAATTACAACACTGTAATGCAGTTTAATTAATATTATCATATAAAGCCCAAAGCCCAAGCTCACAAACTTCTATTGATTGATTATTGTCAGTCTATGGATAAACTCAGTAATATTACAAAGTAGACAAATATGAGACATGTGTTCTCTATCCTGTTAAGTCAGACACTGAATAAAGTTATTGCCAAAATAAATACACTCCATTTGCAGAGTTTATATGAGCATTGCTATGGCTATGCTTGCACCCAGTAACCTAATACCTGATATTTACTTTGCTCCAGGAACCCGTTTGTAAAAGTAAAACTTAATTGAACTACAGTGTATGAAAAAATGAAACAGCAAAGTACCATGATTGTTAATCTTATATTGTATTTTTTTCTTACCATTTCAGTATCTCCTTTTACAATATAATGTACATAATGAAAAAAATGCCCAAGCTATAAAACTGTAATTAGAAGGATAATATAGCTAATAAGTTGAAAAAAAAATACTAATCACTAGTAAGTTGGTATTTGTTTGTACATTTGTGATGAAAATAACTGTATCTAGAAGCATTTGTTCAGTGTGTATGAAAATTAGGGTACAGGAGAAGGTGACTTTTTAGATATTATTTCAAAACCAAAAGAAAAGAAAAACGAATCACTTATTGATCCAGAACATTATGGAACTGCCCTTGAGAAATGGATTGTACTGTAGAGGGTTTTTGATGGCCCACTCTGGCGCTGGTGTAATAGGCCAATGAACACTTTGGAGGAGGAGGAGGAGGAGGAGGGCAGTGACATCACATATGCATACCCATGAAATGGCAACTCTGTGCCTGGTTGTGAATTATATTGTATGTAACTTGTTTCAGATGAGTAGACAATCAAAGGCTAATGCAATAAGTGGTAATATTTCCTTGATATATCTTTGTTGTTTTACGAGAAGCACACAAAATGGCCAATGTGGTGTGAGGCCTCGAAAATATTACCATAAAGCAGGCAAGAACCCAAATTAGCCTGTCCAGAAAAGTTCACTCCAATGCAGCCCAAGTGGCTACTGCATCTGGCTGATTTTGGCCTATACCGTGCAACATGGGCTTTAGTTTCAAAAGTTCAAAAATATATAAGCAAATTACCATAATGTAGTAAAAATACTCCATAAGGGAAGGTATTACAAAACTCCTGGCTTGAAAATGGATAGGATTCAATGAATGTTTATAAAATGAAAATTATAATAAAATACTGAACAGAGTAAGTTTCAAAAGGCGTGATCCAAGAGACAACCCAAAAACAAACAAGCCCCAATACAATATACTAGACTGAAATCCTAAGACAGAAGCAGAAAGAGTAAAGAAAAAAAACAGAAAATCCAATGAAAATAGTAATACTACCTTCACCGAAGCGCATTCAATGAACTGCGAGGACTCCACTTCTCAGCCTCCCTTTTAATGGGGCTGGGGGAAGTAGGGAGTAGTGAGGCGAGGGGTTGTCTCACCTCTTGGGCTACCACCCCCAAAATACAGGGAATATAAAGAGACAGTACTTAAACAATTCTAAACATAATAAAGACAGTAACACGTGAAACATAATGACCAGAACAATATTAACAGAAACATTCATAATAAATTATTCAAACTGAAAAATTAACAAAAAAGTCAAGGAAAGGGAATATAAGTAAAAAAACAAAACCATTCTTTTGTTAAATCACCAGGAGCAGGAATAATCAGTATTGGAAAGTTTGGCGCTCTTATGTTATAACAGCAGCTGCTGTTATGGTGTTTCATTCATATTGTCTAGATTGCCTAATTTTCATCATCATTTTTCATGAGAGAACCCAGTGGTAATTAGTACCAAGGGAGAAATGGGACTTAGTGATGGACACCAGTCCATTTGACAAAAACACACAAACAATGGCAGATGTCTTAATGGCCAATACAAACTGAGTCCTTCATCTGTGAGTTATCATATCTCTGCAAATTGTGAAAAGTATTGATGTGGGCTTTTCCATAAATGTGACAAATGTTTAAAATCTTCTTTTTCTTCCTGGGAAGTGTTTCTTTAGACCTTCTAGACCTTTTCCAATATGTATGATATATCCTGGCCTCACGTGGACAAGAGTGTAGTTGGCAAACTCATTACTTGGTTTCTGAAACTGATTTGCTTAGGCACTGTTGGTGTGTCATTGTAGACAGAATTATCCTGAGGCCACCCATATAAGATCCTGCCCCTTTATTATCTTTCTATAATGAATCCAGTGCACAACATTCTAATGATGATCGTAAACTTAATAGACATGTTCATTTAATAATTTTTATATCTGACATGCTGATATCCCCTGCTGGTTTTCATGCAAATTGAACCTCTGCTTTAAAGTACATCTTTTTCATCATAGTACATTACGATATATTCCACAGATTCAGACACCTGTACAATACAATAAATAAACCAATCTAATTGGTGTTATACACATACTGTATACTAGATACTCACTTAATAAAAAGTACCTAAAATGAGTTTTTACTCCATTTGTCCTCAGAACAAACTGAATTTTAGGAGTATGGTCCTGAGGGGCATTGACCCAAGTTTGCCCTGATGTGTACCAATAACTGTTATAGAATACCCATTGAAGGGCCTATTACCTGAATAATTCAACTAGACTGCAATCTGCTGTTAGGCAGGCCACCTCATTAAGGTTCCTTCACTTCCCTGTTCCTGCAGGTGTTCCACGACTTTCATTACACCGATTATGGATGTGTACGCTGATGACATGAATGAAGCCTCTGTTCATTGACTCTGTTCATCTTCCCTTTCAGCATCATATGCATGGTCTCTTGGTGGTTGTCACAAATCAGTCACTCATTTACTTGAAATAGTCAAGTTTATCTAATAAAGTTAGCACTAATGCAAACTTTGTAATTATATACACTTTACTAAAGCAGTAAACAAAAAGCATTAACCTGGACAACTTACATTTTAACTTTTATAAATAAGACAAAAAGTAATGCAAAGTGATACATTTTAAATATTTGGTGCTTGTTTACTTACTATTTAGTACAGCATATTTGCAAACGTGAATATAGTTAAATTCCCACAATAATAAAATAAAAGAGCTGGTGGTCGACCTCTTGCCTCGCCCCGCCTCCCCAGGACCCTCCCCCCTATCCCAGGGGGGGGGATACAGAAGTGGTACAGAGCTACAAGTACCTGGGAGTTCACATAATCAACAAACTGGACTGGTCTGACAACGTGGTGGCGCTTTACAAGAAGGTCCAAAGCAGACTGGACTTGCTATGCAGACTCAGGTTTTTTGATATGTGCAGCAAGCTAATGGGAATGTTCTACCAGTCCATTGTAGCTGGTGTGGTGTAATACACCGTAGTTTCCTGGGGAAGCAACCCGAGCTAAAAATAGGTACAATGCAAATTTATAAAGAAAGCCTGTTCCATCACAGGGTGAACCCTGGAATCATGGCAAACTCTTATGCAAAACAACAACAACATTTATTTATATAGCACATTTTCATACAAACAGTAGCTCAAAGTGCTTTACATAATAAAGAATAGAAAAATAAAAGACACAA
>JANRMT010062790.1:57293972-57313659 GCA_026402145.1 Polypterus bichir lapradei | reverse complement strand
GGGGGGACAGAAAAAACAAAAAAAAAAAAACTCCAGACGGCTGGAGAAAAAAATAAAATCTGTAGGGATTCCAGACCATGAGACCGGCCAGTCTCCTCTGGGCATTCTACCTAACATAAATGAAACAATCCTCTTTGGATTTAGGGTTCTCACGGAAGGGCTTGATGATGATGGTCACGTAGACTTCTGCCTTTTAATCCATCCATCATTGTTGGAGCATCATGAGGCTTTGAGTAGGTGGAGGTGGCGCAGGCCACCACCACAAAGAAACCGGAAAAAGAAACAGAAGAGAGAGTAGGTGTCAGTACGGATTTTAGAGCCACCATGAATAGTTATTATGAGGAAATTGAACATACAGAGTATCAGGATTAAGTTAAATTAAGTTAAATTGAAGTTATAGAAAGGCCATGTTAAAGTAATATGTTTTCAGCAGTGTTTTAAAGTGCTCTACTGTATTAGCCTGGCGAATTCCTATTGGCAGGCTATTCCAGATTTTAGGTGCATAGCAGCAGAAGGCCGCCTCACCACTTCTTTTAAGTTTTGTTCTTGGAATTCTAAGGAGATACTCATTTGAGGATCTGAGGTTACGATTTGGAATATAAGGTGTCAGACATTCCGATATATAAGATGGGGCGAGATTATTTAAGGCTTTATAAACCATAAGCAGAATTTTAAAGTCAATCCTGAATGACACAGGTAACCAGTGTAGTGACATTAAAACTGGAGAAATGTGTTCTGATTTTCTTTTCCTAGTTAGGATTCTAGCAGCTGCATTCTGCACTCGTTGCAAACGATTTATGTCTTTCTTGGGTAGTCCTGAGAGGAGTGCGTTACAGTAATCTAGTCGACTGAAAACAAACGCATGAACTAATTTCTCAGCATCTTTCAGTGATATAAGAGGTCTAACTTTACTTATGTTTCTTAAGTGAAAAAATGCTGTCCTAGTGATCTGATTAATATACAAAAAAAATCAATATTAATCTGATTAATATGCAAAAGAGGATGATGACAAAATTGGATGCTGTCATGAAAAATTCCCTCCGTCCTCTCTATGAGCACTAACAGCCTCAGGCTCATTCCACCATAATGTGCTAAGAAGCACTTCAGGCGGTCACTGCTATCAGGCAGTTCAATGCTTCCTCCTAATATAATCAACAACAATTATTTATATAGCACATTTTAATGCAAGCAATGTAGTGCAAGGTGCTTTACACAATATCAAAAAGGAATTTGCAAAAAAAGAAAAACAAATAGGATTAGGCAAGAATATTAATAAATATGTAACAAAAACACATCAATACAATATTATAAAACAGATATACTGTAAGTAGTAGAAGAGTAGCATCCTTACATACAATATTATGATGTAAGACTCTAAAGATGAGTCCGGTGATACGGTCAACTGATCAGGAGGACAGAAGAAAACAAAGAAAACTCCATTTAAGCTGGAGAAAAAAAATCTGCAGGGGTTCCAAGGTCAAAAGACCACCCATCCCCCACTGGGCATTCTACCTAACATACAATACATGTGCTTAAATCATTCCTCATTGTTTCCAAGCTTTATCTGAAATGATTTGATGAGGAAAAACAACAAGTATTTTTTATATGACACATTTTAATACAAACAATGTAGCTTAAAGCGCTTTACAAGATGTCAAAGAAAAGGTTATAAGAAAAGATAAATGACGACAGTGAGACCAGCTATGTTACAGTATATGGGCTGGAGATGGTGGCACTGACCAGAACGCAGGAGACAGAGCTGGAGGTGCCAGAGCTAAAGATTCTAAGATTTGCATTGGGTGTGACGAGGATGGATAGGATTAGAAATGAGTACATTAGAGGGTAGGCTCAGGTTGGACAGTTTGTAGTCAGAGAGCCAAGATTGCATTGGTTTGGAAATGTGCAGAGGAAAGATGCTGAGTATATTGGGAGAAGGATGTTAAAGATAGAGCTGCCAGGGAAGAGGAAAAGAGGAAGGCCTAAGAGAAGGTTTATGGTTGTGGTGAGAGAGGACATTCATGTGATGGGTGTAACAGAACAAAAAGTAGAGGACAGAAAGATATGGAAGAAAATGATCTGCTATGGCAACCCCTAACAGGAGCAACAAGAAGAAGAAGAATGTCAAAGATTAAGTAACAAAGAAAAAAAAAACTAACTAATCTATACAATCTTAAAAACAGATAAAAAAAAACTCAGTTTAAGCTGGAGAAAAAAACAAAATCTGCAGGGGTTCCAAACCATAAAGACCACCAGCCCCCACTGGGCAAGCTACCTAACATAAATGTTTTAAATTCATTCCTCTTTGTTTCCAGGCTTCACATGAGAGGATTCAATGAAGTGGGTCTCATGGACAACTGAGGCACTCACCTTCATTTCATTATCTCAGGGGGCTACACGGTGCCTTGATCAGGTGGCAGTGGTGCAGATTGCAGGAAAAGACAGCAGAGATTACTACAGATTGCAGATCCCTGAAGAATATCATAATTCTATGCCTATATAGTTTATTAGGAATGCAACTAAAATGTAGCTAAAATTAAAATAATGGGTTTTTAGCAGTTTTTTAAAATGTTCCACAGTATTAGCAACAAAGCTAAAACTGGTGCACTTCGCTGAAATAGCAACACAATATTTATTTTTTGACTGAGTGATTGTGTTATTTGTTCTATGAATCTGTATACTTGCTTTTTATGTTTCTGCTCCTATATGTATCTGAATTGTCCCATGGGATTAATATGGTTTATCTAATCTAATCTAAAAATGGAAACATAAGTACCTTTCATAAATTCATGCTATACCGGGAATTTGCTAATAAATTTCTGAGTTAAGGACATGTGAAAACAAAGCCAAACCAGGACTACAAGGAAACTTTGGGGTCAAATGTTTAACTAAAGTTAGAAGACTGTAAATTGTCAGCTAAAACATACATACAACATGGTGACATTCATGCGAACAAACCAATTACAAGAAATTTAAATAACTAGCTTGCTTGTTTTACAGAAGTTTGTTTTCTAAAATCAGCTGTTTAAAAAGAGCATGTAAATTAAATGGGTTCTGCAAGATGAAAATGCCTCTCTATCCAAATCCCAAGGGAAAATGTTGAGCCCACTTACTAATGGGTATGGCTGTGCAGAATCTTATTCACAGCTACTTGTGTGTATCACCAAAACAAGCAGCAAACGTGTGTGGTAGCCAAAGGCACAGTGAAACTGGGGGACCTGCTTGTCTCGGGGCAACTTGGCTTAATAAACCTTTCAGGAAGAGTAAAGAGGCAGCGAGATATGTATCCAAATATTACTGTTTTGTATTTGGTTCTGTTCTTCAATTTTCTTTCCAATGTGCTATTTCTGTCTTGAATGATTTCTTTGTATTTCGAATACATTATGCAGATTAATTATTAAATAAATAAATACAAAGAATACAGTTAATATCCCTGAGCACCATTAAATTTTAAAATAGAATGAAATACTATTACAGCATATACATTCAATGCTGCAACTCACGCGGTGGGTGCCAGGAGGTATAACATTCTCGTATCAATCACAGAATAGACTTACCAAGATAACTAACAGAAATGCCTCTGTGTGTAGCAGCCTATTGAAACACATCATGGCTCACACAGTGTACTTCAAGAAAATGTAATATATTACAACCAATGCTGTTCACAGAAAAAGCAGAAACTACTACTAGTACCATTAGTATTGTCATGTGCACAGAGATTGTTGAAATTCTTTCCTGCGTTTGTGACTGACATACAACAATGTAATCACTGATCAGGCACCTTTTAGCCACTTTTCGGATTCTAAACCCTCTTAACTGGGGCTAGAGGTTTAGGATGAATACTGTCAACCAATTACTTACCCGGGTTGGCCAGATATATGTGAAAGGGAGAATTCCATTAAAATGCTGGGATGGGTAACAAAGATTTTCTGTGTGAACATTGCATAATTTGTTGATCCCATCTTGTCAGTTAAGTCGGCTCAATTCATTTCCATCTCTGAGAGTTGAACACGAGTTAGAATATGTAGACACTTGTGTTAATATGTGAATAGCAAAAGCTGGCATTTTAGTTAATTAGGGATGTTACTGTAATTTCTACTCACAACTTTCAGATGAGAAGCATTAGCCTTTATGGGAAAAGGTAAAACGTGCTCTAAAACTCTGTTTTAATAGACTGTTTTTCATGATCTATTATAATACCTTCTATTTATGTTGTTTAGGTAAATTATGCATACTCCCCAGTCAGAATTTCTGGTTGCAGTACTGAGATACCAGACATTATGAATATTTTGTTTGCCTTGCAGCATCATTACTGTGTTCAGTATAAACTGCAGGGGACCATCAAATGTGACAAGTCATTAAAGAAACTAATGGTTTATGCATATTAAATAAAACACCAAAAATAAGTGAGTGCATGTATGTGCACAGAAAAGCTGTCTATTCAAATATCTAGAGAATTACATCTGCAACAGCATGAAGACCGTGATCTGTGTGATGAGAGAAAACATATTTTCGCCCTTCAGCAAGGTTCTTCTCACTCCCATGGAATACACAGACTTAACGAGTTGAATGCATTCTGTTAGATTCTTGAGCAGACAGGGGCTGTGTGACCTTTAAACATGAAATACACCCAGCCCTGCCTTTACCCTTTATCAATAAAATAATTACTTTCAGATTCGTTTCCTAGGAGGACATGAACACAGTTACTACTCTGGGTTCCAACTGCACAACTTAGTATATATGATGTTAGGGGTAAGACTTAAAGGAAACTAAAGACGCCCTAAAACATATTTTAGAAGAACCTAAACTTAAGTAAATAAAACAATGATTCCCTCTTCTGTTTTTAATATGATTTAGTAAGTCACACTATTCTGTATCCATCATGAGCAGGTGTACACCATTTTGTGATATCTTTCCTTGGACCATGCTAACCCCTTTGTTGATGACAGGTCAACTTGCAGCTAAACACTTCCGTATTAGCATAAAGGGTAGCAGTCATGTTTTGCTTCTTTTAAAACTGAAACATACTCTTTCAACAAAAGTGATATAATGAACTCATTATACACAGCAACTAATTTCAAACTGACAAGGTGCTGATGAAAACCGGGGCTGTCTCACTTATATATGCCTTAACACTCATTTCAAAATCAAATGAGTCAACTCTGAAACAGTAAATGCTGGACTTGGCCATGTTATAGAAGCCAGGTCCAATTGCATGAATGCAAGTCTGCTACTTCCTTGCAGTTTGACAGGGTGCATTAGGGGATGGTCTGGCCATGTTGCCAATGCCACCACATTGATTCTTGGATGAAGAGTTCTTCCACCAGCTCAACACTAGATCAATAACATCATTAGTCTGATTTTTTCTGGTGATGTTTGCAAAAACAGCTGCATCATTTTTTTTCATTTTAACCCTTAATATAATATGAAAGCAGTCTGTCTCACAGTAGATAAACTTAGACCAGGTTTGCTTCCCTTTAAAATCATTGCAACACCATTCTAGTACTGGTTCATGAAGGAAATCAAAGAGAGATGTGTCTGCGGTCAGTTCTTTTATGGCAATTTAGAGATACTTAAGTGCGGAATATGACCTTCAATCAGCAGCCTTCAGTTCAAGGCCTAGAAAGTGAGAGAAGTAAACTGAATTGGATCTCTTAAAATATTTATATAGGGATAGTAGCCAATGTTCTGCATATGCCAAATGAACAGTAATCTTTAAACTTTTATGTGTAAAGTTACACTGTATTCCATAGTTTTGTAAAAAATTAACTTTTACTTTGTTTTGTGAGATAACTTGTACAATGAAATGTGTCAGTGCTGTTAGTGCTCCTTCCTTTTGTGTGTATATGTAGATAGACAGATAGACAGATAGATAGATAGATAGATAGATAGATAGATAGATAGATAGATAGATAGATAGATAGATAGATAGATAGATAGACTATTGTCTGAACACACAGAATGACTGAAAATAAAATTAATTAGTAAGAAAACTTGGCAGGCACAGTCCCAGTTTTATGTAGATATATTACTGTTGGTATAAAGGAGCCTCTGTAACGTTTCTTGACACACTTCAGCTGAATAATTTGTTGGCTGAATGTCCCCAGTGTGAGTGTGTCAGAGAGAGGTTGTGCAGCCTTGTTCATAATGGCACTCAGGTTTGTTTTAGTTCTGTCCTTTGCTATGACCTTCAGGGGGTCCAAAGTGTGTCCTATAACTGAGCTTTTCCTTTTAATTAGTTTGTTGGTTTACTGGGCCTCTCTTGAAGTGATGTTACCAGCCCAGCACATCACAGCATAGAAAATCACACTGGCCACTGAGTTATAGAATATGGAACGGATGTTACTACCCACATTAAACAAACTCAGTCTCCTAAGGAAGGAGAGCCCACTCTGTCTTATATTGTTCCTCTGTGTTCTGAGCCCAGTCTAATCTGTCACTGATGTGGACCACTAAGTACTTGTAGGAGTGAACTACCTCTACATCTACTCCTTGAATAGTGACCAGACATAGAGGCTGTTTGGAGTGGCAAACATTTATAACCAGTTCCTTGTTTTTGCTGATGTTTATGTGTAAATAATAATCTTTGCATCAAGAAACAAAGTTCTCCATCTGACTCCTATACTCTGTTTCATCCCCCTTATCAATACACCCCATAAGTGCAGAATGAGCTGGGAATTTCTACCAGTGGCATGACCTGGTGTTATATTTATTGGCAGAGGTGTACACAGTGAAGAGAAGAGGAGACAGGGTTGTTCCTTCTGTTGCTCACATCCATATCAGAAACACAGTCTCTGAGCCTCACAAATAGAAGTCTGCCTGACAGATAGTCCATTATCCATGACACCATAGGCTCATCCACCTGCATATCTCTCAGTTTACCCCTTAACAGCAATGGCTGGATGGTACTGAATGCGCTGGGAAATCAAAAATCATAATCCTCACAGTACTGCCAGCTTTGTCCTGATGGGGATCAGCCCTGTTGAACATAGATAGATAATTGTATCCTCTACTCCAATCTTAAACTGATAGGCAAACTGCAATGCATCTAGGGGGTCTACCACAAAATGACTCCTATAGTCCAGGGCCAGTCTGTCAAAGGTCTTCATAATGTGATATGTGTCACTGGTCTGTAGTCCCTAGGTGAAGAGGTGCCTGCCTTCTTTGGAACAGAAACAAGCTTTCTGGAGCCTTAGGAACAGACTGAACAGGTAACAGAGGACACCACAAAGTTGGTCAGCATGGGCCTTAGGAAATCTAGGACTGGTATTTTGAAGAAAGGTTGTTTTTGTAGACTTTCATGCACTAACTGATAAATTCCAAAATACGAAATAATATACTAACATTGACTTTTATCTTCAAATTTCTAAAATTCAATCTTTTTTATAGTTTATGACCAGTATAAGGAGACACTTGACAATATGACCATCATCCTTTCATTTCTATATACAGGTTCAGCATAAACCTTCAATGCAGTTATACAAATCTTAATATTTTCTATTAAATGGCAAATGAGAGAGTGCTTATGAGGTTGAATATGCTAACACAAATGCTGTGTTGCAATTTATCTAAAGAGAGAAAAAGAATTGTTTAGAATGTATTCACAGAGGAACTATGCAAACTACGGGAAGTTGAAAGTTGTTGTTCCTATTTGCATAATATTAAAAACTAAAATGCTGAAACAAGCAGATTAAACTAAACTAAACATTTCCATGGCATTTTGTTTTTCATTTTATTTAACATCAGAAATCGCTAAAGGTGCCATTTGTGTTCAAGCTCAGCATTTTAGTCTCATTAGCATGTGTATATGATCTTTGATGGTAAAACCTTAATTAGCTTACCGCTCGGCCATATTCTCATTGTTGTGAAAATGCAGGTTGACGGATGTGCATTTGCGGTGCCTCTCATAATATAAAAATTCTTTGCACTGAAAACAAATATTACTCTAAAAGAACACATTCCTTGACTGTGCCATGTTTGCTAATTCCATCAGATATGTTTTTTGTGAAAAGTCTTCATATTATGGGATAAATCTTCCTTTAGTATTCTCTTGAATTGTTTTTGCTAATCACTACAAAATGCTTACTGCAGATGTTTTGGTAATTTCTTAACTAAAAAAACAAGCATTTACTTCTATTTCAATGCTAAGATAAACAGTTCTTTCTTAAATGTGAAAACAAATTTAGTTGAAATTACTTGCATTGCAAGCTATTTAGCTCTTCATTTGAAGCACATATTTTATTTGTTAAAGTTAATGATGTTTGTAATAAATATTGTACATCCATTGTTTTAAAACCCATTTGATATTTATCCAGCTCCATTAATAACCAAGTGACTTGAATAATTGTAATCACTCTCTTTCCACATATTTCCCCAGGAAACAAATTAAATAAAGATAGAAATGTTTTCATTTGTAGTACATGACATACTTTTCAAGACATCAATGTTGCAATCGTTTGCCAAGCCGCATGTTGATGAATTCTTCAAAATCTTGCTGTGCAGAAATATGAGGTTAGTGTGGCTTAACTGAAATTTAGTTTATATGTCCTGACCTGCAATGAAGTAGTACACTTGTACCTTTTTATCCATGCATCTAATTAGTATCACTTTAATAATTCTAGCTGGTTATTTTACTAATCAGAAGAGCAAATCAATATGGATAACTGGCTCCATTCCATGATGCAGTGCTCATTGTAAAAGCCGTTATTTATATTCCTTTTACTTTGTCAGCACACCTTTTCAGCCCATTGCATTTTAATTAATTCAATCTGTTACTTAGTGTGACACACTGCAATTTACGGGAAGAAACTAGCAACAAGTTCATGTTTATTACTTTACACCATTGTAAAGAGAGATTCAACCTTATTAGGTCAGTTCAGAGGAGAAAATGTACTCTGCTGTTAAATTTCATGCTTATTATATAGATAATAAAAAGGTCTGCACCTCTTTGATATTCAAGAACTGCCCTTTAAAAGCACAGTCTTTTTAAAAATATTCTCTTAAACCTAATGTAGCCAAATTTATCTTATTATTTAAAAGTACAAAGTAAATTAAGCATGGTATATGAGATATGACATTCCTGGTAAATTAATTTAAAATTATAAAGTAGCATAATTTAACAATAAAAGGTATATAGAAAGAGTTTCCTTTGAATACACCTGGCAACATCATGAAATCAACATATGTAAAATCTCTTATTATTCTTTAATAATAATAATAGTAAAACATAATATTTATATAGCACAATAAATTTCAGAGTAAAGGAGAGAAGGAAGGTTGATATATTGTGTGTGCAAGAGACTAAATGGAAGGTGAGTAAGGCCAAGTGGATCGGAGGTGGATTCAAATTGTTCTATCATGATGTGGATGGGAGGAGAAATGGGGTAGGCGTTATTCTGAAGGGACAGTATGTCAAGAGTGTTTTGGAGGTGAAAAGAGTGTCAGACAGAGCAATGATTATACAGCAGGAAATTGGAGGTGTGATGATAAATGTTGTTAGTGCATATGCCCTGCAAGTTGGGTGTGCGATGGAGGAGAAAGAATATTTCTGGAGTGAGTTGGATGAAGTGATTAACAGTGCCTTACAATAGATAATAAACTAAGACAGTCACACCAAAATACAATGCCTAAAACATATAAAATAGTAAAAGAAAAAAAATCCATTGAATAAAGATACATAACTATAACTT
Source organism: Polypterus bichir lapradei (assembly GCA_026402145.1). NCBI lineage: Eukaryota > Metazoa > Chordata > Cladistia > Polypteriformes > Polypteridae > Polypterus > Polypterus bichir. The sequence goes on along the minus strand of JANRMT010062790.1, from coordinate 57,303,973 downwards.
ACCAAAGGCACGTTGAAAGAGATTGGTGTTTAAACTTCCTTCAAAATCGGCAAACTTTTTACCATAATTGGTATTTGTGCCTGAATTTTTTTACTCATTATTAATAATAAAATATGGAAAGGCGTAGTACATGTCTTTACAAAAAAAAAGCTTCTTAAAGTAGCTCATTAAAGTATTATTATACATGTACAAGTCATCCTCTAATGACAGAACAACAGAGTACACCAACAGGGAAGAGGACAAAACAGATGTCAAAAGAACAACATTAACTGCTTTAATTATTATGGAATATTATAGTGCACTGATTTCTGGATGTAGGTGGTGTAATTAAAACATCTACCAGCACCATTTTGAGAGACTAATTTCCATCACCAGGTGTTGATGACAAAAGTCTTGTTGGGTAAAGCAAGTTCTATGATGTAAACGTGTTTATGAGTAGAATCATTTACATATTGGATTTGCAGAAGACATTTAGCAAGCTACATAAACTCAGAGGTAAGTGAATATCTATAGGCATCAATACCTATGTTAAAATCACTTAAAACACAACTAAGTTGTAAAAGTTGAACACAGGAAAGAGCATATTTAAAAACTGGCTTTAGCATCCCATTGTTTGCTTTTCCTGTGATGTGAATGGTGTTCAGAATTGCATGCTTTGCTACTCATTAGTAAAAGAGGGACAGATGTTATATGGCAAATCAGTGTTTATGATAGAGACATCTGCATACATATACAGTAGGAAACTTCTGGTGTCACCTGGTCGTCTGCTTCAGCACTTCATTCTAATACTTTGCCAAATAGCACTTATGCATCCTGAAGATGTGTTTTTGGCCGTTGTTCTGTTGAAAAACAAATGACGTCACAACTAAGTGTAAACCAGATGGGATGGCTTGTTGCTGCAGAAAGCTTTCGTAGCCGTGCAGGCAGACATCATCTGTTCTCCTTCTCTGCATTTCAGGAAGACATTTGGTTGGAACTAACTGACTACCTCTGGTTCTAGGCTCAAGCAAGTATCGTTTTCTTATTTGTCCCCTTCTTTGGTGGTATTTTTGGAGCACTGCTACAATGAAGGCTTGATTCATGAAGTGTCTTATGAATAGTTAATGTGTCTGCTGATTGATTTGTGGTAAGCATTTGTTTGGGCTTTAACATGAGATTGGCAATTTCTGAGGTTAGTGACTCTTATAGCATAGCATTCGATGATTTTCCAACTACACTTTTAAAGACTTTCAAGGACAACCAGAAATGGTGATCTTCTACCAAACAGTGCTATTTACACTCCTGCCACCTTGTCACAAAACTAATTGGGTGAAATATATTAACAAGCCAAGCATAAATATTAGGATAACATAATGACTCTGGTTCAACATTTTCCAGCTTAAAACGAAAACTATATGCTTGGAGGGCATTTAAAAAAGTTGTTTAAATTTTAGAAATTTAGATTCAAAGGAAGTTCATACTAAAGGATCAGAGTTACTATTTATGTTTTTTGTCCGAAACGAATTTCGAATATTTAAGCATAAGCCTTTTAGATCATAATGTCTTAAGTTTATGAAAAATGTTCTTGCAGTCATATATATCCAAACTGTTGACTGATACTGCATATTTAAATGATATATTTATGAAATATACTGGCCGGAGAGAAAATGTTTGACAAACATGCTAAACTACTGAATAATACCTCTCTTCCTTTCTTGTTTAAAATATGCTTTTCTTTGTAAGTCAAAAACCTCTCTGCAGTAACAGGGATAATTATGGCAGTACTTATTCATTTGGAAATTGTAGAGGGAGACATACAGCTCTGACTAAATAGGGTAAAATCTTACCAATCACCAGGACCTGATAACAATTATGCTTGAGTACTTAAGGAAGTTGGAGAGTACATATAATAGTAATAATAATTATACAAATAAATAATAATAGTAATAATACATTTATTAATATATTTATTTATATAAACCCTAAATTTATGATTTTAGGAAGCCACTTAGCACTAGGGAAATTTCTAAGGACTGTAAAATGACAAATATTATCTCACTATATGAAAGAGTGATTAGGCAGATTCAAGCAACTACAGTATAGGCCAGTAAGCTTAACATGCATCACAGGTAAATTATTGGAAGGAATTAAAAAAAAGAGAAGCATATAGGAACATTCAACATAGGTTCAATCAAGGGAGGCCATGTTTTACTAACATGCTACTTTGGGTTCCACTCACTTTTGATGCCTTTTTCTGACAATTATTCTCGCAATAACTTCCTGTACCAGAAAGGATTTCCTGTGCAGGTAGTCTTTATGAGTTGGCCTTACTTCTCAGTATTTATCAATCATCAGACCATTTTAAAAACCCATATATTTGAAGTTGTTTTATAATTGCTTGCATTTTCTAAACATTTGTTTGATGCACTGTTCCAATTGTGACTTTACCCCAAGAAGACATCTCATGCTTCTCCCTGAGTTATATGATTTTGTTTTGGTGCTTGTACCCAACCCCCCCCCTCCGAAAACGAGATGACATGCCGAAGTGTGTCCCGAAATGCGACTGCCGCTTCTGTGAAAGATTGCTTGTCTGTTGCTGGGGCAACCGCAGGCTCACAGGGCTGCAGCAGAGTGCCGAGGAAGCAAATCCCAGCCAATCATGCTATAAGTGTCTGTCATCAATGGATGATACAAGGAACATTATAAATGCAGGGAACAGTATTACCCTGCCTGACTGCTGTGTCTGAATATAGGAGAGTGGTAGATCCCATTGCAATAAATAACCGTGCTGCTCCTGTTTCAAGCTGAATAAAGCTGGTTTTGCTAAATTACTGAGACTCTGCCTCATGTTTTCGGGTGCAAGACAGGGACTCGCACTTCACAATATGTAAAGTGTTTTAATTCTCCTTGCTCACAGACATATTAAACTATGCTATAGATTGCTTTCTTTATTACCCATGGTATATGATGTTTAGAATCCAACAGCTGGTTATTACAAATGTTAAAATGTACTTTAGTAAATATTTTTAATAGTTCACATTCTATTTGTCTAACCCTACATTTAACAAAACATACTCTTGCCCCATAGCCCCTTCTAGTCACAAGTCTCCCCTTTCATTGCTGTAATTGCCCATGAATATTCATGGCTATTATCTACTTTAAAAATAAACTGCCAGATATACACATTCATTGTACTTATTATAGAAGAAATGTAAAATTTCATTTATTTCAATTAAATAAAGTGAGAAGATCTTTTCATATTAAAATCACCCAGAGGAATGTGAACTGCATGATTATAATATATTCAACAAAGTCTGTGCACCTCTTGATCAATTAGCCTAGTGAAATGTAAACATTACATTATCAACAAGTTAATGATGGATTAAAGTTGATACATAAACTAGTCTGTTTCTAAAAGACATGTGTATTTTACTTTTTCCTTCTACCATTTAACAGCAGAAAATATTAATAACTGTTCTATGCTCATTTGATCTCATTTCTACAGTCACAGGTAGCTACAGCCTATTTCTGCCACATTAACTGCAGAACAAAAACCAATCCTGAATTGGGAATTACTCCATTGCACAACACACTTCAGCACATTTCCATGCTCGCTCTTATTTAGGAATATTTAGCATAGCCATTACACCAAATTTGTCTTTGGGAAATTTTGTAGGAAAACCGGAAAACCCCAAAAGGTTCCTGAGCCTTGTAGCCATATGACTGAGATAGTTCAATTTATATGACATTCTGTTAAATCAACAGTTTGTCACAGGGCATCCATTTGTAACAGTTTATTTTATGGGATGGTCTATGCATTTGTTCAAATATTATTATTTATATCAAGGAGTAGGCTATTGGTTGAATATCTTCAAAGCATTTTAAAATCAGCTCTCCCAAGACGTAACTGCAGTGGAAATATTTTATTGATGGAGTTTGACTTAAAGTTGGTAATTAATAGTTTTATTATTTTTATACTACCATAGCAAAACACCTGTTTATTAAAATGGGCTTAATGGTACAATGGTTAGTCTGTTTGTTTTAATCATGTCATGTCCAGATATGCCTTACACCTCTCTTTCTTTGCATGACTTGTTTCCTTTCTTCATTGGACCTTCCAGCACTGTTGTGAATGCTGAACAACGTGAGGCCTGGACATACGCTGCACTCTTTACTATCTTATGCCGTCACCTGCCTCTGCTCAGGGGACTTTCCCACCTTCTTGCAGACGCTGGACAACATTACATCCAGGCAAGGGAAATGTCATGACTAGACTGACATCTTATTGTTTTATACGGTTAATGCTTAGCACTTCTACTTCAGAGATCTAACATTCTGGGTTTAGATCATACTCCCTGTCACTGTCTGTGTGCATTTTATTATGTCTGCTTTATTTTTTTCCTTTGTTTTTTTTCTCCCATGTTTCTGATTTGTGTTGGTTAATAGCTGACTTTAGGAAATTCAGGTGGAGGTTGTGTGAGTAGTCCCTTCGATGATGATGGTGCCCTTTTCAGAGTCGGTGCCAAATTCTTCCAGCAGGGGATCTGGCACTTGGGAATCCTGAATTTGATTAAGTAGGTTTCATGAAATTCTATTGCCATGTAGTTTTGTAATCACAAAACACACAACTGTCTAAAAAGAGCTATAATGACAAATTAATATATTATCACAGTGAAATTGTACAGGAGATAAAAGCCAAATGCTCACACAAGATCTGTCAGTGCCTAGTGTTCTCAAGTGTCAACCTTTGTCACCCACAAAACTGTTAAGGAGCACAATGTTATAGACCTTTGGAGGGCTGTTTGGTCATTAAATTACTGCTTGACCCAAAAGACACTGTTCTCAATACTGCACTGCACAGCACAACTCAGTAAAATACAGTCTCCCTCTTTACTACAATATGCAGCTGCTCAGAATAGCACACTAGCAACTAGTAAGCATCATGTAACATCATTGTGAATATCGGGTAGTCATGCCTACCCCATTGACTTTTAGTAAGGTCTTTGGGCATCATCCTGCTTGAAAGTAGACAGGAACTAAACATCTTTCTTCCCATGTCTATTTATTGAATTTCACTGGAAGCAAAATACCATATTTTTGCAAAAATATTTGGTAGGCCAAACTCTAAATTTTTATAGTTCAATTTCACACAAACTGCTGACTCATTGAAACTTTAGCTAAAATCATTAATCACACTTTACCTGTAGAACCGCTTACAACATAAATCTTAAGTGTAAAATTCAAACGATTTCATACTCTGTCATTGGTCCAACTCAATGTCTGTTTTGTAAGCTGACATGTTTTTGACTCTGTAACTTAATGACCACCTAGTTTAAAGCTTCTGAACAAATTTACCTTACCATATATCTCCATACTACTATTCAATATTCTTATTTCTACTTAATTTCCTCTTTACATTAAATCATATAAAATAATAAAGTTTTCACATGATATAATCCACCTTGTTTTCTGCTACGTAACAATAGCCTTACCCTTATTGGCTACAGTGCCGCATTTTGCATGCAAAACATTGTTCATTCAAACAGCCATTTTCAGTTGTTTGCCACTTTGGCAATTCTGGTTTAGTATTTATTATAAATCCCCAGTTAGAACTTAATTGATCTCTTCCAAGTACAGGTATTAACATCCCATCTGTTATAAAGAAAAAAAGTGGAGAAAAAAACAGTGATAAGCAATTTAGGCTATTATGCTTGTGAAGGTTGTGTTATTAGGTTTGAATACACAATGGAAGCTCTGAAAATAAAAAGTACAACTTATGAGAAGGATTTATGAGTTGTAGTGGACTGCCAGACAGTGTTCAGAAGACATTAAGAAGGCTAACAGAATGTTAGGTTATATAGCACCTTGATGTGTAGAGTACAAGTCCCAGGAGGGTCTGCTCAAGCTTATTAACACACTGGTAAGCCTCATCTTGAGTACAGCGTGTAGTTTTGGTCTCCAGGCTACAAAAAGGACATAGCAGCACTAGAAAAGGTCCAGAGAAGAGCGACTAGGCTGATTCCAGGGCTACAGTTAATGAATTATGAAGAAAGATTAAAAAAGCTTTTCAGTTTAAGCAAAAGAAGATTAAGAGGAGATCTGATTGAAGTTTTTAAAATTATGAAGGGAATTGGTATAATGGTTCGAGACTATTATTTTAAAATGAACATGGGGACACAGTTGGAAACAGTCGGAAACTTGTTAAGGGTAAATTTCACACAAATATTAGGAAGCTTTTCTTTACACCGGGAACCATAGACACTTGGAATAAGCTACCAAGTAATGTGGTAGACAGTAGGACTTCAGGGACCTTCAAAGATAGACTTGATGTTATTTAGAAGATTTAATTAGATAGGACTGTTGAACTTTGTTGGACTGAATGGCCTGTTCTTGTTTAGATTCTTTTAATGTTCTTATTACATTTTTGAATGGTTATAGTTAGAAGATACACAGAAATTTGTACTTCATACATGTAACAGAGACTGGTTCTTGATCATAAAAATTGTATTTGTTCTGAATGTCTAATTCACAAGAGAGAATGGTTACATACAAATTAATTAACTATACATTGGTAGCAGATGATAGTTCTTAGCAGATTCATGAATATTTGTACCTCAGCTGTTTTGCTGTGCTGTCATGTGAACCCTTACTCTTAAGATGGAAAGAGACTTTTTCTGGTAGTGGTGCATATAATTAGATGGTTAATTCATTTATTTACATTGTCCTCTTGTATTACATCAGCAAAAATAAAAACATTTACAGTAAAAAGTTGTATTATTTTGTCTGTTAGTCAAATATAATCAGCAATTATGGAATATTATAATTTCTCAGATGTTACATTCAAACTTTCAAAAAAATAAAAATAAACAATGCATAAAAACAAGCAGGCATTGATTTGTGTCAATGATAACTCAAATGTAATAGAAAGTGCCTCTTATGGGCTACTGCCCACTTAAAAGGTCTATGAATGTCTCTGGTCGGAATGCACAGTATTAGTGAAGCACCCCTATAAGTATATTCTTGCGTTAGGAGCTAGCCAATGGAAGTGTTTTGAGTTATTTATAAGGTAGTATTCATGAAGCAGAGAGAACATGGCAGTTTCCACACTTGAATGCACATCTCAGGGAAATGGGATTTAGTTTCACATTGACTTCATCTCCTGTCAGTGGAACCTCAAGTTAAGAGCCACTGCTGTTGACTATTAGTAATCTCTCTGAGATTAAATGTCTAAAACATTTTCATCTGTTATGATTGGGGTATACTGGCTTATAGAAAAGGATAATAGGCTAGTCCATCCTTTGAATTATTTGCTGCTGTGTGTGAAAGATAAAGTTTCTGTTATTTTTACAGAAATTCAACAGACATTATACAACTCCTACAAGACCAAGGTAGAATACTCACAGCCTGATGCTGATTACTTGCTCACTAAATAAGACTATTTTTAAGATAACATTGATTACCTCTATTTTGGACATACTGGAATGACATATTAAAATAGTCTGGCAATCTGCTCACTGCAGTAGCCATTAACAATGTGAGTCACAGATTTAGCTCATTTCAGTCTAACCACTTCTCAGCCCACAAAAAAAAAAAAAAACTATCCCTAAATGTTAATATGTTTGTGTTGTTTGATGTAGCTCCCATTTCAACTATTGATACTTAATGTGTGAAACTGCAGCCACATGAAACAATGGACTGTGTATTCAGCTATAAAATAGATGGATTCACTTTCATCCAGTATTGAGAATGTCACCTGCACATCTACACTGAAATTATCATTCCCAGAAATTAAAAGCATATAACAATCAGGTTCACACTGGTACTGTACACTGTTTCATTTTTAAATTGATTCTAAAAAGGTGAATGCATATGTAGAGTTATATCCACAGATGTCAATAGCCCATACCTTTACTTGTGAACTAATGAGGAATGCATGATTTTAAGTGTCTACCACAGGCTTTAATTAATTAGAAAGATCAAATTCCATGGGTGTAAAGCTCAAAACTTTGTTAAATATAGGAAAATCAGTGAAAGGCAACAAAGTACCCTACACTTAAAATGTATAACCTTTTAATAAGATCAATATGCATTAGAAAATTAGGCTAGTGCATATTGATTCTATTTCTACGATTTCCTTGGCTCACTTTCACATTTTAAAGATTTGCTAATAAAGACCTAGGGTCGCTAGGCCATAGCATCCAGGATCAGCTATTGATGTCTCTGCACCCCAACCACTTATAGACTGTTAATGAACTAAGGAGCAACAACTGGTTTCTGCCTGGGTGCCATTATCAAATTTCAGCAGGATCATGGTGGTAATCTTCCCTGCATCCAGTCAATGGTCTGGCGATGTAGTTTAGCCTGAAGTAACATTTCAGTGCATTGTACATTGTACATTGTTCAGTACCCATTAAATTAAGAATCTTTTTAACTATTTATAATTAGATCCCAGTTTTATTACCTGAGATATACCAATATAAAATCTTCTTCTAGGCACTACTTCACTATTTGGACCAGTGACTGAAGTCTCCTTTCCTTAAGGTCTTTTTGCTCTTCTAGTGTAGAACTACTTATTTTCTCCATCTAATTGAAAATGATCCACTCAGTTTTTTGGTTTATCCCCTAGGACTTGTCTTATCATGAAATAACAAATAAATCAATTGTTAATCATGGCCTTATGTAGACTTTTAGATATTCTTCTTGACATTAACAACTTGTAGTCCATTTTTATCTTTTTCAGTTTTGCTAAAGATAAAACGGAATAATGGCTATAAGTTAGTGTTGTCAAGGCAAAAATCAATAAAATAGTTTAAATATTCTTTTTAAACAGACACTGTATCCTTTAAAAGTACTCAAAAATTGAACAAAATTGTCACAAGGACTTCAAAAGAGGTGAAAGTATGTGCACAAGTCAATCTGTTCTTTTTCTGTGGCATTTAATGAGTTAAATAGCATAACTATGATCTGTATAAAAATGTTTTCTAGCGCGCAGATTTACAAACTATCCCTAATCTCTGTTGCATTATCTGGACGAATGCTTCTTATTTACTGTACATCCATCCATCCATTATCCAACCTGCTATATCCTAAGTACAGGGTCACGGGGGTCTGCTGGAGCCAATCCCAGCCAACACAGGGCGCAAGGCAGGAAACAAACCCCGGGCAGGGCTCCAGCCCACTGCAGGGTATTTACTGTATATTACCTTTGCAAAACATGCACCACACTTGCATCACCTGACTACTTTTTGTTTTCCGAATAATGCAATGTCATTCAGTGTGTGCATCTACTGATCTCTGATCCATATGTCAATGTCACCATTTCAATGGTGATCTCTACGATGATATAAACAGAGCTAGACTAGTAAAAATTGTGTAACTAGTATATCTTTTTAGATAGATAGTGTGAGATATAGCCGGCCGTTCATCCCGGCCAATACCCCCCTGCTGCTAGGTGGAGCCCTTCCAGCAGCACGGAGGTGGCCCGAATTCCAGCAGGGCATCATGGATATTGGAGTTTTCCTTCACAGCCCTGTTGAATACCATGGGGCCGTAAGGGAACGCTGCAGAGAGGCTCAGAGACTTTTATGTGCCCTATAACCTAGAAATACTGTACGTCCTGGTCACAGGGACAGAGGAAATGACGTACTTCCGGGATGAAAAGAAGAGCTTTTGTTCTGACCCGGAGGTGCTGGGGAGTCACATGGACTGAGGGTTCAGAAGCACTTCTGGGCCAAGTACTATAAAGGACTCTGGGAAATCACAGACGGATGAGCTGAGTCGGGAGGAAGGGTGGCAACGCGTCTGGGAGAGTGGAGGATTGATTATTGGTTATTGTATTGGTGATTTATATGAGTATTGTGGAGAGGAGGGTGCTTTGTGCACATTATTATTAAAGTCCATTATCTGGACTTTTATCTGGTGTATGGCGTCTGATCTGAGGGCTCAAGGGGACGACAGTGCCCCCTATCTGTCACAATAGATAGATAGATAGATAGATAGATAGATAGATAGATAGATAGATA
>JANRMT010062790.1:57278807-57293962 GCA_026402145.1 Polypterus bichir lapradei | reverse complement strand
ATAGATAGATAGATAGATAGATAGATAGATAGATAGATAGATAGATAGATAGATAGATAGATACTTGACTTGATTTATCCAAGTAGGTCTGGGCAGTTTTGCATAATCTCATTTTGACCAAGGTCAGAACAAGTGGAGGCAGCAATAGGTCCATGAAGAGGTGAGAGCAGGACGTAAGGAGCTTTGAGCAGTCCAGATGTTGGGTATGTGCCAGCAAGGTCTATGGAAATGAAGGGAGCAGGCACTAGATTGAAAATCTGTGTGACAGGCTCAGCCTTTCTGCATCAGATTTCTTGTCCAGTCAGTGTATGATGTGCTCCCAAGTCTATCTAACCTCTTTTGTTGGGGCAAGGTTGTTTTGCCAGCAATAAAGAAATATTATAACAAAAAATAATGCTCCTTAAACACAAACTAGAATAAAAAAAAAAAGTTTGACTTGGCTAATGATAAGAGAGAAGTGATAGTGAGATATTATACAGGATGAATGAAGGAGCGCCAGTTGTTTGTACTGAATAGTCTGTTGCCTAAAAGTACTCAATGCTAATGTGTACAGCATTATTCATTATGGGCATCAGTTTTGACTTCATTCTCTCCTCCTCTACTACCACCAAAGGGTTGACTATGCATCCTGTAACTTAGTCTACCTTTTTAATAACCTTGTTGATTTAGAGGGCCACTACTAGAGTAATGTTACCGGTGTGTAGAAAATTTCACTGGCCATCACAAAGTTGTAGAACATGTAAAAGATGTCACTGTCCACATCAAATGAGGTTAGTCTTCTAAGAAAAAAAAGAGTATGCTCTGCCATTTCTTATGTAGTTTTCAAACTGAGGCCTTTTGCTAACATAATAGTGTAAAAGTTAATACATATTTCACATAGACAGATAGAACTTTATTTATCCCAAGGGGGAATTTACTGACATGCTTCTTTTCTCCTAGGGGAAAAAGTAGGAAGACTAAAATAACAAAACAAATACATTCATACAGTATAGGGTTTGTATTTTCTATCTATGCATCCATTTTCTGAATATGCTATTTGAAACCAGGTTTACAGGGAGAGAGAACCTAATATGGCAACAACTGGCAGAAACTGAGCTAGGTTTGCCCAATATACTGTGAATATTTATATTTCAATGGTGAAAGTAAATTAAGTAAAATGAACATTTAGACAATACTGTCAGAAGTTTGTGACATAAGAAAAGGCATAAAAATAATGAAACTGCCAAAGCTTTCTACTAAAATTAACCTAGTTTTGGGATCAAATGACTTACAGTAAGTGTAACAGAAGTGCATCAACAGGATAATGTTAACTTTTCAGAGTGACTATGAGTACCTAGCTATTTGGTTTGAGGAAAAAATGTTCTGATTTGCAAATGAATGCCAGTATTTAGCTATAGTATCTTTCACTAAAGTTTCTATTGATATGGGTTGTAAAAAGCTAGAACTTCACTGTCAGAAATGGTCCTTTATGATAAAATGATGGTTTAATAACTAATAACTAAAGGGACTGTGCTAGTCACTTAATGTGAGCCAAAGACTTTTTTGTTATCTTTAGAATATTTGCATTATATCTGACACTCAACTACCCAAGGAGGATCTGGATATATGTAAATTTGCATAATTTACTTCAGTATATAATTTAATTAATTTCAGTGTAATGACTGCATAATTAAAATAATATGTGTATAATATAAAGAAAATTAGATTTTTAACTATTAATAAATTAATTAATTATGTAAGCCCTCTCACACCCAAAAAACAGTTTAAAGCTGCAAGTACCTAGAGTAGAGAACATGAAAACTGGAGAATAGTTTATAATAAAAATTCCACATTGTGAGCTACAGTGACACAATGATTAGCACGGCTGCTTCAAATATCCAGCAATGCTGGTGAGACTCTTATGAATGGTCATTGCCTGGGTTAGCTCCACCAGTTCTACCATTCTGCATTCATATGTTTTCCTCCCACATCCCAATGTGCATGTTAGGTTAAATCGATGATTCTAGTTGGACCCTTGTAGAAGTGTGTGAGGGATTAGTTCCCCATCTAGGTTTGATTCCTGCCTTATGCTTGATGCTGATGTTGTAATCCCTGGTTCCCTGTGGCTTTAAATTGAATTAAGCTTTTTTTTATGAATGTTACATTATGTAAAGACTTAAACTACTCTACAATATATTAATATGGTAAAAACACATCACTTAAAAAATAACTGGAGATAAAGTAGTACTCTTTAGTAGTACGGTGACTTGTAAAAGTTAAAATAGAGACAGAAAAATGCCCTATTTCATTGAAGATTTCACAATCCTAGTCATTTCAGTAGACTGTATCGGTAAATGGTTCTAAGCCATTAGTTTTGAATGGCATCAGGTAAGAATGTTAAAGGTTTAATTAATGTATTAATTAAGTCTAAGGTGTTAGATGTGTATTCCATGCAAAATAAATAAATAAGATCCAGGCTCAAAAATTACAGGAGGCAAATAGTCAAATGATTGTATGGAGAGCTAGCAGGGGTTATCCATCAGCTGTGGAGAAGCAAATGACATCCTCTATGCTGGTGATTGCATTCTGAAAGATATTTTAAGACATGCAAAAAAAGACGTCTAAGAAAAGTAATTATTAAAAATGGTACCACGTGGTAATAATATTCAGTGATCAAAAAGCCCTGTTTTATTTGTGTTCCTATGTAAAAACATCTAAATGATCTGATTTCTGTTTCTCACCTTAAGTAACTAAGATCAGTCAATCTTTTTCATGGAGCCAATTCAAAACAATAGGGCAAAAAGCAAGCGGTTAATTAGAACATTAGAACAATCTAGATGAGAACAGGCCATTCAGCCCAACAAAGCTTGCCAGTCCTATCCACTTATTTCTTTCAAAAAAACATCAAGCTGAGTTTTGAAAGCCCCTAAAGTCTTACTGTCTACCACACTACTTGGTAGCTTATTCCATGTGTCTATGATTCTCTGTGTAAAGAACAACTTCCTAGTGTTTGTACGAAATTTACCCTTAACAAGTTTCCAACTGTGTCCCTGTGTTCTTGAACTCATTTTAAAATAACAGTCTTGATTCACTGTAATTGGTGTAAAAACTCAGCTTAAACTTTATTGAGAGAGACATTTTCACTTAAACTGACATTGGGATGGCTAGTAAGATCACTAATACTTTTTAAGAAAACAAATCAGGATGTTCAGATTTTAAATTATGATAGGTAAAAACTCTAGCTTGTACATTCAGGAAAAATGTGACAATAATAATAATGAAGTGGATTGGCTTTACTGAACCCCTGTCCAAGAACACTAGTTTAAAAAAGGCCCACAGAACAAACCGCCTCCACAATTTTATCATTGTGATATGAAAAAATAAAAAGAAGTACAATGCTAAAACATTTTTAACAGATCAATAAAATCCATGTTTTAGTTTTATTTTAATGTGTATTCAGAGAATACAATAAAAGTAGTCTGCTTTAGTGCACTTGTCTAACAAACACTTTTAAAAGACAATGAAATTATTACACTTAAGTGCACTCATCCAACAAACACTATGTAAAGACATTTACAGTGCACAGTCATCACCATAAGATATGGGATAAAATAAAAAAAAGGCAAAGCCTGACACAATTTGAAGAATAAAAATGCATTTTCAAATTTCTAAGCTCCAGTAAAAAATAAGTGTCACTTGTGGAGGACTGCCGGCTTCCCAGGCCGGTCCGCACCCCCAGGCCGCCAGGAGGAGCTCTCCCGACAGCAGGATCGTGCCCCGAGGTCCAGCAGGGACTTATGGACTCTGTAGTGTTTATACACAGCCCTGCTGGATACCTTGGGGACCACCAGGAGTCGCTGTGGGGGGACTTATGGGCTCTGTGGTGCCTTATGACCCGGGAGTACGTCACGGTCACGTGATGGGAAGGAATGGCGTGCTCCCGGGGTGAAGTAAAAGTCTGATTGCCCTGACCCGGAAGGAATAAGGAACTGTGGACTGCTGGGACAGGAACACCTCCGGGTCAGGGGCTATAAAAGGACGGTGCCTCAGTCCAGATGCTGAGCTGAGCTGGGAGGTAGAGGAGCAAGTGTCTGGGCGAGGAGGAGTGTTAATTGTGTTGGAGTTTGTTTAAAATAGTTTATGAGTAGTGTGGAAGGTGCTTGGTGCACTTTGAGTCAAAATAAAATGTCTTGGACTTTTACCTGGTGTTTGGAGTCATCCCTGAGGGTTCAAGGGAGCACTAGCGCCCCCTACTGCCACACACTGCCTAGGATTAATTGTATTATTTTTTATGTACTGTGTTTACCTCATTTTTTTTTGAATACCCTTTGCATGCCCAACCTACCTGGAAGAGGGTCTCCCTTTTAATTGCCTTTCTCAAGATTTTTTTTCCCCTACAAGGTTTATATATATATATATATACAGTGGGGCCTCGGTTCAAAACCATAATTCATTCCAAAACTCTGGTCGTAAACCGATTTGGTCGTGAACCGAAGCAATTTCCCCCATAGGATTGTATGTAAATACAATTAATCCGTTCCAGACCGTACAAACTGTATGTAAATGTATATTTTTTTAGTTTTTAAGCACAAATATAATTAATACCATAGAATGCACAGCGTAATAGTAAACTAAATGTAAAAACATTGAATAACACTGAGAAAACCTTGAACAACAGAGAAAACTAACACTGCAATAGTTCGCGCTATAGTGCTAGGAACCACTCGCTAAAAACACTTTTTTTTAAATGAGTTTTAAGCAGAGGGAAAAAAATTAACATCTGAAAAATCCGTAATTTAATAAACCACCAAGAAAAGTAACATTGCCACAATGCACGCTATGAACCGATCACTGTAAACAGAACTGAAAACAAAAACAAGACTTTTCTACCTTATGCGTCCAGCCCTCCCTCTCTTGCTTGCTCTCTCTCTCGCAAGTCTGGAGCGCCTGTGTGTGTGTGACTCTCTCTAGCGCGCGCCTGTGTGTGTGTGTGCGCCTCTCTCTAGTGTGCGCCTATGTGTGTGTGTGCATCTCTCTCTAACGCGCCTGTGTGTGTGTGTGTGCCTCTCTCGCGCGTCTGTGTGTGTGAGTAAGCCTCTTTCTGTTGCGCCTGTGTGTGTGTGTGTGTCTCTCTCGCGCACCTGTGTGTGTGTGTGTGTTGTGCTCTCTCTCTCTTCCTCACTCGCTCGCTGCACAGGAAATGCACAGGGAGAGACTGAACATGTACAAACCGAAAGGGAAACTGGCTTGTTCGTATACCGAGTGTGTGGTCGTGAACCAAGGCAAAAGTTTGGCAAACTTTTTGGTCGTAAACCGATTTGTATGTGTACCGAGACGTTCGTTTACCGAGGTTCCACTGTATATATATATATATATATATATATATATATATATATATATATATATATATATATATATACTTCTTGTCTTCTTTGGGAGTCAAGGCTGAGGAGATGTCAAAAATGGGCTTGTTAAAACGCTTTGAGGCATCCTTGTGTGAGTTTGGGCTATACAAGAAATAAATAGTTGTTGTTATTGTTACTATACTCTCAGATAACAGAATATAGTCAGGCTATTCACTTTCAGTCTCATTAGAAAGTAGAAACAGTTTATTGCTTATGGATTATGTACTAAGAACGCATCAAGAACACAGGGACACAGTTGGAAACTTAAGGGTAAATTCCGTACAAACATTAGGAAGTTTTTCTTTACACATAGAATCATAATGCGGTGGGCTGGCGCCCTGCCCGAGGTTTGTTTCCTGCCTTGCACCCTGTGTTGGCTGGGATTGGCTCCAACAGACCCCCGTGACCCTGTAGTTAGGGTATAAAGGGTTGGATAATGGATGGATGGGTAGAACCATAAGCACTTATAATAAGCTACCAAGTAGTGTGGTGCACAGTAGGACTTCAGGGATCTTCAAAGCTAGACTTGATTTTATTTTGGAAGAAGTGGATAGAACTGGAAGTGGATAGGACTGGCAAGCTTCGTTGGGCTGAATGGACTGTTCTCATCCAAACTGTAAAAATATTCTGAAGTATCAATTAATCAATTTTTGGGGTGGTACCCTCTCCCTACGAATAATTCCTGCCTTTTACCCAATTCTAAAGGAATGGGCCCCAGTACTTGATAACTGTGAATTTGTGCAAACAGTTTCAGAATGTCATATTTAGAACAAGCAGTGTGGTGTGGTGAGTGTTAAGGCATCAGACGTTAACACTTGAATTATCAAAGCCTATGAAAAAAATCATAATCCTGGCCCACCTTAAATCCCTTCGCACCTCTCCGTCAACATCTTTTGTGTTGTAAATGTGTTGATCAACACAAGCAGCAAAGCAGCCTGCCATCCCATTCCCCCCACACACTGCTGCAGCTCAATTTGCAAAGAAGGTTCTCAGTGCTCAGTGTTTATCTTGGAATGAAGTGCTGAGTTGTAGAGGCACTTCTTTTGTTGTAGATTACTTCTGCCTTTTGTAAAAATGTATATTTGATATTTGGACTTCAGGCTTCACACATTACACACTTCATGTCTACATTTTGTCAGTTATTACTAAAACATGATGATGTGTTTATATAGATTGTGTTTACATAGTGTGGATGCTGTTGCCCCGTGAAACCCAACAGACAGATGTTCAGGACACATGTTTAAAAGCGCCAAGTAGAATGTTTAATTCTATTCTTAAATAAAGTGCACAAAGCACCACAATCACCACAATTATCCAATAATTAATATTCACAATAATACAATCCTCCTCTCCCAGCAGCTCTGTCACACACCCTCCCAACTCCGGCTCAGCTTGCTGGGTCTCGATCAGTCCTTTATATATTCCTCGACCCAGAAGCGCTTCTCCTCGTCTTTGGTCAAGCGACTCATCATCAGTTCTCAAGCTGCCCGGAAGTACTGTGGGCTTCTTTCCTCCTGACTCCGAAGTACTTCCGGGTTGTAGGAAAAGTAGGAGTCCCCAGGTCCTTTATGAGCTCCCCTTGTCAGCACCCATGGCACCCAACAGGGCTGAGAAAACGGACTCCATGTCCCGGGATGCCCTGAGGGAATCTGGGGCACAGCTACCATCCAGGGGTGCTGCCACCTAGCGTCACAAATGCAGTGTTCATGGAAAATCTCAAAGTTGATAAGCCTCACTATGACAGTTATCAACAGACCTCTGTAAAGCAAAAGTGTAAGAGAAAAAACTAAATTGAAACACTGAGAAAGAAGGTGCTAAAAACACAAATGCCCTTTTACTAAATTAGTCACTAAAGCTTTGGGATCGGAGGAGCAACACATTCTGAAGATTTCTAGGTTTATACATGGTCAACAGTTTAATTAGGAGTTGAGCACTGAGGGTATAGTACAGGGAACAGTGGGTGGTGACAGTAATTTGCCAGTTTTTTTCTTGTAATATTTTTTTATGTGATAGAATATTAAGAATATGATTGTTACAATCAATCTAAAAATATTGAAGGCATTTCTCTATCAGAGGCTCAAAGATAAATTTAAATTCTAGAGATCCTCTTGGGATAATATAATGAATTTTTTATTGAGGCAAATCAACAATATTTAAAGCTCAAGCCACTCTTTTAAATGTAAATTAAAAAGAAAATCCTGAACATAGTGGCCCAGCAATTGAAACATTGCTTTCTTCCTTGAAATAGTGAATGGGCATATCTTTTTGTGGAAAATACAAAAGAAGTAAAAAAAAAAGTCTTGTCTCATCACTATAACTGAAATATAAGGATGTCCTTAATTTACGCCAACTGGTGGAGGTTCACTGTGTGATCAGCAAGGCTTTCTATAGCAAGTTGTTTTGTCTTAAGGGAATAGCTCCTGGTATCACTTAGGTACATTTACATAAAGTAACGAGTAAACATTTCAGTCCCACCAATGAGCACTCATATAAAAAGTACATTAGACAATACCCCCTGCAATTAAATAACATCCAAGTTCCTAAAATAGTTAATCATTAAAAGTCTTACCAAAACATTTGGTTTACAGAATAAGGCTTCTTATATGTAGACTGTTATCACAGAACAAACCACAAAGTTAAATGTTATGTATGATCATTTCCTAATGTAAAGTGTGCTGGTACTACTCTTACAACATTCACAGGATTATTGTGCAACACCTATATGTTTAATAACCAATATATTATAGAATAACCCAAATGTACTAAATATGTATGGCGAGAATATACAGTATACTGTTCTATACTTGTGAACACCTTCAAAATGACACTTGGTGAGGCAGATCAAAGTCTGCTGCAGCAACACACATAGAGGATTGCCTCTGGGATAGACTGTTAAATGTAGATTTGTGTTGACCTGACAAAATGATCCTGTCTGACCGAAAATGATCCAAGACATTTTAAATGATTTGAAAATCCATAAACTGTACAATACTAAATTAATATACCTGTATGTCTTCTCCAAAAGAGAAGGTACATTCTAGGATTCTGCACTGTTTTAAGTAGCAAGAAATCATCTAATAATATGGTGCCATTTATACTGTTGTCCATCCATCCATTCATTATCCATCCATCCATCCATTATCCAACCCGCTATATCCTAACTACAGGGTCATGGGGGTCTGCTGGAGCCAATCCCAGCCAACACAGGGCGCAAGGGAGCTGCAACAAACATGGCAGAGAGGAAGTTAGGCAAAATATCTCAGCATTCTAACTCCATCTCCATCTCAATTTGTATGGTAGCAAACAGATGCTGTGAGTAATGGTTCAGGTGTATGAACGTACAGTACACTACATGGACTAAATGTTTGTGGACACCTGACCATCACACTTGTATGCGCTTGTTGGAAATCCCACTTCAAACCCTAGGATATTAATATGGAGTCAGCCCCCATTTTGCAGTTATAATAGCTTACACTCGTCTGGGAAGGTTTTCCATAAGCTTTTGGAGCGTGTTTGAGGGAATTTGTTTTTCCTTCAGCCAAAAGAGCTTTTGTGAGGTCAAGTACTGATGTTGGATGAGAAGATCTTGGTCATAATTAGCATTCCAGTTCATTCTAAGGGTGTTCAAAAGGGTTAAGGTTCAGGGCTCTGTGCAGGTCAATCGAGTTCCTTCACATCCAACATGTCAAACCATGTCTTTATAGATCTGGCTTTGTGCACAGTGCCATATTCTTGCTGGAAGAGAAATGTGCCTTCCACAAACCATTGCCACAAAATTAGAAGTGCAGAATTTTCTAAATTTCTTGCATAGCAGAAATTTCACATGATGACTTGTGTAGCATCCTATGATAACACCATATTCAAAGTCTCTGACCACACTACTGCCAGTCTTTGTCAATGGAGATTGCATGGCAATCTGTTTAAGAAAATGCATGTGTTAACAATGAGTCCAGCAGAAACACCTGAAATTTGTAATTTGGTGGGTTGTATGCATCATTTGGCCGTATAGTGTACCGTTTAGAAACTCTTTTTTTTTTTAGCTCTACTTGCAAAAAGACTCCAAAGGTAGAAGGAAAAACAACAGCAGGGTCAAGATTTGGACTGCAATCAGGCAACCCTGAGTTAAGCTTACTTTATTTTTTATTTTTATTTTTAGTGCTAGGCACATGCACATTTTAAATAAAAGTGGGTCAGATATTTTTGCGCAAACAAACAGACAAATAAGCACAGATCAAAACAGCTTACACTTTTATTTGAATAGATGTACTGTAGTTACAGAACATTTTCTGACAGGTACTGCATTTTTCTAGGGCTGCAAGACATCTAGGAACAATTTATGTAGTTATGTAGTCGCTATTGACTTACACATAGAAAATGAGGTTATAGAAGAAATAAATTTGACCAATTAGCACTATAGAGACTTTGAAGGAAATCACAAAAGAGATGGCATAACTTTACCCTCCAGAGACATCATATCACAGATGGTTGAACAGTAGTGGGCTTCATTAGGTTCTCCATAATTACTGTATGCTGTTACATGAAAAACTGGGGTAGGCATAGTTGTCAACAATTGAAATGAAATGATGTGATGCCCCTGACCCACAGCCATGACACCTTCCTTTATCAGGGGACATCTGCAGTCATAACCTAGGACAGACCAGAGTGAGGCAGACAAGTAAAACCTTGTAATGAGAATATACACAGTTTATTAAAACAGAGTTAAAAAAGTGAAAAAATTGAGCAAAAGAATATAGTCTAAAAGAGTTGTGTCTAATAAACAGTTCAATAAACAGTTTGAATAAATAATTACACATATCTCCATTTACACTTGTAAATTATCTAGTGTGATGGATGGCCAGGAACCTTAACCATCCAGGATGCCCTCAGGGTGAAAGAACAGGGGGAGACAGCACGCACAGGGCATTGTCTCCCCTGGACTGCTAGATGGCAGCCCTCCTGGGTTTTGGCAGCATCACAGTTTCCCACAGGGCATCATGGGAACTGCAGTTCTTTGACTTAGCCCTATTGGGTTCTGTCAGTACTGCCACAGGGTGCTGCTGGTCTGGATAAGCTTGCTGGGAGGAGTGGAGGAGGCTGAGAGAGAGAGAAAGAGGGAGAGAGAAGACAAAGAAGAAATTGTTTTGTGCTTATCATGGTGCTTTGTGACTGTACTTGGGTTGGTGCTGTGGGAAATGCTTCATGGGGAAGAGGTTCTCCCATAAATCCTCTTATTTACTGCACTTGCATTCACAGCCTGTTTCTGTTGGGTGTTTGGGGTGCAGGAGCACCCCCTGTGGGCCTCACTAACTTAATAAAATAATTGTAAGGAAGCTGACAAGAAAAAAGTGAAAAACTGAGAATTACTCATTTGCATAATCATGGGAAGCAAAAAAAAAATAAATACAATGTAAGAATGACCTGACATGACCTAATATGGCAAAATGAAAACACTAAAAAGCCATAAAATTAAATACAATCTATTATTGGCAAGGGTTGTTTTTTTAATTGTAATAAAAACCTGCAGCCACTACGGCCCTCCAGGACGGACTTTGCAGACCCCCCCCTACTATTAAAGATGTAAACATATTTTCATTTTTATTGGGGTTAATTTGATTTACAACTTTTTTGGTGTGTAAATGAAGGCTGCAAATACAACATCTTCCCTGGCCTTCTTTTTAATTGAAAAAGTTGGCCGTCAAGTTTAGCTGAAGAACAAAGTCTCATTCCCCTGATAAATGTGACATCTTACATTGATTACTTTAGCAGTTTAAAAACCTTAGGAATAAACCTAGAAACCTCCATTAAACAGTCACACAACATCTTCATCATTGAGTACCTCCCGGGCATTCCCTGAGTTCCTTGTTGGATTCAGTGTCACTTCTGTATGCTTTGACTTGTCTGAAGAAACTTTTTAGAGTTACAGTAAGCTTAACATTTTTAAATATGTTTTATCTTTGTAACTCCTTTTTTGATGTCTCTTTAAAAAAAAACAACTTGTGGAGTTTCGCTTTATTATTGTTAACAAATAAATTAATTTTTTTTCCTAGTTTATTTTGTTTGATTATCAGCTATGATAATGAAGAGTTTCAAAGACATTTTCTAATTGTATTCAAAATAAGCCTGAATTGCTATTGAATAAGACAATTCTGAAGTATGCTTAACTACTATTTTTAATTATTTAAAGCATTATTGGAATACTTTATTACATGCAATAGAAAGATAAGAATCACAAAGACACTGTCAAAAAGAAGTGAATTTTACTTGAAACTAATTACTTTATTTAAAATGGCCACAAGGAGACTGCTGGAACACTGATAACAATGGCTTTATATCCCATAGATTAAACACACTTCATAAAGTAAACAAAGAGTGATGTGCTTTTCTCCACAATGTTATCCATGTATGCAGTATTAAACTTAGTGAAATACCCTTAACATTTTAAATAAGGCGTACATGTCATGTCATTTTCTAACCCGCTAAATCCCGAGTAGGGTTCCAGGAGGTGCTTGAGATGCAAGGCAGGAACAAACCCTGCAGAGGGTGCCAGTCCATCACAGGGAAAACATTTTAATACGTTCTCACCCACTACCACACACCAAACACACACTAGGGCCAATTTAGTTTTGCCAGTTCACCTAACCTGCATCTCTTTGGACAGTGGGATGAAACCTTTGCAAAATCGGGAAGAACATGCAAAACCCTGATCTACTTACTGTATGGCTGCAGCTCTACCACTGCAAAGTAAAGCATATACATTGGCATGCAAAAGTATTCAATCTTTGAAAGTCATCATAAGTTTCTGCATGACATAAGATTTGTACAGATATTTTTAATATGCACTCTTATACTGCAACAATACATTTCCAAAGTGAAACTTAAACCATTTTCTGTAGGTATTTAACTGAAGACAAAAAACCCAAAAGTTAATGTTTGCATAAGTATTTAAGCTTCTGTGCTTTGGAAGCTCCAGGTTTACACAAATAACAGGTTAATCACAAATGACATAAAGGTGACCAGTCATTTGACCATAATTAAACCTTTATATCTCTTTAGATATGAAAAGCATCCATTGTAAGGGCCATAGTCTTGGTTGAATGATCACTGCAAAAGACAAAGAGCATCTGCTGATGTGAGAAACAAAGTCAGAAAAGTATGATGATTTTCAAAGGAATTTAATACATTCTTACTTTTGATTAAGCACTTCATCTTATCATTCAGTCTTTGTAAATAAAAGTTCATTCTGAATAATTAAAATTATCTTAATTTTAACTTTTGATTTTGTTTTATGTACAGCAAGTACAGTGTAGTAACGGTGCTCTTAGATTTTTTTTAGATCTGGAAGACAGAACTTTTAATATACATTAGCTTTACTCACTAATCAAAACATCTGAGGGAGTTTCTGCAAACAAAATACCAAAAGCTGTTGCAATAAGTCCCACAAGAGGAGAGGTCCTTCACCCTTTAGCTTGTATAATAAAGTGAAAGGAAAGAATATTTATTAAATAAAATATCGATTTTTACAAAATGCTCTGTGACAGAAGACACTCCGAGGAGCACTAAAGGAAGAGAGGAGTTGCCTACAAAAATACACAATCCTGTAGCAAACAAGTCTCAATGCACAAATCCAGAGAAATGTCAAAACCAGAGCAAAAGAGGTCCAAATCTAGTTTATCAAAAAAGCAAAGTAATAGTCATGGACAACTCACTAGTTCTCAGTGCATACAATGTACTGAAAGGGACTGTGTGCTGACTTAGCCTACATATCAGGCCTATTCAGATGACGCCTGCCGACCACATGCGGCCCAGAAGCAATATCTGAATGGCCCAGCCTGTAGTCCCAACAGGGCTCCAGACTGCAACTAAAATGGTCACAAATGTGACCAAAAATAGGGTTTGGTGATTATCGGTTCTATATAGTTTTCCAGTGGTGAATGAAATCATTGAAACTTTAAACTAGTACACTGTAACAGATGCAAAAGGTCACTTGTTATTGTTAAGTGGATGTGCCTTTAACATCTGTGTCGATACGGGCTCCCCTTGCATATCCCTGAGCTGCATAGAGGTTGTTTTATACCTCTTGCTGGGTACGAGAGAGTTGTGTCGAAAATGACGGAAGACTTGGTGAGGTATGCGGGAAAATATTTCTACACGGCACTGTTGACAGGATGGCCGTGAATTTCAATGAGAGGCTGGTTACACTTGTGCTGTAATAATAAACAAAGGGCTGAATATGATGCAACTGGTCATCAAAACAAAAGGTAGGCTTGCAAAACATTTGAAATTCCTCTGCCCATCATATAGGTCCCCTGTTATGAAGATATCTTTGCACAGTGGAATTCAGTTGTCCCTTCTTATTTGGCACAGCACACTAAGGTGTGATTGTAACCGATCTCCTTGTGTTCACACATCTTTGCATGCCATTTCTTTTTTGATTTAACGCATACTCCATGCAGAATGCCGGCCTGTCCATCAGTAAACATGTATGAGCAGTTGCCTGCCTGCTGTTTAATCATGCACAGTGATGTGATGAAGTCTGCGTTTTAAGGTTGAAGGTGTATTACTGTCGTTTTACTGGGCTGCTCTGTGATTGACAGCAGACTGTAAACTTTGTTAAAATGGTACTGAAACATGCCACTTACATTCTGTTACCAATAAATTCTTCAACGGGAGTTCATCAACAAAGAAACATGGAAAATAAGATTTAGTAAAAAATAATAATAGTAATAATTATAATTAATAATTCATTACTTGACACACGAGAACTCAGTACAAAGACATTTTAAAGACAAATCATTAAAATAAATATACCAATCCACTGTTATGCCATATGTGGTGCCTTGCTCTTAAACATTTACTTGGGTAGTTTTTTCCTGGGGGGAAAAAATAAACAATTTTCAAGGGAAAGGCATTGTTGTGGAATGCAAATTTAAACTCTGTCATATGAGTGACTAAAATCGTGTGAATTCAATAGTTTAAGTTCTATAAAAAAAAAAGTTGCCTTTCACGATGACCCCTTTAAATTGGGGGAGGGTCTCATATTTTAAAAAGGAAACCAAAGTCATTGCTTATACTGGGTCAGATGTGAGCAAAATGTTTATTTTTTTATTTCAAAAGTAGAAAAAAAGTATTGCTAGTACCTCAGATTCTGTTTAGTTATATATATACTGTATATATTGTGGAGCTTGGAACGGACACAGACAGGCAGACATCGTTTTGTCACCCACAACACGTTTATTTACAGTCTATTTACACAAGTGCATCACAACCCCCAAAATCCAGGCCTCACAACCAATGCCTTCTTTTCCTTCAGGCCGCCTTCACTCCTATTCTCCAAGACCTCGTCCTTCTTCCACTCGACTCAAGCCAACGAATGGAGGGAAGCAACCCCTTTCATAATCACCCAGATGTGCTCCAGGTGCCTCCTGACAATTTTCCACCAGCACTCCCCAGTGTGGCAGAAGTGCCGGCTGCGCACCCGGAAGCACTCCGGGCGTCACCGATCCTCTTTCCCCCACCCGGAAGTGCTGAGGTCCAGGGCTCCATAGGCATTGGGGCACCACCTGGCGGTGACCACGGGCCCCTACAGGGCTGAGCTTCAAAGCTCTGTACCCGTGGTACCCATAGCCACCAGGGCGGTTGCCCCCACGTGGTCTGGGGGAGGCGTAAGCCCTCCTCTGGTCCTCCGGAGCGTCCCGACTGGGTCGCACCTCCAGCCACCTATGACAAATATATATATATATATATATATATATATATATATATATATATATA
>JANRMT010062790.1:57245075-57270938 GCA_026402145.1 Polypterus bichir lapradei | reverse complement strand
AGATAGATAGATAGATAGATAGATAGATAGATAGATAGATAGATAGAATCAATATATTAATAATATTTTCTTCCATTTATTCACCCATTTCTTCTACCCCAAAGAAGAAAAACAGTTCATCCTGGTACAAGGCAAGAGCACCAGTTTTGGGCCAACTGCCAGTCTAGGGCATGGGAACACTCATGCCCACACCCATGCCCACACAAACTTCACCAATTTAAAAGTTTCACATTTCTGGGACATGGTATGAAAAATCAAAGTAGCAGGATAAAAAGCCAATGCAGACAATGGAAGAGGTATACACATACTGTACATTGCCTGAGCTTATCATTCAGAGCCTGTTTTTAGGTAATGTTTCTATTAAATGTGGAAGGTGCCATCTTTGCAAGTCATTTATTTTCAAATGTGCCTAATCTGAATCATAACATATAGTGCAGTGTCCTAACGTGTAACAGTGGAACACTTCACAAAGCTGCCTTAGGTTAGATGATTATTCATTGCAGCATATGTATGTAATGTATTTGAGCAGTAGTCAGGAACTGCAAAAAAGGTGGTGGAAACTATCTTGTCTCCAGTAAATGTACAGTAAACCTTCATTGCAACAATAAGCGTTTGTTAAGTGACCCTTTGTTCAGTCAGGCAGTCCTTTTCTGGTGTTAAGCCTATCCCTCCAACTTCAAGTATTATCAGACAGTTGCAAATGGCACAAATAAATATTTTATGAGTGCAATGGAGTAAACTGACAAGGTAAAGCTAAGGATTCTTTTCCCATTCATTTCCCATCAAGGAGTGGTCTCCTTTTATCACATAAGCTAAAATTCCAGATAAAACTTTGCACCTTAACTGAATAAGCAGCCCAATATTCACATTTGTGATAGTATACAGTACAGTTATTCTTTCTTTCTTTCTTTCTTTCTTTCTTTCTTTCTTTCTTTCTTTCTTTCTTTCTTTCTTTCTTTCTTTCTAATGTAAGCCTTGTTGAATACATAGTGCTTGCTGAAGAGCAAAAAGTTTCACTATCTTTAATACTTGCATGTAAATCGTTTATAAATATGATCTCTTAACTCAAATGCAACAGATAGAAATAAACAGGTCAAACATAAAATAACAATGGCATGGTGGTGCAGCGATTAACACTGCTACTTTTAAATCCCATGTCCTGGATGCAAATCCTGTCCCTGCTTTCTGCCTGTAGGAAGTTTCACATTCTCCCATGTTTGTCTGTGCAAAATTCTACTTGAAGCTTGCAATCTGGACCATTTGTAATGCAACATTAACTGTAAACGATATATTAATTTTATTTCCTTTTTTTAAGCTTCACTTATTATATTGATATCTCTTACATTTATTTTTTTTATTTATTATCTCTTTCGTTTCTTTTTTCATTTATGTTTGTGTAAGCTTCAGTTATCATATTGAAATTTCTTCCATTAATTATGTACACTTTGGTTAGCACAAAGTAACCAGCTATTGACTTTTTGTTAAACTTTAATTATTATGTTGAAATTTCTTTCATCAAATATATGTACACTTTTGCTATGACAAAGCGACCAGATTTCTAGTTTTCAGTTTTTGTTTCCACATCATACCCTTGGTTTATTATATTTGGACTTTTTAAGATCATATCCTTAGTTAATTGTATTTGGACTGTATATACTCAGTTTGTCCATCCATCCATTATCCTACCCACTATATCCTAACAAAGGGTCACAGGGGTCTGCTGGAGACAATCCCAGGCAACACAGGGCGCAAGGCAGGAACAAACTCATGCACACACACACACACCCACTCACTAGGGACAATTTAGAATCGCCAACGCACCTAAGCTGCATGTCTTTGGACTGTGGGAGGAAACCGGTGCATGAGGAGCAAACCCACACAGACACAGGGAGAACATGCAAACTCCACGTAGGGAGGACTCGGGAAGCGAACCCACCCTACTCAGTTTGTAATAGATCATAACTTATCAGACCCATGAAGGTTTTTAAATCCTAACCTAAGGGCATACTCCTTCTCACCTGTACATCATTGTTAATCAAGAGTTTATTATTTCCTCATAGACAATAGTTTTTCACCTACTATCAAATCTTGGAAGTATGATGCTATTGTTATATCTGACTATGCCCCTCTGAACATGGAGCTTAAATTGCTGCATCTTAACATTCATCTTGTAGCTGGTATTTTAACCCACTGTCATTAGCTGATGAGAATTGTACAGAATTCATATCCAAGCAAACTGATTATTCTCTTGAGACAAATGCATCCTCGGAGGTCTCAGCAGTTATAGTCTGAGAAACTCTGAAGGCATTTTTAAAAGGACAGGTTATTTCATATCTTTCTCACAAAAATTAATGGGAAACCAGAAAGGCGTCTGAGTTAATCAGTGAAACTACCAGAATAGGTCTAGAAAAAAATGGAACAGCTTATCTTTAAATCATGACATCATTATTATGAACACGGAGAGAAGGCCACTAAGATTTTAACCCAACAAATCCACAAGCAATTTTGCAATCCAATAACAGCAATTACCAGCACAGATGGAGGTAAAATTATTGATCATAAAAATATAACTACACATTTAGAGAGTATTATAAATCCTTATATTCTACTCAGTTTAAAGACGTAGACACAGTCTAATGAGTTTCTTGATTCATTACAAATACCTCAGCTAGATACTGTTATTGCTGTGGAACTGGATAAGTCCCTCACACTTTTAGTACTACTAGATGCTATGAACTCAATTGAAAGTGGGAAAGCAGCTTGCCCTGATTGGCTGCTCAATGGAATTTTACAACAAATTTTCAAATAAGTTAGCTCCACTATTATTAGCAATGTTTACAGAAGCTAAAGACCTCAAAATTCCACATCAAACTTTTTTCCAAGCATTAATTACAGTCTTTCCTAAGAAAAATGTGAACTTACTACAATATAGACCAGTCTCACTCCTAAATAATGATTTTAAGATATTCTCCAAAGTTCTAGCCAAAAGGATTGGGAAAGTGCTTCTGTAATATCACAAGACCAAACCCAATTTATTAAGGGCAGACACTTAACTTCTAACCTTCAACATTTGTTTAATATAATATTTTCACCCATTAAATCGAATACCCCAGAGATCTTATTATCTTTAGATGCAGAAAAAAGCACTTGACATGGATGAATGAGACTACCTTTTCACATTGTAGAAATTTGGGTTTGGCCCAAACATTGTGCATGGATCGATCTACTTTATTCTAGTTCAGAAGTCCCAGTTTCTATTAACAACATTATTTCAGACTACTTCGAACTAGAACACAGTACTCAATAAGGATATCTACTATCACCATTGCTGTTTGCAATCGGCATTGGCTGTTTACTTTCGAAATTACAAGGGGATTGTAATTAGTGCGTATAGTGTATAGTATAGTGTGTGTCTCCTATATGATATATTTAACTGACATTTTTTATCGTAACAACCAACGATTTATACAGGAAAATAATGACTATTAACAAGGGTGCCCAAACTTTTGCATCCCACTGTAAATATAACATAAAATAAAATGCTTTTTCAACAAAATTTTGCTGTCTGCATGGAAAAAATTAAACAAGATATAAGTAGATGGCCTACCCTTCATTTTACATTAGCAGTGAGAATCAACATTGGTAAGATGACTATCCTTCCCAAGCTTCTCTTCCTATTTCAAAGCATCCCCATATACATTAACAAATCTTTTTTTATGAAATTAGACTCAATCATAACTTCATTTATTTGGAATTCAGAACAGCTAAGCATCCAAAGGGCGACTCTACAACTACCTAAAACAGAAGGGGGTACGGCACCACCAAACTTTCAATTTTATTACTTAGTGGCAAATATACAAACTGTAAAGACCTGGGACCTCATGCATAACGCCGTGTGTAGAATTTGCACTAAAACATGACATAAGCACAAAAGCCAAAATGTGCTTACGCACAAAAAGATCCAGATGCATAAATCTGTGCATTCACCAACTTCCGCTACATAAATCCCGGTCACATGAAAAGTAACGTTCGTGCACGCACCTGCTGTCCCGCCCCAACTCCTCCCAGAATTACACCTTTTTGAATATGTAAATCAATATAAATAGCCCTTAAGCTCAGCATTCTGTGAAAAGACAATGGGAAAAGCATGGGGGAAAATATAAGAATTTCAGCGAATACCAAGTGGAGGCAAAGGAAAAACATACTATTTGTTGGTTTAAACAGTGGTATAAACAACAAAAGGAAGTTGATCGAGTGACATAGAGTGTTGGAGAAACTCGAAAGCTCAAGTTCACAAACTCACACAGTGCCTGAAATAAAAAAAAGAAGTTGTCAGATATCAAAGTTGCCATGAAAAGGTGAGTCGTAGCCCACTGTCTGAGTGTCATATGAAAGCTTATTAGGGTACAGAGAAAAAAAAAGGCACACAGTGGAAAAAAAGCATGAAATGTCAACTTTAATCTCTAAATTTCCACTTTAATCATGTAGTTTATTTTGTCATTAAAGTAGAACATCATAAACTTCATCTTAAAATCGTTTAATTTACTAGTTTCTCAAATCCCATCGTAACTAAACTAGCACATTAAATGCTTTGTTTTGTATTTGATCTTCTATGTGTGTGAATCACTATGTGCTTCCGGGGTTTTCTCTTCCTCCAACAGGACACAGAATCCATTACATTCATAATATTACAGCTCTCTGAATAATTAAAATACTGAGATGTATACTTGATATAATTTTCATGATGATATAAGTTAAAGCATGTTATTAAACATGGGAACACAGTGGCACAGTGATTGTGCATGATCTTTGATGAAATAATTTATTGCAGCAGTACTGTCTCTTTCAAACGTACTAATCCCCAATTCCTGTCCTTCCTTTTCTTTCTCCAAATACCCAATCACTACACAATCAGCTCTGTAATAGACGTTAAGCCATCTATAAGCTTATAATGCCAATTCTTCAAAACTTTTAAGGAACATTGAAATATCTTCGAAGTACATGTTTAATTATTCTATCCTTCATGCCAGTCCCAGTGAAGCATACAGTGTGCGGCATGAACAATCCATCAACGGAGTGCCAGATCCTTGCTAGCATAGCGATACCGTGTCCTTTAATTATTAACAATATAGATTATTTAAATGAAGTTGAAGTTTTATATAATATAATAAACATATTTTGCTGCAGTTAATCTTTAAAATGATATCTTCATGATATGTAAATACGCGCTTTATAAAGTGGCTCATGTTGTGCATTATTATAACTGTAATACTTTTAATAACTGTTTTAATAACAGACAGTTCTACAAGGAGCACTTGATGGACTGATTGAGTGCATTTAGAGCTCTTGGAATGAAACTGTTTCTGAACCGCGAGATTCGTACAGGACAGGTTTGAAGTGTTTGCCGTGTGAGCAGCAGTTCAAATAGGAAGCATGGCTGAGGTAGCATGTGCTTGATGCTGTATACCGATAATTCTCTTTCCGATCAGCTGTTCCGAGTGGTGTAGTGAGAGTAATATGGAAAAAGATGATCCGCTGTGGCAACCCCTAATGTGAGCAGCTGAAAGAAGAAAAAGAAGGTGCAGTGAGAGTAACAACGCTAAAGCAGCTATGGTATTTGGAATAGTTTGACCATTCCGTGGACCATTATATTGTTACATGTTAATTATAATCAGATGCCTTAAACTAATAAACAATATGCGGTTAATTTCAGTGTATTTATAAAGCCACATTAGGGATGTAGATCTGAAAAAGAACAATAAACCACACAGAAACAGTAGCACTGCTTTGACGCTTGGTGCCGCCAGTCTGCAAAACCGAGTAGAACTTGCGTATGACAGGGTATGAGATACTGTGGAAATGTGCGTGGCTTTATGCCAAGTTTAGGTTTTATACATCGCGATTTTGAACGCGGACACGTTGTTATGCAACATTTCTGTGTGTACGCACCGTTTATACATGAGGACATTGACACAAATCGATGAATATTCACAAGCCTAGTCTGCAATAGAAATAAAATCTTTCACTACTTTATATTCCCTGCTCTGTTCCCCAGTTAATACAAATTACCGTCAATACACTAATAATCCAATTACCCTTCATTCTCTCAGAATCTGGAACCAATGTAGGAAGCACTTTAAGACAGAGAAGCTTTTATCTATTGCGCCTCTACATGACAGCCACCTTTTTCCACCCACTCAAACATATACAGAATTTAATGTTTGTAAAATGTCCGGGATTAAAACACTTAAAGACTTGTACATAGATAATGTCTTTGCATCCTACGAACAATTATGCTTCAAATTTAACTTGTCATCAACAGAATTATTCCAATACTTTCAAGCTAGAAACTTTGCTAATCAGAACCTGCCTAGTTTTTATCACCTCTCAACTAGTTCTATTCCAGAAGAAATACTGATCAGTCTTGAAGATTTGACCCAGAGTGCACCTCTACAATTTATAAAAATATTTGAAAGTTCCTTCCTTTCAAAGGCCTCAGAGTACCTTGGGAAAAGAATCTGTCACTTAATATTTCAGAAATGGAGTGGAAGGCAGCCATGCACAGCATACACTCTAACTTCATATGTGCAAAGCATTCAATCATTCAATTTTAAATCTTTTATGGAGTGCATTTAGCTTGTTTAAAATTGTCCAAAATGTACTAGTGAATGTTGTGATCTAGCTCCATCCTTATATCGCCACATGTTCTGGGCGTGCACCAAATTAATAGCATTTTGGACAAAAATCTTTGAATGCCTATCGAGCAGCCTTTTCGTCACACTCCCTCCTAATCCATTAACAGCTGTGTTTGGTGTACTCCAAGATGGGCTGAAAGTGGAGAAGGAGAAACATACTGT
The DNA here is from genome assembly GCA_026402145.1 of Polypterus bichir lapradei. Classification (NCBI taxonomy): domain Eukaryota; kingdom Metazoa; phylum Chordata; class Cladistia; order Polypteriformes; family Polypteridae; genus Polypterus; species Polypterus bichir. The sequence continues at coordinate 57,264,081 of JANRMT010062790.1, read as the reverse complement.
AATTGCCTTTACTTTACTACTAGCACATAGACTTATCTTACTCACCTGGAAGAATCCCACCCCACCACTTTTAAGTCACTGGGTAACTGATGCCCTGTACTATTTGAAATTGGAAAAAATCAAATTTTCTATTAGAGGATCTGTTCAAAACATTTTTAAAATATGGCAGGATCTAATCAATAACATTTCAGAATAAGCTTCCATTTTGCTGAAAAGGATACTCTTTCTTTCTTGTTGCTTTTATAGAGTAGCTTTGGTTGGTGGCTGTCCTCTCTTCCTCTTGGGTGGGGGTTGAATATTGCTTTGCTTTTGTTAACTTTGACTCGATTGTATGGAATATCATCTGCTTGTAATTAAAATCAATAAAGAATTAAAAAAAAAATAATAAAAGAGACAGTAGTCTCTTCAGTTTGCAAGAATTTTTGGCAGATCGATTACAGAATCTCTAGCTGATGAGTATGGCTTCTTTGCTACTTTTGTATAAATGCAGCCAATAATTTCAGTAATTCTTTCAAAGTTACGTTTGGTGTTGTGGTACCTTCCCTAAAGTGTAATTGTTGTCTTCTTCCTAATTTCTAATAATCGTTATTTAGGCACTGTTGAATTAACATATTTTTTCTTCTCTTTACAACGGACTGCGCTTAGCTCTGAGGGATAATCAATGCTTTTCAAATGCCTCCTCCCAAAATGTCTCTCTAAGCAGGTTCCTAAATTGCAGATAATGCTGTTTTGAGTTAATTTCCAAGCTTTCTTCTGACAATCACTGTAAAACTGTAAGACATAAAAGAGTGAGAGACAGTACTTAATGAACGCAAGTGATCCACTAGTTTTACACATAAGTGGGGTTCACAACAAATCTGGTAATTTTTTGAGCTAATGTATCCAAGCAAATGTCGCCTTGCAATTACAAAGTGGGTGGACATGTTTGAATTGGCTGATTTCTATTTTTAATTTTGCGTTTCCCTGTGAGGTCTATTTCCAGTTGGCAAGGAAAATTAGAACAAGTTAGACAAAAAAGGAAACAAATGGTTGACACCACCCATCTGGCTTCTAGAGATTTGTCTTCTAAATTAACATAGATGTCCTGTTGTGTTTGCGTTTTAAAGGCTGATGTGGGCATCAGTGGCAGGATACATGTGATGTCAGTGGTTTGGCTTCTCCTGCATTCTAAAGGATGGGACTGGAAAATGGGGTCTCGAGGCTGTGTAACATCTATTCTATTCTTTCATGTACTCATAAAATCAGTCAATGTAAGAGACTTGCTAAACCCATATACTGTATGTGACATCATATACTGTATACCATTCTGATGCCCATAATCAGATTTCTGGAACTGTAACCAAGTCTGTGTCTGCCTTTGTCTGGTATCTCCATCTGTAAGTAGATGTGTCTGTGTTATGCTGAATAGCATTTTGATTTGTAATTTCACTTTATTTATAGGTTAATACTGAGGTTAAGGAAGGTGAGATCTATACAATATCTTAAGCTTTGAGTGAAATACTTCATGTCATTGAATACATACATAGGACAGTAAACCTGACCTGTGATGAAGTAGCATGTTTCTTCAACAGAAAGTCAAATGAGCTAGAGAGCCCAGAACGCTACAGTAAAAGTCATTAGTTGTCTGGTGTTTATCTGAATGGACACAGAAGTAGACCCAGTACTTCTACTAGAATTAAATTTCTACAGATTGGTTTTAACAGCGTGATTTATATGTGAAAACATTTTACTCTCCGACTTTTCATTTTTTAAGCCTTCCTGTATTTTAGTGTGGCCCTGCTAGACTGGCATATCACAGCTTCAACCACACCCATTACCTAGGCCTCATTCTACAAATACACTTTAACTACCAAACCTGGAACATCGCACAGTATTTAGACTTAGGTATGGGTTATAAAAAAAATAATTCAAGAGGAAATACATGTGGTAAGATTGTTCATCATCCCACACATCAGTTACAGTTAGAATGTAAAAATTGTTTATCATATTAACAGTGCTGATGCTATCATACTTTAGTCTAAAAAGAGTGGGTTACAGATCCTGGACTGTCCTGTAAGAATTCTAATCAGACTCCCTAAGCATGTATTTGTAAACCTAATAATTCAGTAGTGATTTATTCTTGCTTTTCTTCCTCCACCTTTTAAAAATGATCCCCTTCAAACTCATGAACTGATTACAGCTAATTGCAAGTAATTAAAATCCTAAGAATATTTTGACCAGTAATCTCACTTTTTAAAGTAAATATTTAATTTAGCCTATGCAATGAACTCTAGGTACTTGTCCATTTGACCATTTCGAAAACAAACAGTTTGTGATAGATCTGTGGCAAAGGGCAGTTTTAAAATAAATAATTGGGTCCAGAGACATGCAGGCTGTGGTTGGATGTAGGTGTGCACAAGCACATGTTGCTCTGAGGTTGATTGGGCTGCTTGGCTGATCGTGCATTCACGTGCCAATGCGAGTAAATCAGTCAGGTGCCTCATTCTTAAAGGAGACAGAATACCACACTTGTGCCCAATCAGACGGTATAAAAGGAGGAAAACAGAGGCACGAAGAACAGAAAGAACAAGAAGAGAGAGGTGAATGAAGAGCGATAAAGGTGAACAAGAACAGAGAGAAGGGCAGGAACGAGACAGAGGCCACTGCAATCATGAGGGGGAGCAGGCAGACAGGAAAGTGAGCAAAAGTGAAGTGCTTGGCCAGCATGTGAGGGTCAGAGAGGTCGCTTCTGCTGAGCATTAATGGAGCAGGAGTGACCAAGTGTTCCAGAAGGATTCCACAAAAGGTCGACAGACTGCGGTGTGAAGGGAACAAGGAGAAATGCTTAGCTTGGCACCTTGTAAACCCTGATGGACTGGCGACAGGGGCCCAAACTGAATTAAGGGTTGTCTGTGCCTACTGGTGGACATCTTCTCGTGCTGAGGAAACCAAAAAGGCAAAGCCAAGGAAACGTTGGTTTTAAGAAGTAAGCACCAAGGCTCATGGTTTTTATTGATTATTTATTCATTGAATATTCATTTAATGGATGGAATACTGCATTATTGGACAGTTTGTTTTTGTTTGGTTTTAATAAAATCACTGAACCACTTGACAAATGTATGTGTCTTCGGCCTATGTGTGTTGACAGTTACTGGTTGAAGAGGTTCCCGGAAGCAACTAGGAAGCATGGAGCTAATCCGGACCATCACATGATTTCTATGAGCCATTAAGCATTGTCTGTTTTTGGAATTTTTTAAGGTATCTTATGTGAAAGCGGGCTGGCATGGGTTTGCCAATTACAGCCACAGAGCACAAGGTATGAGATGCTAAAGCAGCATCTAACACCTTAACCTAAGTGGATTCATGTCATGAACTCTAGTTGTAAGTTTCAATCTGCCTATGTACAGCTTCCCCACTGTAACATGTCCTTCTCTGAGGTGCTTGTCACCTCTCTTTCTAAAACATTAAGGAATAAGGAGCTGTATGTAAAAAAAAAAAAGCTATAGTCATAGTAGTTAAATAAACTAAAGAAAAACATTAACTTGATCAAACTATGTGGCAAACTGAATCAAGCGTTCTTCTCACTTGAATGAGCCCATCTAAATTTAACTAGTATTCATTTAGCCATACTCCTAAATGAGGTCTGTTGAAAAATGTTGACTTTTTATATCATTTGCAGGGTAATAATAAGGCAAAATAAAGTCATTAGCTGGTAGTTGTGTCTGATTATTCATATTCAGTTTATTTGCCTGCAGTCTCTAATTGTATCGCATTTTGCAACAGAAGTTGCTCTGCTACTGATTTCACATTCCTTCACAGCAGTCTCATTGAATGAGGACTTCCCTGAATGATGACAATGTACTTAGAGTGCCAGGGGTTTTGCTGTCAATGGCACTTTGTGAATCTACTGGAGAATTTTTCTTTCTTTCTTTAAAACATTATGTGAGAAGGACAAAGTAAAGTCTAGACCACCGTTTTTTTTGCAAATGAAACATCAGGAAAGCCTTGTTCAATATTTCCTTGTAAATGCTCTACATTGTTTCCACTGTATGACCACATGACACATGCATCTGTAGGCTGTCATTAATTGTAGCAGATCAACTTTCCTTGTTGACCTGTTCAGAAGAAAGCATAACCAGAAACAGACATAGTTTATTAAATACATGGTAATTAGAACATTAGACAAAAGTAGACGAGAACAGGCCATTCAGCCCAATAAACTTAATCCGCTTAATCCCCCCAAAGTAACATCAAGTCGAGTCTAGTAATGCAGAAGAAGCTATGCAAGACAATTACAAAATTATAGGCCTGTTTTTCAGATTAATCAGAGGAGAGATTTTAATTTTGGATATTAAGAACTTTATTGTATGAGTCATAATAAAATCGTTCATTTAGTGCCATAAGGAAAAAAAATCAAGATGACATATTTCAGATCATGGCTATGTTCTTTTAATATCTGATTAAACTAGATATAAAAATTACATCATTGCCACTGTAGCTATGATAATGTACAGTATATGCAGATTCCATTATGTGCAGGACATACTTTTAAGACCTCAGTTATTTACAAGCTAAAAAAAGTCTAGTCACTTTTAATACATAACACAGCAAAACATTAATAAATTATTGAAATAAAACAACTTAAAGATATACTTAAAAATCACAATGAACATAAATGTGAAAAAAAAACCTTTTCTGCATTTATATTCCATGAAACACAAGCAAAAACAAATGACAGAATAAATTATGGAAAATCACTATTTTAATCCTTCTTTTGACAACCTACAGTAAACTAAATTAAAATAATGTATTGTAATTTAAATGACTCCAGAAATAACAACTGAGACAAAGAAATGTGTTTGCAACACAACTTTCTATCTGTAAATCCAAAAATAATATATTTAAATGGTCACTATTACCTTCTATAAATATTTAATTAGCAAAAAGAGTTATGAGAGAAATAAGAAAGATTAACCTGTATTAAAGGCATAATATATTATAATTTGGATATTTAAAAATAAATATTATATATTCTTAATATTTATACTGTACGTATATGTACTTAATACAAATATATGACCTGTTTTCAGATGCTGCTTACCTTTCTATTCAAGGAAGTTTTAAATTACCGGTACTCATAATTTATATAATAAAAAGTTCTCCATTAACAACATAAAAATGGATTAGGCTTTGTTTTCATCAGTTCTTTTTAGTCTTTATATCCTTAGCTGCTAAGTTCCCCGACTAATACACACTAATTTATTTGTAGGTAGAGCAGAAGGTGCCATCTTTTGATTTGTTCATTTCATTTGGTGCTTTGATGATGATACACTGTAATCAATAAGACAAGAAGACGGCATCTATTTTTTCATTAGTGTTAGACTGCTGTAAATAATTACTTTTGTCGCCAGATGTCTAATCCTCAACAGGACGTCCATTTCAATGTACCTTTGAAGGTGTAGAATAACGGTGCCTTGGTCATCAAAATGCCACTGAAGTTTGTTTTCCAAAACAAATGTATAAATACAAAGAGACTGATTATTGAAATAGATTATATTCAGTTGATTAATATGATTAATTGCCATTATTTATTTATAAAACATGCTTTTAAAAAGAATTACCTTGCAACCTTTGTCATTTTTTTCATCTTCTTAAGCATTTAATGAACTTTTATTTTATTAAGTCCACATTCCAAATATGTCCAGTGCAATAGTTAATTAATCTGTCTAATGTTTGATAGTATCTGTCAGAAAAGCTTGCTTCCTTCTACTGTAATCTCAAAACTCTAGCTTATCTGCTCACCATGGAGCACTCATGTTATGGAAAAAATGGGAAAATAAAAGTGGAGCACACTGTTGTGTTACAGCCAAAACTAGTTTCCTGGATTATGTATGTTTTGTTTCTATTGGCGTTGTTCAATTATTATTTCTTATTTATGTCATTATAATTTATCATTTTGCAATTTATGTTAATATTGTTTTATTTAAGTATTATTTGGTAATTTTATGCTGTGTATTTTGCTCTCCTGGTTTTGTTCCCATATGTTCTGTGTGTGGAACTCCAAAGTGATGTCACTTCTGAGGAACCGACTTTACATTCTGGTGGAGGAAATGGATTCCCTCAAAGTGTAATTGTGTGTAGTTAAGTGTAGATTTCTGTTGTAAGTATTTTGTATGGCAGCGTTTCTCAACCTTTTGCGACCCGAATTTTCATAACAGTTTTAATCGCGTCCCCCCTAAAATTTTATTGAAATGTATATGCATATTTTATTATACCTACTTAGCTTTAATCGACATTTATCTAACTCTTAATTTATTTTTCTAGTATCAGAATTTAGTTTAAGTTAATTTGTTTTGGTTTCAACAGATGTTTTTTTCATATTTTTGATTCTTGTTTTCTTTTTTTCATATCTTCGCGCCCCCCTTTTTGTTACTTTGTGCCCCCCTAGGGAGGCCCACCCCACAGGTTGAGAACCACTGTTGTATGGCTTATTTCCATACTTTGTTGGATTCTGATTTCTTGATTGCAGAATGAAGTTTTATGGGTTTTTTTTGCTTTATTTTGCCTTTCTTTTTGCCATTTTCATTTTTAGTTAAATTTCCTGCATTTATAATATATTTTTGTTGGGCTGGTATGATCAAGCCAGGGGATGACATTTGTCCTCTCAATTGTTGGGTGTTTTTGTAGAGTTTGGACATTTAGTATATTTAGCATACTTTTAGTATGTAGTATATTTTGAGCCTTAAAAAAATGTGTGCTCCATCCTAGACCTGTGTAGGCCAAAGCCTCCCTTTTGAGTTTGGGGTCAGGCTACTTGTGGTAATAAGGCCTACTCTGTAAGTCATCCCTGTGTAAAGTGTGAACAGGTCCAACTCCACTCGACTCACTGTTGTACAATTTGATGTCAATGGGAAACACCTACATTTATTTTGTGGTACATACAATATAGTTACATAACAACATATGACATAGTGTCTCTTTTTCCTTTCTTCCTTTTTCTATACAAAGTAGTTTAAACAAGGAGAAAAATCAAGAAACTGCCAGGATATGGGAGGTATGCTGTATACAGTATTTGTGGTTTGACTCCAACCTGTGCAGTAATGCGTTGGTGGATTTATATAAGGTCTGACTCCAACCCTTGGATTTTAGTTTATGCTGCAAAGAGAATGTGGGATTTCTGACTGACTTGGTGGGATAGTGTTTATCACAACAAGCAATCACTATTTCCTAGCCCCTTGAGTGACTATTCAGTTGCATCTTCTCCCCATGTACAGTATGTTTCTGTTTCCTCTGACATTCCAGTTTCACCTCACTTTTCAGAAATGGGCACAATAGGGAAAATGGTTTGCACATGGAGTGTTATGTGTGATGTAGTGGTATTTCATTTAATGTCCTGCACCCAATGTTCTTAAGATATGTGGTAGCCTTCTCTTACGCTACAATGGAAAGAACAGGTCAAGAATATAGAAACCTGTTTTATCTCAAGTTAATAATGTTTATTTCTCAAACACAACAGTCAGACAGTGTCTAAGAAAGAAAAATACATATCAAAGGTATTTCCTTTCCTATACTTACATTGGAAATGTTTATCTGTATGGTTTTACTTTTGCAAGACAGCACATTTATTGCCTACAATGATTTCATTGATCTTAAATGTTTTGTTAAGGCAATGCAATTTAAATGCTGGTAAAAATGACTGACGCTCCAGTAGAATATAGTCTTATTTCTTGTTTTGTTTTATTAGTGCTTATTGATTTAATGAATGTTTTGCTTTCTTCATTGCACGGCAGGTATAACAAATTATTGAACTATGAAGACAAAGCTCATTTCAGATATTTCATTGATTTGTCACTTATTATATAAAATCATAAATATTTCTATCGGCAAACTGGATTGTTTTCTTGTCTTGGAGTATTTAAAAATTATAAACATTAAGTAACTGAAAATACTGTGAGATTTTTTTTTCTTCAGCTCTATGGCTCTTTGGATTAAGAATTTCATTTTCACATAGCCCTCATTAGCTGTAAACATATTCATGAGCTTGGTAGCAAGCCAGTTATTGTCTAGTACTAGCATTGTTTAAAAAATAGAGATGAAATTGGACATTAAGACTAAGAAAAGAAATGTTATACAGTAACAATGTCTCTCTGGAAATATTCATTTAAAAGTCTGAAGAGCTGTCTTGTCCAGTTTGTCATCCTTTACATTTACATTTCAGCTGTTCTATGATATTCCTCTTTGTAATCACTCGTATATGCAGAGTTTATATATTTTAGATATATAGAATAAACAGCAACTGATAAAGTAATGCATGTGTGAAATAATGTCCAACTAAAAATAAGGATAATCGGTATATGATTAGTGATCAATTTAAATGGTGTGCTTATTTTAAGATAAGAGTCTAACACCTATTGCAGAATTGCATATATAAACATTTCTGCAGAAGTAATAACTATACTGTTTTAAGTATTCAGAACTCAGTGTTTTTATGCCTTTGTTCTTATAATTTTATGGCCAATTTACCATGAAGGGAGTTTTTCGTTCTCTTTTTGTGTCCATGATTCATGATAATAGTTGTTAGGATTCAGCAGACACTAATTTTCATTGTAAATGTGTGACTCTTATGCTTGGAAAACTTTTGTTCTATGATCTACCACTTATGCTGAAATGTGGCGGAAGATCATGTGCTGGATCGGAAAATAATATGCTCTCACAATAATTTTAGGTAGATGTACAATAATTTGATCTTGAAAATGACATAAAGCAAGTGATCATAATAATAGTAATACTGGTAACAGGAAAAAAAATGAACAATTGCTTTTCAGATCGATCAAAGTCATGTTGCCTCTTCTGCTGCAGATGATAATAATTGCAGCCTGAGCTGCTGAGAGAATCACATTCAGTGATTGTGGAGGGGCGGTGGAGCTGCTGCTAGTTAGGATGAATTTCTAACTCAGTCTAAGGGCACTCTGGTGTAACAAATTATTAAACTGGGATGTCAAAAACAACATTTAGAGCTTTTGTGAATTTGTAGAAGGTGCAGACACATAAGGCAGCAATTAAAACAGTAGACCCAGTAACAATTATCTTCTGCTGTTCTCAGCATCTTTATGCATTTCTGCATTAATTCCAAGTACATTAGCAGTTTTAAAGTTAATGTTTTAAAGGACATGAACTTGAAAGCACCACTGGTTCATTACATTGATGTAAGAATATGATCTAGCCAAATGCATTGCTCTGGCAATACTGTAACATTTACAGTATTTATACTAAACTTTGAAACTTTTGAAGTCTAATGAATTTAACGAAAATATGACCAACAGATTAATTTTCTTCTTCACCCCTATTGGCTACTGTAAAATCTGTCAAGATTCCAATGCATAAAGGAAATGATGATGCTTCAGATAGGTGCTGGTTTTGATTATCATTATGAATAAACGCAAATGTAAAGCTCACTTCATCTACCATTCATCAGTTGTCCAAAGCAGAAACAGCAGCTCTGGTCATGGTTTATGCAGTTGGCACCCTTTCATTTATGAGAAACTGACAAAAATATATTCATATTACAGCTTAATGAATAGTTAATGAAGTTGGTTTAAAAGGATTCAACATAACAATTGAGCAAACAAATAGAATATGAGGAAAAATTAATTTGGGAAGGTGAAAGCTTTTGGCTGCTTCATCCCACATTGCCAGAGAGTGTTTGCTTGGAGGGCAGTCGAGAAGAAGCAGAAGGCTATCATCTCTAAGACATTTTTGCAGGACAAATTAGAGTTTTTGTGTCCTCCTAATATGCATGATCCTTATAAAAGTTACAAGTGGCTTTCTCAAGAAAACACTTAAAAGGTGAACGATAGCCTAACACTCTCTACTCCATGTCACAACAAGAGGAAAACGAAGTGCTTAGGGTCTACATGCAACTTCCACAGACACACTCTGTTAGCACTAACAATAATAACTCCTTGTCAAAAATGTATATTTTTAAGTAAGCATCAAAAGGTATTGTTGTGATTTGAGTTTACAGATCCCTATTTCCCATTTTTGCACTTTCTGTAGATTTATGGATTGTTTATGCACCCCTCGATATATTTTATCAATATGACAATGATGTCATTATGGTGCCATTTTTTGTGAAAGTTTCCTATATTCTGCTGATTTTGCATGGCCCCAGCTTTATTGTTTATGCCTTTGATTACTTAAGTACTTAAGATGGTGGCATGGCATGGTCGATGTCAAAGCATATGGATAAATTTAAAATAAACAATGTTATTTTGAGTAACAAGTTTATTAGAAACAGAATTTTTCCACAATTAGAACTTTTTTTGCTGGTTATTTAATGATTAAGAATCTTGTCTTCTGCGGTGGGTTGGCACTCTGCCCAGGATTGGGTTCCTGCCTTGTGCCCTGTGTTGGCTGGGATTGGCTCCAACAGACCCCCGTGACCCTGTGTTCGGATTCAGCGGGTTGGAAAATGGATGGATGGATGAATCTTGTCTTTCATTTTGAGTTTTATTGCTATTTATTTTTCTCTCTTGGTTTTGACCGTGTACCTGTTTTCAGACATCTCTCTTGGTTTTCCCCTGCTGTTCAGTTTCATTTCCCAGTCCAGTGCTTTTCTTTTTGTGTTTCCAGCTCATTTCACTGCTACCAGTGCATACAGTTTGAAAATGTTTAACATTGTGCGCTGTTCCTACCTCATTTGTTTTATTATGAGACTTTCTGAAGACCTTTTATTTTGCCACATCTACTTATCCAGTTCTCCCTTTACAGGAGTGTCCTACTGTCTTTGCCTTTTAGCTGGCTGGAGTTTGACTCTTTTACATCCATCCTCTTCTCTGATATTCACTTTGCACCCACATATTCCTCTCGTGGACCTTGTTGTTTTTATTTTCTTTTCTTTCCAGAAGAAGCTATTCTCTGTTAGTACAATTACTGCAAAATTGACCTTATCCTGTTGCAGGAATTCCACTGATACCTTATTCTTTGGTCTCTGGAAATACTCCTTTTTCAATTTAATTTTGCTTGAACTGTCAGAAGCACAGATCAATGGTGCATCCAGCCCCTATATGCTGAAGTGGCAATCCACGGTGCAACTTGTTCGTACCGGCTTGGCTCGAGGTCATTGTTTTTGTAAAGTTGTGATCTGTTTTGCTTTCTTGTCGATACAAATAGAGTTGTTTCCTTTTTCTTAATGTTTTCCTTTCTTCCTTGCCCTTTTTATGTTACACTCACTGTCTTTTACTTTCACTGCGTTAATCTCTTTCACACAGCTAGGATGAAGGTACAGGTGAGTGCCAGAGGCAGGTGCCATGAAGTGGAGTGCTTTGAGGGCCAGAACTGGACGTGAGATCAGAAATGGAGCTGGAAGAGAGGTCAGAGCTGGAGCCAGAAGTGGGGTCAGGCAGGATTTCCTTTTGAGGGTTTGCAGAGGAAACAGAGAAGGTGTTCTTTGTGCATCGCCAACCCTTAGTCCGGCATATAGTTATATTTAGTTAAGCCTATCAGCTACCTCTCATGCACACGTGTGTGTATATATTTATTTTATTTTGTTACAAGAATATTATTTAGACTGAACAGTCCCTTTTCTTCATACTTCCTTATGGCAGATGGTCCAGAGCTATTAGTACACATCATTAGATTTAGGTACAGTTTTTACCCACACATCATTAGGCTAATCAACAGCAATTCATACTGACCACTGTACTGCTGTTATCAGTGTTTCTTGTATATTCAAGTATTATCTGATGTTGAGTTTAATATATGGTATTTAACTACAATCAGTAATCTGTGAGAGACATGAAATAAGAATTTCATTGTATTATGTACAAATCAATACTTTTGACCTTGAACTTGCAATTACCATAACTTGTGCAATCAACAATAGAATTCATATATCTAGATAATGATTGTCCAGATTAACCAAGAGCAGAATTGTTGCACAATTAAATATAAAGGCAACAGTACTGAAATGTAGTGTTTTAAGTCATCTTTTTTGAAGTCATGCAATGTATTCCCTTCAAAAAAGCATGCAAATGAAACAATTTTCACAGTTCAATACATTTGTTTATTCCTTTTCTATGACAATTTTTATATACCTAGATGATTAAATAATCAGCTTTACAGCTTATCAAAAAAGTTTTCTTGTTTGAAAATATTTGTACAGTTCCTCATAATATTTGCAATGAGGATGAGAAAACACATTGAAAACAGAATGGAAAAAACAAAAGCCTTACTTTTAGAAATAATTGGCTGTGTCACTTCAGGGACATCCAAAGTCTTACCACAAATAATTACATACCATGGTAAAAAAGAAATCAAACAGAAAGAAATGGCCTACTGTAAATGGATGAATAAAGTCATTAATAATACCGTAAGACCAAAAAGATAATTCTCCAGGGAAATAAATAGCAATAAATAAACATAATCAGAATTAAAAAAACACACACACACAGCTAAAGGCATGCCAAAAAAGTTTTGATAAAAAGTGAAAAAAGAATTGCAGTGGAAGCTAAAGCAAAACATTTACTTTATATTTCAGTGGTATTACCTTAATAAAATAATTTAAAATCCTCAGACAGACAACACCTTAGGACCCAGTGAGATTTTATAAGTAGTTTGAAAGAAATTAAGCAATTCATAATTCTGAAAGAATGTTCTAGAATATTCCTGCATCCACTTACAATAAGGGAAGAACTTGATGACTGGAAAATATGAAATGAGGAAAAATTGATTACAACAATAAGAAACCAATAAGCCTTTGCTACATTGTGTATAAAATAATGAAAATCATAAACAGAAATAAATTAGACTATCAGTATAAGTAACAATAATAACCAGTAAAAATAACTGACATCGGAGGAGTTTTCCGCCAGACAAGCATGTAAAGTTGACACAGGTAGAATCAGAAAACTAATTTTGACATTTGACCATAGAGGTAACTCACAAAACTTGATTTCAAGATAAATAATAACCCAAAGACAAACAGCACAGATAAAACGAGAATGGTGTATGTGGGGTGAAATCATAAATCAAGATGCTTTTAGATCTTGTCCTTGCTGCCTTACTCTATCTACTTAAATTTCTGGCATAAATCTGGTACGTAAACAAGAAATCTGCAGATAAATGAACCAACAGCCTTAATCATGTAAGCTATTACAAGAATGATACCCATTCAAATTGCAAAAAACCAAGTACCAGCTTTTCTTCTTAATAAACATGTTAACGATAATAGTGCCGCATATGGTAAAATAGTACAATTTATATATGTTTTCCAAAAGTATAAGAATTCCATGACATGCAACAGGATTGCTGTTGAAATGATAAGTTAATGGAATAAGGAAGTTCCAGTTCCAAAACTATGACGTAGTTTTATGGTAACTATGTGCTATGTTAGCTGCACCCTGAGCAGAACGTGACAGGTCATGAAGCTACTCCTTTGAAAATTATGCCAGTCATATGTTATATGGCATTTGTGAGAAAATAATACTGATTCCAATGAATTGCTAATAATGCCTGTTAGTTTGTGGTAATGGTGAAGAGTTGCCCAGACTTCAGCTCATCCATACTTTACTACTAAAATTTATGTCAAGCTTTGAAAAGGCATTAATTTGTTATTGCTAGGTATGTTGAGTTCTGCCTTTGATAATAATATATACTTGTGGCTGGGCCTGCGGGCAATCTGGAATTATTTGTTTGCAGAAATATATTTTAATAGATCAAGTTTTAGAGACTATCATAGGATTAGACTGATTTGTGGTCAAATTGCTTGATTTTAATAAGAAAAAATAGAATCCACATTTAAAAAGTTGATCTGCAAATAAAAGATCTGTAAATAGCTCAAATGTAAAATAAGTAGTGTCACTAAGCATAAGTGGACATCAAATAACTAAAAGCCCATGCCAGTTGGTCACTACAAAACTACAGGAGAATGAGGGATTAGCAGAGCAAAACAAAAATAACTAAAAGTAAAAGTCAAATCTTTATTAATATGCAACTTGAAATCACTCACTCTGATTTAAACTGTATAAGCCAATTTCTGCTCCTTTTACTATCCCAAAAATTCTCAATTGTCTCTTTACAAATTTCCAAGTGGTTAATGTTGATTATGAGACTGCACTACCAGGTTCCTAATGGTATAAAAAAGCCAAATTTACAAAATTGAAATTTAAAATTTGAAAACAAAGACCTTTTAAACTCATGTAAAAAGTAACGAATCTCCAAACTGTGTGAACAACTGCAGCATTAATTATTTTACCCAGAAGGGAAGAGAAAATGAGAACAACTGAAAGAAAAAACATGGAGAAAACAAAAGAAGTAAATGTCTGAATAAGAAAAAAAACACCAATTACCGAAGTCAAATCTGCCTGACAAGAATAAGGTCAAAAAGTACTGTAAAATGCAAAACAAGTTAAAATCAAATACAAATTCACAAGAATAAAGTGCAAAGAAGGGTTTTTGAATCAGAGTAGTTGAATAAGGAAATGAACCTAAAATGAGCTCCTTTTATCCTGTTGTGTAATGACGGACAGGCTCAGGACCTCTAAAGCCACACCCCTTACTGGGCATATCCTGGCAAATTAGCACAGCTGAACAAAACAAATCAAAAATGAACTTTAGAACAAAGCATTGAATTGAAAAACAAGCAAATCCATCAGATTCCTTTCATTGTCAAAAACTCCTACAATGATATGCAGCTCAATACAAGAGCCAGAAAATAACATGAAAATAGTTTACAAAAAGTCCCAAAGTCCTGATATTAATAAAATTAACAGTGATACGTTTTAAAGAAAACTAAGATAAAGTAGTTTGCAAAGGTGCTACTGTAGGTGATAGAGACAATGGTGTATGGATGAATACATTGGTGTAGGAATCCACAAAAATCCACTGATGTGCTGTTTGGTAGTGTAGTTCAGATGTAGTATGCAGTTTCAAAACCATAAAAAATAAAGATCTCAATAGATGTAGCAAAAACACTTGGTTTTAAAAGAATTTTAACAGACTATACTATTTGTATTTCCTTTATAAGTTTTTGTCAATCTGGTAAATAAAAATTATAAATAAAATAGACTTCATACTCTTTGTACTTACAGTACGCTCCGGGTACAGGTTCTTGCTTTACCATCATCTGTATTATTTTAATATTGCAGTAAATATAAGATTCTTTTCTGGAATCACTGTGTACTTGCTGCTCTATATGTAAAAAAAAACAAATGTGGTTTTTGCTTTGTCTAAAATTAGGTAATCTGTAATATTACTACCAAGATATCATTGAAAAAAGAAATGCATAAACAGTGGTTATTATTTAAAATATGAAATCTACAAGGTGTTTGGAATTTAATATTACAGTATCCTTATTATAGAATGCTTTAAAATGTTGCTACATGTGAACATCTGATATAGCCTGCAGTATGTCATTCCTTACCATATTTGTCTGTTTTTTGCTTTTTCCTCTGTATAGAGTAAATATTAACCTTGGACCGATTTTGTTTCCCATCTTATTGTTTTTTTCAATAAAGGATGCTCTGTGTTGTCCCTGTAACTAAACACAGGCTACTGTTAAATAAAAAAAAAAAAAAATAAAAAAATATAAATCTTTATATACAGTATAATATGCTACCCTGGCTGTTCGTTTGTCGGTCCAGGATTTTAAATCACCTGTAGTTCACAAACCATCTGACATATTGACCTGAAATATGGTACACATATACTATATGACATCTACTATCTGCTTTCGGGGTGATGATTTACCTCCAAGGTTATTCCTCTTTTTATTTTTATTTTATTTTATTGTATAATCAACTCTCTGCAGCGGGCAGCAGGGCGGCCATGCGGCGCATGTGTACGGGCGCCATTCTCATCCCTATCACCTTCGCCGTCACTTCCCCTAACTCTTCATATCTTAAATTATTCTTGAGGCAGATTGAAGACTTAAGTGCAAGCTTAAGTGAAAAGTTAAAGAAGTAATTGCAACACAAACACTGACTTAATCAGTTTTAATACGAAAAGATGGCGACAAAAGAAAAGAAGAAGTGGGCCACTAGGGTGGAGAAAAGAAGACTTGCCCAGTAAACAGCACGCGCATCAACCTCTAAGCAAACGAATGCTTAATGTACAGAGAAAGAGTATGAAAACTATGAATGCTCAAGTCAAGTGTATTCACTGCACGTTATCGTGCAGTGCCCTGTTACTGGTTTACATATATATTTATATATAACAGTTGTGTTTTCAGGCTTATTAAAAATTGTTTTCAGGAATTGCCCTATACACAAAATAACACACTAAAGCAAACGTAATGTAAATTCAAACAAGTTTCAGTTATTTTAAAGAAAAATAGTATTCCTTTTAAAGATAGGAAGTTGGTCATTAATAACTACTGAAGTCACAGGCAAATCCCAAAAGAGTGTGCACACATCAGAATAAAGTGACAGGAATGGTCTGTAATTCTGCCCTTAGTCCCACCTTTTTGTTTCATTTTGGCTGAGCCGATGCCTCCATTCCTTCCTTTATGTTTGTTTGGCCAGAATTCTACCCTAGCCCATTTTTTTAATGTCTGAGATTGCCTGAGGTACCACCACTTGTACTTTCTTTTACCTGCTCTTTGCACCTGGTCTGTTTCGACTGTGTTTTTTGCTATGCAACACCTGTTATGTGACAGTCATATGATGAGGGTGCAGGGAATATAAAATGGGGGACCCTAGATGGTGGTGTCAGTCAAGCATTACGTTAGAGAACTTGTAAGACAGCCACTGTTCAGAGCTCTTCTAGCATCTGCTGTTTTTGAATATTTGTGCGTTGACTTGTTGATTTTTTAATTTTGCATAGCACTTCTTGTGCTCTATACTTCTTGTTCTATAAAATGTTTGGTTTATGATCCTGTGTGTCTTTATGATTTCTATTTGTATTTTTAAAGCCTTCCTGTGGCTGCTCTGTTTTATGAACTTGTTAATTAGAGCTATTAAAATCACAACTTTTTTTTATGCATGTTTACATGTTGGCTTGTGCTGATGCTGTGAAACTAGTGGTGAGAACTGTGCTGTGTGCCCATCTTGGTAGGGGGGTGGTGTTAAATAGCGTGTGCCTAAAGTGGATTTTTATCTATTCTAGTAACCAAGAACCAGGCAGGAATGGGCTAAGAATTGTTTATTTTGCATCCAATATAGTTTTCCTGAAGGTTCTAAGAAGTAACCTATAATACCACAGCATAGTTAAGTAATACAGTTTTGTTGTCTGTGCCAGGCAAGTTAACTCTCAGTGAGAATACGGGGATATTGTTGTCACTGATTGCTATAGTTATGCAGAACATGTATACATAATATTACTTCTTTATAATTACTTCTTTATATACTCTTTTTAAGCATTCTAATTGTTATTTGGAAACATTTTTATCTTGTTTTCTGTATATACAGAAAGGAGTAATAGATATACTGGACTGCAGATGAAGAACAAGCAGTTACTGACAATCAGTGCTTTAACATAAAACCTGTGTTTCTAAAATGCCATGTAAACCCTTATTTTGGTTAGAAAAAGCAAGTTATTGGTCTATGAGAATCTGGATAGATTTCTCCAGGAGTAACCCGGTTTTAATCAGTGTAACCGGTGTTACTAATAAGATATCCATAGCCTGAGCATGCCTGCTATACTCTGTTAGCCTGTGCATGTGTTAGCTTCACAGAAATGGTGTAAGTGCCCACAAAGATGAATCTTCCGAAGCAACTGCTTGGGCGATCACATTATTCCTTTCCAGGTTAAAATATTACAAAAACTGCTAAATTTAAGTTGAAGAGCTGAACGTACAATGCAAAGCTCAGCAGCACAATCTCAGGAGCAGTGTTTGGAGGATAACACGTGAATTAAATTCATTAAGTAGTCCAATTACTTTTTTAAGAATTGAGTAACCTAACACAATAAATATTTTATTGGAGTAAAAATACTTCAGCTATTATTAAGTATTATTATTATTATTTTCTTAAAGACAGACCTCAGTATGTGCGTCTTGAGAACTGCAGGTCTGACATTGTGGTCAGCAACACAGGAGTGCCGCAGGGGACTGTACTTTCTCCGGTCCTATTCAGCCTATATACATCGGACTTCCAATACAACTCGGAGTCCTGCCACATGCAAAAGTTTGCAGATGACACTGCTATCGTGGGCTGCATCAGGAGTGGGCAGGAGGAGGAGTATAGGAACCTAATCAGGGACTTTTTAAATGGTGCGACTCAAACCACCTAAAACTGAACACCAGCAAAACCAAGGAGCTGGTGGTGGATTTTGGTAAGCCTAGGCCTCTCATGGACCCCGTGATAATCAGAGGTGACTGTGTGCAGAGGGTGCAGACCTATAAATACCTGGGAGCGCAGCTGGATGATAAATTGGACTGGACTGCCAATACTGATGCTCTATGTAAGAAAGGACAGAGCCGACTATACTTCCTTAGAAGGCTGGTGTCTTTTAACATCTGCAATAAGATGTTGCAGATGTTCTATCAGACAGTTGTGGCGAGCGCCCTCTTCTACACGGTGGTGTGCTGGGGAGGCAGCATAAAGAAGAGGGATGCCTCATTCCTGGACAAACTGGTGAGGAAGGCAGGCTCTATTGTAGACACGGAGCTGGACAGTTCGACATCCGTGGCAGACCGACAGTCGCTCAGCAGGCTCCTGTCAATCATGGAGAATCCACTGCATCCACTGAACAGTGTCATCTCCAGACAGAGGAGCAGCTTCAGCAACAGACTGCTGTCACTGTCCTGCTCCACTGACAGACTAAGGAGATCGTTCCTCCCCCACACTATGCGACTCTTCAATTCCACCCTGGGGGGGGGTAAAGGTTAATATTATACAAAATTACTGTCTGTCTGTTATACCTTCATTGTTATCACTCTTTAATTTAATATTGTTCTTTATCAGTATGCTGCTGCTGGAGTATGTGAATTTCCCCTTGGGATTAAAAAAGTATCTATCTATCTATCTATCTATCTATCTATCTATCTATCTATCTATCTATCTATCTATCTATCTATCTATCTATCTAT
>JANRMT010062790.1:57225637-57245065 GCA_026402145.1 Polypterus bichir lapradei | reverse complement strand
TATCTATCTATCTATCTATCTATCTATCTATCTATCTATCTATCTATTATCCCAGTAGACCGGGGTGTAAGGCAAGACACAAATGTATCTGTGTGCTATTCTGCAGGGCTCAATTGCACAGCCAAGAAAAAATTAGTTTGCTACATGCAATTTGGTAACAGAAACATATAAATAAATTGTCATCTTAATTTGAATCCTGCTATTTGCTATCGATATGCTGAAACAGTACAATCGGGCGATGAAGCAGCCAGAGTTCATATGTCAGATCTTAGGGATCTCAGGTCAACAATATAAAAATAAGTTGGGTATTATTTACTTCATAGCACATGAAGAGCTATATTGTATTTATATAACAGAAGAATATTAATTTAGGTTTCATGCTTGTTTTTGGATTCATGACATCCAATGATGACATTTAACTATTTTTTCTGCAGTTTAATGATGTCAGTGCGCTTTGCTAAAGGAGAATTCCATAAGTGGACTTCAGAATAGGTGCGCTGCTGCCTCACAGTTAGGAGACCCGGGTTCGCTACCTGGGTCCTCCCTGCGTAGAGTTTGCATGTTCTCCCCATGTCTGCATGGTTTTCCTCTGGGTACTCCGGTTTCCTCCCACAGTCCAAAGATATGCAGGTTAGGTGCATTGGCGATTCTAAATTGTCCCTTGTGTGTGTGTGTGTGTGCGCCCTGTGGTGGGCTGGCACCCTGCCCGGGGTTTGTTTCCTGCTTTGTGCCCTATGTTGGCTGGGACTGGTTCCAGTATGGACAGATATGGAAAAAAAACTGCCATCCTGCTCAAAGTAAAAGTTTTTAAAGAATAAAGAAACATGTTAAAAGAACAATTAGCACCTCATGAACTTTTTTTCAGTGGATTGACATGAGCTATGGTAGGCAGGGCCAGCTTGTTTAAAAAAAATCCACCTAAGGCAAAACACATTTTTGCCATCCTAAACACATGAAAAGCATCAGACGATACACAAAATGGCCAAACAGTACATGTTGCAATATAGTACATTGGACAAATAAATAAATGAATAAACAATAGTGTCACGCCAGCCTTTGGATGTAACCACGCAGGTGAGGTTCATGGAGCAACTGAGAAGATGGTGGGGACATGTAAGATAAGTGAAATAAAAAGGGACCAGTGTCTCTGTAGCAATTCCTTCCTACCACTGGGTTAGTTTAGTTCTAAGCCAAACAACACACAAAATAGGCATTAAAAAATTTAAAAAAATGTTTAATATGAAACTGCGAAAATGCAAAACAAGGCTCGGTTGTATTACCGCTCCTGCCAGCTTCTCTAAATACTTTGGCAGTTTAAAAGTGTCCTACAAGCTAAAAGGCTCCTGTCCTTTCTAACTAAATAGCTGCAGTGCAAACTTATAAAACTTTTTACAGACATTGCACATGTGACTGACACCTTCATCAGATTCTAGGAATTGACAGCAGTTTACAAGATGACATAAAGAGAATGCACACTGTAAAACTGAAAAATCTGGAAAACGAATGCCAATACCATCAACATGTGCTGTTTTGATTCCTGGACTCCTTTAGTCTAGCAAGGTATTGTGAACTGCATCATGTAAAATTTAAAACTTCAAAAATCAAAATAGTTCTGTTTTTTAAGGTATTATATCAATAAGGCCCTGGATGTATATGTAATTCTTAAGGTTTGCAGTTACAGTACCTGTTATTTTTTCTATTATTATTTAATGACCCCTTGTCTGCGTGGGTTTCCTCCAGGTACTCCGGTTTCCTTCCACAGTCCAAAGACTTGCAGGTTAGGTGCATTGGCGATTCTAAATTGTCCCTAGTGTGTGCTTGGTGTGTGGGTGTGTGCCCTGCGGTGGGCTTGCGCCCTGCCCTGGGTTTGTTTCCTGCCTTATGCCATGTGTTGGCTGGGATTGGCTCCGGCAGACCCCTGTGACCCTGCTGTTAGGATATAGCGGGTTAGATAAGGGATGGACAGATGGATGTTTTTTAATTGTAATAAAAACCTGCAGCCACTACGGCCCTCCAGGACAGACTTTGCAGACCCCCATCGCCTCAACCAATGTGCCAGTCATGAGGGTAGTAGTCTTTTGTTCAATTTTTTTTTTTTACTTATTCCCTCCAAAAGTTCAAACATTCATATTTCAGTTAATTCAAGTTACATTAGGCATACCAGTGATGATATATTCTGCCAAAAGATCCTATGCCAAAGATTCCAGACTGTAAAGAAAGCTCTCAGCTAATCTGATGCCAGCAAGTATAAAATGACCATCTTCCTGGAGAATATGAAGAATTAGCTTGTTGCTAAAAAAGACATCATTTTTGTTTTGAAGAGTAAGTTTAAAGATGAATGAAAAGAGACAAGAGATGTACCACCATAACAATTTTTGTTTGTTTTTTGTTGGCTCAGGGTGTCATTTGGGTTTATGAGTGGGGGACCTGTTAGGGATACTTGGTGATTGTGCTGAGAGTAGGTTGGGGGTGACACAGCTGGGCATTGCTTTCTTTTTTTTCAGTTTATAACATAACATTTTCTCTCATATCACACCTTTGGACCAAATGTTACAAGACTGAACATGCTTAACTGTGTCACATGGAAAACAACTGACATTGCATTCTTTCAATAATAAGCCAAAGCTGAGGACATTTGAAAGTTAGGAAATAACTGCTGTTTCATAACTGCTTCTGTCCCTGCAGACTCTCATACAGTATATGTTGGGTGGTCATTCTAGTGTGGCACAACTTGCACCTCAGAACATTCAACTTAGACTCTAACAAAGTTCTCATGCTTTACAACTTCTTTGTGCTGTACTTTGATTAAACTGTGATTCTGTACTCTCCTTATTCCTGGTTCTGTTCCAAGTTCTAAATTTTAAAGACTTTGGATTCATTTATGCATACAATTATTAGCTAGACCCCTCCCACACCACTAACTCTTTAAACAAATTTCATGAACTCCTCTGATGAAGAATGTTCTTTCATTTGTTTCAGTTTTTACTTACCACAATTGTAGATCGATTACATTTGGAGAATGAACGTGAAGACAGGTATAGTGTTATTTTATTAGCCTTAAGTTCATCTTACTACCTTTTCTAATTCTCCCATTAAGCTAGTGCTTGTACCTGTGTGATTGGTCACATTATCACACTATAAAAACATGTACTAATCTTGTGTCTTTATTTCTGAATTCCCATTTTAAAGTGGGAAGAAGTCTTTTATTTTTTCTTTTTGCCTTCAAAATGTGGCATGATTTTACTACTTTAGTTGGTTAAACTGTTCAGGATTTTTAAATAAAATGTGTGTTGTACTCAGTCCTGAAATAAAATTCAGACTCTATAAATATCATTTATGCTACAGAACACCCTAATCATAATTCTTAAGAACACTATATGGTTTTTACATTATATTATTTTTATTTTTATTACAACTTGTGGCCAGCATAAAGCAGCGTCTTTTTGAGATCTGGTAGGTTTTGCATAAGTTCATTGGGATAGGGTGTGGCCATCTGCAGTTAGGTACATTAAAACTTTTCCATCAGCAGACCCACACAACCCTGTTCAGGACTAAGCGAGTTAGAAAATGACTTGCATTTGTTAGATTTGTTGAGTTGAATTGATAGTATAAAAAGAAAGCTCCCTGTAACCAGGCCTTCAGCTTTTTCTGGTTTTCTGGTATTAGTGGATAAATGACATACATTCCTCCAAGGCCACTTTACTTAGCTAAGATAATTTAACTATCATATGTCGAATAGTGTTATGTCGAATAGAAATTGTGTATAATTCATTTTATCCTACTGTAACAGGTGTACAGTATTTTTCTCCTCACTCCGTGTAATTGTGCTTCTTACTGTGTACTTCCTTGATTAGAATTTCAGGTGTTATCTCAGTGTCGCTGTTGTTGTTTTTCCTTTGGCCTCCATTTTCATTCATGCATAATTATTCACACTGTCAAGGCAATATGATGGCACGTCCTGGCTGTGCAATGTGATTTTGAGATGTAGTTTTAGTTTGATTACTATTCCATAATTACCTGTTCATTTAAATGTGATGGTGTACAGGTCTTTTATAAACATAACTCTATTTTCAGGTTCACTTAAACTATACTCAGTTTCCTAATTTCACTCACTAATAAAAGTCCAGTTATTGCTTTGAAATTAACTATAAGTACAATTTTACAGTACAGAAAAGAAATAGTTACAACTAATCCCTGCAGTCTGATTAAGGTCTGTTAGTGGTTGAAAATGAAGAGGTGGCTAATGCATGCTTCATAGATTTAACAGACATATACAGTACATTCAGCCACATCAGTCTATTAAGGAACATGATAAAGCATCAGTTACTAGACTATCGTTTCTGTTATTTGCTAAAAATTCATGCTTTTTTAAGTAGGGTTTATATGACAAAGACAGGTGTTATGAATGCTCAGAAGTTCTCTTTTTAAAATGTTTTAATGTCTTATGTTCAATTTTAAGTTAATTGTCATCTGCACATAGTGCATTGAAATTCGTACTTGCTTCTCTCCAATAAATAGCGACAGTAATACACAAAATACACACACACACATAAATATGCATACATGGAATGAAACATAAATACATATTCAGGGGATTCAGTAGGTATTCAGACCCCTTCACTTTCTGCACAATTTATTGTGTTGTAGAATTTATTTTAAGTGAATACATTTTCCATTTTTGCCCATCAATCTATTCTCAATGACTCATAAAGACAAACTGAAAACATATCTTCAGGAAGGTCTGCAAATTTATTAATATCAAACACCGAACAAACATTTACGCCCTAAATCCAGTACTTTGTACAAGCCCCTTTGGCAGGAATTACAACTTCTTGTCTTCTTGGGTAAGTCACTAAATGGCAAATGTACAGAAAGTGAAGGGGTCTGAATACTTTCTGGATTTACAGTATGTGCATATATATATCAAAGTTTGGCCCTATGGACCTTGAGGTTGTATGCACTCAACATAAGCACCATGTGTAGCGCAACAAACATCAAAATGGTAGACCATTTCTTTCCACACACACAAGTCAACTGGTCCCTAGTTACTGAATTCACAGCTTCCTCAATTCGATGTCGCAAACCTTGAAGATTAGAGGGCATAGGTGGAACAAACACTCTTTCTTTAATGTACCCCCATAGATAAAAATCGCAGGGGGTAAGATCTGGAGACCTGGGAGGCCATAGATGATGAGCAAGATCTTGTTGTCCACCTCTTCCAATCCATTATCCTGGAATGGTGTCGCTCAGGTAACGCTGGACCTCCAAAGGGTAATGAGGCGAGGCACCACCTTGCATGAAAATGAAGTCAGCATTCGGTGGCATTCACTGGTACTTTTAGGAAGGCTTTTAAACTTTGAACTTTCCTCTATCCAGTGATGTGCGGAATGTGTTTCTGTGTTATACAGTTTGTTTGAAAAAAATGTTTGAAATTTACTTCATTTTGAATAGCCCTATATATATATATATATATATATATATATATATATATATATATATATATATATATATATATACAGTGATCCCTCGCTATATCGCGCTTCGACTTTCGCGGCTTCACTCCATCGCGGATTTTAAATGTAAGCATATCTAAATATATATCACGGATTTTTCGCTAGTTCGCGGATTGCTGCGGACAATGGGTCTTTTAATTTATGCTACATTCTTCCTCACTTGGTTTGCCCAGTTGATTTCATACAAGGGACGCTATTGGCAGATGGCTGAGAAGCTACACAATAAGAGCACGTATTACATATTAAAGAAAACTGCTCAATGATATACAATTTGCTTCCCGTGCGGTGCTTGATTGTTTGCTTATCTCGGTCTCTCTCACTCTCTCTGACATGCTCTGCGCCTGACGGAGGGGGTGTGAGCAGAGGGGCTTTTTGCACAAAGGCTGTTTGCTTAGAAGATACAGACGCTCCTCTAAAAAATGCCACTTTATCGCGGGTGATTCGGCATACTTAAAAGCCCAAAAGCACGTATTGATTTTTTGATTGTTTGAAGCACGTATTAATTTTTTGATTGTTTGCTTTTCTCGCGCGCGTGCTCTCTCTCTCTCTCTCTGATATTCTCTGCTCCTGACACGCATTCTTTGAAGAGGAGGATGTTTGCATTCTTTTAATTGTGAGAAAGAACTGTCATCTCTGTCTTGTCATGGAGCACAGTTTAAACTTTTGACTAAAGGGTGTTATTTCATGTCTAGAGGGCTCTAATAATGTTAACAGTGTGAGAGAGTTTATAAGGGGTTAAAATATATAAAAATAACCATACAAACATATGGTTTCTACTTCGCGGATTTTCGTCTATCGCGGGGGGTTCTGGAACGCAAATATATATAAATGTGTGTGTATGTCTGTGTATACTGTATATGCAAGAACATGCACAATATTGTTATGACTAACTGTTTGATAACCTGGCATGCACTAACATTTGCAGTATTTGTTATTATGACTAAGTATTCAGCCATCCTACTAACTGTTGATAGAACGTCTCTAAGTCTTCTGAATCTGATTTTTCTTTCACTGGAGAACTCTCTGTGTGGTGTGATTTTTGATATTGTATCTGTATTATATATTGTAATAGCTCCATGTGGTTTTATATGCTTTCATGGAATAAAAGAGTTTTTATTTGAAATTTGTGTAGAAGTTTGTAATGCCTTTAGGTATGAAATATATCAATGTATTTGTATATTTCATATAAAGTTCTTTACAAAAAACAGAAATTTTTAACTTCACCACAAGTGTAGACTTTCAAAAAATGCAAACTGAGAGTGTTTATAATTTTCTTTTATGTATAATTGAATTCTCCCTTTACTTAATGAATCTGACTAATTTTTTAAAAAGTATAATGTTAGAAGAGCCTGCATTTTCAAAAATACAATATTGTATTCTAACTGTGTTTTGATATTTCTAATACATTTTTAACAATTTTTTTATAAATTGTACGTATGGTGCTAGATTTATCTTATACAAGTTGGAAAGCTACTTTCTCTTCAGCAGTTCCTTTCTTAATTCTTAACTAATCTTTAAAATGTGCTGTTTGTCCTGCATTGCTCCTGATATACCATTAAATCTAGTCCTGTAATACCTAGCAAATAAACTATTTTTTTCTTTAAGATTTTGCAACATGTGCTCAAATATTACCTTACTAAAATTAATGATGTGTATAAACTTTGTCACAACCCCATGAAACATACTATAAACACTAGATCCTAACAGTTCAATAACCTCTACACATTAATTCTGTCTTGATAATTACAGAATATTCATTCTAGAAATGTTTCAACTCTTGCTGCAATTTTGACATGGATTAAAAACAATCATTAATTCCATTTATAAACTCATGTTCCTCTGATCAAATTTTTGTAAGGTGTCTTGAATATTACAAAAATAAAAGTAACCTGTCAAAAAGCTCACATGTTCAACACAAAAATTAATGAATTACACACATATTAAAAAGCAAAACAACTGTCATAAGATGCTGTCATAATAAGGAATTGACAATAACAATTTAAGAAAAAGTTCAGTGACTGTGACATCAAGTCAGTAACATTAATTTAGAAACAAGTATAATTAACTCTCAGCTAGCATAATGAAAAATGTCAGAGCAGACGCACATATGAAGATAAAAAAATATAAACATTCATCTTGCTCAAAATGTTTTGAGTACTCAAAATCACCTACAAACAATAATGTTATTTAAGCAGAATTACTCCAAAAACACACCTTTTGTATTATATCTTAATCTAAACTCTGCTTAGCTAAATACAGTTACTTTCAGTGATGTAGTGTTAATTAAGAAGGGTATCAAAATTAGAAAGTTCTATAACTTACGTTTATTATTATTTACATTATTTACTTCTGTACCTGTATGAAGCAAAAAATACACTACATAAAATGGGGGAAGCTCTAATATATAAAATAAATCTAAAATATTTGTATTAATTTACAAAGAAAAATTGTGCTTCTGAAAATTATTTTCCTTTTGTGCGGTTATAGACCATAATATTCTCAAATGCACTTAATTAGGTTTGGGGTTACAAGGTCCTGGTGGCATCAGGCAGCCCTCGACATGTCACCGCTCCATCGCAAGGCTAACTCATGCAGAGTAGATAATTAGCCTAAAGTACTCTTCTTTTGGTCTGTATAAGTTATAATAATACTTTGGCTTACATTAGTTTTATTTTATTTTTTTAAGTACCTAACAAACTCCAAACCATTTGGGGTTAGGTGTCCTGAAAACAATAAATCGCAGTGATTAACAAGCAACTTTATGATATGCACATACGTAATGTATGAGTTCATTTTTAAGCATTAACCAAAGCCCCACTTAATTGTCTAGTTTACTAATAAGGATAAAGTACCACCTTGGTAACCTCGACACATATAAGTCACCTACAAGAAAAGCATCATAATTTGATTGGAAAATAATCACTAGATAATGCTTTTATAAGTGGGTGATGTTTTTGGTCCTTTGGTGACATGAAATAAACTTGTGAAGAGTAGCATGAAGGAAACAACATCATAATTAAATGAACAATGAAGGCAAAGTATATAAATAAGAACAAAATCTGATTAATATTGTTTAAAAGATGAACACATATGAAATGACAGACATACACACACAAAAAGAAAAACAACCTTTCCTCATGAATATGTTTTTCTTCTTTTAGATTGCAGCAGTTGTTTACTGAGGCACATGGCAGCTTTTCCAACATAAGAAAAAACAAAAGTGCGATGAGACAGGGAAGAGAATAGGAAGCAGCACATTGCAAATTAACTTTACTGTCTTTCAGACACACAGCTACAATCTCCACAGTCTAAAAAAATTATAAATTGTGTATTTCATTAATATAATATTATTTTTCTGCAATTCATAAATGAAGATGAATTTATATATTCCATTATGTATTCCTACAGTCCCTCTGACGATACATGCTGTGTTATTTCTCTAACATGTTATCATTTCTAGTCTCCATTTCCTCCTTTCTCTTCTTCTTTGGGCAAGGGTACACTTGTTTCATATGCTCTTCCCATAAAGCTATGCCTATATCCATACCTTGCATTCCATTAGGCTACACCCTTGCTGTTGTGCTATACTATATTGTTCTTCCACAACAGTCCTAAGTTATTTGTATACTGTATGTCAATAAATGTACAAAGAGGATACCTGGTATCTCCCAGTTAGTTGTCAACCGCCAATCTTGCCAATTCTTGCATTTTGATACACTGTCATATTAGCTCAGATAAAGTTATACTGAGTTCCTACAGTTCCTATTTGCGACAATGGGTATTGGATACAACCTATTGAATCAATTTAAACAATATGAAAACGTTGGGTTTTTGAGGTGTGGTTGGAGACATAGACACAGAATTCAACTGACACTATTCTTGGTAGGTTTTCTTTAATGCAGCCGTACTATATCTGCGCAAATGTACCAACCTCCAGTTCCGGGCCATCTATGTTCTTTCTTGATTCTCTCCATAACCAATTGCAATTCAGAAAATGTTTCCATTTTAGCAAAGATTGATTCAACTTTAGAATGCAGATTATTCAAAACATTTAAAGAACATTAAAGCTTTACATCATATTTACAATTATTAAGTTTTAATTGTTTAAATTACTTTACTTATAAAATCTATAGAAATATTAACTCATAAATTTTAAAATTTTAAGTTTAAATTGTTTAATTGTTTTACTTTATCTATAGAATAAAATCCTACAAACACATTAATGCATCACATCATGGAAACTGTATAATATTAGATGTAAGTCTTATCATTCTAAATGTTCAGAGAACTGTCCTGATATAAATGTATTTTGTGTCTGTCACCATGGTTGGCTCTTGAGGTAGCCAGTTTATGAAAGTGGTTATCGATTAATAAGTGGGTAGGGCACATGCAAATTAGCAGGATAAGAAGTGTTACTTTAGTTATGATGGGTTATGACACTCAAAAATGAATGATCAATCCTAAAATGGAGATTACAGTGATCTTATTGTTTCAATTCTTTGTTGAAGGAAACACACTCCCAATCTACCAAAACATTCTCTTACTGTCTGTACGCCAGTAATATATATAAATGAATTTAATATATGTAAAGGTGAAATACGTTTTATATACAGTACCTGTATATTTAACCCATATACCAGTTTTGATTTGTTTTGCCATTGAGAAGTCATTGTAGCACAGTTAATATATTTTTACTTTGATATATATTCACTGAGTCATTGCCGAACCCTCTTAGTCCTGAGCAGGATCATGGGAGGTGCTGGAACCTATCACAGTTGTCATAGGGTGCAAGGTAGGAACAAACCCTATACAGGGCAGCAGTCCATTGCTGGGTGAACACACATACACATGCACACACACACGCACACACACAATGGCCAATTTAGTATTGCCAAACCACCTAACCTACATGTCTTGCAAAGGTGGAGGAAACCAGAACATTCAGGGGATACCCGCACAGACACGCAGAGAACATCCAAACTCCATGCAGTGAGGACCCGGGAAGTGAATCTTGATCTCCTTGCTGCAAGGCAGTAGTGCTACTGCTGCGGCACTGTGCCGCCTTGATTTATATTGTAAATGTGAAGTTGTAATGCAAAAGATCATCCTTTCTACTATGAACTCCAGCTCCATATAAAGTTTCAGCAGAAAAACTATGTAATAGTTAAAATAACGTAAAGCATCAGAAGAAAAGTCTGTTCATTTGGCATAATGCATTGTGTTTTAATAAGAATAACTCTCAGGCTTCCATATTGTCATCGTTGAGAACATCATTGGACAGGCAGAAACTGGACATTCTCAAACAACGCAGCAGAAAATTCATTTTTTCAACTGAAACCCCATCAGCCAGATGCTCCTGTAGAGTTACGCATAATATGGGGAAAAATTATCATTAAATGCATTCATTAAAATGATTCATTGGCAATTTCACACCTCATATATTATTTACAATGGCAACAAACACATCCTGAGTTAGCAAAAATTTCTGAAATATCCATACAAAATATGAAGCATATTACTGGAAAAGCCTGCTGAGAAAATATTGTAGTATTAAGGTACAATAATGTGCGGCAAAAACATGATATGTTGTAATATAGTATACTGTATGTTCCAACTAATCAGCGAATGATTATGATATATTTAAACTCAATGAATTCCATAAAATACACCATTTCCAAAGCAATTAATTTCCATTCTATTTAAAGTTGGATGTTTTTTATTTCAACAAAGGATATTATTATTATTATTATTATTATTATTATTATTATTATTATTATTTTGATATTTGGCATATGTCAGCATTTTATTGAAGTATGAAAAGACCAGTATGGCCCAATGTTATACTGGTTTGAAATTGTACTATGTCAGGAATGGGTAAAAAGTTGCTTAATAAAGCTCTATATTTGCATAGTTTAGTGAAAGATCATTTTTACCAAATGTGAGAGTGTTTCTAAATAGAACATACATAAAATGTTGTTATTATTCAATGAAGTACATAAAATTGGTCTGTAATTATGGATAGCTTTCATATGCTGTTTTAGAGTGTGCGGTGACTTGTAACTTGTGAATAAAACACATTCACCTTAATGAAATATGAATTTGTAATTGCTACAATGTAATTTATTTTATTTCTTCTCTGTTAGGAGATTTTTAGATATTCTCTTTGAGTTTTCTTTGAATGTTAAGTAACCCAGAACTATGCAACAATGAGCATGCATGGCTGGCTCTCATCTACTGTATGAAAAAGCTTTTTGTATTTTTATTTTGTTTAATGAGATACTTTTAACAGTCCTTTATATAATTCCCAGCTATAGGCTTTTTACCTTTATCCCATTAACAAAACTCACCCTTAGAATACTAAATAAATGTAGATGAGTTAAGAAAAAGATTAACAACTATACAAAATCGTGCATAATAAACTCAATTTTTCTCAAGAGTATCATACATGAATTTATCTACATGTATTACATTAATGTCATATTTACATGTACAATACCGACACATTAAAATTCATGGTGAAAATTAGGGCTCTGTTGTCAAGATAGCATTGGCTATATTTTCTGTTCAATAATTCTTTGAAATAAATGTACAGCTAAACCTGTGTATTTGAATCTTAATCAATCAGTGGAGAGTTTCCCTATTCCACAGTGGTGCTTTATTCCATTGTACTGTTTAGTACATTGCTTGCACTAAACAAGAATATGGTCAGAGGGGGTTGTATCTTGCATATTAACTAATTTACTCAGTTACTCATTTTCAGTAGTTGCTATTTCTCTCTACTGTAAGGCTTATAGTTGAATACTTGTGAAATCCAAAAATTATCCACAAAACAATTTCTAAATGCAATTTTTGAAGCATAAAATTTGAAAATAAGTTACACAAGCTAAATGACTAACCTATTTGATATTGTATTATGTGAAGGTTGTCCGGTAAGCCATCGTAAAGAAAGGACCGGGATAGCAGATGTGCAGAGGGCACTGCCTGCCCTCGAGTGCTAGATGGCAGCTCCCCTGGATTGTAGTTTCACCTCAGATTCCCACAGGGCTCCATGGGAGTTGGAGTTTGGCACAGCCTTGTTGGGTTTCGTGGGGGCTGCCAGGGGGAGCCCCAGAGCCCTACCTTGGGTTTCCACCACACCTGGGGGTACTTCCAAGTAATGTTGATGGGAAACCTGAAGTGCTCCCATGTGCAGCATAAAAGGGACCACCTCATTTCACTCGAGGAGCCTGAGTCAGGAAGAAGAAGGATGAAGCTTGCCGGAGAAGTCAAGGCGGAAGATAGATAGAGAGAATGAGAGAAGAAAAGAAAAGAAACTGCTGTACTGTATGTGTTGCTGGATTTGTGCCTGGCATCAGTCTGTGTTGGGTTTGGGGAGCTGGTACGCCTCCAGGTGGCCACAATTATTCTAAGATAAAAATGTAGACAAATGGAAAACAAATTGCAAATATTACTTGTAAAACATGTTTAGTGTAAATTAAAATAATTTCTTTCAAAGGTTTTGTCTTGACCAATTTTACATTTACCCCCAATTAGGGTGAAACACATGTTATGTACTCTTTGTATTATTTGGCAGGTACTATATATTATGTCTATGATCTGTTTCTAGCAATTGAGAGGATGCGGCAAATGTTTGCCAACTGGCCAACCAACCACAAGCGTTACCTGGTAGACAACCACCCAAATATCAGATTGTGATCAGCTGTTGGTATAAAGGAGCCTCAGTGGCATTTTCTGACACACTTCTGCTGACTAATTCATTGGCTGAAAGCATTTAATGATAGTGTGTCAGAGGGAGGATGTCCAGCATTGTTCCTAATGGCATTCACTTTTGTTTGAATTCTCTCCTTTGCTACTACTTCAAGGGGGAACTAGGATGCATCCTGTATCTGAGCTTGCCCTTAGAATTCA
The DNA here is from genome assembly GCA_026402145.1 of Polypterus bichir lapradei. Classification (NCBI taxonomy): domain Eukaryota; kingdom Metazoa; phylum Chordata; class Cladistia; order Polypteriformes; family Polypteridae; genus Polypterus; species Polypterus bichir. Next base: position 57,231,644 of record JANRMT010062790.1, on the reverse strand, counting down.
TTTGTTCATTCAGTGGGCCTCCTTTGAAATGATGTTACCCACTTTACCACAGCACAGAAAGTCACACTGGCCATCTCAGAGTTGTAGAAGATGTGAAGAATGTCACTTTTCCACATTAAAGGAATGCAGTCTCCTAAGGAAAAAGAGCCTGCTCTATCCTTTCTTAAAAAGTTCCTCTGTGTTCTGAGATGAGTCCAACCTGTCATTAATGTGGACCCCCAAATACTTGTAGAAATGGACCACCTCCACATCCACTCTCTGAATAGTTACCAGACATACTGGATGGGCTCTTTGGTGCAGCAAAAGTCAATAACCAGTTTCCTTGATTTTGCTGTAGTTAAGTTGCAGAAAATTCTCTTTGCACCAAGAAACAAAGTTCTCCAACTGATGTCTATTATGATTAACTAATATGAGTGCCTGAGTGAGTGGGCTCTGTGATGGACTGGTGCCTTGTCCAGTGCTGTTTCTTGCCTTGTACCCAGTGCTGTTGGGATTGACATCCGCCTGAATCAGGTTAAGCAGATTTAATCTGATCACATCTGATACAATCATTGTCTTATCTCTCTCTGTATATATATATAAAATTCAATGTCTGTCTGTCTGTATGTCTGTCCACTTTTCATGAGAGAACTACTTAATGGATTTAGATTGAGCTTTTTTTCTAGAGTTTGCTTGAATATTCCGGTTGATTTTGCGACCTCTCATCACGCTAAGAATCATAGTTCGCTTGCAGGAGCGATATAGTCACGCTAATCTGAGACAGAGGCTGCAGGCTGAGGGGAGGGGGAACATCAGGAGTAGGGAGCCGGGCAGGGTCCTCCTTGCTCTCCTGTTTCACTTCAATGTGGGTGAAGCCGTGGGGGACGGCTAGTAATGTATAAACATAAAAAAAAACTTTATTTGCTACAGTATTTATTTTATATTTTGATCATATGCCAAAAATGCAATTGATGACATAAATATGTTAATTGTTTTATCATTATCTATAGAATGCCATAAAATTTTAGCTGTAATGTGCTTGCAATCTGTAGGGTCTACATAAACATGAAACATCCTTATATTACAGGATAATCTTTTTAAGGCAGGAGGATGAGTGCCATTTTTTCTTCCTACTTGTTATCTATAAGAGAACTCTCTGCCTTATATACTACCACATTTTATGTGATTTTTTTTTCCGTAATAATCACTCTGAAGACAAGAGTATAAGGTGAATAGAAGCATTTTATATTCTTAAACAAAATGCTGAACTTCACACATACTAATAAACTTGCCTTTTAATAAAAACTGAAATGCATTTTGCAGTATCCACAAGAATAAATTAACACACCACATGCAGAACAGTGAGAGGTGAACAAACATGAAGAGAAATAAAAGAGGAAAGCAAATTCATAGAGGAATTGCTGAGCAATGTAACAACAGAAATAGTTTAAATTAATCAGGGTTATCACACCAGAACCCATTGATCTTGTCAAATGAGACAAGCAATATCATCTAATGCTACATTGCATAAACTATTGGTTATTTATTCATCCCCAAAAGTTCAAAACTCACCTTTTTTCTCTTTTTAGTTAGTTTTGTGTTACAGTAGATCTGTGAACAACTCTTCAGGTATCACTTAAAATATTAACATCACTCATTTTCATTTTTTTCTGGACATGGATTTAAACAAAGTCTAATAGCTATATAGTGGCAAGTTTTGTCTTTGTTTTTAAATTAAGCACAACACATTTCTACTCTGTTGTTTCACTTAATCCTCAACTTAAAGGTTACATAAAGCTCCATTTACCTGAATTACAGATTTAAACCCAAGTTTTTTCAGTGGAAGTTTCAATAAAATAACTACTTGGTCTAATGGACAAGACACATAAGCAGCATTTTTTGGTTTAACTAAATGATCTTTTGCTGTAAACATGTTCTGGCAATAACCTCCTCTTTCAAAGTCACTCAGGAGAGTCTTACAGAAATACTAGCTGTAATTATGCACAATGAGCCAGCACAACATTTTAATACATGACTCGGAGCATGCTATAAAGTTAATTGCTTAATTAATTTTAGAATCTCACCAGTGTCAACTTTTCATGTACAGTGCTTAGTGTCTCTTATTCTCCTGTGTTGGTATGTACAATAGTATATTACAGTTATTTCCATATGTATTTGGACAGTGACACAATTTTCAGAATTTTGGCTTTGTACGCCACCACAATGGATTTGAACAAAGCAACCATTATGTGATTGAAGTGTTGAGTTCCAGCTTTAATTTAAGGGGTTTACCAAAAATATCGTATGAACCGTTTATACATGACTCCCCTAGTTTCAGGGGCTCAGATCTATTTGGACATTTGACTGACAAACTGTTCCATAGCCAGGTTGGATCAGCTCCCTCATTATTGAGTTAACATTTTCTCAGACCGTCTAATGTACTAGTAAGACCACATCTGGAGTTTTGTGTGCAGTTCTGGTCACCACAGTACAAGAAAGACAGAGGAGTGCATTACAGGACTTAAGGACATGTCCTACTTCCACAGTCTCAGGGAGTTATACCTGCTTAGTCTTGATCAGAGGAGACTGCGTGGGGACCTAATCCAAATATTTAAAATCCTTAAAGGCATTGATTAAGCAGATTTCGCTGAATTCTTTTAGCTTACATACTAGAGGACATCAGTGGAAATTAAGGGAAAGTGTATTTAAAATTGAAGCCAGGAAGTACTACTTTACACAAACAGTTGTGGGAATCTGAAACAAACGATGCAGATATGGAGTTGAAGCAGAAGCTTTGACTACCTTTCAGAAGAATCTGGATGAGATATTGGGACAGCTTAGCTATTAGCTAAACAAATTGGCTTGATAGACTGAATGGTCTCCTCTCATTTGTCAAATTTCTTACGTTCTTATGTTTCCAGATATTTCAGTAGGAAAATCCTTTTGTTTACTTCTTATTAAATGTACAGGTAAGTAGTGGCATAACTTCATGATGCATACATTATGATTTATTGAGCTGAGGTAGTGTAACAAGCATACATAAGGAACTGGGCTGAACAGAATCCTGAGATTTTTCTCACAGTATGAGAATCAGAGAGCTTCATACTTGACTAAATATAAGAAAATCCAGTAGCAAATGCCGGCTACTCTGTGCACCTATATTAGTCACATAACATTTATTTTCAAGCTGAGAGTAATCCAAAAGTTTTCTAAATTCTACAAAAGTGACAGTTAACACTTTTAACTTTCAAGAGCTGACACTATACAGTAAAGGGTGGACAATCAGAATACTATTAATGATTTTTTTTACAAATTGGTAGAAGCAATTTGATTTTGAAACCAATAGTTAATTAGATGTAAGACATAAATAGACACATCTACTAAGTGTAATGAAATTACTATGTTTTAATTGTTACTGTCACTAATAGTTGCTTATGTGATACTTTTTTAATTACTTTATGCACACAGTTTGTGCCTTTACTAATACAAACATTAATTCTTAGCCAGGATTGCAGAATTAAGTTGGTCTGCTTACAAAATATCAAACAAAATAGCTGACAATGATAAACACTTAATAAGACTATTTATTAGAATATATATATCGGCATGCTGCCTGCTGATTTGAACTCAAATAAAGAAGTTCAGTAAATGGATTGATATATTAGAAATAGTTACTTGGATCTTCTTTTCAAACACAGCTGAACCAATAAAATCCAAGTTATACAAGAATGAAAATTATTTCCAAAATAATGATAATTTAACAAAAAAATGTTTTAGACTTTAAGTCATTCTTGGAAACCAAGATTTTGAATTTTATAGACAGAGGTTCCAATACACTAGAATGTAGTGAATTTAACAAGATAATAAATAATTAATGCCTAAGTAATTAGTTTGTCAAAAGGATTGAAATTTCAGACAGATTTCTGTATAATGCAGTTCATTTGAGTGTTTCAGTTGCTTGTAAAAAGCTTAATTAAATATAGGTATGGTAAATATTAAACTGTTCCTTCCAGAAAGTGTGTGTCAGTTTGGCTGCTCCTATTGGAATTTTCATGGATAACTGGGCTTGAGTAACCAAACTGGCATTGCAATGGAAGTTGCAGTGCATACAAAGGCTGGTGAGTGGTGTTTATGTGATATATCATGGCGGTTAGTGCTTGCATAGAGATTCTTTCAGGCTTCTAGTTGAAAGATGCTATATAAATACAACTATGTTAAAAAGAATGTTCATTGTATGCTGTTCTGAAAACACTTTTTCCCTTACAGGCTAATGGCAATAATGCTACTATTGTTCAAACAGCACTGTCGATAGTAATTCAGTTCTTACAAATATTTGAGTGCTAATTCACCCGTTAAGTTCCAAATCATAATTTTTAACAGTATAATAAATAAACTGCATGCTAGTCAGATGTGAACAATAAGCATCACAGCAACTAATACTGAACATATTCAAGGGCAAAGAGAAAAATTAACTTTGGCACTAGTTCAGTGAAAACCAGAGATGTCATCTTTACCATAAATCACACGTGACAACAAGTGACAAAAGCCCAGTAACTGGTTCCTATATATTTAATTTTTTTCAGGCTTTGCTATTTTGGTGTGTTGTGTGTGATTTATGCCACTGATTACTAGCTAATGCAAAAACCCTACTGAGAAGTTGCTTTTTTAGATGCATCATGTTTTGGTCAATCGTATACAGTATTGTAAACTGCAACCATTTGCATAGTGACTAAGAAACACACTAAAAGCCCCTTCAGATTTACAGTGTCCTGAAAAACATAAAATTTTCATAATAATATTTAATATGCAAAATTCCCTTACTAATAAATAAATATGTTATTTTAACATGTGGTTTATAATATTTTTGCATATGGAAAGCCACCCCAAGGCATTTTAAATGTAAAAATCTGTAATTTAATTCTGTATTAGAATTGTGCTAGAGTCAGGTTAAGTTACTTGCTCAGATGTCACTTAGTGAATCAAAAGTGCAGAATGAATTCTGAGGCATGTTTTACAGCCCAGTGTCTAAACCAGTAGACCATAATGCCTGCTAACTTTCTTTTATTTATGACTAGCAGAATACCCGCGCTTCGCAGCGGAGAAGTAGTGTGTTAAAGAAGGTATGAAAAAGAAAAGGAAAAATTTTAAAAATAACGTAACATGATTGTTAATGTAATTGTTTTGTCATTGATATGAGTATTGTTCTCACATATATATATATATATATATATTGTGAACGCTGGCCCCGGCACAGACAGACGGACATTATTGCTTCACCCAACACACTGTTTATTTTGCTATACACTAATATATACAAGTCTTTGTGCACTCACAACCCCAGTGCCTCCAGCACCGATTTCCCCAAAGTCCAGGGCCCACAGTCTTTGTGCCTTCCTGGCCGCCTTCCGTCCTCTCTCTCCAGCTCAGTCTGCTGCCTCCCGACTTCCACCTCCTGACTGGAGAGAGGGGCCCCTTTTATGGGGACCCGGATGAGCTCCAGCTGCTTCCCGGCACCTGACGTTGGCCACACCCCTGTGTGGCGGAAGTGCCGGCTGCGCACCTGGAAGCCGTCCGTGCATCCCCGGTCGTCTTCCCCCCGGCACTTCCTGGTGTGGCGGAAGTGCCGGGCTCCCGGGATAATTAGGCACTGGGGCGCCGCCTGGCGGTGGCCACGGGTCCCTGCAGGGCTGGGCTTCCAAGCCCTGTACCCGAGGCCCCCTGCATAACCAGGACGGACGCCCCCACTCGGTCTGGAGGAGGCACACGCCCTCCTCCGGTCCTCCAAGGCGTCCCGACCGGGCTCCAGCCCCGGCCGAGGACCAGATGGGATAAACCGGCATCGGGGCGCCGCCTGGCGGTGACCACGGGCCCCTACAGGGTAGGGCTTCCATGCCCTCGACCCGTGGTCCCCAACAGAACCAGGACGGACGCCCCCTCGCGGTCTGGAGGAGGCACAAGCCCTCCTCACGTCCTCCTGGGCGTCCCGGCCGGGCTCCAGCCCCGGCCGGGGACCACAATATATATATCT
>JANRMT010062790.1:57173668-57218725 GCA_026402145.1 Polypterus bichir lapradei | reverse complement strand
TTTAACTTAGTTACAAAGTGATCAAAACTCTCGTTTATATCCTGCGTTCTCTCATTAAACTTGTATCCCGCATTACCCGTGGGCATGAAAAACGCCAGCGGCAGCCTGTCTATTAAGTTAATTTAAAGTTTAGGTTTATACATTGCTTTGTTTCCGAAGCAGCTGTACTGATGAATATGGTAGTATATGTCACTCGCTCGCTTCTTATTGTTTCGCTGCCCCGCTAACTTAAAAGCCTTGTGCAGCGCCTGTCAGTTGAAAATTGATTGTTTGCTTCCTTTTATCGCTCTCTCTCTCTGCTCCTAGCGGAACTGTCATCTCTGTCTTGTCATGGAGCACGTTTAAGCTCATGTGTTTGCAGTGTCTGAATAAAAATCCTTCTTGTTTCTACGACCTCCTGTGTCTCTGTGCAAATCTGTGACCCAAGCGTGACAATATATTCCGACGCTGACTTTATATATTCCAGCGCTGAGTTTATATATTCCGACGCTGACTTTATATATTTAAGTTTTGACTTTAGGTGGCAGTGTGACGAAGTTGCTTCGGAAGACGGCGTTAGCCGCGGAGCTCAGCTCAGAGCGAAATGAGGTAAATGGGAGGGGATATGATGACGGGACTCCTCCACCCGCCTTAACTGTCAATCCCCCACAAACACAGTCTCTCTGAATTTGCATAAGCACACCCCTTCACCTGCAATTTTAACTTAGTTACAAAGTGATCAAAACTCTCGTTTATACCCTGCGTCCTCTCATTAAACTTGTATCCCGCATTACCCGTGGGCATGAAAAACGCCAGCGGCAGCCTGTCTATTAACTTAATTTAAAGTTTAGGTTTATACCTTGCTTTGTTTCCGAAGTAGCTGCAATGATGAATATGGTAGTATATGTCACTCGCTCGCTTCTTATTGTTTCGCTGCCTTCTCAATTATATAATGCATGTTTTCTTCAGCGTATTTTGGAGCTCTTCCTGGTTTTCTACATAGTGCGTTGACAGTCAGTTCACGTGATTACGTGGGCGGCGTGATGATGTCACACGAAACTCCGCCCCCACGGCTTTCAAGCTCAACTCCATTACAGTAAATGGAAAAAAATACCTTCCAGTTATGACCATTACGCTTAGAATTTCGAAATGAAACCTGCCCAACTTTTGTAAGGAAGCTGTTAGGAATGAGCCTGCCAAATTTCAGCTTTCTACCTACACGGGAAGTTGGAGAATTAGTGATGAGTCAGTGAGTGAGTGAGTGAGTGAGTGAGTGAGTCAGTGAGGGCTTTGCCTTTTATTAGTATAGATAATCTGCAGGAAGATATAAAAGATATTTCTGATTTCTCCCAATATTGAGGTATAGATGATCTGCTACTTACAAGAAAATCATTAATATTTTTTTTTAAATAGAGTGTTTGTAGTCTGTCAGTTTGGGAATGCTCAGATACTCTCATATTTTCAGTGTGGAGAATCTGTTAAACACAAGCTGGTGATTTTGTTCATAAATTATAACTTTTGTATGAAAAGGCAGTAATGTACAAAATACTGTAACATAACATATTATTATCAACCTACTTAATCCAGTTCAGGGTTGCCCAGGCCAGAACAGATACCAACATCATTGGGTGTAAGGCTGGAATTAGTTCAGGGTCACTCACATACACCCACACTCACACTGGGCCAGTTAACCTGTCCTAGATGTCATTGGGCATATAGGAGGAATCCAGACAGACAACGTTTGGGTGCATTAAGTAGCAAAGATGACCACTGTGCTGCCTTTCTATTCCTGTTAATAGTCATAGATAGATAGATAGATAGATAGATAGATAGATAGATAGATAGATAGAACTTTATTTGTCCCTAGGGATTTTTACAGAAGGTCTTTAAGTAAATAAATAAACATACACACTATGGTCTGATCAAACACCAGAATGACTAAAAATGAAGAAAATTTCTGACAGTAACAGTAAAGCATTATGCAGGTGTGTTGCTGTTGGTATAAAGGAGCCCCAGTAGCATTTCTTGACACACTTCCGCTGAGTAATTCAATTGGCTGAAAGTACTTAATGATAGAGTGTCAGAGGAAGGATGTGCAGCATTGTTCATAATGGCAAGGGTAAGACTGAACAGGTGACTGACCACATAGTTGGTCAGCACAGGCCTTGAGAATTCGAGGACTGACTCCATCTGATCCCACAGATTTTCCTGTGTGTATCCTCCTCAGTTGCTTCCTTACTTGGTTCCTACAGTTATGGACAGCCTACACTGATGGTCAGAGGTGGACTTGTCACCAGACTTTCCAGTTGTTGGTGTAGTAGGAATGGAGTGGTTAAACTGGTCATTGGAAGAAGGTTGAAGAGGGGGTGGAAAAATCAATCAAAAAATGGGTTCAGGGAGTTAGCTTTGTCCATATCCCCTTCTAGCACTTGAACCCTGGATTGCTTGAGTCCAGTATTTATGCCCAGACCATTCCAGACAGCCATCATTTTATTCTGAGTGAGGTTGTTTGTGCACTTCCTTTCCTTCACTCAGCATGTCTGAGGCATGTGAATTTATATAAATATGGTAATGAATGCTGATTTTTATTACATTTATTTAGTAATTTACCGTTTTTATAAAATTTTTGATAGGTTAAAATGACAAATACCAGCATCAGATTAAATAATATTTGGTAAAAGACTATGTGCTGTATGTTACATCCTATCACTATCATGATGCAAGTTACAAATTACCTACGCTTTTGCAGTTTGTCTGAAAATAAAGACTTGCTATGGTGACCCCAAGGTGCAAGCTGCAGAAAATGAAAAGAAGTGGCACACACAAAATTTAAGAGTGTCAGTATTATGAAATGACTCATGTAAAGGTCAGGGGCTGCAGCATTAAGAGGTGACGTGCACACTTGGCCTTGTATCAGTAGTCAACGAGTTTGCAGTTCTAAGGAGGCAGACTCTTCCACTGTTCATGTGCCATTATTTAATGCTAGATTAGATGAACGCACAAATGCTTTTTCATCAATTGCATTGTGTGTATGAGATGACTGAATAAGTAAAGCTGTCAATAAAGCAGGCCCAGCAGACTTGTGACCGACCGCTTCAGCAGTCCGCATTCTTAATACAGTGTGTGATATATATGAAAGCGGGGAGAATGTTACTAGGGAGTCAAAAATTTGAACAAAACTTGTTGCCTTGGACCCGCTTTAAACATGCATAGTCACTGTACGCTGGCTCGACATACAGTAAGCATGGTAACATGCTTGTATATATGATGGATTTGAGATCATGTCTGTTTCTGCTTTACTCCGGCCACACCTCTATCTCAGAAAATAGTTGAATGCATATAGTAGACAGCTATGCCTATGTTACTCATATTTATCTTTAATAAATTAGCCCCTGATGTGTTTGTCTCTCTATGTTTACTAATCCTAAAGAATTGCTGCTTCCCCACGCCCCTGACCTGGATAAGCAGATTTAGAAGATGCATGCATGCATGGATGGATGTTTAGAACTAGATGTGTAATGTACACAGTTGCGGGTAGTCTAAGCCTGTTTCAGTGTAGCTGTGTACTAAAATCTGAAATGTGATTTTAAAGTTTGCCTGTTTAAAAAAATAAAACTCAAAAAACACTATTTCAGCTGAAATCAAATTTTGAAGTGTCACTCATCTGTATCAATGCATACCATAATAAAAATGAATTTCTGGAGGCCACCATACTACCATCAGTGTACTTCTATTCAGGAGTGATTGACACCAAGCAGCATTTTACTTTTGTTTTGAATCTCTCTTTCTGTATTTTCATTAGACAATGATCATGTGGTCATATTGTAATTGTGTTTGTTGTGGAAATTTCAGATCATAGTAAATATTTGTAATATTATTATTAAATGCATTTTTACACACTGCGGTGGGCTGGCGCCCTGCCCAGGGTTTGTTTCCTGCATTGTGCCCTGTGTTGGCAAGGATTTGCTCCAGCAAATCCCCGTGACCCTGTAGTTAGGATATAGCGGGTTGGATAATGGATGGATGGATATTCACACATTTAAAATAAAAAAATAAGTTTCTCTTTTTCATCAGCAAGCTACCCCTCAAGAGTGATTGACAGCTCTTTCCACCAACTAACATGTTGTTTCATTTTGAATTGGCAGCCTTTTTTCATACAGTTAACTTTGGTTATACGTTGCTGTAATAAGTGTATATGTTTAATATGTCGCTGTGCTCTGTACAAATATTTTATAAATCTACTTTTCTTTCTACTCACATGCACAGCTAATATAAAGCCAGATTTAGCACAGGGGCGCATCATTTAGAACTGCTAGGCAAGCATTAGAAGACAAGACAGGAACAACTGCAAAATACGCAGCTTGCACTATATTTTGTCTGTCAGAGTCAGCATGAAATTGTATCCTCTTTGCCTTGTTTAGAATAGTATTATTCACTTAAGTGGGGGGCCTGCACATGAAGAAAGGGTATAAAGCCTTGGAACATTGCCCGGCACACCGTTGAAGCCGATGGACAGATGGGAGATAACGTCATCCGATCTGGAAAATCCTTCCAAAGCAGCGACGAAAATGACAGACTCTATACATCGGGCCCCCACTCCCGAAGGACTTGTCATGGCTTCCTTCGTCTGTTATGCCACCTAAACCGTCATTAAAGAAAGCTAAGTTATTTCTCCTATGTGATTTCTTACCGCCGTATCACTAAGGGAGGGGTATCGCCTTTTAATATCATATCTATATAGTTTTGGGTTATGTAACACGCTACAATTACAAAAGAACTTATTCCAAAAAGGGAACTAACACCCCCTGCTGGATGCAGTTGCATGTGGCAAATCTCAATAAGTATGCACTTGTAAATTTCTTCAGCTTGCATTTCAAGGCCACCATATTTTGCAGACTATATCAAAGTACTGTATCTACTCAGCCTAATAAAAAAAGTAGTACATGAATAAAGACATTAAGGCTATGGGGATGCTATCTTCACATTGATTGCTGGAAGCCTGAAGGATTTTGAGAGGTATTTGCATACCTTACATCTGCACTCAGTTGTAAATATGCATATAGTATCACAGGACCACTAAGCATTGGAAAGGGGGCGTACTGTCTAATCTTGCATCTACAGAGCTTGGAATCTTAGGCATCTATAACCATAATAAAAATTTATCAGCAGTTTACTTGATTGTATCTTTGCTGAAGAAAGTATGTATTTAAGGTGAAATGAAGAAATTCAAACTTGTCCAGACATCTCATGTACCTGTGTTGATGGTCGATGTGATATGTTAGCAGGTTTCAGGTCCATACCTCTTCTGATTTTACACTCTATTTGTCTTCTTTTATAACTGCACATAAATGTATTTAGGTAATTATATGTGCATGTACACACTGAGAGCAGAGGATGGTGGTGAGATGGACAAGTGAGTCAATGCAGAAGTGGCAGTATAGCAAATGTATGACCTGTGGAGATAAAGCAGGAACTGTCCTCAGATGAGCTTTTGGTTTATCAGTCAGTTTACATTCTCATCCTGACCTATGATCATTAACTCTGAAAACTGACCAAAAGAATAATGTCATAAGACCAAGCAATCAGAATTAGTTCCCTGTGCAGGTATTTGTAATGTGTGCTTGTGTATTTTTATTCATGCTTATGCAGAGAAACAGAAATTGGTGTTCATCAACATTTATGAGCAATGCTCAATAACTGTATTGAACTGTCACAACAGTTTAATCTCTCTTATCATATTTTAAGAAGACCAGGGTATTGTTATGACAAACTGAAATTGTATCCAGATACAATTTTAAATACCTTGAATTGACAAGTAAATTTGTACCTTTTTATGTTTCATTTATTTCCCTTCTGCTTCACTTCCAGTTTTCTTGACCTGGGACAGCCCGGATGCTACCTGCTCTTCCCTGTTTCTACTTCAAACAGCTTTTATTTTCATCACTTTCAAGGCACAGGTAACATTGTTATTTCATGTATATATATACATATATAGGATGAGTCAAAATTATGTTAACATTTAAATGGCGGAAACAATTTATTCACAAAGCATACTTCAAATGGGCAAGATGATTTACAGGAATGTCTCAACCTGTTCGACATCATGTTCAACACATGTATCATATGTGGTACATAAATTGTCCACAAAAATTGTATATAACTATATACATAGCAGTACCATTTTGACTCCCCCTGTATATACATAAGAAATTCTCTTGCATATGATCTCAACAGGCGGCATGGTGGCGCAGTGGGTAGCACTGCTGCCTTGCAGTTAGGATCCCCGGGTTTGCTTCCCAGGTCCTCCCTGCATAGAGTTTGCATGTTCTCCCCGTGTCTGCATGTGTTTCCTCTGGGTACTCTGGTTTCCTCCCACAGTCCAAAGACATGGTTAGGTGCATTGGCAATCCTAAATTTGCTTGGTGTGTGTGTGTGTGCCCTGTGGTGGGCTGGCGCCCTGCACGGGGTTTGATTCCTGCCTTGCGTTGTTGCCTTGTGTTGGCTGGGATTGGCTCCAGCAGACTCCGTGACCCTGTAGTTAGGATATAGTGGGTTGGATAATGGATGGATGATCTCAACACATGGATGTTATTTTTCAACAACATGGAAATACCAATTGGTCTCCAGTACTGGTATTGAATGTTAAGTCTGCATGTAACACGCCACCAAATAGATTATCAGTGAAGCCTTTCTGGTCTATGTAGATAAACAGGTCCTCTACTATGTCAGTGTAAAAGAAGTTAATTAAAATGTAAATTTGTAGCTGACTGCCTTTGTTATTAAGAAGACGAAAAGAATAAAGTGAGAGAGAGAGAGGAATGATGTAGGTCTAACAAATAGACATTTATTCTGTGTGGAGTTTTTGTTTTCTGTTCATCATTGCTCACATTTTTTTACTTTGTACAATAGCTTGTTTTTCTCTTTAACTGTATGATTATACCTTCACCTACACTGTCTAGTTTATTGTCTAGCAATTTGTGTTAGATGTCTTGCTAGGGAATAATAATAAGATGGTGCAAAAGGAGTTCCCTCAAGTCAGCTGTATAAAGTAATTTAAAATGATTCAAATATTAAGAAAATATATTCATTGCCAGAAAAATGCACAGTATAAGAGCCTGACAGTGAAAATGTTCTTGGAAAATTTATAGTGCCTAACTAAAATTAAGAACCCAGTGCTCTTCTTTAGACGTTCCTCATGTAGACTGAGAGTAAAGTAATATTTTACCAAGTACCCTAAACTTCCATACCCACTCCAAAAACTGGATAAATCAATGCATCATATACGTAAATTTTTGTACTGTGTGTCAGATTTTACAAACAAAAGTTTTTAGAGTTGGATGACAGTAGTCTATTAAAATTTAAATAAAATCCAGCAAACCATTCTGAAATAACACAAAAACAAAAGCAGTAAAAGTATTGTAAACCTAACTAGAGTCTGGTTCCAAAGGAATAAGGGTAAAAATTAGCCCATGTTTGATCAATTGATTCTTTAGCTTCAGCTCAGACAGAAAAATTTAGCTAACAGCTGGTGTCTGCCTGATCATGAAAAAATATTTCAGAAGAGCTTTTCATGTGTGCTGGCTATTGATGACAGCATCCATTAATATTATTGACTTGTAATTTGCTTACTTCTTAGTAAAGGCCTAGCCCAGGCTGCTAAACCCAGAATGTGCTTTTAGTTCCAAGCTCAAATTTCTTGGAAGTTACTCATAGGAACTTATAGGAACTACACTAAAAGTTTGACTAGGATAACAATATGTCCTACCTCAGAATCAGGCATGAAAAATAGTTATGAAGTCCAGCAAGGACTAGAAGGCCACATCTGAAAATATATGTTGTCACGGCAACCTTTGCCACAAATTACCACTCAAGATGTTTACCACTCAAGTAGTTTTCCAATACCAACATAATAATAGTAGTAATAAAGTTCAAAATATTAGGAGAAGAAGAAGAAGGAAAATAAAGTAAGGTAGGATATTGGCTAAGCTACATGAATTGTTGTCACTCAATCTCAACAACATCAAGAATAATACTGTAATGAGCACCAAGATGAAAGATTAAGTCACACACACTGAATGAGAGTTGGGCCACTTTTATTTAACAATGAATGGTTCACAGACTTACTTTCAGAATTATTACCTTCCCACAGGATGGCTACGGGAAATGCCAGTAAAGAAACAGTTATTGAATGGGTCGGATCAGGTCAGGTTGGGGAGCATGCACTGCTACAGTTACTGCACCCACCACACAACGAAACCACAGGGCAGACACGAGATCCTGTCCCCACCCCATCTATCTGTAGCCAGGTGTTACATGGGTATCCCTCTTGGCCTGGTCCAGCCACTGAGGTCCTATTAACAATGAGGATCTTGCAAGCCGGATCACCCTCAGGGAATCGCGCCACATGGCCGTAGATCTGTAACTGACACTCAGCAAATGCTTATTTGACACAAAGTCAAACCAACAGTACCCAAGATTCTCCAAAAAGACAGAGTACCAAAGGAGTCCAGTCTTCTTCTCAAGACAGGAAGCACCGGGACTCTAAAGACTTGGACCTTCGTCCTTTTGGATACATATCAGGAGTGCCACACACCCCTTTCCAGCGACCTCATGACCCCCCATATTCTCCTGAATGTCTACTGACTTCATAGGAAGAGTCAACAGAGACATGAATGTTGCTGCTCTCTTCCTAGGTAGACACACTTTTGATGGCTGTGCCCAAGAGGTCATAAAAGGCCTGGATCTTGGTTGAGCAATAAGTTGTGCTTCCTATCTTTTTCCAGAGCTGTGTGCCATGTCCCTCTCTGTAATCCCCCCTTATCTTCCGAAAGGCTGTATTTAGCGAATGCTCTGGGGATCTCCACCTGCCTTCTTGATCCTTCCCAGGCTTGTAAAATATAATGTGAATGTTTCATGAGTCTTTGAAATACAAACCTCAGCATATCTGTGACATTTTGCTATCAATCACCTGTCCTGTTCTGCCTATCTTCAGGGTTATATGCTGGCTACTACAGTACAGTTTGCATCCATTAATAACTGTGTGTTAATACTGCGATACTGCTTGCCATTCACATGTGCATATTCATCTATACTTGGGTCAGTAATCTTTACATGAAAGACAATTTGCATAAATGCAACGTACTTTAATACTAAATCACATGGAGTGGTGGGAAAATGTATAAATCTGTGTATTACCTCACATGTTGTAAGGATGTTCAAGGTTTGGTGCAAAATATGAGAAATGTTTGTTTGTGATATAACTAAACCATTGGTATTACAAAGCTGCATTTTCCCTGTGATGAAAAAAGTAATGATACCAACAATTTCATTTTGGCTTCTCCATTTAGATCGATCAGTCATGTAATGTACTGTATAAGATGTGTTACAAATATTATTCCATCCCTATCAGTTTAATGCCCAGGATGTACATGTTGATCTCTGTCTGTATGACATCTTCTGGCAACAAACTCTCCTAAACTCTGGTGCAGATTCCTAAATTAGAAAAAATGTTCGAATGCTGTTACTCCTATTCCTTAGAGCATCATTCTGAGATCTTTAAACGAGTTAGGCCCATTTTCCTACTCTGAGACATTTGATAAATATGGGCTCTGCACTACAAATAAATTTCTTTTTCAGTATTCAGGATTATCCTTTTCCCATCACAGGATATGTTTTTGTGGAAGAACAAGATTCTAATGCATAAAACAATTGTGTGTGTATTCATTTTAATGAGGAATATCAAACTGATTTAAAACTTGTCCTAAAAGTGGGTTGAATAGCATTAATTTATTAGAACCCTATCAAACCATTATAATGACATAAGAGTAACCCAAGTTTGTTTTAAAATTTGAGTTTGATAAAAAATATTGAGTTTAAGCCTACTGATAAAGTCCTGTCTGTTGTGGATGGCTATGTCTGTCAGTGAAGAACTGGTTTAAACATTCTGAAAAGGGAAAAAGTAAAACATAAGCAGATGCTTTATTAATTCACACATGTTGTGAAATTTAAAATGTCAGACTGTATTGAATGCAACTCATTCCTGTTGGGAATTGAACTAAGCATTTCATCCAGATTTACGAAAGTGCTACAAGTGTCACAATGATCACAATTACCCAGCTCTTTTAGCCACTGCCTGAGATCACTTCAGAACTGCAGTTTATCAGCAGAAACCAAGCAAATGAATACAATTCTTTACTGTGAATGGTATAATTACTAATGTATCCATCCATCTTCCAAACCCACTAATCCAGTGAAAGGTTACAAGGCACTTGGAGTCTTTCCCAGCAAGCACTGGGCACAGGCAAGGAACAGTCCCCAGACAGGGTGCTAGCCCATCATATTTATTATTATATAAGTAACAGGATTTGCATTGAGTGATAACTGATTCATATTTTCTAAGCGTTCTTTCTTACTGTATGTCTCCATATGTTAAGTTGTCCTGTTACTAGTAGCTCTTAACTAATTAGGAGCTGTTAACAAATACTCTAAATAGTTTTAAAAACTCCACAATTAAAGGGACGTCTCAGCTTTTTAATCATAAAACACAAAATAACCATATGTTTTGGATAAGTTTCAACAAATTTTATTATGATGTCATTATTTTCTTGTATGTGCGATTTATATGAAAATCATACTCTCACACTTGTAGAAGCAGCATCTTTGGCAGCCATGAAGTTGCCCGGAAATGTGGTTGCATAAACAGTTCCAAAAACCATGTATGGTTTGGCAGGCTATGCTGTTGGGCGTTTCCTTAACTGCTTTTGTAAGTCAGTTTGGATTAAACCATCTGCTAAGCAATTAAATGTAAATTGCTCTGTTGCATTTTATATTTACAAATAAATTTAGTCAATGTTTGAAAAAAGATGAGCCTACCTAACACAGTGATGAGCTAGTTACACAGAAATAGCCAAATATGGGAAATAAGGTTTTGAGCTGACTGTTTTCGAGCTACAGTACTTAGAGTTTTAATTTCTCTTGGTATGGATAAACAGATTTACAATACCAAGCCACTAAGGATGACAAGTTGAGTTGGGTGCCATTGTTTCAGGTTTGAGAGAAGACACTTGCATTGGAGTGCAGTCTTTATCCATGGTGTTTTGATGTCTTTCTCTTCTTGCTGTTAACATCTTTGTCTTTTCCCCTGTGGCTACATACGAAAAGGCATTACTCTTTCTGGCACTTGAGTTTAGTTTAAGCTGCCATTTTGAAGTAAGGTTTGTTCAAAGTCTTAAAAGGGTGGACTCAGGTACTGGCAAAGAGCTTAGGCTTGAAGGAGAATGACTAAAAGGAAGAAAATGTAAAAAGAAAAAGTTTTGACTTGACATCACAGTCGCAGAGAGGCATTATGGAGGAGAATTGTTGAGCCTCGACTGTGTCCAGAGTGTGTCCCACAACTGTGCTTGCCCTTTTAATTAGCTTTTTAATCCGGTGGGCCTGTCTTGAAGTGATGCTTCCAGCCTAGCACACTACCATTTAGAAAATCACACTAGTTTTTATTTTGGTAATTATTTTCTCCTAGCAAATTTTGACATAGTTGAAATGTTAATACTAGGTTTGGTTACGATGTCTGTTTTTTCACTTACACTGATGAGTGAACATAACTTTAATTTCAGTGTTTTTGTACTCACTACTGAAGCCCACACACCTTGCGGTGCACTGAGAGAAGTGCAAGTGACTGCTACGTAAACAGCAGTCACGAGTCCTGTTGCATCCTGTCACCACACTGCATACAGTTCACTTTATGGCAGGCTGCATGAAGGGTATGATTCATTTTGTCTACACAGCATATTTTATTGAACGTGATGATAAAGTTAGTAGCACAAGTAGTAATGTGATATTAACCAAAACATTTCTGTTACAGGGCAGATAAGCTTGTTGACATTAATCAATTTGTCACATTACACAATGTGACATCACACTAAGTTCATCCTGTATATTTCCTAAGGAAGGTCCTACTGCGAGATTTTGACATGAAACATTGTGACATTAAGCAGGTTTTCCTATGATGGCTATAACATATCCCCGATTGCAACAGTGAATTTATAACACAAGCGTACAAAGCAAACAACCTCTGCTTGAATCCACTTGCAGTGTTTTACAACTGAGAAATAAGCAGGTTCCACCTATAAAATGAAAAGACAATGTTTGCATTGAAACTCCCAGAGAGGTGTTGATTGCTTGGTATGCTGCATTGCTCGGTGAGTGAAAGGGAATCGGGTCAGAAGACGAACATGGCACATGAGGTTATTGGAAGAACTGCGGGTTCAAACAAGAGGAAATATTGGGGCAGCAACCTTGTTTAATAACTGTGAGTCCAACAAAAATGCATTCGATGGCACTAAATAAACAAGCAAAAGTAGTGTCCTGTCAAGGGACATTTCGCTCGGCTTAAGTCATGGCAGGAAGAAGCTCTGTCTTGTGGTGCAGTCTCGTAATGAATGACAGCTCCTTCTGGGAACTGTGGGATATGTGGTGGGAAACCGGAAGGGTGTAGTCAGTCTCTTGATGTCTTCTTGGAACTGTGGAGGGAGAAACAGAAAGTAAGGTTAGCACCAATGAATCCGCTTAACCTGGGGTAGGAGTATATGCATCACAAGAGCCTAGAGGATTATCCACAGATGTGCATGCGTGCCAAATGCTAACTGATTAAAGGTTATGACTGTTGTAATGCAGTGAATTCTATGATACAGATGACTTTGTGTGTCTGAGTTTTTAATTCATGTTTTTGCTGTCCTTCTAAATATTTCACCCTCACACAGATCCAACTTTGGTCTCATACACATTATTAAAATAAGGTCCTGCATGACCTTTATTGCTCCTGTAGAAATAAACTGTTTCAAGCCACATCATTTACACAGTCCCTATTAACCAATTACAGTCAGTGTGTTGAGAGATTAATCTACTGACGTCTTACTAGCATGGCCTTATAAAGTAGTTATTAAGATGTGGGGCCAGGATATTTTTAAAAACTAGGTGTACTGTAACTGATCCGTGAAGCCAGTTTTCCACAAAGTGCAGACTCATATTTTCAGTTTAGAGTCACTATAAATGAAAGAAACACTTTATCTGTGACAGAATGTATAATGAGTGGATGACTTAATGGAGAATCTCCAGACAGTAAAAGAATGTACAGCTTAAGGGTAGGGTCCATCATGGCCATAGAGGGAAAAAGGAAGCATGCAAACTCCTTACAATTGCAAAATGATAGACTTTGCCAGGTCTGGTATGCCCTATATGATGCATGGTCTTCCTTATAGAAAAAAAATAATAAGGCCATAGAAGACTCTAGGTGAACAGATGAGAGAGTATAGACAGAGTTACCCATTTAAGTATTGAGGCAGTGACAGGACATTTTTAACACTGTGGCCACATTAAGGGAGTAATTGCACATGGCTCCAGGGATACCAGGGGCTGCTAGGAGGAACTCCAGCCTTTTGTCTCTTTGTAAAAGTTGACTTACCCTAACCCTAGAAGTACTGAAATAAACAAGTCTGGCCTCAAGTACTAGCCTGTAGTTTCACTGAGCTTGCAGTTAGGACTTGAGTCAAGGGCAAGAGTTTGACTCATTAGGGAGAAATAGAGAGAGAGAAGATATGATATGGAAGTGTGTCTCTGTTACTTTGATGATATACCTACCTGGCAAATTGGGTTCAATACCATTTTAATTAGATGACCAGATGTTTATAATTATTTGTTACTCTGTGTTCTTCATCTGCTTTATCCTCCATAATATTTTTGTTTTATATGACCATGGCCTTATTGGCGTTATTGTGTGAAGGAAGGCCACTGCAAGTGTAGTTTTCTTCAACTGTATTTTTTTTCTCAAATTCTCAAAAAGTGCGCTAGCTGGGCTGCATCGGGTTGTTCTTGATAAGTCCTTGTTTTTTTTTCCATTTATTTCATATCTTTAACAACTTCTAAAAACACCCAGAAAAACAGAGGCATAGATGTAAAGCCAGAGCTAATTGCTCCCTCACATTTCGTCTGCTTGGAGTTTGAATGTTCTGTTTGTGTTTAGACATGAAAGGGAAATGCTGATGTAGAGAGGGTAATTGAGAAGAATAGATGCTGAAAGTATTGTCATAAAATGAATGTGGAAAGGGACAAGACAATTTATAAGGAATCAAAGTAAAATGCTAGAAGAGCAGTAATAGAAGCATAAGAAGCCAAAAGTTGGGAATTTGCAAGTGAGCTAAAGAACAAAGGATGAAATATTTAGTGTTTCAGGATTGTGAAGCAGAGGGCTAAATAAAGTTGGGATATGGTAGGTATGAATTGCTTGAACAATACTGAAGTACAAATTATGATAGTAATGGGTTTAAGAACTCCTGGAAAAAGTACATGAAGAAATTGTTAAATGAAGAGAACAAATGGGATAAGCAGATCTTGCTGGATGTTTTCAAAAAGAAAGTGCTGAAGAAGTTGAATATAAATAAGGCAGTGAGTCTAACTAGAGTGGTGTAAGAAACTTTGAAAGCAGTGGAGGTCCTAAACATATGGGTTACCTTACTATAAACATTGGGGCAAAAAACTCGTAGGCTATAGCATAACTAATAATTAATTTTGCCTGCATTCAATAGTTGACAACACGTATTGCCTGTGTTAAAATTTGCCAACTGGAGATGACAATATTGCTTTTATGTAAATAAAGCACTTAGACTTTGAGGATCCTGATCTTCATGATCTTCAATAGGCAACAGAGCATACATTTTGAATACTTGTTGAAAGGCATTGAAGGTTGCCATGGAGTTTATTTTTCTTTTTCATGCTGTTTGGAATAGCAACAAGTTCAATGTATAGTCTTTGCCTGATGTAAAGTATTTACTTGTAGGACAGAAGACACAGACACAGCAAAACAAAATTAAAGAATAACTGCATGACTGTAGCACTAAGCTTTGAATGCATTGCTAAAGACGGATTTAATTCAAAACAAAAATGAAAACATCTTCCAAATGGGCTTACATTAAATTAGCATTAAGACTTGACCTCGAAAAATTAGTTGATAATACTCTTCATGTTCATGTTTCCTTGCTAAAAAGTTCTCTATAATCAGTTATGCATTTGAAAAACTGATATTGCACATGTTAGTAAATGATAATATTGCATTACCTGCGTACGCTGATGTGGACACAGTAAATAGGAATCATAGGTTAATGTTTAAAGACGATTACTATATTTTGATTGCATCAAATTTTGTGAATATATTGGATTACCCTGTTTATTTCAGGAACCTAAATTATATGTATATGTTTATGGTTTATTGGGGTGCTTTGGTAAGATTATTTTACTTCTGCATTCTCTGTAGACTACATATTAGGCTGACATGTCAAGTACAGATCTACCGTTATAAGTAGCCTGTAGCAACATATAGAATAATGTGGTATTTATTTATCACCTCAGTTTTACCAGTGAGACTTCTCTCTAAACATTGCCTCAGGATTTGGTGGAACAATTAACCCAGTGTCCACCAAAGGTGTTGCCCATGGTCCTGGAGTTGAATTGTTTACAGACCTGTGTATCATGATTCTGTGTGAAGGAAAGACTCTTAAAGAATGAAAAAAATGTGCTTATTCCACTCTAAAAGAGAAAGGGTGTTACACTAGAGTGTAGATGATAACAAGTAATCGAGGTTTTGTAGCAGATAATGAATATACAGTGGTGTGAAAAACTATTTGCCCCCTTCCTGATTTCTTATTCTTTTGCATGTTTGTCACACAAAATGTTTCTGATCATCAAACACATGTAACCATTAGTCAAATATAATACAAGTAAACACAAAATGCAGTTTTTAAATTATGGTTTTTATTATTTAGGGAGAAAAAAAATCCAAACCTACATGGCCCTGTGTGAAAAAGTAATTGCCCCCTTGTTAAAAAATAACCTAACTGTGGTGTATCACACCTGAGTTCAATTTCCGTAGCCACCCCCAGGCCTGATTACTGCCACACCTGTTTCAATCAAGAAATCACTTAAATAGGAGCTGCCTGACACAGAGAAGTAGACCAAAAGCACCTCAAAAGCTAGACATCATGCCAAGATCCAAAGAAATTCAGGAACAAATGAGAACAGAAGTAATTGAGATCTATCAGTCTGGTAAAGGTTATAAAGCCATTTCTAAAGCTTTGGGACTCCAGCGAACCATAGTGAGAGCCATTATCCACAAATGGCAAAAACATGGAACAGTGGTGAACCTTCCCAGGAGTGGCCAGCCGACCAAAATTACCCCAAGAGCGCAGAGACGACTCATCCGAGAGGTCACAAAAGACCCCAGGACAACGTCTAAAGAACTGCAGGCCTCACTTGCCTCAATTAAGGTCAGTGTTCACGACTCCACCATAAGAAAGAGACTGGGCAAAAACGGCCTGCATGGCAAATTTCCAAGACGCAAACCACTGTTAAGCAAAAAGAACATTAGGGCTCGTCTCAGTTTTGCTAAGAAACATCTCAATGATTGCCAAGACTTTTGGGAAAATACCTTGTGGACTGATGAGACAAAAGTTGAACTTTTTGGAAGGCAAATGTCCCGTTACATCTGGCGTAAAAGGAACACAGCATTTCAGAAAAAGAACATCATACTAACAGTAAAATATGGTGGTGGTAGTGTGATGGTCTGGGGTTGTTTTGCTGCTTCAGGACCTGGAAGGCTTGCTGTGATAGATGGAACCATGAATTCTACTGTCTACCAAAAAATCCTGAAGGAGAATGTCCGGCCATCTGTTCGTCAACTCAAGCTGAAGCGATCTTGGGTGCTGCAACAGGACAATGACCCAAAACACACCAGCAAATCCACCTCTGAATGGCTGAAGAAAAACAAAATGAAGACTTTGGATTGGCCTAGTCAAAGTCCTGACCTGAATCCAATTGAGATGCTATGGCATGACCTTAAAATGGTGGTTCATGCTAGAAAACCCTCAAATAAAGCTGAATTACAACAATTCTGCAAAGATGAGTGGGCCAAAATTCCTCCAGAGCGCTGTAAAAGACTCATTGCAAGTTATCGCAAACGCTTGATTGCAGTTATTACTGCTAAGGGTGGCCCAACCAGTTATTAGGTTCAGGGGGCAATTACTTTTTCACACAGGGCCATGTAGGTTTGGATTTTTTTTTCTCCATAAATAATAAAAACCATCATTTAAAAACTGCATTTTGTGTTTACTTGTGTTATATTTGACTAATGGTTAAATGTGTTTGATGATCGGAAACATTTTGTGTGACAAACATGCAAAAGAATAAGAAATCAGGAAGGGGGCAAATAGTTTTTCACACCACTGTAATTGAAAGTGTGCTAGAGAAAAGAATCAGGGATCATGTAAAAGTTGTCAAAGTGCAGTTTGATGATAAGGTAAGCACTAATAAAGTTAGGTGTGTATGAATGGTTAGTGTCTTTGGTTATTTCAATGTATGAGGAAGTACAAATAGTGGTTAAGAGAGCAGATAGGGATAAGGAAAGTTTTGAAGTGAACATGGAGCTACTTTAGGGATTCAATCGGTGTCTATTGCTTTCTATGATGGAGATGTAGGTGGCAACCAGAGAAATACATGAAGAATTTCCACGAAAGCTTTTGCATGCTGATTATATTGTCTTGATGCCAAAATATGAAACAGAATTGAAGAAGATGCTGAAATGGAAAGTTAGCTTTGAAACAAAACCCCTCCAGTTAATTGCAGGAAAGACCAAAGTGGCTGTGGAGTGTGTGTGTATGGTAGAGGTGTTAGAAGAAACTCAATCGAATTAATGCATTGCTTGTCAGAAGTGGATATAATTTGTAAAGGGTTTGTCTGTGGTGAGCAAATACAGCCATCGTTTGAAGAAAATTTGAGAATGCTGATGTACAGCGGTAAATGTTAATGTAGATTTCAGCAGCGGAGTTGTTTTAGAAGGGAACTTCTGCTACTTAAGTGATGTGTTGAGTGCTCACGCCAAAAGAGGTGCAGTCAATATGGTGATAGCAAGGTTCATGGAAGGAACTGCACAAGCCACCCCTCATTCTGTCAGCTAAAGGTGTCTCTATGGTATTAAAAGGAAAAGTTTAAGAAAACTGTGTGAGGAGTAGTATGCTGTATGGGAATGAAACATGACCTATAGAAGTGGAACATGAAGCAAAGCTGGAAAGAACGTAAATGAGAATGATTAGGTGGATGTGTGACATACTGTGACATACTCACATACTGAGAGGAAAGTAAATGCTAAGTTAAGAGAAAGGAATGGTGTGGAGATGATAGGTGTTGTGTTGAGCAAAAGTGGAGTAAGGTAGTTTGGACACGTGAAGTGAAAGGCAGAGGATGATTGGCTGAAAGGGTGCATGAATACTCAGTTGGGGGAAGATGATGTGAAAATGTGTCTAACCCTAGATGACTGTTAGAAGCAAAGAGAGTGAAAAAAAAAGATATGAGACGCAACCGGCCAAGATGGGTAAACCCAGAGAGTAGTCATTTAACTAGTAATAATGATGCTGATCTACCTGTGTTCATGTTTTTCTTCTAGAAATACCAAAACTATAATATTCCCCAGTGTCAGTTGAGGGAGTGTATTTGAATAAACCCTGTGATCAGAGCAAGCTCTAGCTTTTTTGCTGCCTAGGCAAAAGTGAAAATGTAACACACAAACCAAAAGTCTTGACAATTTCTGTATGCACTCTTCCAGATCATAGAGCAGTTTTTTGTGGGAGTCGTAGAAAGATATCATATAGAAGAATATGGTTGTAGGGGCTGGGAGTCCTCCTTGACAATATGCATGTCATATCAAATTGTAGTCGGGGTACCCCTAGGAGATTAATTCAAATCGCATGAATGGCATGGGGGCGGTGATGGAAGGGAAAATTACAGGCTGGGCACCAAAGCCATCTCCTCCTGAAGCCAATAGTAACATTTAATTTACTTAACAAAATGCCTGTCCCCTAAAGCTTTGACGCTCAAGATGACTGCCTATTTTGCTTATATGGTGGAGCCCTACTTGTGATGGACTGGTACTCCACTTCTTGCTAATTTTTGCCTTCAACATATCAATTCTAGGATAAGTTGTTATTTGCCGAGACCTGTTACTGAAAAACACGGCTAAGAAAATGGAAGAACAAGCTTAACAGTTGAGGTATTCAGGCATTTTGATGTACAGTATAATGACTAGGCTACCGCTGGATTTAAAAGAAAATAAATAAATAAAATAGAAAATAAATCCTTACCAGAATTTATTATAGCACTCAGAGTTAAGTATCACCTCTAACAAATAACAATCATTTTCCTTTGGGTTTAGATTTAATCTTCTTAGTTCAACAAGAGCATGGTGTTAAGAAAAGCAAATTAAGGCCATATTCTAATCTCAAAGAAATAACACACTGAACATCAAAATGTACTTTTCTTAATTATTTTTGCTTTCTTCCTAATGATTAGGAAGCCATTTTTTGGGAACTGTTTACAAACTATTTTTTGTTAAAGAATTTAAATTGTGTGCCATTTGCATTCTCCTTGTACGTATTTTTAATCAAGGATACGCTCATGTTTAAGAAACTCAGTGAGCTCACATATAAATACAATGCAACACAACTTAACCTAGCATTTCCAAAGCAGTTTAATCTGATTCAGGTCCATAGGGGGCTGGACCCTATCACTGCCACACAGAGTAAAAGGCCATAACCAGCCTTTGTCAGGGTAACAGTCCATCCACTTACACACATGTCTGTGTGTGCGTGGTAATTTGGAATTGCATTGCACTGCAAGTAAAGAGGAGCAGCGGCACCAGGTGGAGGACTTGAAATAATTTTGGGTCATATTCAGTAGTGAAAGCGGAGATAATAAAGAGTATAAACTAAAATTTGGTAAATCATGGTGAAAAAGTGGAGGGCATTTGATGTGGTTTGGGCATGTACTGAAAATCCCCTGGTTGCATCCTAGTATCCATGGCCTAGAAGGTGAAAATCCATGGACAGGCCTGTGACACACTGTAAGGATTATATCTTTTGAATAGACCAAGAGTGCCTGGGAATATCTCAGATATGACTGAAAATTATTCCTTAGGACAGGGTGGCCTGGCCTGTAAAGCCAGGTGTGCTCGGTGAAAGGACATTAAGTGAGATGGCTTTCCAAAGTATGTAAATATGTAAATCAACAATACATCCATCAATTTTCTGAACCTGCTTTTTCTATTCCAGGTCCGGCACTATCAACCAGTAGCTTCAAGCTAGCTCATTAGGAAAGCTGTTATAGTTATTTGTTTAACTCAGAGGCTGTGAATGCAATAAAAAAATAAGGTATTCTACTGAGGGATCAAATTCTGAGATAACAAGAAAAAACAGGAGCTCTCAGGTTTGTTAGTCATTGCCTGTAGAAATGAAACCTATTTAGTAAAACAATTCCAACATTTGCACTTTAAACAAAAATAAATTCCAACAAGCTTCTTTCCCTAAGGGCAGATCACCAAGGCCAGCTTCATTTAATTCATGTGTATACATTTTTGAAAGTAAATGAATTAGATTTCTGCTACGTTGTGTCTAACACTTTTTGTCATTAGGCATAAGTTACGAATCATTCCTGTGTTGCAGGGCCATTCAGTTATACAGGTGCCGGTCATAAAATTAGAATATCATGACAAAGTTGATTTATTTCAGTACTGTAATTCCATTCAAAAAGTGAAACTTGTATATTAGATTCATTCATTACACACAGACTGATGTATTTCAAATGTTTATTTCTTTTAATTTTGATGATTATAACTGACAACTAATGAAAGTCCCAAAGTCAGTATCTCGGAAAATTAGAATATTGTGAAATATTGAATATATTGAGATATTGAAGACACCTGGTGCCACAATCTAATCAGCTAATTAACCCAAAACACCTGCAAAAGCCTTTAAATGGTCTCTCAGGCTAGTTCTGTAGGCAACACAATCATGGGGAAGACTGCTGACTTGACAGTTGTCCAAAAGACAACAACAACAACAACATTTATTTATATAGCACATTTTCATACAAACAGTAGCTCAAAGTGCTTTACATAATAAAGAATAGAAAAATAAAAGACACAATAAGAAAACAAAATAAATCAACATTAATTAACATCGAATAAGAGTAAGGTCCAATGGCCAGGGGGGACAGAAACCAGAAGACGACCATTGACATCTTGCACAAGGAGGGCAAGACACAAAAGGTCATTGCTAAAGAGGCTGGCTGTTCACAGAGCTCTGTGTCCAAGCACATTAATAGAGAGGTGAAGGGAAGGACAAGATGTGGTAGAAAAAAGTGTACAAGCAATAGGGATAACTGCACCCTGGAGAGGACTGTGACACAAAACCCATTCAAAACTGTGGGGGAGATTCACAAAGAGTGGACTGCAGCTGGAGTCAGTGCTTCAAGAACCACCACACACAGACGTATGCAAGACATGGGTTTCAGCTGTCGCATTCCTTGTGTCAAGCCACTCTTGAACAAGAGACAGTGTCAGAAGCGTCTCGACTGGACTGCTGCTGAGTGGTCCAAAGTTATGTTCTCTGATGAAAGTAAATTTTGCATTTCCTTTGGAAATCAAGGTCCCAGAGTCTGGAGGAAGAGAGGAGAGGCACAGAATCCACGTTGCTTGAGGTCCAGTGTAAAGTTTCCACAGTCAGTGATGGTTTGGGGTGTCATGTCATCTGCTGGTGTTGGTCCATTGTGTTTTCTGAGGTCCAAGGTCAACGCAGCTGTCTACCAGGAAGTTTTAGAGCACTTCATGCTTCCTGCTGCTGACGAACTTTATGGAGATGCAGATTTCATTTTCCAACAGGACCTGGCACCTGCACACAGTGCCAAAGCTACCAGTACCTGGTTTAAGGACCATGGTATCCCTGTTCTTGATTGGCCAGCAAACTTGCCTGACCTTAACCCCATAGAAAATCTATGGGGTATTGTGAAGAGCAAGATGCAATATGCCAGACCCAACAATTCAGAAGAGCTGAAGGCCACTATCAGAGCAACATGGGCTCTCATAACACTTGAGCAGTGCCACAGACTGATCGACTCCATGCCAGGCCGCATTGCTGCAGTAATCCAGGCCAAAGGAGCCCCAACTAAATATTGAGTGCTGTACATACTCATACTTTTCATGTTCATACCTTTCAGTTGGCCAACATTTCTAAAAATCCTTTTTTTGCATTGGTCTTAATTGATATTCTAATTTTCCAAGCTACTCAATTTGGGACTTTCATTAGTTGTCAGTTATAATCATCAAAATTAAAAGAAATAAACATTTGAAATACATCAGTCTGTGTGTAATGAATGAATCTAATATACAAATTTCACTTTTTGAATGGAATTACTGAAATAAATCAACTTTGTCGTGATATTCTAATTTTATGACCGGCACCTGTAAATTCAATTGGGCCAGATTTTCAAACCAAGAAATTTAGCTGGGCCAGACATTTTCTGTGGCCAGTAAGCAGCAGGTAATGGCAAATTTTAAACCAACACAATATAAAATATTTAAAAACAAGTAATGTTTATTCGTTGTTTCCTCTTTAAATTTGGTCACATCTGACTCAGGCACATCAAAAAGTACATTAAAAAACAATTAAAAAGCTGTAACTGAACAGCATCTGAGCTAGTAGCAATACTTTTATTCCACTCTTGAAATAAAAAAATAAACAGTTTGGTCATGTCTGACCAAGGCACATCTCAAAGTGCATAAAACAAAATATTGTACAGTATTAACAATAACATTTGTTTCCTTTTTGAAATAAAATAAAAATGTTACTCACATCTGATCCGTGCACATCACAAAATGTGTTTAACAGAATAAAAAAAGAACTATCAATGCTATCAAAGCTACCAGTGTACAAACTCGTAACAAGTGAAAAGAGTAACTAACACACATGGATGCAACGTCTACTGAACGCTGAGGGAACAGAGGTTTGTTTTAAATCACCACATGTGTGATTAGGTATGGCTTTGTTACATGTCCTGCATTATGTTGATATTGTGATGTGTCTCGGTACTGCCATGGTCTTGGGGGAAGGCACTTTGTGAGGGCTCAGGGCACCTCCTTAGAGAAAAGAGAGTGAAAGAATCAGGGGAGGGAATGGTAAAAGAGCAGCTAAGCAGAAGGCCACCTTTTTTTTTTTGTTTTCAAGGTGTCCCAATGACCCAGACAAGGAGCTGTAATAATATAAATAATAATATAATAATCATTTACAGTATATAGAATTTCTCTCATAACTCAGAGCACTTTGCAAACTCCATGTAGGGAGTACATGGGATGCAAGCTTGTAATCTCTGTACAGCGAAGCAGCAGTGCTACAACTGTGCCATACGGAACCATTTATAGTGCTGCATAGCAAATAAAAAGCCAGTCAGTATTTTAAAGATTCCCCCGAAGAAGCGGCTCCTGTGTGTTTTATTCGACAGGTCATCAAAGTATTATAATCTACTACTATCACTTTTAGACACACAACAGTGCGCTGCATTGTTGGTTGAATGTTGCTTGGCCTCACGGAGTGTTACATTCATGGTCTGTACTACTGTAGGAATTTATGTTGAAATTTCTGAATGCTCGCGAAATGTGATTTTCTCGGTTTCTCTGCATTTCTGATGGAACCACAGGCTGGACCACATGGAGGTTGTTTCTGGGTCGCCAATTGAATAGGCTGGCTCTATGTGGTTCAGCTCCACCAGAAGGCATATTCATGCACATAAACCCTCATAATGGGTGAATTTAACGTTCCTGATTAGCCTACCATTCACATCTTTCAAACAGGGAAGCAAACAGAAAGCCTAAAGCAAGCAAAGACAAATATGGCAAAAGAATTTTGTAAACTCCACACAGCTGTATACTGCCAGTGACAGTGTCAAGAATCAAATGCAGGCTCCTGGGACAGTGGGGCAATAGCATTTACCACTGTGCCACCATTCAAGCTTTTAAAATTTAAGATTTCACCCCAAATTTCAAAAATTTAATCCTTTTTTTACCTGAAAAAATGTCCAAGAATTTCCAGATGCTAATTTAATTTTTTATCTTTATTTCTCTGAGAGGAAAGTGTCTTTTCACATGACTTTTGGGGGTCAGAATACAGGGTCAGCCATTCCATAATACCCCTGGAGCAATTTTCAGATTAAGGGCCAAACAGAACAGGATCTCTTCTGGCAGTAAGAGGATTTGAACTGGTATCCTCCCAGATACCACCGAGATCCTTATCCACAGAGCCAGCCCTCAGCCCCACAGAGCAAGTTAATGCTAATCCTGCTACCATGGAACCCATTTTAGCATACGACAGTATATAATGCAATAATCAGCACCTTCAAAGTCATATAGTTTAGCACCCCACTGTATGCCTATGCAAGGTGGTGTAAACTTAACAGTTTCACTCTTTGACTATAACTTTCTTGCAGTAAAGTCCACTTATAATTATACAGACATCAAGAGCACACAACAATGCAGTACTTCAGGTATTTGATTATTACATTTGTAATCTATCCTAACTAGTTTGACAACTGAAAGTTCATTGTG
Source organism: Polypterus bichir lapradei (assembly GCA_026402145.1). NCBI lineage: Eukaryota > Metazoa > Chordata > Cladistia > Polypteriformes > Polypteridae > Polypterus > Polypterus bichir. The sequence continues at coordinate 57,194,280 of JANRMT010062790.1, read as the reverse complement.
CATCTAATTTGTTGATTAACATGTTTACATTAAGTGTGATCTTAACAATTGAGGGAAAAAATACCTTTTATTTGAGTCTTATTTCAGTAACATAGTGCATCCTCTGAGGGAGACAGCCTAATTGGCCACTCCTTAATATCTGTCAAACATCAGTAATTCCTCCAGTTCACATTCACTGAAGTTTCGTCTTCTGTCTATTTCTACAAGTAAAAATTTCCCACTACTTTGTACAGATGGGTATGCTGCTACTACTACTACTACTACAATTCCTTCTCCTCCTCCTCCTACTACTACTACTAGTAAATTGACCTCGTATGGATCTGAGTGTGTGTGACGTGAGGGAGCACACTCATAGTCTGGTATCTCCTTTAGGTTTGGTTGCTGCAAAGCAACTGATAATACTTGGATAAGTTCCAGTTCTAACAACTCGGTTCAGAAACTAGATGGGTTTAACGACCCATTAATTACAGTTTTAACCTGCAAGTTTAATAGATTTATATTAGCAGCAATAGTTTAACTACTGTATAGCAGTCAAATTAACTTCTTGGCAGAATTGTTTAAAACATTCCCATGAACATGAGTGTTCTGTGAATTTTTAAAGCTCCAGCTCTTGCTCCTAGTGAACCACTTAAAAGCGTACTCTTCGAAAAGTCACGTTCAAGTTCAACACTAGCAGGTGTGCGTGTGGTTTTAAGTATCATAGAGTGCTACAGCGATTAACTTCATGTGTCATCTTGAGTCAAAAAATAGTTCTCTATCTTTATATTCTGTGAAGATCTGACTTGTCTGACATTGGCAAAGTGCATACCCTACACTTTCATTATTTTTATTATTTTTCTGACTTGGATAGTGTTGGGTTTTATTATTTGCTCAGTTCTGGATTATTCATCACCTTTACTTTGATTTCTATATGCAAATGCACCATTTTTAAGTGTTAAATTAATCAACTTAATCTCAGGCATATAATAATCCCCACAGGACTAATAACAACATGCATACTTACATTGATCTGTATGACTGAAAGACTTTTACTCAGGTCATGTTATTCAGTCAGTCAGTCGTTATCCAACCCGCTATATCCTAACACAGGGTCACAGGGGTCTGCTGGAGCCAACCCCAACCAACACAAGGCACAAGGCAGGAACAAATCCTGGGCAGGGTGCCAGCCTACCGCAGGGCACACACACACACACACACTAGGGACAATTTAGGATCGCCAGTGCACCTAACCTGCATGTCTGTGGGAGGAAACCGGAGGAAACCCACGCCAACATGGGGAGAACATGCAAACTCCACACAAGGATGACCCAGGAAACGAACCCAGGTCTCCTAACTGCGAGGCTGCAGCGCTACCACTGCGCCACCGTGCCACTCGGTCATGTTATTTTCTAACCCAATTAACCCAGCCCAGAGATCCTATCCCAGTTAGCATAGGGCACAAAGCAGGAACAAACCCAGAACAGGGTGCCAGTCATTTCAGGGCAAACAAACATACACACACTAGGGCCAAGTTAGCTTTACCAGTTCGTCAAACCTGCATGTCTTTGGAAATTGAGAGGAAACGCCATGCAGGGAGGACCCGGCATGCAAACCCTGGTCTCCTTACTGTGAAACATCACTGCGTCACCATGCCACTCCAGACATTTACGATAAACATAATTTGTGGTTATGGTTTAAATGTGGTGTAATAAAGAAACATAATTATGAGTTAATGGGCACAAATATATGCAGTGCATCATACATTTAAGGCTATGGTAATACTGTACGGTAGCTTAATGTTAGTTTGTTGTTGGAAACCCAGAAAAGCTTACTGAAAATATATTTTAACCCAATACACATTATTTCTTACATCGTGGTGTACATTACAAATAATGAGTAGACCAATGCTTCACATCTTAATTTAATAGTGACCCCAATTAAAAAACTACTAGTTAATAAAGAAGAATTTTTAAAAAAGAGGTAGTGCAGTGGATCAGCACAGTAATATGCTAAACCTAATGCAATTAACTATAGTGTACAGAATTTTTTCAGTGCTTATAGATATCATCTATCCGTCCATTTTTTAACACTTATTTCAGCACAGATTCCTGGGGAGTTTGAGTCTATTTGTGGTAGTGTTGTAAGGCATGAACCTGGACATAATTCCATGCCCTGTCTGTGTGAAATCAATAAAGACATTAAATACAAACTAATTAAACATCTCTAGCTGTTTGAATGTATCAGTTAAGTTAGAGCCAATTAAAATAAAAGGTCTTCTCTGTTCAGAATTGCAGATTGTAAGTGTCAGGCAATCTTCTTCTTCTACAACAATGTTTTTTTCAGATTACTATTTAAATAAACCTTTAAAGTGAAGGTCCATTCCTGATTTTAGCTGAACTCATTGCTTTAGCTGAATTTATTTATTTATTTTTTCATGTTTAGTGCAACACTTAACAGTTGACTTTGAATTCAAAATTAACCTTTAACTTACATTGTTCTCATGACATGTAGAATGGCAGCTTGCATTAAAGACTACTGAAGCAATATAATTATAAAATAAAAAAGCAAAAATCACAGTCTTTCGCAAAAAGCCCAGATGTCAGAAAAACAAGTGGTGGTTCACAGCACCTTAGATTACACACTGCAGTATGACAAACACAGTCTGACGATTAGTGTGTCTGGGAGCTTCGGCCTTGCTGTAACCTCATTAAAAGAAAATGCCTGCAGTGCATTCCGTGCCAATAGAAAAATAAAAAAAAAGCTCTGTAAATTCAACATGACAATAAAAATGTGGTGCAAAATATTCAGTTGTCATTTTGGTCATTGTGTTGTATAGAAACATTGTGGAGATTTATTAAAGTCAGTACAGCTTCTTCTAGAAGGGGTGACACTCAGTATAGACTTTGAAAATTGAGAAATCCTGTATCTGGAGAGGAAATCGAAAAGTAATATTTAAGAGGTGGAAATGAGATTACAATATTGAGGTTAGGGATGTGTTCTTCTTAAATTTTTTTTTTAATTTCCATAGGCCAACTTAGTAGTCTATTAAATCTTAAAAAAATTGTCTGATTTTTCTCACTGCCAGCTATGAAATCTACCGCAACCAGTGGCATTTCTGGCATAAATATCCTGCTATTTTGTTAATAGTAATAGTAGTAAAAGTAGTGATAGTGTTTTAGTATTCCAGTTTTACATTTGCAGACTTCTCTGAAGTCTCAAAAAATCAATGCAGTGCTGGGGCCTGGACTGTCTTAATTGGCATCAGATGATTGTAATACCATTAACATCTAACAAAATACAGCAATAGAGGTTTAAACGTTAAGTAAACTGAGGGTCACGCCAACCAAATCTATTGGCTATGAACTGCCTAAATCGAAAAAGTAACACCTCAAGTTTAGAAATAAATGGCTTTGCCCAATTCAATAACTAGCCTTGAAAAAGCATCCCAGCAACAACAGAGTCCTTCTACTTTGTTTATTCATGCCTTTTAATCATCTAACACCACGTTAAGAATTGGTCGCAGTCCTGTTTGGATAGGCTCAAATTCTCTGCACATGTGAACTGAATAAGCTGGATGGAGAATGAATGTGCTTATAGGCTTCATGTTTGGCATGGGTAAGAGTTACAACTCTTTTTTTCACATATGAAATGTCTTTTCTTAACTGAAAAACGACCCAAAAGATCCATGGCTCAGACAGCCACCAATCGTTCTTTCCCCAAAATGGCCGCCTTTTGCTGTGAATGCAAAGAAGTTCACCAGGAGATGCATGTTACTTTCAGAAGTAAAACAAAAGATTTCTGTCCTGGAAACTAGGAATATAATTAGAAAACAAAGGTAAACTTCTGTGAACACTGCATATGTCTCTCTAAATTAGAGGGCTTAACCATAATCATCACCAGGAAAGAATTGAGAGGAATTGTTCACCAAAATTCTACAAAAAACAAAGTAGCAAGAGTCAATACAGGAATGCCAAAAATGAGACTTTCCTAGCAGGAAGGTTGACAGTAGCAAGCAGGCTACCCTTTAAAATGGTGATGTAAAGCAGTTCAAATTTAAACTTAAATAAATAAATTCCTCAAACAAGGACCAAAAATTGAAACTGAAGGTTGAAAAAATACTCCAAAATTAAAATTTTAAAATATAAAAACCTCTGAAACATCACAATCTAGGAGTGAGAAAAACAGAACATTAGTAAAGGTCAAGAAGGAGTGTGTTTTAAAGCAGCATTGATGAGTGTCATCATAAGCTACATAGTCTACACTACTGGACAAACCTAATAAGATGGGAGCATGCTCCTGTTTTTTATAGATTTATTTCCAGATACTTGCAGTAGATTATGGTTTATTACTTAGTTAATTATTTTGAAACATATGTTTCTGTATGTTGAGGAAAACAATGAGTACAATGGACTCAATATTTGCCATCTGAATTGAATCAGATCTTCATGACATTTGTTTAAATTTATGTCTGTATGAATACAAATAATTGCTATATTAAGTTCAAACTTCTTTTGGTTTGAATGCAAAAAAAGTTAACCAGTAGATACACGTTACATTTAGGAATAAAACGAAGGATTTCTGTCATGGAAACTAGGAATACAATCAGAAAACAAAAGTAAACTTCTTTGAGCACCGCATCTGTTTCTCAAAACCAGGGGGCTTTGCTGTAATCATTGTCAGGAAAGAATTGCAAGGAATTGTTCACCAAAATTCTTTAAAATCAAAATAAAAAGAGTCAATAAAAGAATGGCAAAAATTAGACAAAGTTGAATGAATTGCTGCATTTCAGTTTATCTGCTCATATCAGGGAGGCTAACAATAGCAGCCAGGGAAAATTCTATAATAACCATTATCTGCCTTTTAAAATGGTGATGTAAAGCAGCTAACATTTGAATCTGCATTATATATTTTGAAATTTTAAGGCATTTTTTAAATATACCATAAAGTGAAAATTGCAGTGAACTAGCTAAGGTTCGATTAGGAATTGAGATATCAGTGACAGATGTCCTGTCTCCCTCCCTTATTTCTCAATTTCTTAGGAGTAAGATCTTAGGGATAACTTTGTGGTCAGTAAATAAGAAGTCAAAAAGGAAGGTAGAATTGAAAAACAGTTGTATATGACATATACAGTAAGTCTAATTACTTTATCACTAACTGTAGGGCATACAAGAGCATGAGAGCAACAGTTAAAAAGGATACGAGGATGGCTAAAGGATAGTTGGAGAAAAATGTCACCAAAAGGGTGTAAGTACTGCTAGATTAAATAGGCTGAAATCTAAAAGATCACCAGATAATCCTTATCCTTGATTATCCTTGAATATTTAAGGAAGTTATTAATGCATTTTTGGCACTAATAGTTTGAAAATCTCTGCACACTGGGGAAATTTCTAATAACTGCAGGCTAGCAGCTAAATACTATCCCGGTGTATGAAATGTTTGATTGGGCTGATCCAAGTAGCTATAGATTAGTAGGCTTAACATACATCAAGGGTAAATTATTTGGAGGAAATTATTAAGGAAAATATTGACCCACACAGACAAGAACATCTGTATTAGCAAATACTCAGCATGAGTTCATACATTGAAGGCTGTTTTCACAAATATGCTGGAATTGCATGAGGAAACAACAAAAAACATACAATATGAGAGGTGCATATGATATTTTTTATTATGATTTTCAGAAGGCTTTTGATACGGTACCACATGAAAGGCTTGTGTTTAAACTTACAGGAGTGGATATTCATGCACGGTGTGTAGGTTTGTACAGGATTGTCTCAGTAAGGAAAATATTTTTGGAATGAGTAGATTTTAAATGTGATGATCTACAGGGATCAGTGCTGGGGCCACTTTTTTTTTAATACACATAAACGGTCTGTACCAGAATATAATCAATATGCTGGCTAAGTTTGCAGATGATACCAAACAAGATGAAGGGGCAGATAAAGTAGAAGCAGCTAAATCGGTACAGAGGGACTTGGACAACATAAGCTTGAGCAGATTTGTGGTAGATTCAATTTACTGTAAATAAATGTTAATAAGAAAAAGTTGTTTTCCTCAGTCTAATTAGCTGTTATATTTGATTACCGACTGCACATTAACTGCTTATTTCTGCAGTCTCTGAGCAGGGCTGTAGAGCTCTGTCATTTCTTTGCAATCCTGTTTAGCTGGAGTTCTGCTGAAACAGATGAATAATTATGGCGCAGTACACAACTGTAGCGACAACTTTACACATCGACAGCAAAAAAAAAACAGCAGCAAATATAAAAACCACTTATATCATTATAATTATATAAAATAAAGAAAATGCTTAATCTGTGGTTCATCTGACGTCTCTTCCTGTGTTTATTCCTGACAATTTAGGCATCACTGACTAAAAATATGAAGTGACTTTAGTACACAATGAACATTGTTTCTCTATTTCCGAAAACACACTTCATTATTAAGACATGTATGTTTCCCGAGTGTTTAATGGAGAAACAAGGTAATAAGAATTTGAAAAGAAACGATGCATAAGGCTTTATTTATAAATAAAAAATATAGTGTTTTATTTAGTAGAAGTCCAGTTTATGCCCTGCTGCATTACATATTTATTAGTGAAGGTTCTGACACAAAAGATATGAACATGAGGCGATTACAAAATTGTTTCATTTTGTTCAGGTGTATTCTTCTTATTTAAAATTTCAAATTCACTCTAGTGGCGACAGAACATTACGTACAAAATAGGAGCATGCATTTACAGCTTGCTAGGATGCTCAACTGGGCTCTAAAGCAGAGGATACATAGGGATTAAGGCTTTGGACTTCACACCTTTAAATCCTGCTAATGATATTGTGTATCATTGGTCCAATTGGAAAAACAAAAATGTAACCAATTGTATCTCAAATGTTGTAAGATAAAGGCGTCAGCCAAAAAAGTAAATAATGAGACCCTGGCAATTCCAGAAAAACAGCTAGTTAAAAGAACTACTGGAAAATAATTCCCATTCCTATAACTGATAAAACTGTTTTTCTATCAATTAATCACCATTAAATTAAACTGAATAGTATAGCTTTTGCTGAAGAGTGTTTTGGAACACAAGCCGAACCTTATCTTTCTTGAACTTAGTAAGCTGAGAGACTCATACTTGCTTAACCTCGCATTCTAACAGAGATAGTAAATCGATCATACTTGATGGTTTAAAAAACACTGCAGAGTAAATAATGATGTAACATCAAAGTTAATCAAAAAAGAAAAGAATACAATATGACAGAATCTCTTCTAATGATATTCATTATTGTAATGAATTTTGATATATCACTCATAGACGCAAAACAGTAGCAAACATCTGATCAAAGTAACCCTTTCTAGCACTTTAAGAAACAGTAAACCAAGCTTCAGTGGCTTTTGACATTTTTCAAAAGTCTACACATTTCAGATGTTGTGGTTGATGTAGGTGATATAATTTGAATAAGGGGCTTAGTGGTAGCATGTACAATATTTTATGTATTTTAAGAGAGTGAGAGAAGAAAGTGGAATATCATTAACAACTGTAAAGCATTACTTCATACAAAACAATATACTAATACCTTTTAGTTTTTATTTCCTGACATTAAACACAGTTCTTACAGAAATACCATGAATGCTATCGAGACTGGACTCTTATCTTTCTATTATAAAAAAAAATCTTGGGCGGGAGACGAGACGTGATCTTCTCAGAAGACACTTTGATGTCCCGCTAGACAAGGCAGTGAGACAAAAGGACAGCTGCTGTACATGCTTTTAAATGATCAACACGCCGCACAACAAGCAGAACATGCACCTCGGCAGCAGCAGCAGCAGCACCAGTAGCTGATCCATCCGCTTCTCCTTAGTATGTGTTCAGCTCCCCCCCACATCACAACGCAAGTGGCAGAGATGCGACGTGGCTGTAGCATAGTGCACCCCAAGGGGGAGTAGGGGGGTGGGCGAGCAAAGCGAACGAGACGTGATGATCTCTTAGAGACACTTTGACGTAACACGAGACTAGACATTACAACCTTAGGAAGCAAGAACCATGAGACAGTAACTTTTGCATGTCACACCCTACTTACAACAACAACATTTATTTATATAGCACATTTTCATACAAATGATGCAGCTCAAAGTGCTTTACATGATTAAGAAAGAGAAAAACCCCAGACTACTGGAGAAAAAAATAAAATCTGCAGGGGTTCCAGGCCACAAGACCGCCCAGCCCCCTCTAGGCATTCTACCTAACATAAATGACCTGAATCAGTCCTCATGGTAATTAGGGTTCTCATGGAAGAACTTGATGATGACGGTCATGCGGAATTCTGGCCTTTAATCCATCAATGTAGGGACATCATGGTGCTTTGATCAGGTGGTGGTGGCGCAGGTCGCCACCCCAGAAAACCGGAAAAAGAACAGAAGAGAGAGTAGGGGTTAGTATGGATTTAGAATATGAATACCATGAATAATAATGATAATTAATTGAATATACAGAGCATCAAGATTAAACTAAGATGAAACTATGAGAAAGCCATGTTAAAGTAATGTGTTTTTAGCAGTTTTTAAAGTGCTCCAGTGTATTAGCCTGGCGAATTCCTATTAGCAAGCTATTCCAGATTTTAGGTGCATAACAGCAGAAAGCCACCTCACCACTTCTTTTAAGTTTAGCTCTTGGAATTCTAAGCAGACACTCATTTGAAGATCTAAGGTTACAATTTGGAGTGTAAGGTGTAAGACATTCCGAAATATAAATTGGAGTGAGATTATTTAAGTCTTTGTAAACTATAAGCAGGATTTTAAAGTCAATTCTAAATGACAGGTAACCAGTGTAGTGACATCAAAACTGGAGAGATGTGCTCGGATTTTCTCTTCCTAGTTAAGATTCTAGCAGCTGCATTCTGCACTAGTTGCAATCGATTGATGTCTTTTTTGGGTAGTCCTGAGAGGAGAGCATTACAGTAATCTAGTCGACTGAAAACAAAAGCGTGGATTAATTTCTCAGCATCTTGTACTGTTATAAGGGGTCTAACTTTTGCTATATTTCTTAAGTGGAAAAATGCTGTCCTAGTAATCTGATTAATATGTGATTTAAAATTCAGGTCAGAGTCAATAGTTACCCCTAAATTCCTTATCTCCATCTTGACTTTTAATCCTAATGCATCAAGTTTATTTCTAATAACCTCATTATATCCATTATTGCCAATCACTAAAATTTCTGTGTTCTCTTTATTTAGTTTGAGAACATTACTACTCATCCATTCAGAAACACAAGTAAGACATTGTGTCATTGAGTCAAGAGAGTCGGTGTCGTCAGGCGCTATTGATAAGTACAGTTGTGTGTCATCAGAATAGCTATGGTAGCTCACGTTATGCCCTGAGATAATCTGACCTAATGGAAGCATGTCGATTGAGAAGAGCAGCGGACCCAGGATAGAGCCTTGTGGAACACCAAATAGGATATCATGTGTCTTTAAAGTATAATTACCACAACTTACAAAGAATTTTCTACCTGCCAGGTAATTCACACCAATTTAAGACACTGCCAGGGAGGCCCACCCACTGACTAAGGTGATTTCTAAGAATGTTGTGATCGTGCGGCACTCAGATCTAAGAGGATGAGAACAGGTAAATGGCTTCTGTCTGCATTTACCCGCAAGTCAATTACTACTTTAACGAGTGCAGTTTCTGTACTGTGAAGTGTTCTGAAACAACAATTTTAAAAAGCATTCATGGTCATCTAACCTAGCAGTTGCTGGAATGCTTTTGGCAGACACACTTCATGTGCTCCCAGCTCTTAAAACAACGACAAGTGGCAAGCAGAACACGCAGCTCGCTTATACGTCCAGAGAGAGAGGGATTTTAAACATGCCCAGGTCTGGAAATAAAGGACAAATATTGTTTTTACAAAAGGTTTAAAAAAATTAATCTACTACATTAAATCAACAATCAGATATAGTTTTAAATTGAAAATCAAATCATACCTACATTGTCATTGTCATTATTTCCATGAAAGACATATTAGTATTGTTATCTAGTCCCAAGACAATTACTTTGTTAGCAGAGGGCAGGGATAAAGCGAACTTTACGGGAGGGGCAGTGAGTATGAGAAGACTAAGCAGAAGATCAAATATAACATCATCAACAAAACTTAAACAACTGCCAAATGTTGAAGCCAAATATAACCCCGCAAAAAAAGTAATTAGATATCCTCTCCTATATAAGCAATAAGATTTGCGAGGTTTCAAAAGCTTTTTGAAGTTTTTGCTTCTTTTAAATAAAGAATTCCACACTCCTGTCATTTGCATAATTACGACATGTATTTGTTTGCACAAGCATGACAGAAAAGGCATCTCTGAACTTTCAGATTCTTTCAAAACCATTTGATAAGTTGAAATACATGCTCTTTGACATTTTGTGGAAATCTAAAGTTGAAAGAAAATGACTATGTTATGATTTCAGTGTCTTCTTATAAATGTCTCTAATTGTGAGGGATGTAATATCTTCATGACAAATAATTAAATATTTATTTATATTGCATAATAGCTTATGTGCCCTTTTCAAATACATATACTGTAGCTATACAGTATGTCTTGTTATTTATAATGATAGTTGACCTGTTATTTAATTTTTTAACTTTAGGCAATAAAATTTTAATTGCCTTGCAACACTGTAACTGCTAAATTAAGTTTCATAAAGAAAATTCACAAAAACATATTTTATCAGCTATAGTATGATGACAGCCTTTACTTTGAACATTTACCCATTAAAAACCAGAATCTTCTGTTTTACTGAAATAATGAGAAAAGCCATATTTCGTATCCTGTGTCTCCAATTGCAATGTATCTTATTATGAATACACAGCAATTTAAAGAAAGAAGAAAAGCATTATTTGAAGTCTACCTAATCCATCCATTTTCAAACAAAATTATACTGAGCAGGGTTGTGGGGTGTACATAAACTAAATAATTAAATATTATCATACCTTCTAGGTACTGCACTTGAAAGTAGTTTCATTTATTTTTGTATTTGCTCAGAATGTTAAAATGGCATGTAGCATAATTTAGAATGACAAGTGAAATAATTTTGTGATTACATCTGGACTGTATACAGTATGGAGGTTTGAAAAAACACCCAAATACAAATAAATAGTTTAACAGCTTCTGTGGGGCCAATTTTAATGTGTGTCAGCATTCTGACAGTCTTTCAAATTCTTTTACTATAATCGAGTCACATTCTTCCCTTTTATACCACTTTTTCCAATTGGTCATTGTACTCCTTCATTGAAGGAAATTCACAAAGCATTTTACGTTTGTTCTGTAGAGTGACTGGGAGCAAAATCCAGACTGAAATTGTCCATAAGGACATCTACAACAATCTCAGAGAAGCAATTATTTCTACAAATCACTTTGGGAAATATTATAAGGCGTAAGTTTTGAGGCACCCGTAGGCTAACCCCATATAACTGAAAAGAAATAAAATGTGTCATTTTCAGATGTGAGTCTAAATTTTGACTGCACAAATTGGCAGATCTTTAGTTTTTAAGGACTTCCAGCATGAAGAGGCAGGCCCAGGTGTACAGACAATGGAAGTGATGTAATTGGTGTTAAAGTCGTCAATGTTACAGTCTTCAGGGGAGAGAAGAGAAAAGGTGTTAGCAAACAGGGGCAACCTGTGCAGCGGTGGGAAATTAAAATCACCAGAGCACTTAACCTGTCCCCAATGCACATGACAAAGGCCATTTCCAAACAAGTATACAAATATTTAAAACCATTGCCAAACTTTCAAGGAATGATCCTTCTAGCACAATTCTTCTGAAGATTAGGCACACAGTGCTCAGAGATAATCACAAAGAACCAAAAATGTTTATCTACAGATATAAAAGATTCTATCAGTGTTGCAATGTATGAATCTAAAACCACTAAAAGACTGAACAAGTATGGTTTTCATAGAAAGACCACCAAGATGAAACTAATTACTTACATAGCTTAGGTTTGCAAAGTTCCAAGTGAATATATTATGAGATCTGTAGAATAACACACTATGAACAAGCAAGAACAAAATGGAGTTGTTTTTGTTATTATGGACATTGCCAGTAATGGTGAAAATCAACAGTGTATCCCTACAAGAATCTTCTACCATATGTTAAGCATGGTATTGGAGGGATAATGATTTGATGATCTCAGCCATTTAGTCTATCTTTGACCATCTTTCTATCAGAATACAGGTAAAATTCCATTACAACGAACTCCCAGGGACCTAAAAAATATTTTGTTTTAACGAAAATTTTGTTGTAATGAGATTCTGTATTTGTTACTATAGTGCTTTCTTAAACTTGCACCCAGGCATTTGCAATCATTTCAATAGCTTCTTTTGCGTTAATTTTAATCTCCTCCTGCCTACAAGTTATGCTGATGAGAATTTTTCTCAGCATTTACTTGCGATAATAGACTTTCAGGGTGCGAATGATGCCCAAATCCAATGGCTGAAGCACTGCTGTGCAATTGGATGAGAGGAATTCAACGCGAACATTATCTAAATGTGGAAGCATGTTGTTGGCAGCACAGTTATCAATCAGGAGCTGAAACATCCTTTTCTTCTACTTCTTATGGTGAGGTTTCTGAACTCTTTTGAGGCACCCCCCCCCCCCACTCCCCACCTAATGGGAACAACACACTGAAGTGCATCCCAAAGCGTGATTGCAGCGTCTGTGGAAGATTGTTTGTCCGTTGCCAGAGCAGGGCAAAAACAGGCTCATAGCGCTGCAGTGAAGCAACACAGAAGCAAATCATAAAAGATCTGGGTCACGCTATAAGTCCCTGTCTGGCACCCCAAAACACGAGGCTGAGTCTCACTACTTTAGCAAAACCAGCTTTATTCAGCTTGAAACAGGAATGGCACACTTAATTATTGTAGTGTGATCTGCCACTCTGCTATACACAGACACAGCAGTCAGGCAGGGTCGTGGCCAGATCAGTGATCAAGTAATCCTGTTATCTGCATTTACAATGTTCTTTGCATCACCCATCGATATCTTTTCTGTTTGTTTTGGCGGAGAGACACAGCATAGCTTTGAGCCTGCTGTTGCCCCGGCAACAGATAAACAATCTTCCTTAGACACGGAGATCGGACTTTGGGACGCTCTTCGGCATGCTGTCTAGTTGGGGGAGGTCCCAAGAGAGTTTACAAACCTCACAATTTCTTGAATGAGTGCTGCATTAATAGGAATGTTTCTTGAACGAGCATCACTGAACCACATAAAAACTGCTTTTTCAACGTCTTCAGATGCAGCAGTTCACATACATTTGCAACAGGAGATTTTTCTTCTTTTTTGCTTGATCTTTCAAGAAAGTGGAAAGCGTTGATGACGAAATTTGAATTCACTGGCAACGTCTTTTTTCTTTTTGCCTCAATCGAGAGCTGAAAAAATTTTTTCTAATATGAACTGTTATCAAACTAACTGCTCTGTGGATGATTTACTCAGGCATTTTAAGGTCTTTTGGGCACTTCGTTGAAATGAAAGTATCTGCTGAATGTACTTCATAATAACGAGATTTCTATAGACTCGCGTCATATGGGGAAACTGTCAGGACTATAAAAATACTTCGTTGTAATGAAAATTTCATTGTAGAGATATTCGTTGTAATGGAATTTTACCTGTATATATACTAGAGAAAATTAGATGATATATGTTCAGCAGCTAAATCGTAACCAATGCCGGGTTATGCCTAAGGATAATGACCCACAGTAAACCAACAGAATCAATGGGAAAGTAGAAATCAGGGTTTTGGCAAGGTCAAGTCAGAGTCCAAAACTTAACCTCATTGAGGTACTAGGGTGGGATCTTCAGAGACCTTTGCATAAATGAATACCCTCAAATACCAGTGAGCTGAAGCAGTTTTATAAGGAGTGAGCCGCAATTCCTCCAATATGATATGTTAGACTGATAATATCAAAACTGATGCAGGGGATTTTCAGTCTAAATGATTGATAATAAATGTAGCTCTAAAAGATACTGAATCATGGAGTCTTCTTACTTTTTTACACATCACATATACGTGTTGAGTTTTTGCTTAGTTAAAAATTTTAAATTGCGTTCATAAAAAAATTTCTTTTTTCAGTTTTTGTTTTCTGTCTTGCACCTTCTGACTCACCAGTATGAGAAAACCCTATATATGATATACGTTTTCACTCATCTTAATGTTTGCTTATGCAAAGAGTTGAGCTTTTTGGGGTTTCCTCCAATTTTTAAACCTCTAGAGCGGTGGGCAATGTTAGTCCTGGAGAGCCGCAGTGGCTACAGGTTTTCATTCCAACCCAACTGCTTAATTAGAAACCTATCCTAGCCAGTCTTGAACCATATTTAATTTTATGGCTTGTTAGTCTGCAATGTAAGGTTTTTATATCGTAGATTTTTCATCTCCATGGATATCATCCAAATTATGTGAAGCCTAAAACAGATCATTTTCAGTCTGTCACATTTTCTATTACATGTTTTATTAAATCAAACAGTGCATAATGAACACACAGATGTAAATGAAAACAAACTGGATGGAGAACTGCTGGCTGCTTTGTCATTTACACCTTATTGCTAATAAGGAGCCATTAAAACAATGAATGCAGCTGTTTAAGATTGAAATAAGCAATCGAGGGTGGAGAACCTTAACAAGCGAGACCTCTAAAATGAAGCCTCAAAATGTCACTTAAGCAATAAGTGTTTCATTAGCAATAATTGCTTTTTTCATTAAGAAACAGGGTTGGAACAAAAACCTGCAGCCACTGCAGCTCTCCAGGACCGACATTGCCCACCCCTGGTCTAGACTCAAAAATCCCTCATTTTTAGGACCATATATTGTGCAGAAAATTACACCTTTATGAAAAATAGTAAACCAATAGGTTTCTTTAGCAAAAATGATTAGGATGACTTGAAGTTGTGCATGTCATGTCAGCCAACCCCAGGGGCTCACCCTCTAATGGGATGCAAGGGGTCACTCCTTTTCACAAAACTTAAAAAAAAAAATGGGATCAGTAATATACAGCAGACAGGTGGAGTGTCATTTTTTGGTACATTGAGATTGCTGATCACAAATATGATAATGTTTTTGAAATTTGATTTTTTTTTTCTGGTGGACCTAGCCCTCTAGCCAGAATGTTAAAAATGACAAAGGTCAAACATAAGCATGTGGGTTATCATTTTAGACTATTTCAAGGTTAGTGATTATTAATAAGATGTTATTTTTGACCCTTTACTAAGGATCTAGCCCTCTGGACCTTGATCAATGGGTGAAAAATTGCACATTTTTTATTAGAACCAGAAATATTTAGACTTTAAATATTTAAATTGAAGCACACATTTGAATATTTCCAGATATCTGATGCAACTATTCTTGTTTATTATGCACTTCTACTTCATCAAGTAAAGCATTACATTTCTGATGAAAACCCCAAATTAGGGCACCTTACTCAAACTCAGACTTTTTAAAATATTTATTGCTTGTCATCATAGCTGTGTTTGTATATCAAGCTACAGTATACAATGCCAGAGACATTAATATCTGTATTTATTGTTTTTATTAAGTGTGTATTTTAAACATGATGCATTGTTCAAAAGTGTAGGTAACAAAGGTAATGGCTTTGAACTGTAATTTCCTTCTCTCCCTTTATTCTTTGTTAATCTCTGACATAGTTCAGGTAAAAAGGAAGCAAAAGATTTATCACAAGTATAAAATGTGTTCATCATTGCCATATGGTGTCTACTACTAATGGCCTAACCTCTAAATTCAATTGGCTTAAATAGCAAGCAGTGAAGGCCTTTGCAAATTGCACCACAGGAGTCAGAAATGCAGCGATCACATGCTAAATGGCGCCTACAGACTTCCCAGCTGTTCCGTGCCCATTCTTTTGCGAAGCATATTAGTGTTGACCGGGATATGCTGAATAATGCAGCATTTAGTGTTTGCTGCCTAATTTAACTCTCTACAGAATACATGTCAGCTAAATTTGATTTTACCCTTTAAAGTCACATTTTATGAAATGCGTCATTGCCAGAACATTTCCTGTAAAATGATAGTTTATCTGACCTGTTTACTATATTTTCAGTTTAGTTCTGTTGCTAATGCAAAGCCAGGGCAAGGAATGGATTGACAAGGAGAAAAACTTTTAAAAAACATAAGGGAGATCATCAACTGTATGGTCACCGTTTTTGTACATCTTATATTTTCTCTGTTACAACATTCTTACCACTGGCAAGGTGTTATCACATTATTTCTAAGTTAATTTTAAACATAAAATATAATCACTACAGTACAAGAATATAGAGACAAGGAAGCAGATTGCACAAAAATTTTTGCTTATTATTTATGTCTTAATGTATTTTCTTCCTTGCCCAGTACTCCCGCCAATGACCAAATTTGCATGTTACTAACGGCATTTTCTTTATTTTTACAATTAACACATTTTAATACCATGTGTCTTTGTGACAGAATAATTAATATGTGTGCCTCAAGGTCATATAACTGGCCTAGTCCCTACCTGAGTAGATGTTCAATCCAGGATTGATTGCTGCCTTGGGTCTCTTGGTTTCAGGTTAAGCTTTAGCTCCCTGAAATCTTCTAATGGAAAAAGCTGGTTGTAGAAAACGAACAGATAAATTGACTCTTTGGAACTATTAAGAATCCATCCTTGTACATGTAATATTCCTTTCCCCTCGTCAGTCTCCTGAAAAGCACTCATAAATGGCAAGCTCTGTGTTCCAACCATTATATTTACATCAGGGCTAAACAGAAAGTGGACCACTGTTAAAAATTGTCAGTGACCTTCTACCCCAGAAAAATCCAAAGAAAAAGTTGCAGTTGTGTATGTCTTCCAGCCTTTAGAAATATGCCATATGTTTAAACATAATGTTTTGTGATCATTTATCAACTTTCTCAATTTTCTCCATCATGTTGATAATTTCAAAGTCTATATTACGTTTAGGCAAGAACACACTGAAGGCAAAAATCAGATAAATTTGTTACTGAATGAAGGTAAATATTGTATAGCAAACCACATTTCTCAACTCTTATATAAGTTTTCATAAAGCAAAAACTGATTCTTAACAGGGTCTGACGCACAGCTGAAAAACACTTGATTCCTTTTATTTAATTATTAGGTTCTTGTCATCTTCTTTGGAGCTGTCTATGAAAGCACTTGTACAATATCTTTGATGTTCAGCTGTTTTCTGTACAGCTTTCAACAATCTAAAATATTTCTGTGTTTTTGGTTGTTTTCTATTACTTTTATTTCTGACATAGCAAGCTGCAGACTGCAAGCTGTACAATATGCGTACAACTATGACAACAACATAATTCTTCAATTAGTAAGACTGCTTTGGCTATCTGTGCTTATTTAATTCATAAACCTCTTGATACTCAGTGACATTTCCCAGAAACTCTGCAAATAAATTAGGGTGACAAGCTATGTCCATTGCAAGCAGCTTTAGGATTAATGCATCTCCTCACTTAACCTCTCTTACTAAATATTCCTTCTAGTTTCTGATTCTGCTTCCTCTTCATCTTTTCCCACTTCTATGTGGAGTCAATGTGCTTGATTACCAGTCAAGCCCTTTTCATTCAGATCTTTTTTATGCTCTTTCAACCCATTTCTGCATTGGCCTCCCTCACTTTTTCTTCCCCTGTACTTCCATTCCCATAATTCTTTTGCCCACATATTCATGGTCTCATCACATGTCAGTACCACTTCAATGTACTTTCCTGTACTTTCTTAAATATCTTTCATACTTTTAATGTATCTCTGATTTTCTTTTTTCTTAATATGTCCTTTTTCATAACTCCACACATCCATCTCAGCATTCTCATTTCTGCCACATCTAAGTTATCTAACTCTTACAATCCCTTTACTTTCCATGTCTTAGTTCAATACACCATTACTGGTCTTACTATTGTCTTAAAAAATCTTACCTTTAACCTTCATCTTAATTCTTCAATCACACAATACTACTCCTGATACTTTATTCCACTTGCTCCAGCCACACACTATGGGTTTTCTCTGCATCTAATTTTCCATTTCAGCTACCACTGATCCTAGATATTTAAATATATCCATTCTTTTCATTAGCTGTCCCTGCATGTTAACTTCTGAATCCTGATCATCGTTAAACCTCATATATTCTGTCTTCTTCCTATTTATTATCAACCATTTTCCATTCTTCCAGCTTCTTCTCCATTTCCTCTTTTCAGGTGCTTCACAATGTCATCAGCAAAAAACATTTACCAGGGAATTGTTCTTTTATCCGGTGACTCAACATATACATAACCAGATCAAAGAAGTAAGGACTTAAAGAAGATATCTGTTGCAGACCTACTCTAACTGGGAAATAGGACTATTGACCTACTGTATGCAAAGGTTAAAGACGCATACAGCGCCACCCTGCTGCCTGCGCTTGTGAAAGCAGATCATAACCTGGTTCTGCTTCAGCCTCACTACAAACCACGAGTGAGGGAGCAACCTACAACCACACGCTTATTCAGGAAGTGGTACCCTGAGGCAGAGCAGGCTCTGAGAGACTGCTTTGGAACTACGGACTGGGATATCCTGCAAGGATCACATAGTGAGAACATTGAGGAGGTTGTTGACTGCACTACTGACTACATTAACTTCTGTATGGACATTGTAGTTCCAGTAAGAACAGTACGCTGCTATGCTAACAACAAGCCATGGATTACAAGTGACATCAAGGGCCCTTTGAACAAGAAGAAAAGGGCTTTTAAAGGCGGTGATCAGCATGAGCTCAAGCGCGTGCAGATGGAACTCCGTGTTCAGCTCAGGGCAGCGAAGGAGCAGTACAGGAGAAAGCTGGAGCAGAAGTTGCAGAATAACAGCATGAAGGAGGTGTAGGATGGGATGAAGATCATCACTGGCTGCAGCTCGAAGCGGGGTGCCACCATTGAGAGATACGTGGAGAGAGCAAACCAGATGAACAACTTCTTCAACAGGCTTGGCCACCCTAACCCACTCTCACCTAGGAGTACTGCACTCTCTACCCATCCTTCTGCTGATACCAGCATAGGAGAGAGTTTCCCCCAACTCACGATTACAGCAGCCCAGGTAAGCAGAGAGCTGAGGAGACTTTGTGCCAGCAAAGCAGCGGGTCCAGATGGAGTATCGCCACGACTGCTGAAGGCCTGTGCGTTAGAGATGGGGAGTCCTTTACAGCGCATCTTCAGACTGAGCCTGGAACAGGAGAGAGTCCCGATGCTTTGGAAAACATCTTGCATCACCCCTGTCCCAAAGGTATCACGTCCTAGTGAGATGAATGACTTCCGGCCTGTCGCTCTGACGTCACATGTGATGAAGACCATGGAGCGGCTGCTGCTTCACCACCTGAGACCACAGGTCCGCCACGCCCTCGACCCTCTGCAGTTCGCATACCAGGCGAAGGTGGGAGCGGAGGATGCCATCATCTATATGCTACACCAATCCCTCTCCCACTTGGACAGAGGCAGTGGTGCTGTAAGAATTATGTTTATGGACTTGTCTAGCGTCTTCAACACTATCCAACCTCTGCTCCTTAGGGACAAGCTGACAGAGATGGGAGTAGATTCATACCTGGTAGCATGGATCGTGGACTATCTTAAAGACAGACCTCAGTATGTGCGTCTCGGGAACTGCAGGTCTGACATTGTGGTCAGCAACACAGGAGCGCCACAGGGGACTGTACTTTCTCCTATCCTGTTCAGCCTATATACATTGGACTTCTAATACAACTCGGAGTCCTGCCATGTGCAAAAGTTTGCAGATGACACTGCTATCGTGGGCTGCATCAGGAGTGGGCAGGAGGAGGAGTATAGGAACCTAATTTGGACTTTGTTAAATGGTGCGACTCAAACCACTTACAACTGAACACTAGCAAAACCAAGGAGCTGGTGGTGGATTTTAGGAGGCCCAGGCCCCTCATGGACCCCATGATCATCAGAGGTGACTGTGTGCAGAGGGTGCAGACCTATACATACCTGGGAGTGCAGCTGGATGATAAATTGGACTGGACTACCAATACTGATGCTCTGTGTAAGAAAGGACAGAGCCGACTATGCTTCCTTAGAAGGCTGGCGTCCTTCAACATGACTCTGCACATGTTCTATCAGACGATTGTGGTGAGCGCCCTCTTCTACGCGGTGGTGTGCTGGGGAGGCAGCATAAAGAAGAGGGATGCCTCACGCCTGGACAAACTGATGAGGAAGGCAGGCTCTATTGTAGACACGGAGCTGGACAGTTTGACATCCGTGGCAGAGTGACGGGCACTGAGCAGGGTCCTATCAATAATGGAAAATCCATTGCATCCACTGAACAGGATCATCTCCAGACAGAGAAGCAGCTTCAGCGACAGACTGCTGTAACTGTCCTGCTCCACTGAAAGACTGAGGAGATTGTTCCTCCACCACACTATGCGACTCTTAAATTCCACCCAGGGGGGTAAACGTTAATATTATACAAAATTATTGTCTGTCTGTTATGCCTTCATTGTTATCACTCTTTAATTTAATATTGTTCTTTATCAGTATGCTGCTGCTGGAGTATGTGAATTTCCCCTTGGGATTAAAAACGTATCTATCTATCTATCTATCTATCTATCTATCTATCTATCTATCTAT
>JANRMT010062790.1:57153611-57167163 GCA_026402145.1 Polypterus bichir lapradei | reverse complement strand
CTTCCAGTTATGACCATTACGCGTAGAATTTCGAAATGAAACCTGCCCAACTTTTGTAAGGAAGTTGTAAGGAATGAGCCTCCCAAATTTCAGCCTCATACCTACACGGGAAATTGGAGAATTAGTGATGAGTCAGTCAGTCAGTCAGTGAGTGAGTGAGGGCTTTGCCTTTTATTAGTATAGATAACTGAATCCTACCTACCATCTGCATTACCATTCCCTCAGTATTAACAGAACTCAGGTGGAGAGGGTGGAAAGTGTCAGGAACCTCAGTGTCCACATTAGAGAGGACTTAACCTGGTCTAAGCAAA
This sequence comes from Polypterus bichir lapradei, assembly GCA_026402145.1. Classification (NCBI taxonomy): domain Eukaryota; kingdom Metazoa; phylum Chordata; class Cladistia; order Polypteriformes; family Polypteridae; genus Polypterus; species Polypterus bichir. The sequence continues at coordinate 57,166,852 of JANRMT010062790.1, read as the reverse complement.
ATGACACCTGGGAGAAGAAGGCATGACATTGTCTTTAACCACTAAGATACTACATGGATTTTAGACAGTCCTCCCAGATACTAAAGAATTTTTATAAAATCCACCACTGTAATTATCCTAAACAGGAAGTATTACAGTCTGGTTTGGAAGCAGCAAGCAGCTGGCAAGACTGCAAGGCTCTGCAGTTGAAGTTGAAATTTATTTTTCCCCATCATTACTAAGAACAGATTGGATGATTTCATCTCACCTATTACCTTTGAGTTATTGAACAGTTCAGTAGAACCTGAAGTCTCCCAAAGGTCTCCATGGCCTCTTCAAACATCTCCCATATGCTGTTGCTGCTGTGGTCTTCTTGGATTGCTACCATCTGCCATATAAATCTGGAGCCCAACCTGTTAACAATGCAAGCTGAAAAGACTGCTACTTTAAATTGATGGCTGCCCTCAGTATTGGTTTCCACCAAATGATCCTACTGTTGCCAATATATCTCTGTCTTTATGTCCCTGTCCTCCCCTAAGATACAAAAAAGTCACTCCAGAAGCATCTACTAGCTTGTCTCAACATGACTAAGCCAACTCACCATTAACAATGTATCATCTAAACACACAGTGCTTTTCTTTACTCAGGTGTAAAGAGCATGTAACCCTGTATCAGATAACATGACCTTAATGTCGATCATTGAACTTTGGCTTTCTTTGGTAATCTGCTAACAGTTACACTTATAAGCAGTCTCATGTTTGACAATGATAATTGTTATGGACAGTCTATAAATATTGCAATAATCCAATTGCAGCCATTCTGAGTTAGATCAAGTAAACCGTTCCTCTGAATTACAAACCTCCTGTTACCTCTATATGCTCACATTAGGAAGGAAGTCTCCCACTAAACACCAAACAATAGTCCCAGGTTTATTTTTAGAATGAGTCCTGATTGTTATAAATTTGCATATCAAGTTTGCTATTTTGAACAAATTCATTATACAGTATTTGTTATCTGTGCTATTATTTAATTTTTAATGATGTCATCTCAATACTATTTTTGTTGGAAAAATGCCTGCATGTTTTTCCAATTTTGAAGCTGTATTGTTTACTCTTGCCATGCCATGATAATTTGAAAAAAAACGTATGTTAATGGCACTTAGGAATAACATTAGATTCTCATCTTATCTTGTGAATCTGCTTTTCATTGTTGCAGCAGGCCAGGCAAATCAGCCCAGACTTCCCTGTCCCCAGCTGCACATTCCTGCTCTTTCTGGGCAATCTACTGGCATTTCCAAGCTAGCTGAGGTGTCTATTCCCTCCATCATGTCCTGGGTCTGCTGAAGTGTCTCTGCCCAGATATTCTGGCAACGCGCCTAGGCTACTTCAAATAAATCCTTTCAATCTGGAGCAGCATTTACTCTACTCTGTGGCTCCCCAGAATCACTGAGTTTCTCACTCCACCATATCACAGAGTGTCAACCAAGTAGCCCTATGCAGAAACCTCATTTCTGATGCTTGTTCTCACAATTTCATTCCTTTAGTCATCATTCACTTTTCATGACTAAAGGTAAAGACAGAGATGTAGATCGACTAGTAAACCAAGAATTTTGCCTCAGCTCCTGTTTCACCACCACAGACCAGTATAGCACTCAAAGAACAGCTGCTATCTGCCCAATCCACTTGTCAATCTCATGTTACCTTCATCCACCACTTATGAACAAGATACTTGAACATCTCCAAAAAGCACAATTGTTCCCCGCTCACCTAGAGAAAGCAATCAACTCTTTTCTGAGAGTGCCACTTTACACTCCACAGTGATTCACTCGCGTTTTGTACTGAAGGTCATGGTCAGATGAGACAAAGAGGACATGACCTGTGTAAAACAATGAGGCTACCCCAAGCCTCCCTAATGAGACACCCTTACATATTTGGCTGTGCTGAGCCATCAAATACTGTATATGAACACAGTTCTCACCACATTCATATAGGAAATGAATAGCACACTATAGTTATCTTTACTGCATATTCCTGTAGCACCTACAACAATGCATGCCAAGAAACATGGTCTAATGCTTAGTTAGATATAAAGAGCACCACACCAGTTTTCCATTCCAGGGATACTTTACTCATCTTCTGTGCAACATTAAATAGATGTCTTAACCACTCTAACTCAACAATGTTTGGTACATTCATTATCTCCAGTAGAATCTTATCCACCATATAGCAGCATTACCACTATGGAGTCCTTGAACCACCATAGTGACTTTGGTAACAGTGATGGGACCAAACTAACACATCCTATGCTACCTCCTGCTTGGAGGACATGTCTAGATGTTCCTTTTATTGCTTAATATTTTCTCCAGAAGAGTCAACACCTGTCCATCTCTGCTTAACACAGTCTGGGCAAGGCCACGCTTTCCCCTTCTGAAGCATTGAATTCTTTCTCCATTGCTCTCCAAACTCCTCGCACTCTTGAACTTTTGCTTTAACAGCCACTTTTGCAGCAGTCCTCTTAGCCTACCAGTACATCAACTGAGTCGGATGATCCAACAAGGAGCATTTCCTTTTTCAGTGTGACAGCTTCCTTCACTTCTAGTGTTCACCATTGTTCTTTGGGTGGCCACTAAGAGATGACCCAACTGCCTTAAGACTACAGCTTTTAACAGCCATTTCCACATCCAAAGTCCTGAACAGGGTGCATTCAGAACCAATGTTCCTGACCTCACGTACATTGAAGCAGTTCTTTCTGAGGTAGGAGTTGAATCCAACTCACTAACAAGTGGTGATCAGTTGACAGCTCTGCCTCTCTCTTCACCTGTGTGTCTAAAACATATGGCCTCAGGTTTGATGATACAATTGCAAAGTTTATCATCTACCTTTGGCACATACAATTATGAGCCTCCTTGAGTTTGAACATGGTGTTTGTTATGAACAGTCCATAACTAACACAGAAATCCAATAACAACTCACTGTTATGGTTCATGTCTGGTAGACCATTCTTTCCAATCATGCCCCACCAGCTATTTCTTTCATTCTTGACATGAGCATTGAAGTTACCCAGTAAGACTACTTACTCAGTGGGTAGCACCCTTTCAAGCACCTCACCCAGCTTCTCTAAGATGGCTTAATGCTCTAAATGGCTGTTTGGTGTATATGCCCAAGCTACAGTCAGAGTTTTCATCTTTGTGACTCATAGCCACATTGGGGCATCTCTCTTGTTCACAAATGGAAACCTCCAATTGCACAACCCTTAGCTGGGAGCTTGTCAGTATCCACACACTCACTTGAGTTCTTACATACATCAAAACTCCAAAGTAGGAGAGAAACCACCCCAAATCAAGAAGTTTGGTTCCAAAACCCATGCTTTGTGTGGAGGTCTTACCAACTCTATCTAGCTAGTACACCTTTCCTGACTGTGGGGTAATGTTCAAAGTTTACACAATTAATCTCCATTGCCAGTGTCTAGTCCATCTAGATCTTTTCTGTGTCTGCCACTAAACTGGCACCATGCCCTTCATCTTGCAAATTGTGAGCCTAGAAGACAGCACCACATTGCCATTTCAGGCTGAGCCCAGCAGAGCTATGTGGGTTGCCCGACCACCTGGCAGTTGCTAACAAATGCCACTTCTGGCTCTAGGGGTGTGTCCTGGAGACACTGTCTCTGAAGGGAACACTGATTTCTAATTGGGCTTTCAGGGTCATGAGGGTCATTTTGAACTGTTCTTTGCTGAACTTTCAGCCCAAAACCTTTTGCAAAGATAGAATACCAACCCTAGCTCTTAGATTTCCTATGGTGCACAAGCCCCACCACCACAGCATAATGATGATCCAGGGAGGGGCTAGGATTCCTTGATTGCAGACATTTTTAATGGACAGTTTTGATTTTACAATCTCTATTCTTTCTGGTTCTCTGACTTTGTGCCTGTCATCCAAGTATTTTCTTGCCTAGTTCCCAGTTATTTTATTGATTAATCTCTTTTCTAGTTCATTAGTTCTCTTTTGTTTGGCACCTGCACACTTCCCAACCTACAGTGTCCGTAACACTGATAACCCTAGTTCAGGGCAAGGTTTCTCTAGATGTATTAAATCCATCATGTTAGCCTGATTTTTGAACTGGTCTTTGCTTTGTCACTGGAAGTAATTGTACTGAGAACACTAGGGTTAAATGAGAGACAGCTCAGCTGAAGTAAGTTAGAAGTGCTCTGCTTGCAGTGCTCACCCACAGTCACTGTGCAGCCAATAAATAACATGAATCTTTCCATCTTTCCACGCTACAAAGAAACTGCTTCTGAGGGCCTTTGTTATCCACACAGGTTTGCAGTTGTCCACCAGTAGTTACCACAGTGCAAAATGTGCAACATGTGATGGATTTTGAACAAAACACTTAGTGTAGTTGGCAGCATTTGCACTGTGGACGGGTGGAGTGTAGTGGCAGTGCTGCCCTGAAGGTGGGGGCTGAATAAAAGCGAAGGTTCTGCTGACATCACCAGAAAGTACTCTCGTGTTTACAGACAGCCTCTGCACAGCCAAGATTTAGAGTTCTTCTACTAGGTCACACTGCAAAAAACTGTCTCAGAGGACCTTTGTAATCCTGACATTGAGTGTTAGCGGGCAGTTACTACAGTGCAAGATGTGCGACCTGGAATGGATTGTGGTGTGGTTTCACAATAAAACACCCTTTGTCCTATAACTATTTGATAAGGGAATCTCTGAATCCAACATCCCTCCGCCATGCTGAGGATACAGTTATAGACAGTCTTCTTCTTCTTCTTGCTCTGTATACTCTCCTGTACTTCCACATTCCACCACCAGGTTTCCTTTTCCTCCTTCCTCTGTCCAGATGTCACACCAAGCACTCTTCTTGCTGTCACCCTTACTACTTTTGCTGCAGTCGCCCAATTGTCTGGTAACTCTTCACTGCCAGCCTGTCTTACCTCCTCCCTAAATTCAACCTTTCAGTCTTCCTTTTTCAACTTCCACCATTTGATCCTTGGGTCTGCCCTCACTCTCTTTCTCTTCTTGATCTCCAACATTATCTTACAGACCACCATCCTATGCTGATTAAATACACTTTCCCCTGCCATCACTTGCAGTCTTTAATCTCCTTCAGATTGACTCTTCTGCATAGGATGTAATCTACCTGTGTGCATCTTCCTCCGCTCTTGTACGTAACCCTATGTTCCTCCCTCTTCTTAAAATATGTATTCACCACAGCCTTGTCCATCTTTTTGGCAAAATCCACTATCATCTGACCTTCTTCATTCATCTCCTTGACACCATACCTACCCATCACATCCTCGTTTCCTTTGCTCCCTTCACCAACATTTCCATTGAAATCCACTCTAATCACCACTATCTGACCCTTGAGTACACTGTCCATCACTTCATCCAACTCACTCCAAAAATCTTCTTTCACATCCATTGCACACCCAACTTGCGGGGCATATGCACTAAGAACATTCATCATCCCACCTCTGATTTCCAGCTTCATAATCATTACTCTGTCCAACACTTTTTTCACCTCGAAAACACTCTTGACATACTGTTCTTTCAGAGTAACCCCTACTCCATTTCTCCTCCCATCCACACCATGATAGAGCAATTTGAATCCACCTCCGATACACCTGGCCTTACTCCCCTTCCATTTAGTCTCTTGCATGCAATATATCAACCTTCCTTCTCTCCATCATAACGGCTGACTCTCTCCCCGTACCAGTCATACTGCCTCTGGACACGTCTCCTCCCTCTTCTTCTCTTTCTTTGGCCAACAGTAGCCCAATTTCCGCCAGCACCCTGTTGGCTAACAGTACTGGAGGCGGTCGTTGTAAACCCGGGGCCCGACCAATCCGGTATGGAAATTTGCATTGTTGTCCACATATTGACTTGGCAAAAATTTACACCAGAAGCCCTTCCCGATGTAACCCTCCCCATTTATCCAGGCTTGGGACAGTGATGATTTAAAATGAATGTAAACATTCAGATATCTGAGAAGTGAATCATGACTGCAGTGTGTGTGTAGGAATAAAAAATGAACTGATAAAATTATGTCAGATCTTATTTTCATCCCTCTAATGATTATACAAGAAATAATAGTTTTAATGAAAATCAATAAAAGAATGAGGAAGGTAGAGGCAAAGTGAAGTGAACTAGCCCCCTTACTTTGACATACTTTAGAGATGGTAAAGGCACTAGCCAAGTTCTTTCAATCCATCCAATCATTCCAATCCAATGACTTACTCAATAATATTCTGTTAGATACTCCCATCATTCAAACCAGTATGTTCCATAATCTATTGATAGACAGAAAATAATATGTATCAAAAATAACTATGAATAGACTACTTATGAAATTGAAAGATTTTTGATTTTAAAATGAGGCCAAAATAAGCAAGATTCATCATTTAGACCTTCTTTTCATAAAAATTTAATTCAATGCGAAACTTGTTTGCAACATTTTGCTGGGTCACATTGTTCCTAATCTGTTTGAAAAAAATATCAATTCTGTTCAAGCAGGTCCCTTAGTCATTTTAATGAGATGGGATGTAAAAGTAATCTTTTTTCTGAACACGGTGAGCTCCTGAACACCAGCCTCATTTAGCGAGGTACTGTCTTTCATTCATATGAGCCTGAGCAGCTTCAAAGAAATAGTGCTTACTCATCTCATTTCTATCCTAATGCTAGCCATAAATCAGTAATGGATCTAAAAGAGGCTTTTACAGGTTCTCAGCAGTGGCTTGAGCTAAAAGCAAATGGCAGAAGTAAACAGTTTTCTAGCTGTAATATATTTAAGGGCTCAGATTTATAATGTTCTGGCATTAATGTAACAAAGAGCAGCCAGGTTGAAATAAGAACCCTAACTTGCAGAATGAATGTCCTTTTTTCTCATTATGGAGCTACTCACTCATATGCTTTTCATATGGAGAAAATCTGCTGATGTATGCAAGGTTTTGATTTTTTTGCACTCTGTAAATAATTTGAGCAATGATGATTGAAAAGAAATCAAATTCATTAAAATGCATAGGCTAAAATATAAAAGGTAGGGAGCTTAAATGGCAGTCACAGTCATAAAAATCCTTAGACTAACACTTAAAAGAGTATTAAAATAATGAAAATGAAGGCAGAAGGTTTTATCTTAAAAATTCTAGTAATAAGACTTATAATATGGTGCAATATGAATTCGAATGGCTCAGAAGGTTCTTCTTTGTTCAGTATAACATTTCTGTGGAAAGTATAAGACCATCTCATAACATCCATAACAAGAAAAAATTTCAAAACCTACAACGGCAAATATATTCGGAAGTAGTAACTAATTTTAGAAAAGCCAAAAAAAAATCAAATAGTGCTCCTCAGACAAATACAGTTCATTCCACTTGAAAGTCTGTTGACAGCCACCGAGTGCTTCAGTACACTGCCACAAATCGTATTGCTAATGTAACATACTTTCACCTGTACTGGGCATATGGGAGTTCAAATGCATCAATACTTCTCAATTTTGGGACAAGAATAAAGGTGGATGTGGAGAATACTCCTGTTTGAGTGCAGCATTTATTGAATGATACCTTACTGGTCTGAACTTGCTTTGATGTATATAAACTATATTTTGCTACACAGTACTGCTTCTAGAAAGGCACATAATATTTATTTTGAGTAGCACTGCTGCCTCATGGATCCTGAGTTCTGAGATTATATCCCATGCCTGGATGTTATCATTTACTTTCATATCTGCATGGGTTTCCTCAGGTACTGTAGTTTTCCTCCCCAGAGATATGCAGCATAGGCTGTTTGGGGATTATAAATTGGCTTCAGTGAGAGTATGAATGTAGAGCTTGAGTGATTGAGCACTGCAATGAACTGATGTTCTGTCCATGGCTGCAGTGCTGTTTGGATATCACCTGCTCCCACCCAGTTAGATCAAGCAAGTTTGAGAATATTATGTCAAATTTAACTTTATCCATTATGTAATAGAGGACAGTGTAGTTTATTCATTCATTTTCTAGACACTGTCCATAACTAGGCCAATACAATATCAATCCCTTGATGATAACAAATCTGGCATAACTGGCATTCCGAGTAGGATGGGTAGTACCATTTCACTTTCTCTTAAGTGTTTGGCAAGGGAGCAGTTTGATCCGTTCAGGCATCTTATCAGCACCAAGGTGTCCGCACATTATATGCGCATGGGGCAATTTATATATTTCATGCCAGTATGGGAGGGAAGTAGTAATTTAGGTTAATTGCCCTGGTGGGTGGAGTTAGGGAAATTCTTTTATATGAAAGTCAAAATTTCCATTCTAATATGCTGGACATCCTTTATTACAGAATTTGATTTAACAAAACCCACATATTAACAGCTGAGTTGTCAATGTCAGATTGAAGGAAACTTGGGGAACCTGAGTCTTATGAAAGCAAGAATAAATTGTATAACACATCTATCAAATACATTAGCTTGTACCAACCAACATACACATAAATATCAAAACCCATAACTCAACCTACATCCTTATTGATAAAAAAGCACTGTGTAGGGCTGCTTCAGTGTGCAGTGTGTTTGAAGGATTAACAGGTTAAAGGTTATTTCCACATTTTGGCTTTTTAGCCTTCATCAGATATGCAACTGACAAGGAAAGAGCAGGTTACATATATAGAAGGAGAAGGAGGTAATATAGCCAGGGTAGATGAAAAGAGAAAAGGTGAAAATAGATGAGAATAAGCTGTCATTAGAGAAGATGAAGAGAGAGATTAAGACCTGGAGAAATGTGTGATTCCAGGTTGAAAATGAGCTTCGCTTCTTCTGTTTTTCTTTGAAAAATGTCCTGTGAAGGAACACATACTCAGTGTAGCTATGATCTTAGCTGTGGGTGGAGTGTCAGCTGCAGCCTGCTCAGGGCCAGAGTTGTCTTGCGCGTCAGGGCTGAAATATTCGATTGTGACACCCTTGGTCATGCATTTGGAAGTTACACACAGCCAACACAGAGTGTAAGAATATTTTATCTGTCCCACGACATATGTGGTCAGGTTCCCTCCCAGTTCAAGAGGGCTTGCCAGAATTGAAGTTATTAGTTCATGGTGGCTTTTAGGTCAATCTCTTCTGAAAATAACTTCTTAGAGGTTTTGGGAGCACCACTATTGTCCAGCACTTAGAGAAACTCTGGGAAGTGAGCTTAAGGCGTGATGACAGGTAATAGCACTTGTCTCTGTCAAAGTGAGTATTAGCAGCTGAAGTGTTAACATACTGTTGCAGAGTAACATACCAGGTAGCCACAATGGTGATTTTGCTGCTCAGGTGTATGAGATCTCTTAGATGGTGCCTATTATTTGTACTTCTTTTTTGTTTTTATACTTTATGCTGCCTCTGTTACTTATTATCTATCTGGTACTTATTATTTATGTTTATCTTTATACATTGGTTTTGTCATTTGGTGTGGACAGCAAAGAAAGAATTTCATTGTACAGGGAAATGTGTTTCTTTATTGTGCACATGAAAATAAACTTGAACTTAACCATCAAGAGGAAAACAGAGTGAAACAGCAAAGCCTTCTTCCATCGACCTAGGAGCACCCCATTGGTTATCAAGGAGTGGGCTGTGTGATATTGGATCCCAGTCTCCACATTTATAACACCACCTGAAAAGGAGATAATTCTTTTCTTTTCAAATATTTCACCTAAGTATAAAATTCATGGGCTATGACTGTTGTGGAGGGGTCATGCTTACACACGTATCTCTTTCAGGCCCATTAGCTTGGAGTTACCCTGTACTGCGGCAGTATTCACATTTTAAGAACCTTGTAGTCTGTACCATGCTGCTCATTGAGGTTGTAATAAGTGCTAAGGGTGTCATGCGACAGGTTTGGAGCTAATAAGTTAACCAGTTGGAGCTAATAAGGGAGGCAGTTCTCATCTTGACTAGCAATACCTAGTGGTTGGTTATTTGAAAATGAGGAGGTAGGCCTCAAAGTCTTCTATATAATGCACAGGTGGCAGTTCTTAAGCTTCGTTGCTGATGGTTGCCTGCTCTGTATTCCTTTGTGCTTCTGCCTCTGCGCATTCTCTGATTCAGACATTTGTCTTGTAAATGACTACACCACCGTAAGTAGAAGGAAGTAAATTCATGAAAAGGTTTTAGGCTCCAGCTGCAATACTCCATTTAATTTGCAAAATGTTCTGTTTAGAATGGCAATAGTTGTTGCTAAATGCTGCTGTGAGTCACCTTCTTCTTCTTCTTCTTCTTCCTTTGGCTACTCCTATTAGGGGTTGCCACAGTGGCATTTTTCATATCTTCCTGTCCTCTGCATCTTGCTGTGTCACATCCATCACCTACATGTCCTCTCTTACCACATCCATAAACCTTTTCGTAGGCCTTCCTCTTTTCCTCTTGCCTGGCAGCTCTATCCTTAATATCCTTCTCCTAATATACCCAGCACCTCTCCTCTGCACATGTCCAAACCAACACAATCTCACCTCTCTGACTTTGTCTCCCAATCGTCCAACTTGAGCTGACCCTTTAATGTACTCATTTCTAATCCTATCCATCCTCGTCACACCCAGTGCAAATCTTAGCATCTTTAAATCTGCCACCTCCAGCTCTGTCTCCTGTTTTTTTGTCAATGCCACCGTCTCCAATCCATATAACATAGCTGGTCTCACTACCATCCTGCAGACCTTCCCTTTCACTCTTGCTGATAACCGTCTATCACAAATTACTCCTGACACTATTCTCTATCCATTCCTCCCTGCCTAAACTCTCTCTTTCTCTCTCTTCCACAATCCCAGTTACTCTGTACTGTTGATCCCAAGTATTTAAACTCATCCACCTTCGCCAACTCTACTCTTTGCATCCTCACCATTGCACTGACCTCCCTCTCATTTACACACATGTATTCTGTCTTGTTTCTATGGATCTTCATTCCTCTCCTCTCTGGAGCATAACTCTGCCTCTCTCAACCTGCTCCCTACATTTGCTACAGATCACAATGTCATCAGCAAACATCCTAGTCCATGAGAACTCCTGTCTAATCTTATTTGTCAACATGTCCATCACCATTGCAAATAAGAAAGGACTCAGAGCCAATCCCTGATGTAATCCCACCTCCACGTTGAATGCTTCTTTCACTCCTACCACAGACCTCACCACTGTCACACTTTCCTTGTACATATCCTGTACAACTCTTACATACTTCTTTGCCACTCCTGACTTCTTCATACAATACCACAGCTCCTGTCGAGGCACCCTGCCATATGCTTTCCCCAGGTCCATAAAGACATGAGTCACCACTAGTCATAAATCAGTGGCACTGTCTTTTATTAGGAGTGTCATCTGCTTGTGTGTAAGACCTGTGGTCAGTTGAGGAAGCTTCCTATTACAATGCTTTATTCGGTCCTCTGGATCAGAAGGGTTAGAACAAAAGGTGGAGCAGGAGTAATACTTTTCTTCTTCCAGATGTTATTCATCCAAACTAGTAAGGGAAATTACACCATGTTAATAATACCACCACCACCATTCCCCCGTTGCACCCATGAAGCAGGCCCTGTAAGACACTTGCCATGTCTATATGGCTGACTATGGTGGTGAGAAGTTAAGTAAATCATGAAAAAAATCTGATAAAATCAGGTTATTTTTCACATTTAATAGCTAGAATCCACCATCTTACTTTCAGTCTACACTGTATGCAGAAGAGCGTAGATCTTGATCTTACTTGAGACACTGCAGTAAACTTGTGATCTGTATTTGGTAATATTATAAAGATTATTAAGTAATCATTCAAAGTTGACTTAAACTTGCTATGATTAATAACTTTATATTTCCTGAAAAGCAGAGAAAGAGATTTGCTTCATTATATGGTGGACTTTTCATATTATGGAAATTTCTCCCAACAAGAAGCATTCAAAGTTATTAATGAGCACTACTTACTCAAACATGCATAATCTGAATTTTTTATACCTCTACAACTCCCCAGTGTTTTTTATTTCATCAGTTTTTTTCTTTTACTATGAACATCTCACAGAAAGTGCTTAATGTCAAGTGTTGTTTGGCACTGCAAATGTATTGAATTGTGTATGTATTTTATAATACATATACAGTAATCCCTCCTCGATCGTGGGGGTTGCATTCCAGAACCCCCCGCGATAGATGAAAATCCGCGAAGTAGAAACCATATGTTTGTATGGTTATTTTTATATATTTTAAGCCCTTATAAACTCTCACACACTGTTAACATTATTAGAGCCCTCTAGACATGAAATAACAACCTTTAGTCAAAAGTTTAAACTGTGCTCCATGACAAGACAGAGATGACAGTTCTTTCTCACAATTAAAAGAATGCAAACATATCTTCTCTTCAAAGGAGCGCCGTCAGGAGCAGAGAATGTCAGAGAGAGAGAGCGAGATAAAAGCAAACAATCAAAAAATCAATACGTGCTTTTAAGTATGCCGAAGCACAGCGATAAAGCGGCATTTTGTAGAGGAGCGTCCGTATCTTCTAGGCAAACAGCCTCTGTGCAAACAGCCCCTCTGCTCACACCCCCTCCGTCAGGCGCAGAGCATGTCAGAGAGAGTGAGAGAGAACGAGAAAAGCAAACAATCAAGCACCGCGTGGGAAGCACATCGTATATAATTGAGGAGTTTTAGTTAATATGTAATACATGCTCTGATTGGGTAGCTTCTAAGCCATCCGCCAATAGCGTCCCTTGTATGAAATCAACTGGGCAAACAAACTGAGGAAGCATGTACCATAAATTAAAAGACCCATTGTCCGCAGAACCAGCGAAAAATCCGTGATATATATTTAGATATGCTTACATTTAAAATCCGCGATAGTGTGAAGCCGCGAAAGTTGAAGCTCGATATAGCAAGGGATTACTGTAGTTATAAAATGCATTGTAGTTTTTCATTCCAACAGACTGTGTATCACAAACATTAGCACTGCTTTTACTAATCTCATATCTGCTGGCATATAACAGAAACAAAGCAACAAGATGGTTGTACAGATACACAGATAGGCCTATGCAATCTACAAGTTAATTAAAATGGCAAGTTCAGTTAAAGGAAGCAATAAAGCTGCACATCTTCTCTCTGACACAATAACACTGAGCGAATAAATTATTCAGCAAAAATGTGTCAGGAAACACTACTGGGGCTCCTTTATACCAACAGCAATATGTCTGCATAAGGCCTCAGTTGGACTGCCAATTTATTTTTTTTATTTGCTTTCTATCTATCTATCTATCTATCTATCTATCTATCTATCTATCTATCTATCTATC
>JANRMT010062790.1:57117039-57129466 GCA_026402145.1 Polypterus bichir lapradei | reverse complement strand
ATAGATATAGATATGGGAACAACACTCATATCAATGACAAAACAATTACATTAACAATCATGTTACGTTATTTTTTAAATTTTTCCTTTTCTTTTTCATACCTTCTTTAACACACTACTTCTCCGCTGCGAAGCGCGGGTATTCTGCTAGTTTTCATATAAAACACGGACTGACGAAAAATATTTTGAAAGCGATGAACGAGGAAGGTGAAAAATTTCAATATTTGAAACAGATGTTTCCATGAATAACTTAGGCCAGGATTAAGGAAAGCATTTTTGTTGGTCCACAAATCAGATACAGCATGTCATAACTGACAAGTGATTTAAAGAGTTCCTAGTGGGGTTGGTGGAAATCTCATGGAAGGCATTCAAGGAGGTTGTTCAGAATTTTCTTGGCAACTACAGGACACCAAACTATGTCCAGCTATGCATCAAGCATTCAAAACCACGAACTTGTCGCTAAAAAATAATTTCCTGCATTCATGCATCAACTTCTACTCTAATTTTAGTGCAGTTATATGGCATCCATTTTAGGACATCATCATTTTTGACTTCTCCAATCATCAAACATTACTATTACTCTGTATCATGTATCAGTAGTCATTCCTATCATCCATGTCATGCAGGTATAGCGACAGCAACAAGCAGAAAATATTTGACTGATATTTCAATAAACCAACGGGCTCTGTTATACGCTATTAATGTACATTGCGCATGTCTTTGCTCATCCCACTTATTTTCTCTGTTAAAGACGGAAAGTGAAAAGTGACAATTGATACCTGATGAGTGAAAACTGAGTAATGATGAGTGATGGTGTGACAAATGATATGTGAGTAGTGATAGGTGATGAGCAACTCCTGAGTAGTGATGTGCAATAAGTGATGAATGACTACTCATCCATGATACAGAGTAATATTAATGTTTGATGATTGGAGAAGTGAAACATGATATCCTAAAATGGACCCTGGATAGTCACCAACAAAGACAGTGAAAGGTTTCACAAGGATATTGCAATGATGGAAAAGTGGTATCAAGGAAATTGGAATCCATCAATTTTGGCCGACTATTGTTAAGCGCTGAAACAAGAAGCATGAGATGCTCAGTACAAATGAAAATTTGGAGCAAAAAAGTTTTAGCTCAGTTGAACTAATACAATGTGTTATCATCATCAAACAATTAAATATGCTAAGTTAATTAATTGGACGTTTCTCCATAGTGTTGTATGATACATCTAATCTGAAATTATATTTGTGTTCAGATTGAGGTTTTCTGTCATAATCATCAAAAATCTTTCAGGAAAACTTTTGAAAAAGTTATTTATTAAAAGTTATTTAAGGTTTCTGTATTCTGTGAAGAGGAAAATGCAATTTACATTAACAAGTAGCCTTTGGTTTATTATCATGCTGATTTGAAAATCAGCATGATAATAAGCAAAATTACAGAATAGTTTCAATTTTAAGCAGCACTATTAAACAGGTACAAACTTCAAAATGTGTTTTTAAGAAATTTGAATAAATGTGTTTTCCAACTGTGGTGCAGTCCCTAACACCGAATTACATTACGTTCAGTTTAATTGGATTCTGCAATGTATACAGTAACTGTTAACCCTGAATGTAACCAGGACAAAAATGATTCAAGAACTGTATTGCTGTTAAACATCATTCACTAAATTGTTTACATTGCTGCTCCAGACTGATCAGATAATTCCTATTTATTTTTTTCCTTTTTCTCAACTTAACTATAAGGCTAATACATTTCGTATACTTACAAGCACGTTGCATTTCAGTAGGCAACAGCAACTCAGTAGTTGGCTGTTTTTTAGAAATGTCTAGACATGGATTATTAGTCTACATATGTGAGACATCTGAACATAAACTATTACAAAGTGGGATACTCTTCAAGAAGTGCAAAGAACTGCAATCTTTAGTAATTTGTCATTCCACAGTACTACATTTTAGAGAATGCACTTCTCCATATATAATTTCTACTGTGCACATAAACAATGTCAAAAGATGCTTGGAACCTTTGAACGTTGTAAAGGCTGCATTCTCACTGCATTTTATATGACAAATATCAGTATAACTTGAAGAAAAAACTATTCCCACTTAGCAAGCCTTTTCACTGTGGCAGAAATGAAATTACACTTAACACAAAAATAAAAAGTGTTTTGTACATTATCCTTCCTAAGATTTTAAAGAGAAATGTCATTCCTGTTTATTTTCAGCTCCAACATAAAAGTAGCTTTGTCCGAATTAGAGCCCAACTTTAGATAGATAGATAGATAGATAGATAACTTTAATAGAGAACTGTAAAAATGATTAATTCCAGAGGTCAACAGGTCATTTCCATCAGAGACAATGTTATGAAGGTTTTGTTGTGTTTTTCAAGTCTGTGTTTATTTTTTCTCTATCACATCTAGTTTTTGTGATGAAGCTAATTACATATTGAATATTTGTTATAATTAGCCTAAGTATATTATAAATTTAACGACAGTTGTCTGTATTTGTATGTTACAGACGACATTAACTGTGATTGATTCCAGTTGTTATCATGCCTAGAAATTGTATCAATCATCCAGACAGTTTCTGTTATGTGTGGGGTTCATTCACGATGAAAGCACAATGTGGCCCAATTACCACATATCTTAAGAAAACACACAAATTGTACTTCAGTTGTCCACTTGGTGGCCAGGATAAATCTTGGCCTCCACATGTCATCTGTAGTAAGGGATATTTACAAGTCCATGGATCAAGTACATTTTGCAAGATGATGGTTTGACAGCTGAGCTACAATCTTGGGTGGCATTCAAGTGGCTCTGTGAAAACTTTCTGGGTAGTCTCCTGCATGCAAGGAAGGAGTTCAGAATCTGCTTGATTCATACCAGAAACGGGTCATTGAAAATACACTTCTTGCACTCACATTTAGTGTTCTTTCCAGAAAATCTTGGTATGGTTAGTGATGAACAAGTAGAACGTTTTCACCAGGACATTCAGTTAGTTAATGGAGTGTTGCTACCAAGGTTACTGGAATGAGAGTGTGATGGCCGACTACTGCTGGATGTTATACCACTACAATCCAGTAACAATATACACAAGAAAATCCTATTCTTAAGCGCTTTTGAAGAAACAGTAGTGGCTGAATGACATTGTTCAGTATATCTATGCCACAGTGTGTGCCTATTTGACTTGGCACTGAAGATATTGAAACATTTACTTCATTGGCGTTTGCATTTTTTATAAAAAACTATATCTAAATACACTGAAAAAGTTGATGTGACTGTAAAAAACTGAAAGCGCATCTGAAATCAGCTTGAAAAATGGATTTACAAAAGTGTGTTGCGGCCTCTGATGATTACCAAAAACAATTTTTTGTTGCTTTGTTTTTAGCAAAGGTACCTGACCCTGCCTGGACTGAGGGCACCACCTAAATTTCACAACAAAACATTGGCCATGCTGTCCTCCAGCACAAATGGAGAGTCTGTGCAAAATGTGGCGGAGATAGCTTTAATGGTATGGAGTTGCATGTCAGACAAACAAATATTCAACAACAACATTTATTCATATAGCGCATTTTCATACAAATAATGTAGCTCAAAGTGCTTTACATGATGAAGAAAGAGAAAAGAGACAAAGTAAGAATTAAAATCAGAGAACACTAATTAACATGGAATAAAAGTAAGGTCCGATGGCCAGGGAGGACAGAACAAACAAAAAAAAAAAAAACTCCAGACGGCTAGAGAAAAAATTAAATCTGCAGGGATTCCAGGCTGGGAGACCGCCCAGCCCCTTCTAGGCATTCTACCTAACATAAATGATCAGTCCTCATTGTATTCAGGGTTCTCATGGAAGGACTTGATGATGATGGTCACGTGGACTTCTTCTGGACATTCAAACACACACATTCAGCTTTATGTCTTAGATTGGAGTGGTTTACACACTGATAATTTAAAAAGGACATTTCTGTGCTTTAACTTGAAGCACATTCTGCTTTATAAACTGAGGAGTATTATCTCAGAGAGTCCAGTCCCATGCTGTCCCTGGTGTCATGTTTTATAGAGTAATTACATTTTTTAAAGTTTTACTTACATTAAAGCAGCAACAGAGAATGTCTGAGACTACTGTAAGAAGTGTGTAGCTCCTGCTAAGAGTATGTAACTTAATTTCTTTCTTTAAGGAAAATCCTTATGTCATCGTAGAGTAAATACTAGCACTATTGCATCTATCTTTATATTATTACAAATGAGATGTGATGTGTGTTAATGCATATTTTATGTCAGGGCCCCACAGGGACTTTTTCAGAACATGCATTCAAAGTGTATAAATAGCTCCATCCAGTGAAAAGAAATTACAACTGTATCAAAGATACATTAATAAAATCTGAGGGGGTTTCAAAAATAATTTTTAATTATTTTGTTTAGTTAAGATCATCTAAGGAATATTAAAATGTGCTGTGTTGACACATGCTTAGCTCATTTTTGTCATTTAAATGAAGTCATCTTCCAACCCACTACATCCTAACACAGGGTCATGGGGGTCTGCTGGAGCCAATCCCAGCCAACACAGGGCGCACGGCAGGAACAAACCCTGGGCAGGGCACCAGCCCACCGCTGGACACACACACAGCAAGCACAATTTAGGATTGCCAATGTACCAAATCTGCATGTCTTTGGACTGTGGAAGGAAACCGGAGCACCCGGGGGAAACCCACGCAGACACGGGGAGAGCATGCAAACTCCATGCAGGGAGGACCCGGGAAGCAAACCCAAGTCTCCTTACTGTGAGGCAGCAGCGCTACCACTACGTCACCGTGCTGCCCTAAATGAAAACATGAAATGTGAAAATTCTGTCTAGACTGATTGAATTTATGTGTTTGAATACAATAGAGAAAGTTGTTTAAATAATACCGAACAAAAGCTGAACATGTGGAAAAGGCAATGTGATCAAACACAAAGGTTAAAAGGTTAAAAGGCAAACTGTCAGCCTAAATGCCACTTCACTCTCTGTGACTTAGCTTAAATTAATGATGATAACTTTGGAGGTACTGAAATAATTATTCATGAAGTAACAAGGATGGGAGACAAAAAAGTAACATTTTTGGGCAATGATTACCATCTCTCATGGCAGTTTGTGCCACCTGCCTTTCTTACCAATAAATAGCAAAATGCTTTTAATTCAAACCAATAATAAACACAACGTGAAAGTGCCTACATTTAATAAAATGTACTGTGCAGCATTAAAGGAATTTTTAGCCCATGAAACCAACTTTCATATTTCATTTCTTTTTTTCTTCTCTACAGGTATGGTTACAACAACATCAACAAGACGTCCAAAAGCAGTAACTCGCCATCATCTTGTGGTCATTCGGATACAACCTTGATGAGGTATGGTGTGAAGTTCTTGTAAATATTTCAGTGCTGTTTTATTGTTATGTAGTGGAGTTATAGTAGAGTTATCCAAATTTAATGACAATCAGTGTAAGAATACTGTATATACGGTATGATAGTAATGGTTTAGTTGGTGAAATTGTCGTGAGCATTTATGGTTACACTCTGTCTTGGAAGGTCTGTAATTCTCATACAAGCACCTTTTGAAAGTTGTGAAGTTACTATACTTTATTAGTGATTGTTTTGAAAAAAAAAAAAGAATTACTAATATTGGCAAAATATTTAATACAGGTTTAAAGAAAGTCAGTTTTACTTTTGGATTTGCTTGTGACCTGTTTGTGCTCTTCTGTTTGCTGTACTGACCTGTGCTAAGACACTTTGTAACTGCATTTTATTTTTTGATATTGGTCGCATTGTAGTAACAGTAGCTAAGCAGTTCTTTGATATTGAACCATGTATGTAAAAGCTACAGCTAATGTGACGCCATATTAGCTATTACTTTGCTTTATCCAACTATTAATTTCTGAACTTACCTGACGTTATTGTAGCACAAACGCAGAGCGTATTCTAGCAACATCAGGCACAAAGCAGAAACCAACCCTGGATGTTGTACGAGTCCATGAAAGAAAACATCCACACATGCACAAATACAAGGCTGTTTCAGATTCACTGAATAACATAATAGATTTCATTAGATACCTAAATGAATAAAATCATATGCTGTTTGGATGTTTTTTGTGTTTTAATTGTTTATTGGATTTACCCCATAACAATATCTTTATCAATTTATTTACTGAAGATATTTGGTAACTGCACTTGGATGCCTTCATTTTAATCAACAGACATTTTTGTAATGAAACCCTTTATTGTTGTCTCCTCACTAGCCCTAGTCCATCTTTGTTCATGACTACTACTGTTCCAGTGCAGGCTGTTATTCTTGGCTGTGGGCATTGGGGCATCACAAAACACTATCTCATAGCTCCAGAAGAATGCTGATCTGCCTGCTGTCTACATGCAATTTCTATCTTCTCTTGTATCAGTTTTCCTCCATGTACTTTGCTTTTCTGTTCACATCCCCAACTGTGATTAACTGTGATGCTCCAACAATGATGGATGGATTAAAAGGCAGAATTCTACGTGATCATCATCATCAAGCCTTTCCGTGAGAACCCTAAATCCAAAGAGGACTGTTTCATTTATGTTAGGTAGAATGCCCAGAGGGGACTGGGCGGTCTCATGGTCTGGAATCCCTACAGATTTTATTTTTTCTCCAGCCGTCTGGAGTTTTTTTTGTTTTTTCTGTCCCCCCTGGCCATTGGACCTTACTCTTATTCGATGTTAATTAATGTTGATTTATTTTGTTTTCTTATTGTGTCTTTTATTTTTCTATTCCTTATTATGTAAAGCACTTTGAGCTACTGTTTGTATGAAAATGTGCTATATAAATAAATGTTGTTGTTGTTGTTGTTATCTGTGCAAGTGGGCCTGCAATTGACTAACAAAACCATTTAGGGCCTGTTCCTGCATTGCACCCCCAGTGCTTTCAGACAAACGCCATCGCCAGGACCCTGCGTTAGATTAAGTAGGTTTGAGAATGCTATGGCATGTTACAGATGCTGTTAGATATACACAAATGGATTCATAGAGTAGATTAAAAGCAGACCAACCCTCTCAAATACTATGATTAAATGTGATTAATTCTGACTAGTCCAATACAAATTAGTCTCTATTACAGGTATAATGCTATGTCTATTTTCTGTCTTGCCCTGGCACAAACAGTATACTGTATATGGTAATACCCAATCATTGAATTAAGTGCACTTGATTAGCAGCATCAGTCTGTAATTACCTTCTGATACCTGCTAATATGGATGCAGTGAATGTGTACTTACTTCTTCATGTATGGCTACTGCCTGCTGGCTTATCTTTTTTTGGGGGGGACTAACATATTCTAATCTTTTATGTGTTGGTTGTCACTAGAGTTTACATGTCTCTAATTTTAGCACTCAGAATGCAATAAGAGACTGTTGCTTATGTTCTGATATGCAAAACTACAGAACTGAAAAAGAATATAATTTCTTTTTTTTGCATCACTGTGCTGTACAGTATATAACAATCTTTACCAACCAAGCCATTTCAATGCATTTTATGAAGCAAAAAAGAACAGAGTGCAAAGTAACCTGGTGAATTAAAGTACAACATCAGACAATACATTGTAAACCATAAGGAGGCAAATGCTGAAGAAACACCAGGAGGATATATGAACTGATGGTACAAGAGACTGAGAATATGACCATACTGACCCTATACACCTATAAATAGTATCAGCATCTGAATGGTAGGTACTGAAGAGTCTTTTAGAGAATAAATTATGATCCAAGACAGGAAAGTGAGATTTCATGTTTGACTTGAATACTTATGGGGCTTCACAAACAGACCAAGGCAGAAAGTTGAGAAGATTAGAAGTCTCCAGGCTAAGTGAGTGTATGCAGAGGATTGCTTTAGAAATAATTAGAATAATAAGAAAGTTGACATCAGAGGATGTCCAGCACTTTTGCAATCTACAAGGAGGCAAACAAATATGACAAGTCATCTGAGGTTATGGAAATCTGAGTTTGATATTTGATAGAAAGTCAATGTAGTCAGGACAGCCAAAGGGTGATATGGTTTTCGCACAATGTCAAAATATATCCTATGGATGCACCGGGATGCATCTTCAGTGCTGTATCCTGGGGTCATTTGGTGTTTCAGGTCTCACAACATCAGATACCCTCACCCAGGCATCCCAGCTGGGGATGATCATTCCCTGAGTTGTGTTCCAGTAGCTATAGTCCATGGATTGCTCCTCTTTATCCAGAGCCATATTGAGGCTCTTTCTGTGGTTTCTGTGGTGGTTCTGGTTGGTCTTCTTTTTTCCCACTCTTGTCATGCCTAGCAGAGTGAAGGTTCTCCAGAGTGAGTGGCTGGCAAAGCCCCTACAACCCACTTCCACTGGTAGGCAATGAACTCACCATCCTTGTCTTTGGCACTGCTCCAGAAGGTCCCTGTACTTAGCATCCTTGTACTTAATATCCTCTCCTGTGACTCCTCCCAGGGAGCAGTGAGTTCTATAATTACTAGTTGTTTTGTGGCATCTGATTGTACAACTATGTCTGGTCATTGCGATGCTATTGCAATGTGCACTGGGAACTTCAGTTGTTTACCTAGATCTACTATTGTCTGCCAGTCTTGCGCAGAGTGAAGTAGACCTGCCTGTCATTTGGGCTGTATATGGGGCTGTTCATCTGCCCTCACAAAGATGATGTTCCTGCTAGGTGGCAAGGATGACTGAGGAAACAGTATTCACCACTGTTCTTAACACGTGGTCATGTCACCAACGACAGCGACTGTCTCCCAGGGCTTTTGGGAAGCTGCTGAGGATGTTTACTTTTATGTTACTTTAAAGTGTTCTGGTCTTAGTGTCAATGTCAATGAAGGTTTTATTAATAATAATTAAGTAACAAATGTTATATCACACTTGAAAACTTATTTTATTTTAATTAGAGAATGTTTTTAATGAATACTACTGACCTTTTTAAAGGCTGTGCTAAAAATGGCCACCACTGTCAGTGATGCAAAATCCCCTGTTCATGCTGATACTGTATAAGCTTCATGACACAGCCATCAATTATAAGAATCGCTATGCCAACTTATAAGAACTTCTTTTCATACAACCTGCAATGCTGATGTCAACCTGTGGGGTACAAATGGAAGGGTTTTGTGGTTTCAGTGTATTGCAAATACCACCAATATTATAAGCATTTTTTGCCAAATTGTGAATTTTGCAACAGCACTCACAGCAACTTATTGTCCCACAAATCCCTCACATGTCAATTTGAATGAGTCTGTGCAAACAAACAGATCCATAATCGACACATGCTGACTACTGTGTATCTAGTAAGCACACCGATACGGTGAGAGAACTAGCCAAATTCAGCCCTAATGAGAAGTCCTACTAACTTAAACCGATTATGTGTGCTGGACAACTCTTTCATGAGCCACATTTCTCACTGGAAAGGCTGGAATCTGTCTTTTCAGTTTACACCTGATTCCTTTTTGGAACTTTGTCAAATACAGTACATTATGTGGCCCGTTTTAGTAAAAAGTTGCAAGTTAGAAAGACAGCATATTTTCTGCTCCTTGGGAGAATCTATTCCAATTCACACTTGTGCACTTTTCACCTTATAAAAAACTAGCCACACTAACTGTTGAAGACAGGTAATAGAATGGTTTAAAAAATAATTGCTATCTCTTGTCCTACATTTATCTTTCCTCTGTATTTCCATTTCTGAACCTCTTTTCACCAGCGCTCCCTTTCTCGGCGTGTTCCCTTAATGCCTGCTTCTCAGGTTCAGTTGTTAATTTCAAGGTGCCTTTGTCACCTCTTGTTCGGTTTTATACCTTCCATCTTTGAAGGTGACTCTCTCAGCATGCACCTTTACTCCTCCTTGCACATCTCACATTCACACTTCCTCTTTTGTTGCGTCAACAAAGCCCAACTGACCAATCACACCAAAGCCAAACTGACTAATCAGATTACTCTGAGGGATTGGGCACACAGTGCTTAGTGTTTTATTAGATAGATACATTTTTAGGAGGTTGTAAATGGTTAGATAATGGATGGATGGATGTAAATAATAAACATCAAATACAAGTGACTTAATGCCATGCTGTGATTTTAAAATATTTCTTCAGATCCTAAAAGAAGAAATTTCACAATTTTTCAGCTCTGAAAGCAGAAACAGATGTACATTAATGGCAATTTACTTCAATAAATTAACAACTAGTTAAAAGCTTCCAGCATCAAAACTTGAAGTCATTGAAGCCTTGCAGTCTGGATTAATCAAACTCTTTACACAATAAAAAAAATCCAGAGTGATACACCAGTATGTCTTTTTCATGCAGTAGTTGGCACCAGCTACAGTCATGTTAGTCCAGTTTTTCATTGCAGGCTATCGCTAGACCCTGAATCATCAGGTTAAGTTTTGTAAGAACCTGATTGGAGCTGCCCTCTACACTTTTTGCAATTATGATAATCTGTGTTGACAACACTTAATTGCAGATGCTTTCCCATTTAAAAAATGCAGCACAGCTGCACATTTCCGGGGCTAATCATTTTGAGCCCTTGGTTTTATGAAAGAAAGAATGATAGCTCTCTTATTGACTTCATAGACACTGGTATTCATCCGCCAAGTGCTTTACTTAATGAAACTTGAAATTTATGATCTCTGACAGATGAGAATTATGCACTCTGCTTCAAAGGTTAAGGCAGATGAAATTTTCCAATCCAATTCTGTTTTTTTTTTTTAAGAAGTACAGAGAGCCAGTGCTATGCAAAGGCATACCAACAATGGTTTCAGGAGAGAATAGCACAATATAGAGCACAAAATTCAGTGACATTGCTAGGGAAAGACGTTGAAACCTGCATTTTTAATTATTCCTGGCCAATGTTGGAGTAATCAACAATCCTAACTGCAAAAAGCAGATTCAGTTAGACATGGATTATTTATAAGAAATAATCATATAAAGTATAATCATCCCTGAATGTGAAAACGAGTGTAATGGAAAGCTTATATTCATTTTTCTGCTGTTTATTTGTTCCAGATTGGCCTTATTTATTTATGTCTTTTTTAAAACCTTTTACTCAGGGCCTTACTAGTAGCCATATCAAGTAATACTCACACGACACACTTACAAATTTGCCATGTATTGACAACTTTAATTCAGACTAGTAGGTAAGAAAAGAAAGACGTCTAGAATTGAAGATATGAAAAATACAGTATCTGTTTTACCCATTCATTCATTATCATCTTTGATAGCTTTACACATCTCCAGGTATATTCATTAGTCTGAATATGTTCAATAGCAAAGCAAAATAGGTTGAAGTATTTCTATTAGAAATTAATAATTGAGAGATCAATCATGATCTCACAAGCTATAAAAATATCACGTGTATGCTGAAATTTAGCCAAATTGAAACAACTTCTATCCATCCATCCATTATCCAACCTGCTATATCTTAACTACAGGGTCACGGGGGTCTGCTGGAGCAAATCCCAGCCAACACAGGATGCCAACAAACAAATCCTGGGCAGGGCGCCAGCCCATCGCAGGGCATGCACACACACACACCCCAAGTACAATTTAGAATCGCCAATGCACCTAACCTGCATGTCTTTGGACTGTGGGAGCAAACCGGGGTACCCGGAGGAAACCCATGCAGACACAGGGAGAACATGCAAACTCCACACAGGGAGGACCTGGGAAGCCAACCCGGGTCTCCTAACTGCAAGGCAGCAGCGCTACCCACTGCACCACCGTGCCGCCCTTGAAACATCTTTTAGATTCTGAAATGTTTGTGTTCATGTTACTTTCAAATGTACTTAACCAGTATTTAATCATTTTAAAAAGCCTCTCAAATGATAGTTTTTATCTAACATTTTTTATGATACAATAGTTCAGGAAATAGTTATTCCATCTGACATTGAACCATTTATCTTGTCCTCTTTTTGTCCTTTTTTATTTCTTTGATGTCCACATTTTCTTCTTCTCAAAACTCCTGTGGTTACTTTTTTAATAAAAATAATTGTCTCCCTTGGTACGTTGTGACTCTGAATGCTCTTGAACTTAATAAGCTTTTCTATCTCATGTTTAACTCAATTCACTTTTTTAAAAAAAATTACTTCAGAACAACAATAAAATATTCCAAAAATCAATCTGAAAAAAATTAAAGTTAAGCTATGAAGTGTATAGACATGCCCAGCTTCCATGTGGCCATGACGTTTATTAACCCAAGTGATTTTACGGAATGTTCCCTTTTTTATTTATTGTGAGTCTTTGACTTTATTCAACTTAAAAAAAAATTAAACAATTCAGAAATGGTCAGGTCAGTCTGGGGGAGCATGCACCCACCACACAACAAAAGCTTGAAATCCCGGTTGGCAACCCCCCCAGGCAGACATGCAGTTCAGTCCCACCCTCCAGAAATGACTATCCATCTGCTGCT
>JANRMT010062790.1:57085650-57112039 GCA_026402145.1 Polypterus bichir lapradei | reverse complement strand
TTTCAAGCTCAACTCCATTACAGTAAATGGAGAAAAACAGCTTCCAGTTATGACCATTACGCGTAGAATTTTGAAATGAAACCTGCCCAACTTTTGTAAGTAAGCTGTAAGGAATGAACCTGCCAAATTTCAGCCTTCCACCCACACGGGAAGTTGGAGAATTAGTGATGAGTCAGTCAGTGAGAGAGTGAGTGAGTGAGTGAGTCAGTGAGGGCTTTGCCTTTTATTAGTATAGATAACTGACGTTCCCTCACAGGACAGGTAATGTGCCTCATTTGGGACTCCATGAGCAACTGCTGTTTCGACACAGTATCAAACCAGCGGTACCCGAGGATTCTCCAAAGAGAAACAGTACCAAAAGAGTCCAGTTTTTGTCTCAGGTTACTGGATAGTGTCCATGTTTCACAACCATATAACAAAGCAGAGAGTGCTAGGACTCTAAAGACTTTGACCTTCGTCCTTTTGTAGAGATATCAGGAGCATCACACACCCCTTTCCAATGACTTCATGACCTGCCGTACTCTCCCAATCCAACTACTGACTTCATAGGAAGAGTCATGACATGAATATCACTGCCTCCCAAGGAAAGAAAACCTCTTGACAAGGTTGACATTCCCTCTGCAAACTGACACACACTGAAGGCTTTGCCCAAGAGGTCATTAAAGCCCTGAATCTTGGTTTTTATCCAAGATATTCACATGGCACATTTTATAATTCCCAGACAAAACAAACTGTACTATTAAAAATGCCCAATTAACTCTGCTAAGACTTTCCTGTAAGTCTAGAGAGACCTAGTAAAGTAAGAAAAAAGCAATATATATTTTTAATAAATTACTAGAAAGCAGATCTCAATTAATTAACAAAATACATGCCAGCATAATTTGCAAATATGGCAAAGTGAGTTTTGCAATGTCTGCTTCAGCAGAGAGGCGGCAGTGCATGAAATAGGCTTTGCGTAAGAATGATACACACTAGGGAGCGAGCCAGAGATGGAGTCATACTGACAGCACTTTCTGCTTTTTAATTAATTCAACAGCACTTATCTTTTGGTGAGCAGTCTCTTCAAACTTTTTTCAGTGGATAATTTCCTCAAGAAAGAAAGAAAGGTGAAAGCTGAAGAAGGTCTCTTTGCTAAAATGAGATCAAGTATACGCCTGGGAAATAGGGAGCATTCACTTGTCTAATAAATGAAAAATGGACTGATTTTGAGAGTGCAAAGTCATTTTCTGTTATCTGTACATAGAATTACAGAACAAGTTGAAAAGAATTTATTAAAAGTGGCTATCCAAAAATATTAAATAATTAGTAAAAAATGTTAGCAATTATTAAGTTGTATTTACTACATTTACTGAAGTGTAAAAACCTTATGATTTTCATTAACTATTGCGTTTCCTCTCAAGATACCTGGATTCCAATTTCAAAAGATTTTATGAAAAAAATATAATTGAAAAATCTTATCACTTTGTAATTACTAATTATTAAATTAAAAAAGTCAAATAATTAAATTTACCAAATTGTAGTATTTTTTTTCTTAACAATTCCTATGACCTATGATTCAAATTCTGGCACATAAAATTTTTTAAATGTTGTACAAAAAATAATTATTGTCCAAGAATTGTTGAATGATTAGTAATAATATTCAACACATTCTCAAACCTGCTTATTTCAATTTAGGGTGACTGGTTGGGTACAGGGAGGGAATAGGTAGATCTTACTTCAGCAGAATTAAATTATGGTTGAAAATCAGCTGTAGATTTAGTGTCGGTCCATTGCAGGTCCTGCTTACACTTATGCGGCCAATTTAGAATTACCAGTGTCTTTGAATGTCTAGAGGAATGAAAGACAGAAGTTTTGAAATTCAGCTGTTACACTCACTGATGATGGTGCTAGAGAGTGGTGATGCTTTGCAAATTGAATAACGCATGAAAGTAAGACGTTCACAGTATTCTATGCATGTGCCAATAATGACCATATAAATACCCACAGAAAACATCATAGTATGAGTACAGTCCTCAAGACAGCAACACTTACTTCTGTGCCTGTCCCATAATTAGCAATATTGAAAAGAAAAGTTAATGATTAAGTAAAGTTCTTTTGCAAAAGTGTAGTAGCTTTTATTTTTGTATTTCACAGTTCTGGGTAGCCAACTCCAGTTCCCAAGTCACCCTCTATCTGTGTGGAGATTGTAAGTGTTCTGTAGTTGGTTTCCTGCCAGATCTCACATACATGTGTGTTAGGTTTTCTGTAGACACAAGTTGCTATGACTGCTAACCTAGTTTTGATCCTGCCTTGATTAGCTTCAGCTCCTTGTGACCCTGTAATGTAAACACAGGTCTCCAAAATGGAGCAATTGAAGGATGAAATTTTAATATTAAGAGCTCAAGTCTACTGATCCTAGTCTGATTTTGCTTTATTTTAGAGTGCACATTTTCCACAGGATTTTTGTAATCTACAGCAGTTTTTTTGTGTGTCGCAACTCAATTTTTGAGACTCATTTCTTGATGAGTGTCTGGACAATCATGTGTTCTGTGAGGGTAATTATTTCAGAGTAATCAAGGATGAACAGCAACCCGCAACCCAACAGTGGTGACACTTAAACCATTAGTTTAAGAATCTCTGATCTATAAGAAAATAACGAAACCTGAGAAAATAACTGCTATAAGGGTCCTCACAAAATGAGGCATCTTCTAGCTAAAATCAAAAGACGACAGTAGCAAACAACACGAAACATAAATCTACACTAGCATTTAGTTTGTTCTTTTTCTTACCTGTGGAAAAGGCACATAATGTATACATTCTATTTCCTTAATTCTTACCAAAGGAATTATTCAGGAAACATTATTCGTTCTTGACCAGATATAAAAATGTTCTAGTCAGAATGCTGGTCTTTCAGCTGGTTCAACTGATAAGATCTTAGCTACTTATAAAGTTTCTAGCAAATGCAATGTAATTGTGGTGTTAATTTCTTCACAGCTAGTCTGCGCTGGTGTATCCCACATACAGTACACAACTCTTTTCTGTGTATGTGAGATGCTACTCAGAACTTTCTTCCTGAATTTAGAAAGAGAAACTCATAACTAGCAAAACATATTCTTTAGGCAGGTTATTACTTTTGACTTACAATAATACCAGTTACCAGAATACATTAGCTAGCTTTAGCGTAACTATCAAGTTATAGTCAATAATTCTTAGAATCAAAGTAAGTGTTACTTATGGTTTGGTTCTTGTTACCTCTAGGTATTTGGTTTTCAGCTTTCTACAGAACATTTGATACAATTTTCCATGAACCTTTTCTTTATTTGTAGAGAACCTCTTCTCCTCTTCACTTTGGTCACATCTTCTGGTTGCAGGCAGTTTGGTCCTCTTTTGGTAGCACAGATTTATGCCTGCTGGGCAGTCAATGATCAGACATCTCCCATCTGTTGCTTTACATAGGTCTGTCTCACATGTGCATCTTGCTTAAGTTTACAAACATTCGGACTAATGCATGGCACCCACATCCAGCTCCATTACAATAGGTCTTCCACTTTTACAGCCCAGCACTAAGTCACCCTTGGAAGTAAAAGTAATTGCTCCTGCCTTTGTTATAGCCACATGCTAGACAATAGGGGTCCTGCTTTGGAGCAGATGTTATGGCCAGGCAGAGAGCACAGATGTTACACTGTCTGGTAGGTTATAAAAGAAGGAGTGGACATTTTGTCTTTGGCTTTTTGGGTGCACATAACCGCAGCCTTTTGGTTGACAACTAGTGCAAAGTTTTGTCCATCAAGGTTGGAGACTGTTGAGTTATAGTGCTTTGTTCACTGACTAAATGTTTAAATGGTGGATCATGGAGACATCTTATGATGTCACATGCCTGTAATTGGTTAGTCATATCAAATGACCCCCAGAAACTGCATTCCAATGAGAAGCCCTTTGAGAAAAAGGCAACACTTGAGCCGAGGTTAAGAGGATCTGGTAGCTGCCTCTTAAGCAAAAGATTTGTGTGCCAAAGCAAAGCAAAGTGGGTAATGCCAGTCTGTCCTACATACGTGTATCCCTCACAAAATCCTGAATGTGGTCCAGTCCTCATAAACAGTAACCTGACTGGAGTAACTTGAACATTTAAAATAAATAATATGGCCTTGTAAAAAATATGGCCATTTTCTAGCCAAAAGGGGCATATTCACAAAAAATTAAGTTTAACTTCTGTATTTTTTCATTCAGGCTTTTTTTTTTTTATCATGTATTCATCTCAAAATTTCTAATGTTATTTGTAACACATAACAGCTGGCTGAATCTAAAGCTGCTATAGTCATTAAACACATCAAATACATGTAATCCCAGAAACTATATTTGTTAAGTTCGTGATGCTCACTTACAAACCTGTGAAAGAATACACATCTAACCTCTTCAGTTCGTAGAACAGTTGAAGCCAGCCTTTTGGTTACTTTTTCTCTTATTGAATAGTCACTCAATTTACAGCTATGTATTAAAAACCAGATTCCAAATCCCCAGACTGCTGGTGGGGTTCGAGAAACATCTTATTGACCTTTTCTCATAGTACCCAGTGGTTAGAGTTTTAATAATAGCTGTTGGCAGGGTGATCCATGTTTTAGTGTTTAATTTTACACTTTATCTCTCTGCTTTTATTTTGACGATGTTCCAAGTTGTAGTATATATGGGAGTGTTTTGTTTCTGTTTTGTCATATTTGAGATATCTCCTGTATATTTGAGAAATAAGCACACTGTGCACAATCCACAGGAGTGTGGAGATTTTTAATACATAATTAAATTTACCATATCTTGTCATCTTTATTTACTTTATCTTTTATTTATCTTAGACTTTTCTGTCTTTGATTCCTCCTGTCTTCTTTTGGCACAGTTCACATCAGGGTTAGGTGATGTGCCTGAACATTATTTCTTATCCTTTAGATAGAACAGATTCCCAGTTTTGTGTCTATTTAAACACTTTTGCTTAATTGTCATTTTTACTTCATATTACTTTTCACTCCTGTATTTTATCCAACTAAAGGATCAAAGTTGGCACCATTTAATAAAAGTGTTGTCAATCAATTGTTGAACTATGAAGGTTTTTGCCAAGCAGACATGTGGATGGTATTAACATAAAATGTACTTTATATACTCACTAGTAAAATGGCCCATCAAGAGGAATTTTGGGAAACACCTGAAAAAGTAGCAAATATGTTATGTATGAACATCACAAAGTGGCAGGTTATTCTCTAGGATTCATAGATTTTGGGAAACAAACCTCCAAACTGTGAACACCCCTCTGGATGGATCCATATAGTCCTGCTTTTTATTTTTATGTAACTTAGTTGTTATAACAGCTTGAATAAGCAGGAAAAAGGATTAATCAGAGCAAATAATGTTTACCAGTTTTTATGTTTCTTAGCTCTGCAAATGCCTAATTCTTATCTTCCCAACTCATCTTTGGCCAAGTATAACAAGCTATACATTTTGATATGTCTATTTCCATGTCACTGTTTTAGTCTGTCTGACCACAGAACTGCTGTTTGCTGGATGTTTTGGGTCGTGATCCATTCTTGATATCACACAATTATCTTTGAAAACCCAAACAGAATAGCAGTTTCTTATACTTTAATGCTAAAAAGTCCGGAGATTTTAGTCTTACCTGTTTTTCCTTGTGAAACACATCCACATGCGCACGGTCCACTTGCATGACGAAGTCAGTGGCACGGAAAGGCTAGTTCTTCCTAATCATGCAGACACTCAATGCACCTTTTTCTTCCTAAGTATTCTCTGCAAGCCTTTTTTATATAGGTTGTATTCTCTTATTTGCCATTAACAATGTTTCTCCTTTATTTGCATATATAATACATAATACCTGCAATTTCCCACAGAGGACTTCCTTCTAAAGTACTGTTTATGCAGGACTAGCATCACTGGAGAGTGCTTGGTAATATAATTATCGCAAGAGTCCATCAATTATTTTAGCCCTCTAGGAATTTACATTGTCAGTAGTAATTTAACAAACACATCAAAAATAATTTGTTTTTAGGCAAATTATTTTTTAGGCACTATTATACTAATACAATGTAACTTGAACCTTATAATTCTTTTGCATTATTCCCATTCTATTCCATACTTTTCTCCACTTAAACATGTTTATTTGTTTTACACAGGGTTTGTGTTGACCAATGTAACTTGTGTTGCTAGAAAGGTAGGCATATTTTTGTTCAATTTATACTTATATAGTGTGGAGTGTGGCCCAGACACAGACAGGTAGACATCTTTAAATCACCCACAACATGTTTATTTTACAGTATATACAACAAAGTACCACACACACAACTCCAAAGTCCAGACCTTACAATAATGCCTCTTTCTCTTCAGGCCGCCTCCTTTGCTGTCCTCCCGAGTTCTGTCCTTCTCCACTCCCGACTCAAGCCATCGAAATGAGGGAGGCAGCCCCTTTTATAATCACCCGGATGTGCTCCAGGTGCCTCCCGACAACCTTCCACCGGCACTCCGGCGGAAGTACCGGCTCTGCACCTGGAAGCACTCCGGGTATCCCTGATCCTCTTCCCCCCAGCACTTCCGGGTGTGGCGGAAATGCTGAGGTCCAGGGCTCTGTAGTCATTTTGGCGCCCCCTGGCAGTGACCACGGGCCCCTACAGGGCTGACCTTCAAAGCTCTGTACCCATGGTCCCCAAAGCCACCAGGGCAGTCATGCCTGCGTGGTCTGGAGGAGGCGTAAGCCCTCCTCCGGTCCTCTTGGGCGTCCCGGCTGGATACCACCCCCAGCCGCGTGCCACAATAGCATAATTATTCTAAAATAACTACAACAAGAGCAAAACATGAAGCACTCTTAATGTTTGCACACATAAAGACATACTGTACAATACTTGAAGAAGTGTGGACACCATTGTAGCTAATCTGCACACAAGCATTAAAAATGGACTAAAGGTGTTGTAGAGTATTTACTGGAAAACTCTAGTAGTCTTTCTGGACTTTATTTAACACCAACTCAACAAGATGCAATGGCTCTTCCAGTTGTCCACCAAGTACAATAAAGCATTCTCTCAACTCCAGTTCCACCAGTTCTTCCTTCTCTCTCTTTCTCCCTCTCTGTCCATTTTCACCTCTGGACAGTCGGTGCTTTTTCATCTTCTGATTCCAAGCTCCTC
The DNA here is from genome assembly GCA_026402145.1 of Polypterus bichir lapradei. Taxonomy (NCBI): domain Eukaryota; kingdom Metazoa; phylum Chordata; class Cladistia; order Polypteriformes; family Polypteridae; genus Polypterus; species Polypterus bichir. The sequence goes on along the minus strand of JANRMT010062790.1, from coordinate 57,104,888 downwards.
TAGCTGCTGGGTTTGAGGTGACAAAAATCCTTGTTTTTTTTCCTAGAATCCTGTTTTGGGTTCATGGGTTACTTTTATTAAGCTTCAGGATTACCAGGCTCAGGTGTGCACTGGTCCCTAATACCAGTGTCACCCTGAGCCACTTCTATGTCCTAAAGGCTCAAGTGATTTTAGTAGCTGGCCTGCTACTTTATTTAAAGGCCAACACAATCTTAAGGGAATAGTGGAAAGAATCTGACCCACAGATAAGCCCTTACAAGCTTCACCCTTAAATGGGCAAAAAGTACCCATTTATAAGTTGGAAGTATGTATTGCCCTCTGCTAGCCAGAAGGTGTTTTGCCCTCTTGTCAACTCTCCATAGCTTTTCCTTCTCTCCAGGAAGAAGGTTGAGCAGCTGAAGGATTGCCTGAGCTCAAGTGTCTGAGGACACTTTCCACCCAGTCCACACCTCATTCTCCCTGGTGATGCCTGTTGCCCTTCTTGTGCAGACAACACTCATTTGTGATGTTTTGGGCCCCCGATGATGCCCTCTTTCCTGTTCTACTATAGCAATTAACAGAAGAACACTGAGTCTGATGTTTGAACTCTAGCTAACAGTTCTCATTTTTATGCCGTTTTTTTTTCTCAACTTATGCAAGATCTGACCGAAGATGACTGAAAATTTATAAGTAACTGGAGATGATAAGAAAGCCTTTATCTAGAAAAAATGTCACTGAATGTAAAACAAAAAAAAATATTTTTATGTGAGAGTGATGGTTGAGTAGTTGTTTATACTTTAAGACACTGAAACCTGTAATCAGCTGTGAGTTAATTACTTATAAACAACAGACAACAAGGTTGAAAATCATTGCATGCCTGCATTCCCTTAGTATTTTGTTATGGCTGTTATAATGAAATTGATTTGAAACAGTTGATTTCAAAGATTTTCTGTGAAGCATACTTATATAATACCATTTAAACCCTCTAGCTACAGAGCTCAACTTGTACGAGTGTGTCATTTTTGATCCAAACCAATATTGCGTCACTCTGAGGATTTTCATCTGATATGCTTTTCTGTTATCTAGTAGTACACCAAATAAATGCAAACTTATAGTCTTTATGAGATAATTTCATTATTCCTTGAGTTCCCATTGTTTTTCCCTATGTACTCTAGTCTAACTGCAGTTAAGATGTAACATCACCTTCCAACAAACTTATCATCATTCATCTGTTTCAGAAGCAGGTTAACGTCTGCATCCCCCTCACCACCTACTTATCATGTAAGGTCATGAAATGTCATTTACTAACCCACTTAACCCGGACCAGGGTCACAGGATTCTAGAGTCCATCCCAGCTAGCACAGAGCACAAGGCAGGAACAACTGCCAACACCAAAAATGAATTCTCTCGTGGTGGTGATTTGATATTAATCTTGCATATGTTGCCCCTTAATCCTTAAGTGGATCTGACAGCACTGCCAGTTTCTCCAGTCCAGAAATGAAGTGCACAATTATTCCAAATCTGATCAACACCCTCTAATATAATGATTAATTCTTTGTAGTTCACAGGTCCACAAATTACTAGAGGAAGCATATTCAGATCCTAGCAGCCTTGCTTGCCACAATGTCTCCCCTGCTGCTGCAGGTTAGCTGCTCTATGCATTGTTTCTTCTTTATGAATTAAGAAAGGTTTGAGGGAATGATGTTGAAATAAAATTTAGAATATTCACTTTTGTTAGTTTTCTAGTATTTTAATATACGTTAAAAGTTTTGAAGTATTCCAACTCAAATATGTGAAATGCATTTTTTTTTCCACCTTCCTTGGTTTGTTAAAATATTGCTTGTTTTTTCTGTTAACAGTTACAAGAAAATTTTACATTTCTGAAACAGGTTGAGCATACTTTTTGTCTATTATTTCCATCTTTTTAAAATCCAAGCTCCCGCTGTCGGCGTTGTGCCAACCATGTTCACTGATAATAATTCAATTCAATAATTCAATAATAATTCAATTCAATAATTCAATAATAATTCAAAATGTCAGCGTTACAGTTTCTAAAATGCTTAAGTAAGAACGCAGATCTTTTCAGCCTATAGTGCTCAGGTTTGCTCAATAATCTCAGTTTATATAGCTCTTTGAAAAAGCTTTCATCTGCATTACTGTTTTGTAACATATTTCATGTACTGTATCTGTTCAGTCGCTTTACTTCACATATCTATAATGGACTGGCTACTTGTCTTGGGTCAGCAGCACTGATGCTGATGGGATAGCTTACAGCCATATGTTACACCAAAACTAGATAAAGCACATTTAGGAAATAAATGAATTGATGAACGCTCCCCATACTGTTCATATGTATAAATTGTTACATATGCCTATACCTTTAGGTGTATAAATGCATTTTGGAATAATCTAAAGTTGTTTTTTTCATTTAGATTATTTTTGTCATCTATAATGCCTTATTTTTTTTTTTATATTCTGTGCCCTAATATTTTAAATCCAAGGCAGCTAGTTTACCTTAAATACAGGATATCTAGTACTCCATTCATTTTCAAAATCAGTGAATTTGCTCTGCTCCTTAATGTAATGTGCATGCTAATGAATCCTTGTTGTAACAGAAAACATTCCACGTAATATTTTGTGTTTTAAGTTCAAACAAACTTATGCCATTTTTAATTTGCGTGTTTTCATTTATATTCTGATATTCTGAGCTATATCTGTAAGGCTATAAATAATTTATTTTACCCTCAGTAGGTTGGAAGAAAATGAAGTCAATCCATTTGATAGTTGGACTTTATAATTTCACATTTTTTTGCAGAAAGTGACAAATGGCACAGGCTTTCCATAATACAGATTCCGAGATGTAATAACTCAAAAATGCCAAATGCTAAATAAACCTCACTTGATTAATCAAGGCAAGAAAACAATTCTTTTCCCTGCAGTCCCGGTTTCACAATGAATGTTTGACTCTGTAAATGGTATTTTTTAAGCACACAAGAGTAATTGGCCTAGTGAGCTCCAACCCCGGTTTACAAACTTTACTTAATTAGGGGTAGTTTTTGTCTTTGGCTTCACTAAAATAATGTTTATGTTTGTCAAGGCTAATATAAGTATTATGTTGTCTCAAATAGGTGAAGTCTGTTGTGTATTGTAAATGTTGCCCGGTGGGGCGAATTCTAGTCTATGAATTTTTAACAGGTTCTGACAGAATAACTGATGCAGAAATAGGCCAGACCTTGTGGATCTGCTCTTGACTGCTCCGAAGGGATATAAGAATACAGCAAAAAAGAACAGGATTGTTTATTTACTTTTAAACGTAATGTATTCATTTTGAATAAGTATGGACATGCATACGAAAACATAATTTGGTATTTTGATTATCTGGGGATACCATTTTTGACGTTTTTTTCAAAGGTTCAGATGGTAGTGGTTGTGATAAACATTGGTGGTCATTCTCTTTGCAAATGTCCTTGCGAACATGTATGCATTTCAGAACATGTTATTTCCACTTAAATGACAACAAAACTCATTTTTTTCAGTATGTATAGTTTTTATGTCAGTCATTAGTCATTTTCTCTGTTTGGTGTTGTTTTTATTTTATGTTAGCACAAACATATATCTATATAGCCTGTGGTCCAAAAATGAAGTTAAAACAAATGTATATACAGTTCTTAAAATGGTTAGGTTGTGATATAAGTTGTGCAGTGGTTAGTGCTACAGACTTATGGATCAAGCATTATGGGTTCAAATCGTGTGTACAGGCACAGGTGATCAATGGAAATTAAGTAGAAATTAGAACAATCTAGATGAGAACAGAGCATTCAGCCCAACAAAACTTGCCAGTCCTATCCACTTAATTCTTCCAAAATAACATCTAACAAGTCTAGCTTTAAAAAATCCCAAGGTCCTACTGTCTCCCACACTACTTAGCAACTTATTTTGTGTGTCTTTGGTTCTTACTATAAAAAATAAAATTACTATTTTTTGTACAAAATTTACCCTTAACAAGTTTCCAACTGTGTCCCCGTGTTCTTGATGAACTCATTTTAAAATAACAGTCTTGATCCACTGTACTAATTCCCTTCATAATTTTAAACACTTCAATCATGTCACCTCTTAATCTTCTTATAATTAAACTGAAACGGCTCAGCTGTTTTAATCTTTCCTCATAATTCATTCCCTGTAGCCCTGGATTCAGCCTAGTCGCTCTTCTCTGGACATTTTCTAGTGCTGCTATGTCCTTTTTGTGGCCTGGAGACCAAAACTGCACACAGTACTCCAGATGAGGCCTCACCAGTGAATTATAAACCCTGAGCTTAACCTCCATGCACTTGTACTCTGCACATCAAGGTCCTATATTACCTAACATTCTGTTTGCTTTCTTAATGGCTTCTGAACACTGTCTGGAAGTTGAAAGCACAGAGACCACTATGACTCCTAAATCCTTCTCATAAGGTGTACTTTCGATTTTCAGACCTTGCATTGTGTATTCAAACCTAACATTTTTAACTCCTACATGTAATACTTTACATTTGCTTTCATTAAATTTCACCTGTCAAAAATCTGTCCAAGCCTGCATACTGTCCATACTGTTCAACAGATTCTAGATTATCTCCCAATCCACCTAACTTGGTATTTTCTGCAAACTTAATCAGCTTGTTATTTATTCTCCTATCCAAATCATTTATATATATTAAAAATAGCTATGGCGCTGACCCCTGTGGGACACCAGTCTTAACATCACAAATTAGTTTTAGCCAATTTTGCACCCATCTATTTACACACTACACCCTGATATCCCACTTTCTTAGTTTAATGTCCAACCACTCATGTGGCACCTTATCAAATGCTTTCTGAAATTTAAATCTGTTCCTGTAGCGGCCCACTTCGACAGCCATGGACACTGTGAGAGGGACTTTAAAGTCACAGTGCTTATGGGCAACTTCAGAACACAGCCAGAGAGAGAAAAGAATGGGAAGTTAAACTCATGCTAAAATGTAACACATTGCAACATGGTTTGAATAGAGACAAGAGTTTTATGGCCAGATATGAGGATTGTTTTCATCTCTCAGAATGACACAGACAACCTGACTACAGATCCACATTGCATTGAAAAACTCATTAGAAACTTCAAAAGACTTTGTTGGACAGTTGTCTTATCCAAAGATCTTGACCATACATTGTTCTTCTCTCTTGTTAAATGAACCCTAGCCTGAAAGGGTTACATTTAAGATTTCTCATTTAAAGATTTACCAATGTTGTTTCTTGTCCTAGTATGTGTATATAAACACAGGGAACTCCAGTTTCTGTATTACATCTTGCCTGAAGAAGGGGCCTGAGTTGCCTCGAAAGCTTGCATATTGTAATCTTTTTAGTTAGCCAATAAAAGGTGTCATTTTGCTTGAAATTTAAGATAAATAATATCACATTTATCACTCTGCTCATACCCTTTTGTTGCTTCCTCATAGAATTCCAGCATGTTAGTAAAACATGACCTCCCTCTTCTCAACCCATAAAACTCCTGTATTTGCCATGTGTTGGTCAATGTTTTCGTTAACTCCTTCCATTAATTTACCTGTGATACATGTTAGACTTACTGGCCTATAGTTATTTGGATCTGCCTGATCAGCCTTTTATATTATGGGATAATTTGCCATTTTCCAGTCCTTTGTAGTTTGCGCAGTGACTTCCTAAAAATATGTAAATATTATCTAGGCCTGGTGATTTGTTTCATTTCATTCTATTTAATCTGAGCAGTACTTCTCCCTCTACAATTTCCAAATCACTCAGTACCTCCTAATAGTCTCTTTTTTTACCACTGGGAGGTTATGTACTTTCACATATGAAAACCTAAAAAAAATGTGAGTTTAGGGTATCTGGTAATTCACTGTCAGCATTTTTAAATTCCCCTTTACTATTTCCGATACACTTCTCTTCCTCCTTTAGTGGGTCATCTTTTGCCTTATCTCCAATATTTCTCTCAAACTGCATTGTAGCTTCCCTGATATTCTTTTTAAAGGTTGCCCTCATTCTCTCATATGCCGTACAATTCACATTGTGGTTATTAGTCCTATACACTTTATACAGCTGATGATATGGAGTTTGCATGCTCTCCCCATGCCTGCATCGGGTTTTCACCAAGCACTCTGGGTTTTCTCCCTTGTCCTAAAGGCATATGTGTAAATAAGGCTAATTGTCAATTCTAAATCAGCCCTTGTGTGACCGTATGGGTTTGTGCTTTAGTGGGTTCTGCACTGGACTGGTTTCTTATCCATGATTGTTTCCAGCCTTCTTACCAATTTTGTTGAAATAAGCTTTGACCATCCACAATCTTCAGTTTTATTAGGATGGTTTGAGAATGTGATGTGATGTTAAGTTGTGATGAGTTCAAGCCCAAATAAATATTCTCACTACTGTCTGCAACTGGTGCTTTGACACATTTAACTAAGAGAACTAAAAACAAGTGAACAATGACAATGAAATACATACAGCTTCAGAGATTTCTTATGCTCAAGTTACAAATAAATGCAGTATTCCTCAATATAAATAGTGTTGGACCTGCATATTTTGGAGTGATGTACAGTCTGCAAAAAGTAAGCATAAGACAAATGAATTCTGTTACACTGCCCTAATGTCAAGGAAGCAGAATCGATAAAAATGTCAAACCCTGCTTTCACTGGATTTGCCTCTGACTTTGCAGTACAGTTCATTTGATAGGCACACTGACTTATAAGATAAGAATAGAGAATACAGTAGCTAACATAAAGCTAATTCGACTTTACTGTCTGTCATCACTATTATCAGGAGGAAGATAACCTTGCAAATCCATTGAGTGTTGACGTTCAAGCTAAATTACACCAGTGCATAGATATTGCAAATAACTGCTTTTGGCATTGGCAATGACGTTAAACCAGTGGTTCTCAACCTGTGGGGGGTGCCCTAGGGGGGCGCGAAGTAACAAAAAGGGGGGGCGCGAAGATGAGAAAAAAAGAAAACAGAATCAAAAATATGAAAAAAACATCTGTTGAATCCAAAACAAATTAATTTAAACTACATTCTGATACTAGAACAATAAATATAGAGTTAGATAAATGTTGATAAAAGTTAAGTAGGTATATTAAAATTTGCATCTACCTTTCAAAAAAATGTTAGGGGGGGCGTGATTAAAACTGTTATGAAAACTCGGGTCGCAAATACTTAAAGGTTGAGAAATGCTGCGTTAAACCCATCGCTCACTTGATTATAACACATGGGTACAGATTTCCAGAAAATGGTGAGCTTTGTACAGTAGGTGGTAGCTTTGGAAATATTTAATTCTTGCTGCAACTAGCTTCTTAATTGCAATTGTTGAGGTCTTAATATAGACTGCTAAGAAATTGAATGTGCTTTCTTGAAGTCTAAAGTGACACTCTAGTTTTGTTTCATGAGATGATCAAATAATTCATTTTTTGTGGGCTTTTCAAATTTAGATTGTGTTTCATGGTAAGATATGCCTTGTATTACAGTAATACTGACTAATTCATCTGACATTCCCAGTCTATAGTGATTTTAATAGGAGAGATTACTTGGCAAAAGTGATAATAATTGTATCTTATAAGATTACTGTATTCAAAATTTTGAAACCTAAGATATTTTGGGATTTTGTCTTGCATGGTTAATATGGGCAGAAATAGTGCCTGGTTTTGTTCCATTTACAATGGATACATGGTCTTCTTTAACTTAGTATATACAGCATTGACATTTACATATCCCATGGAATGAATTCATTATATTAAACTCTGTATAAATAAGAGCTTTTTAAAAGAAATGATAAATGAACTTTGTACAATGTCCACTTCCTCTATGTTCTGTCAAAGCGGACCCCTTTAATGAGTTATGTAAGCATTTAAACTGACCAAAGCATGATGTTGCTCCTGTTGTGGTTGCACACAGGGTTTGTAGTGGGTGAAGTGTAGAGGCATATCACATTCTGATCTTCAAGAGGACACCTTAGTTCTTTGCCTCCCCGCAATCCCCCATTTTGTTTGAAGTTCATGTATATACAGTAAGAGTGCTCAACAATCCAATTGTATGTATTTAACGTATCACAATGAATAAGATGAAGCCGACAGAATTGGGAGCACTATGTGTAACCAAGGAGGCTACTTGCTACCTACTTTTTTTTGTCCACTTCACATCTCAGCTCCATGTAGCTTGCCACCTCGTCTCTTTTTACTGTGCAGGACAGCTGCCCTTTTTCGGCAGCCCCATTTCTCAGCTTATACAGTGATGCTGTTTTAATTGTAGCATTCATTTACATAAGTTACACAGCCCATTTCTCAGCATGATGACGGCTGAAGCAAAAAAAGGGAACAGTGCCTAATACCCCACTTACTACAGCTTTTTTCTGCTTATTCTTCTTTTGCTTTCCCTCCATCCTTTCCCACTTCTATGTGGGGTCAATGTGCGTGATGAACCATCTCCAAACTCTTTGGTCCTGAACCTCCTCTCCAGTCAAGCCCTTTGGCCTCCCTCACATTCTCTTCCCTTCTACATGAACATTATCCTGAAGAATTTGTTGATATTGGGTTGAATTTATCCGACACTCGACTTTAACCAGCACCCAAGTCCCTGAAATAGCCATACAGCTAGTTGACAGTAGGTAGCAGGTGTTTTTCTTGGAATGCTGTGTTCTTCTTCCGCCATGCAAAGTGCTTTTTGTTATGACCAAATAACTTAATTTTTGTCTCATCAGTCCAAAGCACTTTGTACCAAAATTAATCTGGCTTGTCTAAATGAGCATTTGCATACAACAAGCAACTCTGTTTGTGGCATGAGTGCAGAAAGGGCTTCTTTCTCATCACCCTGCCATACAGATGTTCTTTATGCTAATTGCGCTGAATTGTAGAACGATGTACAGATACACCATCTGCAGCAAGATGTTCTTGCAGGTCTTTGGAGGTGATCTGTGGGTTGTCTGTAACCATTCTCACAATCCTGCGCATATGCCGCTCCAATATTTTTCTTGGCCTGCCAGACCTGGGTTTAACAGCAACTGTGCCTGTGGCCTTCCATTTCCTGACTGCATTCCTTACAGTTGAAACTGACAGTTTAAACCTCTGAGATAGCTTTTTGTAGCCTTCCCCTAAACCACGATACTGAACAATCTTTGTTTTCAGATCTTTTGAGAGTTGCTTTGATGATCCCATGCTGTCACTCTTCAGAGGAGAGTCAAAGGGAAACACAACTTGCAATTGACCACCTTAAATACCCTTTCTCATGATTGGACACACCTGTCTATGAAGTTCAAGGCTTAATGAGCTAATCCAACCAATGTGATGTTGCAAGTAATCAGTATTGATCAGTTACATGCATTCAAACCAGCAAAATTACAAGGGTACCCAAATTTTTGCACTGCCAGTTTTTCACATTTGATTTAATTTCATACAACTAAATACTGCTTCATTAGAAATCTTTGTTCGGAAAACACCCCACTACGATGTTCCTAGGAAATGAAAGACATATCACTGTTATCTTTTTTGTTGAAAGTAAATTATTATGCAGGCTGAGAGGGGTTCCCAAACTTTTTCATATGACTGTATATATTTGTGTATATGTGTATTTGAAGTACTTTATACCTTTGTTCTTCAAAAGTGCTATTTACATGAACTTTATTAAACTGTATTACTATTTATTCTTTAGAGGAATTGATGAAATAGAAATGTAAAGTGCAATAAGAACTACTTAGAGAACTGATATTGTACATGCTACATATAACATTTGTTAATTCAACCAAGCAAGTGCTAAAATAAAAGGCCACTGACGAAAACAATCAAATAGTCAAACACTAGGAAAAGATTTTCTGGAAACTAATTAAATTTGTACTTAATCATGTAAGTTAGTGGTTGAATTGGAAAAAAGTGTTTTTGTTTAGATCAGCTAAATAATTAAAAGTTTGCTTGCAATTTTCTGTTCACCCACACACCAAACAGGAAGAGCTATATACTGTACATACACATGACATAATGAAAGAGGAAGACAAAAGGCACACAATATGAAGTTGAATTTGTGCGGTTCTTCTTAGCTTTATAAATAAAATGTAAAAAAAGTACTTCACGTGTTAGACTGAATGTTGGCAGATACCACCAAATCCACATCATACTACAGTTTGAATTTCTACTATGAATAAAAGTTGCTAGGAGATTTTTTTAATTTTTTTTAATGCTCATACCATATTTTTTAATGGAGATGCACAAAGTCTAATTATTCAAATGAAAATCTGTGTACAACCTTGGCATATGATAGCATCAAAATGAAGCTTTTTCAATTTAATGATTAGCCTTTCTTTGTGTGATCAAAAGTATAGCATTTCCTCCTTTGGCTTTTCATTGACACAGATATTGTGTGTTTACATGTGAGTGGCCCAGTTATTTGTCTTTGAAACCCTTTCAAGGATTTTGTTGTCTGCGCATGTCTATTTCACTGTTATCCTGTGCATATGCTACCTTCACACATGCTTTCAGCAGCCACAGGTAGAAGAATCCACAAGGTGAATTTCCTGAGGCAAATTCTCAGGCAGTAACATAATGTCAGAATATTTCAAAAATCACTAAATTTAAGTTGATAAGGTGAAGGTACAGCGCTAAGCTCAGCAACACACACAACACAGCACAGCACAACACAGCAACACAATCTTGGGAGCAGTTGGGTAAGGCATAAAAAGTGAAGTGGGTTAAGTAATCTGATTACTTTTTATAAAGTAAGGAGTAACCTACAGCAATACTTATTTATCAGTTACTGAATAATGCTTGCATTATTATTATCCCAGCAGCACTGGGTGTGAAGCAAGAAGCACACGTACTGGTATGCCACTCCTTTGCTGGGTTCAATCGCACAGCCAAGTAGAAAAGAGTGAAACATAAACCTATTAATAAAGTCTCAGTTTAGTTTTAAACCACTATTTGCTATAGATATGTTGAAACAGTGTGGCCGAATGACGCAGCAGTCACTGCTCATACCATAAATCATCGACTCAGGTCGAGCATGTTGTAACAAAGGCGCTATATAGGTGCCTGACCCGACACAGAAAGACACGGAGGCACGTATAAAAACACAAGGACTTTATTTCTTTCTTCGCCCGTGGGCGCACGTCTTCCCCGTGACCCACAGGCAATACACAGTCCCAAACCACAACCACTAAAGCACAACACACTCTTCTTCCTCTACCACCACTCCTCCACAAGCGTAATCCTCCCCCTCCTCCTCCCGACCCTGGCTCCTCGAGTGGTGGTGGTTGGCCCTTTTTATAACCCACCCGGAAGTGTTCCAGGTGCTTGACCACCTGGTCCTAATTGCACCTCCGGGTGGGGCTGAAGATTCGTCCAGCCAGGCTGCTGAGTCCATGCAGCTCCCCCTAGCGGCCATCTGAGCCCCCAACCAGGCTGTGGAGGACTCCATCTCCCATGGAGCTCTGCGGGTGGTTGGGGAATCACCGTCAGCCATGGAGGCTGCGACCAAGCGTCCTGGGGGAGGTACTGGACTGCCCATGGTGGCTCCCCCGGAACATAAGCAGCAGGGGCGTCCCTGCCAGGCATGGGACCCGGCTGTCCTTCACAATGTGAATGGGGGATGAATGTTATTTAGTTAACAGTACATGAAGAACTAAGCATATTTATGAAGCACAAGAAAATTAGCACAGGCTTCATGCTTGTTTTCGGAATTATGGCGGCCAATGATGACGTATAACTCTTTTTTATGCATTTTAATGACGCTGGAGCATTTTACCAAAGGAGAACTCCAGAAGCATGCTTGTGTAAGTAAATGGAAGTTTTCAAGAAGTCAGGTTTCTACCTTAACTGAATTACTGACCTTATCCTGGTTTTGTGTGTGCATGTAAACACCTTCATTGCTGTTGATATTAGATACATCCCTATTAACTCCAAACAGCAAAACATAGATCTCCCATTATGGAGTACTGGTTAGTATCAACCAACTGCAAGTACTGAAGTTAGAATAAAACGGCATAACAGAGTCTTAAGAAACCTTGGGCAGCTTCTAAAAATGTTTAAATGCTGACATACAGTATCTGGAGAAGGTAAAGTTATCGTAGAAAAATATTTTAGCATTAATCATTATGTTAAATGACAATAGTTTGCAAACTGATGCAATGTAACACAATGAAGTTTCTACCTGTACACAGACTTACTTAAAAATTATTGTATACAGCAACAATACATTTCATGTGTAATATTCAAAAGAACCCCCATATTGGGTCAAAACAATTCCATCCTTTTCTTACCTCAGTTGATGTCATATGAATGTACATAAACAATAAAGTACAGGTTGAAATAGTAATGCTAATTATGTTAGGCTAAACAGGAGAAAACGTTCATTATCAACATAAGAACTTTGCTGCTTGTATGAAGTTTATGTAAGACCACCTGCTCTGTTTATAGACTAGGCTAAGATTAAACTATATGAGCACAATAAAATATATAATGTTGAATACATAGCAAAACCTACTAAAATAATGTTATCCCTTCTGTTAAGAAGAGAGTAGGGGGATTCAAAGTCTGTGGCTTCTTTGGTGTTTATGGACCTGGAAGGCTCACCATCAATAACAAAAATGGCAAATTATTCCAACAAAAATTGGAATAGACCATCCAGCATTACACTAAGCCTTAACACTTCTGCCAATATATTGTGAGGAAAAAGTCTTATGTCAAGAGTCAAAACACCAGACTTAAACTCAAAGAAGACTTGTGAAGCATTGGGAGACATTTTGCAAGGTAGATCAAACACAAACTCCGCTAAGATATTTAGCAATTTTTTTAGGTGACTGGATTCTTATGTATTTCTTTTTTACAACTATAGGGCTTTGCCACCTACTCGCTTTGCTTGCCAACCCCCGTTTTTGTTTTTCCGGATACACACTTTTTAAGATTTTTTCTTTCTTTAAATTGTTGCTATTTCATTAGTTTCACTTTTTTTCAGAACTTTAAAAAAAATATTTGAAATCTTTCGAGTCCCAAAGTGCTGAATCTTTTTAATGAGGTCAGTGAGACATGTGTTTAATGACTTTGTACCATAATTCAGGATAGCTTTCTCTGTTTAGAATTTCAGCACAGACAAAACAATCTACATCATCAGCAGTTAATAATTTTTTTGTAAAGTAACCAATAAATGCATGTGAGGTAAACTCCGTTTTTGAAATTCTCTGACTTAAACTTCAAAGCCTTACAATATTTACATACTTCTGACATATTCTCTATTCACCTTTTGGTTATTTCTCCGAGTAATAATTTCTCTTTCTTTGCACTAATGCGATGTTTACTTTCTTTTTTTTTGACACTGTCGTTTTTTTCTGCTTTCATACTCTGTATCTTGCTTTACATGTGTTTCGCGCCTATGTTTTTTTTGAGTCTTTTGAATTCCAGTTTTCATTATCTCTAACCTGCTCTGCATATGTTTGGCCCCCTTGTTTTTTAACCTTTTTATGATGTTTTACTTTGTTTTCTACTCTGTCTTTTATTTCTGACCTGGCTTTATCCTGCTTTTTTTTTAATGACACCTGGTCCGTGGTGATTATTTTCCCTTTTTTGATGTAATAATTTCCATTTTTTGCGCTCCTGCGATCTTTACTTTCTTTTTTTTAATATTTTCTAATTTTCCTACTTTCATATTCTTTAACTTTCTCCACATGTGTATCGCGCCAACTTTTTTTTTTTTTGAGCCTTTCGAATTCCACTGCGTTCATAATCTCTAGCTTGCTCTGCATGTGTATAGCACCAATGTCCCAATTGGATATGCTTTTTTTTCAATTCCACTTGTTCTGGGCTGATAATTACTTTCCTTATTTTCTGAATTTGCACCTAGATTATTCTTTTTCTTTTTTGTCTCTCAGGCGCTTTTGAGTCTCTTTTCTCTGTGCTGCTTTCTTCTTCGCTTTGTCGTCGATGTTTCATTTATAACGTATTGTCCTTATATGCTTTATATGCACTGAGAGCCCTGGATCTGTGTGTGCTCAAAACCAAAACACAACTGAGTGTGTTGCTGGCTGCCCTTGCTCTTGCTTATTTATAAGTAGGGCGTGTCTTGCAAGAATCTCATGTTCTACGTCATCGCGAGACGGTCCTGGGTCAATCTCTTGGCACAAAGATTCATGTTTAAGGTCCCTTTGAGACACTCCATGGCCAATCTCTCTAGTCTCGCGGGTCTTTTAAGTGTCTTCCGTGATCTTAACATGAAGATCCTGTATCGTTGCCCTACTGCTTCTCTCCAGGATTTTTTTTTATAATAGGGAGATATGTATCATTCAATGTGTACTGTATATATACCATTGGCACATACCATTCCTTGTAAAAAAGTTGCCTAGCATTTGATTTTAAATACAGGTAAAATTCCGTTACAATGAATATCTTTACAACAAAATTTTCATTACAGTGAAGTATTTTTATGGTCGCGACAGTTTCCCCATATGACACCAGTCTATAGAAATCTTGTTACTACAAAGTACATTCAGCAGATACAGTGGAACCTCGGTTCACAACCATAATTCATTCCAAAACTCTGGTCGTAAACCAATTTGGTCGTGAACCGAAGTAATTTCCTTCATAGGATTGTATAAAAATACAATTAATCCGTTCCAGACCGTACGAACTCTATGTAAATATATTTTTTTAAAGAGTTTTAAGCACAAATATAGTTAACTAGCAAAATACCCACGCTTCGCAGCGGAGAAGAAGTGTGTTAAAGAAGTTATGAAAAAGAAAAGGAAACATTTTAAAAATAACATAACATTTGCTTTCTATTCGTTTGCATAAGATCCAAAATCTTGTTTATACCTCGTGTCTTCTCATTAAACTTGTATCTCGTGAATATCGTATTTGTCGTAGGCATGACAAACACCAGCAGCAGTGTGTCTATAAACTTAATTTAAACTTACAGTTTACACCGTGCTTTTTTTCCGCAGTAGCTGCACTTATGAATATGCTTGTATGAGTCACTCAGTTCATATTCTTTTGCTGCCTTCTCAGTTGTGTAATGCGTTTTTTGTTCAGCGCTCTTTGGAGCTCTTCCTTGTTCTCTACATACTGCGTTTACAGTCAGTTCACGTGAGCCGCTCTCTTGTGTGATCTTGCGATGTTCACGGCTTTATTTAATGTTAGCTAAGACCCGGCACTTAAAAGTTTCTCTCGCACTTTCGCTGAGTTTGTGCCAAACACTAGACCATCTCATTTTCTGTTTGCATAAGCACAGTCCTTCACCTGCAAATATTTACCTTATATGGGCAGGCATTCAATTACGTGGGAGGAGTGATGATGCAGGACGCAACTCCGCCTCACACGGCAACCGAGCTGCAGGCTATGGCCGTATATATGGTCGAAAGTAGGTTTCAGTTATGACCGTTACGCATAGAATTTCTAAATGAAACCTGCCTAACTTTAGTAAGTAAGCTGTAAGGAATGAGCCTGCCAAATTTCAGCCTTCCACCTACACGGGAAGTTGGAGAATTAGTGATGAGTCAGTGAGTGAGTGAGTGAGTGAGTCAGTCAGTAAGTGAAGGCTTTGCCTTTTATTAGTATAGATTATAACATAGAATGCACAGCGTAATATTAAACTAAATGTAAAAACATTGAATAACACTGAGAAAACCTTGAACAACAGAGAAAACTAAAACTGCAAGAGTTTGTGCTATAGCGCTATGAACCGGTCGCTAAAAACACTTTTTTTAATGAGTTTTAAGTACAGGTAAAAAAATGAACATTTGGAAAATCCGTAATTTAATAAACCACCAAGAAAAGTAACATTGCAACAATGCATGCTACGAACCAATCTCTGTAAACAGAAGTGAAGTGGAGGTTAAAATCCAATAGAAAAAAGTCTTCATTAAATACAACGAGGTTAAAACAATGCTTGGATCTGTCTCTTTAAAAACAAGCCTGGTGCATTCTTTAACTGCCTTCTCGGCCTTGTGCTCCAGCCGTCTGTCTCTCACGTGTGTGTTTCTCTCTCTTTCGGGCGCATGTGTGTGTGTGTCTCTCTAGCGCACGTGTGTGCGTGTGTGTGTGTGTCTCTCTCTCTCTTGCTGCAGAGGGAATGCACAGGGAGAGACTGAACACGTGCGGAAATCATCAGCGCTCACAAACCGAAAGGGAGTCTTTCTTGTTCATATACCGAGTCTGTGGTCATGAACAGATGCAAAAGTTTGGTGAACAATTTGGTCGTAAACCAATTTGTACGTGTTCCGAGATGTTCGTGAACCGAGGTTCCACTGTACTTTCATTACAATGAAGTGCCCAAAAGACCTTGAAATGCCTGAATGAATCATCCACAGAGCAGCTAGTTCTGTGGCCGCAGTTCAGTTGTGCACAACGATCCCCAAACAGAAACATTGTAAAAAACATTTTCTTTGAACTTTCCTCATACTATTTTTTTTGCTGTTTTTTTTTTTCTTGTGGTTTTCAGTAATACTTTTTGCTTATTGCTTATCAACATTTGAAAAACATCCACTGGAATTTAGTTCATTGTCACCCTCCTGTAGGAATGGCAGACACGAAAAAACAATAACAGTTCATATTAGAAAAAAAAAACTTTCAATTTTTGCAGCTCTTGAATGTGGCAAAAAGAAAAAAGACGTTGCCAGTGAATTCGGAATTCCGCCATTGACACTGTCAACTTTCTTGAGAAAATCTCAGGTTGCAAATGTATGCAAACTGCTGCATTTGAAGATGCAGAAAAAGTCATTTTTATGTGGTTCAGTGATGCTCTTACAAGAAACACTCCTATTAATGTGGCACTCATTCAAGAAAATGTGAGGTTTTGAGACCTCCCCCAAGTGGACAATATGCCGAAGAGTGTCACGAAGTGCGATTACCGCGTCTGTGGAAGACTGTTTATCTGTTGCCAGGGCAACAGCAGGCCCACAGCTCTGCTGCGGCTCAGCACTGTAGCAAACAGAAAAGATGTTGATGGGTGATGCAAGGAATATTGTAAATGCAGGTAACAGGATTACTTGGCCACTACCTGGTCACAACCCTTTCTGACTGCTCTGTCTGTGTATAGGAGAGTGGCAGATCACACAACAGTAAATAACCCTGCTGTTCCTGTTTCAAGCTGAATAAAGCTTGTTTTGTTAAAGTACTGAGACTCAGCCTCATGTTTTGGGGTGTAAGACAGGGACTTATAGCGTGCCCACAGTATTTTATGATTTGCTTCTGTGGCGCTTCACTGCAGTGCTGTGAGCCTGCTGTTGCCCTGCCCCGGCAATGGACAAACAATCTTCCACAGACGCAGCAATCGCGCTTCGGGAAGCACTTCATCGTGATGTTCCCGTTGGGTGGTGGTGATCCCAAAAGAGTTCAGAAACCTCACAATATGAAGAAGAAGAAAATGATGATTCGGCTTCTGACTGATAACTGTGCTGCCCACAACATGCTTCCACATTTAGATAATGTTTGCGTTGAACAGTGCTTCAGCCATTGGGTTTGGGCATCATTCGCACCCTGAAAGTGTATTATCGCAAGGAAATGCTGAGAAAAATTTTCGTCAGCATAACTTGTAGACAGGAGAAGTTTAAAATTAACGCAAAAGAAGCTGTTGAAATGATTGCAAATGCCTGGACGCAAGTTAAAGAAAGCACTATAGTGACAAATACAGAATCTCATTAGAACAAAATTTTCATTACAACAAAATATTTTTTAGGTCCCTGGCAGTTCGTTTTAACGGAATTTTACCTGTATATGTAACTCTAAGCTTTAACAAAGGATCACAAGTTTCAAACCAGTATGGTATACACACAAGTTCAGGGCAGCTCAACAGAACTTTCTACTCACTGAAATTGTAAAATGAGCTTTTTTTCAAGAAAGTCTTGATGTTTATGCTCATACATACTATATGAAAGATCGAGTGATTTCATCTAAATGTTTTTTTTTCCACTTATTAAATACAAGTTGGATTACCTGTTCTAGAAAGGTAATAGAATAAATTTCAATAAACAAATTCCCTGTATGTACTTTCAGTGCCTTTCCTCAGTGTCCTCATTTGCCTGAACCTCACTTGACCAGCACTCCCATAAAAAACTTTGTCATTTTGAGAGACTTTGCTCGCCTCCTGTCTGATTTTGTACTTCTTCCCCATTGCTGAAGGCAACTCCCAGAGGGCCTCCTACACCTTTATTCTTCCTCATGTGTCTCACACTTGCATTTCCTTTTTTGATTGTGTTGCCAAAGCCGAACTAACCAAACACACCAAAGCCAAACTGACCAATCAAATTGCTCTGATGGACCAGACACACATCCAGGCTTTAGTTTTTTATTAAGTAGTTTATGTCTTGAGTTAACACTATTTGAATAAAAAAAAAAGCTTCATTTTGTGTGTTTCACATTTGAGACACAAGCATTCAACTGGAATTATTATATCTTGGGCTCTGCTCTGGTGTTCACATCTCTGTTATAGATTTGGTATTATATGGTCATTCTTGGGTGTGAGCGTTTAGATATTCAATGTCAGCCATTACTTTACCTTGCCCTGTGATTTGATTGGAAAACAAAAATTCTACCTGAATTTCCTGTTCTTCAACCTATTCAATATTTTCCAAAATGTATAGAAATGATTGCCTTTGCCCTTCTTTTGTTTGGATATATATGAGCTCTGGTTTCTGTTTCCTGGGCAATACAATACACATTTAATAAGCTGCACTGACCTGACCCTGCCAGATCTAGATTTGTGAATCCTATTCCTGTACAAGAAGGCCTGGAATAGCTTTTGAGGTCAAACAATTATTTATTATTTTTCATTACATATTTTCTTTCTTTCTTTCTGTCTCAGTGACCTGAATTCGAATGATTGTTTGTTTTGCATTGTGACAGTTTTGATAACTAAAAGCATTTTTTCTTATATTCCTTGAATCTTTAAAGGTGATTGAAACTAAGAACAGTTTTATGACCCAAGGTAAAAGAAAAACGCAAAGTAACTAGAAAACATCCTCTAATCAGTTTTATAACATAAAACAAAGACATGTAAAGGTGGCTAGTTGTCTTTAAATAGTATAATTTAAATATGAATAATACATTTTTATGCATTTTATATTGTAGTATACAGTAATTTTAGTTTTGTGCAACTAAGTTTAGGTAACTGGTAATGTTACAATGCTGAGAAACAAAATTAGCTGCCATTTAAAAATAGACCTGCTATCTTTAAAAATAAAAAAAAAATCTTTTAAAAATGTATATGTTGGATAGATAGATAGATAGATAGATAGATAGATAGATAGATAGATAGAT
>JANRMT010062790.1:57030294-57073132 GCA_026402145.1 Polypterus bichir lapradei | reverse complement strand
ATCTATCTATCTATCTATCTATCTATCTATCTATCTATCTATCTATCAGCATTGTGATGAAATTGTAATATATTCTGGAACAAATAAGGCTGAAAGAATGGTTAGACAATGTATACTGTCCAAGAATGTGCCTAGTCAATTAGACAATCATGGACATAGAAACAGCCCGAGCAGCACTGGGCACAAAGCAGGAACAAACCCTGATTGGGTGTCAAGTTCATCAAAAGACAGCCCCACACCTGAATGGCTCAGAGTTGACATTTGTAGCTGGGAATGATCTGTAAGAATATAGTGGATATAATAAAAGTTTTAAGACATTAGCTTGAGAAACATGATCTGCTGAGGTTATAATTTCTGAGGCAAAATCCCAAAATGCAAATTCATGTATCTAGTATTGGTCACTGCCCCACCACCAATTGTGTAGAGTGTAGCTCTGCTACAACTAAAACTGTCAGAATGGTGCCAGTTCCATCCAGAGGACAAATAAAATCTAATCCGTTTTTTTCAGGGCATGACAAATCTATCCATTTTTTCAATCAGCTTTTTCCAATAATGGGTGACAGGATGATAAAAACAAATCCTAGCACAAGGTGAAAAGAAAGCCAAAATCGGACTCCAATCGATTTTAAGGTATAGGCACATAAATACGTGGTTCACATGTTTTAACTAGAGGAATAAGGCTGAAGAGTCCGGGTGCAAACTGCCTGGTTACACTAGACTAGCTTTGATTCTGTGTAATTCCATCACACATTGCTAACTCAGGAGATTCCATTTAAGTAAAAAATCAAAAGCATCTGTCACTCTTCTGCATTGGCTGACATGCCACAAATCATTTCTCCTGAGGACCTAGCAGATGCCAGCAAAAATGCTCTCAACACAACCTTCAACCACATAAAAACATTTTTCCAGTTTAAACATTAACATGCTTGAGCTATACTTTTCTTGCTGCTTATTAACTCTAAAAAATCATTTGAAGACTAAAAAGATTGAAAACATGACAATTTGGCTTTGATTATGGAAATGAAAGGCAGTAAATGTCTGACATTTAAGACACACTCCCACAGAGTGGGTCATACAAATAATCTGAAAATGGAGCTTTTTCGATTATAACAGTTGGGTGACACCTATTTTTTGTGTGAGATGGTGGCACAGTGGTTAGCTATTGTCTGTGTGGAAATAACACTAACAAATGTGTAGATTTTTCTAAGGCTATTTCAACAGCTGACAGCCCCACAACAACATATAAGTTTGGTTAATTAGACACTTCAGACTGGCACACTGTGTCTCTGGGTGGGTGCGCCAGTCCGCCCTGTGATTGACTGGCACCTTATCATGAGTTTCCTCCTGTCTTATATCTGATTCTACTGGGGTAGGTTCTCTAACTCTATATATTTTTTGGTTATCTTTAATAGTTAAAAGAAACTTTCAACAATAAAATGTAAAGAAGTGAAGAATTACATCAACTGCTGCCATCTGCATGTCACTACTGCATATCAGTGCTAATAGCAAAACCACTTCTGCTAATACAATTATATATTCACAACTATATACGGTGCACATGCAATTTAATTAATCCTTACATTGCTAAATAGTTCTGATAAGCACACATTTTGTTTGAATGTTCAGCATTTTATTAATGAAGGTCAGTCTACCTTGTTAGGAAATGGCCAAGTCATGAAAATGCTGCCAAATTATCTGTGAATAAAATGCTGTTATCAGTCATCTCAATGGTGGTGCACAGGAAGAAAAATGTCGTAATCTTTGTGAAATTAATTTAACTGAGTTTGACACTGGGGCTGTAAGAGTTTTTAAATATCTGAGAGTATAAATATAAAACAGTAGAAAGTAAAAAAAAATGACACTGAGGCCAAATTATCCAGAGCAGTTGAAAGAGAGAGGAATAATGTATTTCCTTAAAAAGTGACATGCACACGGTCAGGTATAATGGAAATAATGAAACCCTGAAACACCAGTTATGCTGAAAATGTAAACTCGAAGTTATGTTCTCCTTGTGTTTGTGTAAAATTTCTGGAACGTAGGTTTGTTGTCATTTATGGATGGACAAGCAAAACAGGACCTGCACAACATCGAGTCAGGTGAACCTATAGGGGTGAGGACTAAGAGGAACTGGAAGGCAGTTAAAGCAGTAAACCAAACTGAGGCCCAGCCCCAGCATAATGTCCTGGTGAGAAGTGTACCGAGTGGTACTCGGGAGCAGGATGGCAGCACATTACAATACTGCTCCTGGAAAGATAAAGAGGAATCAGGTCCTGGACAAAGTATAAGTGGGCATTGAAGAAGAAAGGAGTACTAGAGCAGTGGCCATAAAGCAGCAAGAAATATTCATGAGTGGAAGATTTCCTGGGTGGACATCTGGAGAGTTGATCCTTATAGGATCAAATTTTAAGTTGGGGAATATGTGATGACTTTCCATATCCTTCAAACCTGTTTTTATAGTCACATCTGCCTTTCACTTATACCACAGTAAGGGAGCTTTGGAACACATTCTAAGCTGCTGCCCCAAGGCATTATAATGATGGGCATTACCACTGATGGAACAGCCAGTAGGAATGTCCGCTCATCCATTAATGCAGTTGTTTTTGTCAAGGAGGGAGAGAAGCGAAGTCCGACAATTAAATGTTATACTAATGGTCTGTTACGTAGAGCATGGAACTGGATGATGGCAACTGATGATATCATTTCACATTATCACGACAACGGTGAGATTAGATTTAATTTTTGTTTCTGGAGCCACCAAACATCTCATTTTGTTTGAGCTCACTTAGCCTTAGTAGGTGAAGTTAGAAAAGGAGAAAGAAATGAAAATACTAGGAGCTGGTTGAGGGCTGCCAAAGGCAGGGTTAGAGAATGAGGTGCTTTCCAGCAGAGGTGGGTTCCAGTGGGTTTGTAGGACAATCTGGGAATAAAACCTATGGAAAGCTTGGAATCACCAGGTTAGGCAGGGAAAGACCCATTATGAGCAACTTGAAGCCTGCAGAAAGAGCCTCCAGGTGGCTCTTTCTGTTGAGACTAGAATATTGACATAGTGGACACAGTCTGAGACTTGGTCAGGATCAGTTGAATCACCTTGAGGAGGATGTATGATAGTTTGAAAAGATTCAAACATCCGATGACTTCAGGAGATATCACTGATGACATGTCCAAGTTAGTGTATCAAAGGATGTACAGTATCTTAGAAATTATGCACCAGTCCAGCTAAGACTCCTCTTTCAACCTATCACTATGGGAAGAAACCCTCCTAAATATTAGCCAAACACTGCAAACATTACCAAAGATGGAACCCTAACAAGATCCGGGCTAAGGTTCAAGTAGTGAAAGGTGCCGTGATCTGTAAGAGACACCATAGTACCTCCAAAGCCCAGACACAACCGTACAGACACAAGTCCTAGGTTCAAATACAAGGTTTTAATACAATAAAGTATCTTCACCAGTTGCACAAACACAATTCCATATAATTCTTGTCTCAAGTCTTCTTTTCCTTTAATTTCTTTCTTCTCCACTCCACCAAGGTGAGCTTTGTCTATCATCCACTCCTGATTCCAACTAGATGAGGTGGAGTGACTCTTTTTATCTAAAACCCAGGAGAACATCTGATGGAAGGACACAGTTTGTTGGAAGGTCAGATGTGAGTCCTATGTAGTAGGGATTTCAGCTTCCTGCAGCACCCCCCAAACCCAATTGGTACTCCCAGAACCCAACAGGACTCCAATTCCCAGCATGTCCTCTGGGTATCCAAATGGGCACCACAGTCCAGGGGCACACCAATCTAGCATATTGAGGGAGACAGTATTTAAAATCTGATGTCTTCCCAGGTTCTTCCATTGCACTGGCCTCCCAGCTAGACAAGGATCCTTGTTCCCTGTCCCATGCACCCCATTCATTACTGTGTAAATTTATTTCCTGAACCATTTTGTCACCCTGGGATAATCATTAATAATAAAATGTATTTAGTTGCCAAAAATATGCAATTTGTTATCATTGGCTAAAAATGCCAAAAAAATATTGATTTCTGATCTTAAATCATGTTTTTCATTTTACTTTCTTGCAAGCTCATGTCTCTCTTTCGCAAGAAAATTATTTCAGAGCTGAGTAGTTCTACCCCATCCAATTACTGTGTCATCTTTCTTTCTTTCGCCTTAAAATTGCTTACAGCATTAAAACAGAGAGTAAGTGGGTAATGCAACACACCGCATCTAATGCGTCATATTATATTATTTGCACTCATAATATTATATGTGCCAAATCACTTTCTCTCTTGCTGCTGCTCTGTGATAAAAGGCATATGTGAACTGAAATATTTCCCACATACAGAGGAAAGCAATTGAAACTCTAAGAAGTGAATTACATTCTTCTTGGTCACTGGGGGTAAATATGTTGTTATTTGATGCCTCAGCAAAGAAAAACTTAAAATCAGGTTGTGAGAGTTTCTAAGTGTGCCTGCAGGCAGTGCTTGAAATTGCCAAGTGCTTGTACAATGTCTGCTGATACATTTGATAGTATGAGCAATTTTTATTATTGGGAACCTCTGTCTATATTGCATTCTTTATGCTATCTGCTGTATATGTCTTCGAAACTTCACTAACTTTAGTTGGTGGACATCTTCTTTTAAGTTTAAAGCAACTTCAGACTCTCTTAGTTTTGATGTTAGATTTCTTTCTGGGAAGCAGTGTGACCGAGCTGAGACGTGTTTGTGAGTCTACAGTACACTTTGATGGAGAGGTGTAGTTCTGCTTTGTGTCTGTTGCTATTTGGATATGCCCCAGTGTCCCTCAAGCCTAAGTGGGTTCAAAAGTACTATTCTGTAACTACTCATTCCAGGCAGTTATTAATTAATTAATGAATAAATGATACCCACTTGGGCCACTCATGGAGGGCTACAAATAAGCAGACTTTGTAAAGGGTGGTGCATTACATTGGAAGTCTGCTCTCTCCCCAGTGTAGGTGAAGACCACCTAAGCCCTTGAAGGTATAAAATCCTTCCTGTCACTTCCATACATGCCTCTAAAACATTGATATCCTCCAAAACCCACTGAGAGTCTGATATTCAAGGAGAACAAAATACGGCCTGTAGGCTGCTTCTGGCACACGGTATGAGTGCAAGTAGCCTGCAGTCTTCTCATAAACATTGTGGCTCTTGCAAGGTGTTCCTACACAGACAATGCAACAGTTGGTGTAAGCATAATAAGATCCCATGCGGTGTCATTAAAAATAATTAAATAAACCAAGCTTTTACTGTACAAATAGAGACAGTCTGTAGCACTGACGCATACAGGGTTAAGAGTTTATTGTTTCAACTGCTTGCTTGCCTATTTGTCTTATCTGTCCATTTTTATAAATTTGAGTTTTTGCTTGGCTAAGTTTACTAGCAAGAGATTTGGTTGGCAGCAGCACCCCTGAAAATGGAACATCAGGTGTGACCCCAGGTCTGTGCACAAGTCAATACAAAGAGTACCATTTACAAATGTGAAGCAAGGAGGTTAGATGAAGAAAGGTGTTCAAGTTGCTGATGCACCAAAATGGGTTATTCCAGTACTTCAGCTTGTGTGTTTAGTGAGATGAGGAGTTAAATGCACCTCCTGTCAGCAGCATCCCAACTGTTCCTTCAGGCAACGTGTGTGTTTTTCAAACCCTTCATTGCCGAGTCACAAGAGGAGCATATTTATGGGTCTCCTGGTGAGCTCATTTCAGTTTTGGTACAGAGTTCATTTCCTTTTCTTCATTCTTCAAACTTTACAATAATCTGAGTCAACGGAAACACTCAACATCTGTTCATTTTCCACATTTTAAGGAGCATTGACCAGAAGGAATTGTGTATTTTGCCAGGTGTGGAGCTCCAATTGTCATCCTTCACCATAACCTTGAAGCACACTTCCAGAAATTTAGGTGCAGCAAGACAGATTTTTGACATTTTTTTTTCTTCTCCATATGTTGTTAAGATGGTCAATGTTCCACACGTTTTCAGTGCAATAGTGAACATTTGTTTATGACTCTATCATTGCTTGAATTGTACAGACAGTGCATTCCTCAGGATGGCTTTCTAAGACTTTGTAAGCATGCTATGCGCTTGCCATTATTACTTGATAGCTCCTACACTTGTAAAGCAGGTCTGCTCACAAAAGAAAATTTATAAAAGCAACTACAGAAATCTACAAACAGATAGAGATGTTTGCAGTTAATTGTTGTGATGTCCAGCATCTCAGTATATATTAACAGCTTGTGCAGAAGCAGGCAGCTTCATGTTTATGGCTAGGACAGTTTCATAATAGAATGTATCTTTTGTTGGTTTTGGAGTATTGTTCTAATATCTCATAATACACTTTTTTACAATTAAACCATTTCTGGGAGTAACTATTTTTCCAAATAATGTTTCTCATGAACACGTGTGCTAGATTGCTTAGGTTCACAGGTACACCAGAATTTTATTTGGCCCTCTGTATGGCTCATCATTGACAATTTGCTTACAACAAAAACAATTTCCTTCCCCATGCTCTAAGATATCAAGGGATCAAGTTCTTCTTGAAAAAGAAAAAGAACAGAAAAACAGAGAGGGGAGAATGTGTGAAGGAATCTGTAGAATGAGCAATCATCTGTCAACTAGGAACTGTAACTTGGTTGCTTTTATTTACGTCCCCTTACCCATTAACCTAAAATAACTATGTCATTCAGCCTAGTTTTTATTTAAAAGTAATAATTTATGCATTTTTAGATGTGAGAAGCATACTTCTAATAGTGTATAGTCACAAATAATAATAATAATAATAATAATAATAATAATAATAATAATGCAGGAAAAACAGCAATAAGAAATAATCTGAATTACAGTATAGACCTCCTTAGAAGAAATTCAGTGGTCCTGTCTAGTGCTGAAGGGGGTGAAAAATATAATTTGATAAAACAAAAATTCTGAGGCCTCAGATTAATAGTTCTGGAAAATATTAAACAGCTGGTAATTCTAGTACAAGGAGGGTCTACTGTGACTATTAACCTTTAAACATGTTTCTCCAGTTTTCAGTGTGAAATGTAATAAACATTGCCTTTATATGATAGTATTTCAATACTTTTTTTGTATAATATAGCAGTAAAATCTCCAAGAGGAAGCAAAATCTTTGATATATTGTGGAAAAAATTGTTGATCTTACAGCTGTCTATGCTGCAATAATCCATAAATCTTAATATATTCCTTAGAAACTTTAGAAGGGATGCAGTGACAAAACAAAGTCAATTCTTGATTGAATAATGCAAAGAACTTCAAAGACGGTACTGAACTTGCTTAGTGTCCATCAAGTGTATGGCAGATGTGATATAAATTGCTAAAAGAAGTGGATGAAATTTTACTTCTGTTACTTATTCTATTGTTTGGATATTGGACAGTGCATGGCAAACCCAGAAAAGATAATAAGGTTGTAGGCCAGAGTGGGGATGTGTGTGGCAGGGGTTTCACGTCATAAATAGTAACGATAACAGTCTGACCGGTCCTAGAGGAATGTCTGAACCAGTTTCTGTTTTTCTTTGATTGGCGTCTATAATTCTCACAAAAGAGCACTAAGATACAGAATAAAATGGTTAGTATTAAGGATAGGAAAATCTGATACAATGGGATTGGAGACAATGTTGATGCTGTCAACCCTTGAGATTTTTCATAAAAAATCCATTTCTATACAAATCCTTTCTAAAGAAGGATCAGGTCCACTGTGGAATATTACAATGTCCTGAGAGACAAGATGCTGGTGTTTAATTATAGCCATAATTACATCTAAAACAGAGAAAGTCTGGCAAGGCCTATGTGAAAGCAGTTGCAAACAATGTAGATTAGCTGGTTGCTTGAAAAATCACAAGTGGATTTGCCCAAAAAAATCTCATGAAAGGATCAGTGTAAATTTATTAAATTATGATCCACCTAGCAGCACCACCCAGCATTGCCCAGGTGAATAAATTAAGGCAGAACTTTCTAACTTCTTTAAATAGCGTTTCTTTAAAAAAAAGTATACCCTCCTAGAGACAAATTAATTTACTTCAGGGCACAGAATCTGGTTTTACAATTCACTATAATATAAAGGACCCCAGGGTCCAAATTTTGGGTCCAAGAGTAGCTTTGTGTTTAATGAAAACATAATATTTTCTTCAAAACTGATCGATGAGCAACATGTTTCATTCTGGCAACGGACCTCCACCAAGAGATATAGGTATGAAGAGATTTTCTTCATAAAGTCTTTGGGTTATGATGTGTTATGTGAGCCTGTATGTCACTCATTTTTTTCTGAGCATAATAATGTTTTCTTGGTGCTTTGCTAATTTTTTACTTTCATTTTTAAGGAGAACCCAATTGATTCAAATTGAGAATTGCAGTTTTATTTCCAATGTCATATTGTCATTTTGTTGCCATGATGTGACATTCGGTTGCTATAGGTGTGTCCTAGAAATCACACCATGTGATGATATTTAAAATAGTACCGTGTGGCCCTCATTGTCCACGACTGTGGCTAAGGGGTAATGCAATCTAACTTTCTTTCATTTTGATGTGGTTTTGAAAATTAGCCGTTTTCTTTTGACTTTGATTCTTGTTTAGTGATTGGGGGTTTGGCAATCAGCATTTTTCAAATTAACATCATACTTGGAAAGCAGTTCTGTTTAGTGGTTAGAATTAGGTATCTTTTGTTTTTGGTTTCCCCCTTTTCCTGTAATCCCCACTACTTCCTTTGGATATTTTCAGAATCTCTCTTGGTCAGCATGTGTGTTTTGTATTTAACTTGTGTATACCAACAATACCAAGCAATATCAAGTGTATCATTTCCAAAGACATCTACTGTACAGAAGTGGAAGTGCCCACAGCCATCCCATTACAAACCTAGGTTGAAGTGCAAACCTGGATTAACTAGTAGGAACGAAAGCATGGCAAGCAGTTTTATTAACCATTGCAATTCAAGTATCCAGTCAAAACACATACAAAGATAAAAGCCTAAGAAGACAAATTGAAAAGTGAAGTAAAGATACCAAGAGCAAATTACAAAAACAGAATCCAAATTTGAGGGCACTTCCATAGAGACTTTTGCAAAGGTAATTCTACAGTGAAAGTTCCCACGTTTAGTCCAATTGCCCATTCCATCATGTGACCAAAGTATAATTATTGTTGTCTAGCAACAGACACCGATATGAAGGCCAAGGATGACGATCAGGTAAAATGAGGGAGTAAAAGCCCTTTAGAGTTGGGACAGAGGCTTACTGGTGGGAGGAAGTGACGTCAGCTATGGAGAGGGAGGAAGGAGAAGAACAAGGTAATGCTGGATGTTACTTTCAGACAGGGTTACAAAACCTGTGCCGGTGGGTGCAGAGAGACAGTAACATTGCTATTTTTGGTTCTTTGCGATTTGTTTCCTGTGCTTACCCCTTACTTATGTATAAAGACATCAGAATTCTATACATTTGTTCTCTTGGTGTTATTCAAAATAAGGTTATGAAGTGTACTTACTTTTTGTTTGCCTACCTGAGTTGTTTCTGCTTATGGACATTCAAAGACATAATTACTCCGTATACAAAACAGTATTTAATGATGAAGGTGTAGTTTGCAAATGTAATAAAATGTTGCTTCCAGTGTTTGAAATAATTTATTTCTAATAAATAAGCTGTTTGGTGATTGAGATTTCTTTAATCATAGGACACTGTTTTATCAGCTATAAGCTCAATATGATTATTTCCCAAGATCAGATAAGTTCTTAAGCCAGATAGACTTTTCTGGTGGAAAATATAAAAACATACTTTAAGGAAATCATGCGTGTAGTATAGATAGATACCAATTCTCTCTCATAGTTTTGATATTTAAAGGTTTCTAAGTGAGGTGATAGACTCCTTTGGCTAAGAGACTACACATGCTTACATTGCACTTCAGACATTAATTGAAAGAAAGAAAAATCCTTTCCAAGAAACTTTAAATGGGGTCATGCAGCTTATGAAAATCTTAATAATTGATTTTCATTATATTGCAGCTCACAAAGTGGCAAGCTGCCAAACTATTATTTATATGATTTTTTAATAGGGAACAGTAGTTTAATTTCTCAACGCTAATTAATCCAATTTCAGGTCACAAGGTGATAGACCCCATTTTGGCAGCATCAGGTACAAGGTAGGAAACAACCTTGGATGAGACACCTGTCTATTACAGGGCCCACTTATGCACACACACACACACACACTCAGTCACAGAGGACCAATTCAGAATTGCAGATTTATCTAACAATGTATGTCTTTGGTTTATGGAAGATAAAACAGAGTGCCTGGAGGGAAGATCATTCAGACAAGGGAAATCTGCATAGATAGTGGCAAAATGTGGAATTGGAACCAAAGATGCTGGTTCGGTGAGGCAGTAGTGCTCTCCACTATGACTTTACACCTCTCCAGTATTTGTATTTATATGTGCTGGTTCTTTTCAGTTTATATAGCCATATTCTGTGTTTGGATTATTAGATGTTGAGTCCCGTGTCTATTGTATTTATAGATTTCTAGTACCTTTGTTACAGTCTCTGTGAAATAATTATCTTTGGTGCAAATTTAATGAGGTTAATTTAAAGTTATCACTTTTGTCACCATAATATCATTAATTATGTTTTGCTTTGGCAAAATATTTATATCTTAACCTAAATGTTTCAATAGCATCATTTTACAAATGATTAATCAGCACCAATGGGCATTTAGCCCATTAACCTGCAGAAGGATTGTTGAAATAAACCACGCAGAAACAAAAAGCTCAAGTCTGAAGAAAACCAAATACAATAACTCCAGCAAAGATTCATTGAGCTAGCTACTTCTTCTTAGTCACAAGGGGCCTCATGTATAAACGGTGTGTACACACAAAAATTTTGCGTTAGCCTGTTTCCACATTCAAATCATGATGTATAAAACCTAAACTTGGCGTAAAGCCACGCAACTTTTCACAGTAGCTCAAACCCTGGCGTACGCAAGTTCTCCACTCAGTTTTGCAAACTGGCAGCACCCAGCGTCAAAGCAGTGCTTTTGTTCCAGTGTGGTTTCCCTTTCTTTTTCAGATCCACATTACTGGCGCGGCCTTATAAATAAACTGAAATTAACCGCATATTGTTTATTAGTTTAAGGCATCTGATTGTAATTAACTTGTAACAATATAATGGTCCACAGAATGGCCAAACTATTACAAATACCATAGCTGCTTTAGCGTTGTTACTCTCATTGCACCTTCTTCTTTTTCTTCTTTCAGCTGCTCCTGTTAGTGGTTGGCACAGCGGATCAACTTTTTCCATATTACTCTCACTGCACCACTCGGAGTATTTATATGACTGTATCTGAGTGTGGAATCACAGCTCTACAGCAGCTGATCAGAAAGAGAATTATCGGTATACAGCACTGGGGCCTAATGTATAAATGGTGCGTACGCACAGAAATGTTGCGTACGAACGTTTCCACGTTCAAATCGCGATGTATAAAACCAAAACTTGGTGTAAAGCCACACACATTTCCATGGTACCTCATACCCTGTCGTACGCAAGTTCTCTGCTCAGTTTTACAGACTGACGGCACCCAGCGTCAAAGCAATGCTACTGTTCCTGTGTAATTTATCTTACTTTTTCAGATCCACATTACTGGTGTGGCTTTATAAATACACTGAAATTAACCACATATTGTTTATTAGTTTAAGGCATCTGATTGTAATTAATCTGTAACAATATAATGGTCCACAGAATGGTCAAACTACTCTAAATACCATAGCTGCTTTAGCGTTGTTACTCTCACTGCACCTTCTTCTTCTTGCAGCTGCTCCGGTTAGGGGTTGCCACAGCGGATCATCTTTTCCCATATTACTCTCACTGCACCACTCGGAGCAGCTGATCGGAAAGAGAATTATCGGTATACAGCATCAAGCACACGCTGCCTCAGCCATGCTTCCTATTTGAACTGCTTCTCACATGGCAAACGCTTTAAAACCTTTCCTGTACAGACCTCGCGGTTCAGAAACAGTTTCATCCCAAGAGCTCTAAATGCACTCTATCGGTCCATCAACTGCTCCTTGTAGAACTGTTTGTACTTATAAGTACAATTACCTCACTGTAAACTTGCAATACAGTTATAATATTGCACAACCTGAGCCACTTTATAAAGTGCGTATTTACATATGATGACAACATCATTTTTAAGATGAAATGCAGCAAAATATGTTTATTATATTATACAGATAAAACTTTTACTTTATTTAAATAATCTATATTGTTAATAATTAAAGGACACGGTGTCGCTATGCTAGCAGGGATCTGGCACTCCATTTACGGATTGTTCCTGCCTAGCACTGTATGCTTCACTGGGACTGGCATGAAGGATAGAATAATTGAACATGTACTACGAAGATATTTCAATGTTCCTTAAAAATTTTAAAGAATCGGCGTTATAAGCTTACAGATGGCTTAACATCTATTACTGAGCTGATTGTGTGGCGATTGGGTATTTGGAGAAAGAAAAGGAATGACAGGAATTGGAGGTTAGGACATTTGAAAGAGACAGTACTGCTGCAATAAATTATTTCATTGAAGGTTGTGCATGGCGCAGCAAGCATCTTGCGGGATGCAAGAAGAACAATCTCTGGACAGGGCGCCAGCTCGTCACTATCACTGTGCCACCGTGTTCCCATGTTTAATACATACTTTAATTCCTTGCATCATGAAAATGATATCAGGTATAAGTCTCAGTATTTAAATTATTTAAGAGAGCTGTAATATCACGAATTTAATGGATTCTGTGTCCTGTCGGAGGAAGAGAAAGCCTGTTTAAGAAGCACATAGTGATTCACATACATAGAGCACATAGAAGAACACATACAAAACAAAGCAATTAACGTGCTACTTACTATGGTATTTGAGAAACTAGTAAGTTAAACGATTTAAAGATGAAGTTTATGATGTTCTACTTTAATGACAAAATAAACTACATGATTAAAGTGGATATTTCAAGTTTAAAGTTGTCATTTCTAGCTTTTTTACCACTGTGTCCCTATTTTTTTCTTTTCTCTGTACCCTAATAAGCTTTTATATGACACTCAAACGATGGGCTACGACTCGCCTTTTCACGGCTATGTTTGATATCTGACAGCTTCTTTTTTATTTTGGGCACTGTGCAACTTTGTGAACTTGAGCTTTCGAGTTTCTCTGACACTCTATGTCACTCGATCAACTTCCTTTTGTTGTTTATACCACTGTTTAAATTAACAAATAGCACATTTTTCGTTGCCTCCACTTTGTATTCGCTGAAATTCTTCTATCTTCCCCCGTGCTTTTGCCATTATCTTTTCACAGAACGCTGAGCTTAAGGACTATTTATATTGATTTGTATATTCAAAGAGACGTAATTCTGGGAGGCGTTGGAGAATGGCAACAGTTGCGTGCACATGCGTTACTTTTCACGATGACCAGGATTTATATAGCGGAAGAACGTGGAAGTTGGTGAATGCACAGATTAATGCATCTGGATTTTTTTTTGCGTACTGACATTTCCGCTTTTGTCTGTATGCTATGTTTTAATGAGAATTCTACACATGGTGTTATGCATGAGGCCCCAGATAACATTATTAGGTAAAAACATACATGATTATTTTATACCATATTATTTGTTGCATAAACAAATTATTATTAATAAAATATTATAAATTGCTAAGCAAAACAGTGTTATTATTAAGTTGGAACTTCATTTTTAAACAAAAAGCATAAATTAAACTAATGTCATCAAATTCTCTTCCAAAAACCTACACCGATCAGCTACAACATTAAAACCATCTACCTAATATTGTGTAGGACCACTCGTGCAGCCAAAACAGTTCTGACCTGTCATAGCATGGACTCCACCTTTGAAGGTGTCTTATGGTATCTGGCACCATGACGTTAGCAGCAGATCCTTTTAGCTCTGTAAATTGCAAGGAGGAGTCTCCATGCAAGGATTGGGATCTGATTTAACACCCTGAACTCCTCGTCATGTTCCTCAAACCATTCCTAATCAATTTTTGCAATAACTGAACACTGTTACCATGAAGGGGTGAACGTAGTCTGCGACAATCACTTGGCAGGTTGTATGTGTCAAAGTAACAGCCACATGAATGCCAGGGCCCAAGTTTTCTCAGCAGAACATTGCCCAGAGCATCACACTGCCTCTGCCAGCTTGCCTTTTTCCCATAGTGCCTCTTACTGCCACCTCTTCCCCAGGTAAATGATGCACTGCCACAAGACTGTCCACATAATCTAACAGAAAATGTGATTCATCAGACCATTGCTTCTTCCATTGCTCCATTGTCCAGTTAAGAAGCTCATGTGCCCATTGCAGGTGCTTTCAGGAGTGGACAGGGGTCAGTATGGGTACTGTGACTGGTCTGTGGCTATGCAGCCCCATACACAGTAAGCTTCAATGCACTGTTTGTTCTGACACCTTTCTCACAAGCATTACATTTTTCAGCAATTAGTGCTACTGTAGCAGTTCTGTGGGACTGGACTAGATGGCCTTAGCCCTTGCTCCCCTCGTGCATTAACGAACCTTGGGTGCCCATAACCCTGTCTCTTGTTTAGTGGTTTTCCTTCCTTGGACCACTTTGGTAGGTACCAACCATTTCCTACTGGGAACAACCCCACAAGACCTGTCATTTTGGAGATGCTATGACCCAGTCGTCCAGCCATCACAATTTGG
Source organism: Polypterus bichir lapradei (assembly GCA_026402145.1). NCBI lineage: Eukaryota > Metazoa > Chordata > Cladistia > Polypteriformes > Polypteridae > Polypterus > Polypterus bichir. Next base: position 57,058,429 of record JANRMT010062790.1, on the reverse strand, counting down.
CTCTTGTCAAAGTCACTCAGATCCTTATGCTTGCCCATTTTTTCTGCTTCCAACACATCACCTTCGAGAACTGACTGTTCAATTGCTGCTTAATACATCCCACCCCTTTACAGGTGCCATTCTAACGACGTAATCAACATTATTCACTTCACCTGTCAGTAGTTTTAATGTTGTGCCTGATCAGTGTGTACTCTAACACAATATTAGAAGCCGGAGATTTCTTGAATCTGTTATAATCCAGTTATAATACAGTTTTACTTGTGATATTGGAATGTTTATTTCAAAACTAATGATGCACTGTATTGCACATGTAGTTTTAACACCATATATTAAAGGTAAAACTGTTTACATAAAGTGCAAAGTGAACAAATGAGCTATACTATGCAATTAAAATCAAATTTGTGTTCTATTTATGCTCACAAAAATGAATGTGTGATTACAAACATGATTAGATTTTAAATTTATTTTTACTTTATTTAAAGATGTAAAAATTAACTCCTGTAAAGTTGTTCTTCAGGCTCAACCTCATTGCTTCATGTCCACACTATGGTATGGTACCTGCAGTATTTAGTTTCACAAAACATTATTACTGATAACGGAATTTATTTCATTTATCAATTCATGTCAAAAGTGCATATTCTTGAATCAAACAGAAAAAAATAACTGAACACACATATACAGAATATATAAGCACACTTATGTATAAGAGAACACTTAAATCACACATCGGACCTCGATGAATGCAGTAATCAAGTAGAAAATCTTTACTGAGTAATACTGTGTCATTTTTGAGAACAAAATGATGTAACAACGGTCAAAGGAAACCAAAATCACCAACCCATTGAAGGCTGGATTCAACATCACACCAAAAATCAAAGCCAAAAATTGAAATCACAGGCTGATCCAGCTTCCATGAATTTCATCACCGCTACACATAATGTGAATCTGTAATGTTTGGGCATGATAATGAATTAGCAGATGGTGACCTCGGAGATCTCCTTCCAGACCTGGATCAGAGCATCAGTGAGCTCCTCAACAGTCTGTGGTGCTATTTGGTGGCGTTAGATGCACCGATACCTGACATCCCAGAGGTTCTCAGTTTAACTCAGGTTTGGGGGACATGTGGATCAGTCAATGCCATCAATGCCTTTGTTGTCTAGTAACTGCCTAAACACTTTGGCACATTAGGCCAGGCATTTTCCTGCTCCATGTGGAGCACTGTTACACTGCACCAGTATAAGGTCTGACAATGGCTCTGAGGATTTTATCCCGGTACCTAGCAGCAGTCAGGGTACCATTGTCTAGCACATGGAGGTCTGTGCGGCCCTCTAAGGATATGCCTCCCCAGATCATCACTGACCCACCACAAACTGGTCATTGCTACTTGCGGTTTATTGCGGCAGGGAAGCTACTGCACTCATTTAAGTAAGCATATTATATATGCATACACACATATACAATATATATATTTTTTTCGTTATCTTACTACAACAACGTCTTTCCATTTATTGGGGATTGCTCCATACCATTATTAAAATGTATGTGCATAGTGCTGATATAAAATTTAATGCATTTACAGCAGGTTTAGGGAATTAGTCTGAAAATGTATTCTTTTATTCAGTTGGATTCTTCCAGAGCTTGCACAATATGAATACTGAATTTTTTTGTGTTAAAGAAAATACAATATTTGATTATTGATTTTTTAAAATATATTCCATTGTTAAGGACTTGCAAGAAAAAAATACCTCTTTCTTTCAATTTATTTATGTATGCATATAATTTGAAATTTAAAGCCAATGTGAGTCAATGCAAGTATGGGAGAATTCCATGTAATAATAGTTATGATAGTTCTCCAGTACATATACTGGTGGGAAATGAAAATAAAGTAACAATAAAATTTAGTATGTAATTTGTTAAATCCTTAAAATGAAAAGGTTTTGGTATATGACAGAAAAAAACAAATGAACTGAAGTGGTTTTAATTGTCATGCCAGCTATACACAGTATTGCTGCATGCAGTGGCACGAAACAATATTCTCCAGAAATGCATTGCAACATATACACAAATATAGAACAAATGCAAGACAGGTAAAGAACTATACTATACTATATTATAAATATATAGATAAATAAATAAGTAAATAAATAATAGGTAAGTAAATAGAAGGGGAGCACAGTGGCACAGTTGGTAGCACTGCTGCTCACAGTAAGGAGACCAGGGTTCACTTCCCAGTTTCTCCCTGCATGGAGTTTGCATGGTTTCCCCATATCTGTGTGGGTTTCCTATGGGTAGTCCAGTTTCCTCCTGCCGTTCAAAGACATGCAAATTAGGTGGATTGGCAACACTAAATTGGCATGTGTGTTTGTGTGTGTTTGCCCTGTGATGGACTGGCATCCTGTCCGGGATTTGTTCCTGCTTTGTGCCCTATGATAGCTGGGATAGGCTTCAGCAGATCCCTGCAACGCTTTTCAGGAGAAAGCAGTTTAGAAAATGACTGATTGACTAAGAGAATCGATAGTAATAACAGGAAAAGATAGTAATTAATAAATAACAACAACTAATAACAAAACAACAGTAGTAACAAGTGTAACAAATGTACTGCATACTGATATCCTTGCTCTGTGTTTACTTCATCACATTCCTAGGACATAAGTGATTTAAATCCCCTTTAATAATATAGTGAGGTAAATATCATAAAATAGGATTATCCATCAACAAACATACTTTAGGCTGTGTAACACTCACACACTGTAATAGCAGATGGTTCAAATACAGTTGATTTTACTTTGTAATCCTAATACATCATTTTATTAGATAAATATGTACTTTAATGTTAATTTTTATTCTGTACAGTATATTTATTAAAGTGAGTATAGATGATTTGCAGTATAAAAAGCATACATTGTACCTGGTTTCAGACTTCCATATCCAAAATAACATTAAGGAGGCCATTTGTAAACAACATAAAATACATGCACACAAGGAGAAAGCCACAGTATCAAATAAATAGAACCTACTGCACATAATGCATGCTGTACTGCTGCTGCCTCTGGACTGCCTCAGTCCTTTGTGTATCCAGTGTGCTGTCCACTCAAATACCAGAGCACCCCACACAAGCACTCTTTCTCATCGCCTGTGCCTCTCTTTTTCCCATACATTTAGCTTTTATCCCAACACGTGGCCCAGCTCTGGTTGGGATGTGGCTTTAGTGTGTATTTTCTTCCAAGCCCTAACAGGAATTTTACTACAGGGATGCAAGATCTGAACTGTTTGTAGCACCTCATGAATGCTGTATTTTCCTTAAAGAAAGAGCCACCCATTTCCTTGGAGAAACTGAGTGGTGTTATACATTCCCAATTGGTATTGTGCACCTTCTAGCAGCAGAACTGGAGAGTTCTGAGATCTACTAGTGCTTATTGGACTTAGTCTGGAATGGACAATGCAGTTGCAGCTTTCCCAGCTCGTGAACAAATGCTGCAAACTTTCGCATATAAAGCTCTTTCCTCAACTCTTTCTCACTATTCTTTGCATCCCTCTCATTTTGATGATTTTAGGCACCACCTCTATAGCATGATGATGGAAACAGGCATACTTCCATCCAGGCTGCAAATCTCAGGAACTTTTGCCCATTACCCTCCTGGTATAACCAACGTACATGTTCATTTGTCTATCAAATATGACAATCGTTCACAGCTTTATCATGTTATTAGCATGTTATCAAGGCTTCTGAAGATGACTGGTGAGTTCAATGTGGGTACAGAAATACTTCTTACAGACTGAGAATGTGTAACTTGTGACAGAAGTAAAAAGGGTTGGCAGCTTAGGCCTTATAATTAAATGCCTGAGATGAGGTGGCCTCTTTTTTACACTCAGCAGCTTGAGTACCACATATAACTTTGTTTCCCTGCATCTTGAGCAAGATTCTCCCAAAAGTTCACACTGCAAGAAAATTTCAGTGCTCTAATTGTACCATTTATTGTGTTCAACAATTTTACATTGATCTTGTAGATCACAACATGTAACAGAGTATAGATACTTGGTAGTTTTGTTCATGCCATCTAATATTATTATCCTGCAGACTTTATATACACTGTGGACACATTTTTTTCCCAAGGATTCTCTCTATTAAACTACTGGTATATTCAGACTCTCTCCTGCTACCAGTGGGTCTGTCTTTGTTGACAGCTTTTAAGGGGACTTTGTCCATCTCTTTTGTCAACCTGATAGCTGCATTGTTTGGGAAAAGACTAAAGATGGTTATGTTTTTAAAAAATTGTATCTGTTTGCAGACAAAATACTGCATGAACAGTAAAGATTCTAACTAAACGTTTGCAATTTCCCCAGAGCTGCATTTACTGTAATTTTTATGCCAATCATACACAAAACAAGAAACAGAATTAAATTAGAAAACTAGAAACAAATATGAACGGGGGCCATGTACCCAAACAAAGTAAGTTCCATCATGTTAAAAGCCTTCAGTATGGATTGATCCTAACACTCTAGCACCACTGCCAATGTTTAATTAGCTTATGTAGGTTTGATATCCAACCTAATGCATAGAAGAATGATTCAATTTTAAGCTTTCAATAGCTTCATGTACAGCAGACACTATAAAAAATTTTAATCTTCATCGTGGTACGCCCATATAAAAATATAATCACTCTGTGCTGTTGTCCTGAAGGATCTTGTCTGTAATTCCCTTTGGTTATTATACTGACAGCAGGGACAGCAGTGACAAGAGAATGAACAAATAGTGTGAGAGAGAGAGATTGCAGACAACAGTCCTAGTAAGTCGGAGAGTTATTGCAAAAGAAAAGAGATTTAAAAAGGTATTATAGCACAAAGCAGGTAATCCTTCTTTCACAAAGATTCCACACACTTCGCAAATGTTAAAAATCCAAGTCACTCCCATAAATGTAGACTCATTCAACAGTTAATCTTGGCCTGTATTTCACACACCGTCCCTTTTAATATTAAAATGCTTTTCGCATGATATCACCATGACTATTATTAGGAGAGAGTTTGAGAAAGTTCTGTTTTGACGTGATGTAATTATGTTAAATAATGTACCTGTCGCAATCTACAGTGTTCTGTGAATATGCTGGTATGTGTGGGGTATTGTTTCTCTGTTTTTTGGAAATGTATAAATTGTCATAAACTACAGTGATCTGTGAATAGTGAAGTATGTTTGAGGCCTTTTTCTCTGTTTTCTGGAAATTCGTTTATGTTTTGCATCACCTTCAGCAGTATGTTTAATAGCATAATTCACATGAACATACTGTTTGCTTCTAAGCATGGTGTCAGGTTGTGACAATGTGGCTGCACATGCAAGTTTCTCTATCTTTTTGAAGGGTAAGAAGAATTCATCATCTGAATGTTATGACAAAAAATGCCATATTCGTCACAATTTCTAAAGCAACTAATGACTTTACAAATTTCAAGTTTTAACCTAGCTAGATTCTGATTTTGAGAAGCAAACCTTTCAAATTTTTTCTAATGGTTTGCTTCATCATTTGACCTCTGCAAGTTTAGTTTTTGTGATTCCTGGCTAAGCAGTTCCAGATGTGTACTACTTGGCTGGCAAGACAGCAAATATCTTTGGATTTTTTTTTCCCTTAAGTGTTTCATATTTTTTGAAAAGCCAAGCAAAATGACACCTTTTATTGGCTAACTAAAAAGATTACAATATTCAAGCTTTCGAGGCAACTCAGGCCCCTTCTTCAGGCAAGATGTAATACAGAAACTGAAGTTCCCTGTGTTTATATACACATACTAGGACAAGAAAAAACATTGGTAAATTTTTAAATGAAAAATCTTAAATGTAAAAAATTAATAGATTCGTTCAGGCTGAGATTAATTTAACAAGAGAGAGAAGAGCAATGTATGGTCAAGATCTTTGGATAAGATAACTGTCCAACAAAGTCTTTTGAAGTTTGTGATGAGTTTCTCAAAACAATATGGGTCTGTAGACAGGTTATCTGTGTCAGTCTGAGAGATGCAAACAGTCCTCATACCTGGCTATAAAACTCTTGTCTCTATTCAAGCCATGTTGTAATCTATTAAATTTTAACATGAGTTTAACTTCCCATTCTTTTCTCTCTTGCTGTGTTTTGAAGTTGCCCATAAGCACTGTGACTTTAAAGTCCCTCTCACAGTGTCCATGGCTGTTGAAGTGGGCTGCTACAGGAACATCTGTGTTGACATGTTTAATGTGGAATCTGTGTAAATTCATTCTCTGGCGGAGTGTTTGTCCAGTTTCTCCCACATAGAGTGCAGTGTCAGGACATTTCATGCAGAGAATTAGGTAGACAACATTAGATGATCTGCAGGAAAATAATCCCTTTATGTGATGTTCAAGTCGGCAGTGTGGTATAACTATAGGGTCTGTATTGTAGATATGGGCACACGTTTTACATCTTTTCTGTAGGCAGGGAGATGTGCCATTTTCTGTCGGTTCATTTAGGGAGCTTCGGACAATAAGTTGCTGAAAGTTTGGTGGTTGTCTATATGCTAGGAGAGGAGGTTCAGGAAATACATTTTTCAGTGTTTGGTCGTTGTTTAGCATTGGCTGAAGTTCTTTAATAATTTTTTAAAGTGTTTCAAGATGTGGGTTGTAGGTGACAACAAGGGGGATGCGGTTCTTGTTGTCTTTGTTTTTATATTCCAGAAGGTTGTCTCTGGGTATGGCAGTAGCTCTTCTTATTTGAGTGTCTGTTCTTTTGGGGGTATAACCTTGTCTGATTAAATCTTGTCTGAGCTCCTGCAGTTGTTGATCCCGGTCTGTCGGGTCTGAGCAAATACGATTGTACCGTATTGCTTGGCAAAAATAATGGAGCGCCTTATATGCTTGGGGTGGAAGCTGTCACTTCTGAGGTAGGTCCGTCTGTCTGTCGGTTTGTGAAAAGCAGAAGTTACAAGGGTGTTGTTTTTCAGTTGGACGGTGGTGTCAAGGAAGCTGATTTCTGTTTTTGAGTAATTCAGCATCAGCTTTATGTTGGGGTGAAAAGAATTATATTCATTATGAAAATGGAGGAGGTCCTTCTCACTGGCAGTCCAGATTATGAAGATGTCATCTATGTAAAGGAGATACAACATTGGTTTTAAGATGCACATTGACATGAAATTGTCCTCCAATTTTGCTATAAATAGGTTTGCGCTATATAAATAAACTACTATTACTACTACTTTTTCTGTGTTTATTGCTCCTCAGCCAGTGCAGAGGATTGCCATGGGAGGTTTCTTTCATCAAAATTTGAAAACTGTGAATATATTAATCCTTTGAACTTTTTTCTTTAAATTTAGTATTAATGTAAAGGTTTTAAGTAGTTCATTTTCATTATGTATTACAGTGAAATGCTCAGTCGAAGACATAATGTGTAAAGAATCCAGCCAAATGGTCATCCATCTATCGATTTTCAAAGCCCTCATTTCCATTATGGAAAATGTAATTTATTTATCATTTTAATCTTTTTGCTGTCATCTTCCTGTATGTGTCGTAAGGTTCTGAATCTAGTTCTAGATTCCAGATTCTGCCTATTATATAAGTATTATTTACAGGCTGATCAAATTCCAAAGGATGATGGGTCTAAACATGTGTAAATAATTTTTTGTAAGTAGACTGAATGCTTTCAACAAAATAATTCAAAGTAGAGTTGCAAAGGATTGGAGTAGGGCCTATTTTGGGTATTATATTAATCAGGCCACAATAGCAGACTCTAAGCAAAGTGCTTCATCTTACAGGTCTGAGAAAAAAGAGGCATAAGGGTCATCAAAAGGGCCCATCGTGGGTACTTTGAGTAAATTCTCCAGAGCTTAGAAGACTTTCAGAAAATGGTAAAGGATCCGTCCTGACCCAATAGGAAGAAGGCTTGCTACCAGTAGCAGAGAGCATATGAACTCCAAAAGATGAGGAGGGTGTCTGTCTCTTTTATAGAGAGTGGAGGATCATGTAGGTCTAAGGTATGCTGATGCTTGCATCACAATAATGTTCCAATACACCCGGTGCCTCGAATTCCATCATTTATTACAAAAGAGTCTGTCAATTTACAGTATTTCCCTATCAGCCATTAATAAATTTATTGGCTTAATGTAGCACAGTGAGACAACATCTTGCCCTTCATCAACAACTACAAACCATGCAATAAGCCTGTTTTGAATATATATAAAGGTACACTCACACACCCACACACATAATCATAAATACATATGTACAGGACATACAATCTCTAACCTGCATAAACCTATACAGAGTCACAGCGGCCTGGCGCCTGTCTTGGTCATATGTTAGGAAAAAAAGCATTGGACAGGTTACCAGTGTTTCACAGGACACACACACATACTTATTCACACTCAGGTCAATTCAGAGTCAGCAATTTGTAACAATCAACTATCACCACTTCTGACAAGTTGAGCTACAAATAACCAAGGCTGAATTCTAGGATACTAAAATGAAAAAAAGAGCTTAACTCTCCTTAAATACTAAGTAATAAACAATATACAAAAATGAATGATTCAGATTACAGGTTGCCAGTGTTTCACAGGATGCACACATGCACTCATTCACACTGAGGACAATTTAGAATCACCAATTAATGTAGCTTACACATCTTAAGGAAATTCTAGTGCACTGGTATTCATTCCTAAAATAAAAAGTTCACTTAAGTTGTTCTTTGTAAATTTCCTGAGACTCTTCTTCTTCTTTCGGTTGCTCCTGTTAGGGGTCTCCACAGTGGATCATCTTTTTTCATATCTTCCTGTCCTCTGCATCTTATTCTGTTACACCCATCACCTGCATGTCCTCTCTCACCACATCCATAAACCTTCGCTTAGGCCTTCCTCTTTTCCTCTTCCCTGGCAGCTTTACCGTTAACATTCTTTTCCCAATATTCCCAGCACCTCTCCTCTGCACATGTCCAAACCAACACAATCTCGTCTCTCTGACTTTGTCTCCCAACCGTCCAACTTAAGCTGACCCTCTAATGTACTCATTTCTAATCCTGTCCATCCTCGTCCCACCCAATGCAAATCTTAGCATCTTTAACTCTGCCACCTCAAGCTCTGTCTCCTGCTTTCTGGTCATTGCCACTGTCTCCAACCCATATAACAAAGCTGGTTTCACTACCGACCTGTAGATCTTCCTGAGACTCTACAAATAAAATATGAGATGCACCTTTTGTTAAATATAGCATTAAGTCAATATCACAGTTCATATTTTACTTATGTTATAATCTGTTACTTATTAAAAATGAACATACTAAACATATTAAAATTAACATATTATAACGTATTAAAATATGTGCATTCATGTCATTTTCTTGTGTGGTTGCTGCACACTTTTTTATGTAATATCATTCAAACTTGTTTTTGTATACAAAATTCCTATACATGCATAGCAGAAGTGCAAGAATGGTCAAGGAGAGCCCTGCACCAGCGTATTTTGGGAAAGAGAGGTTATAGCAGTCCTTGCTTATGTTTCTTCCTCACCATACTTTAAGGGTTTGTTTTTGTCAAGTTGTTAAATCGTACAGAAATATCAGCCTAGGAGTGTGCCCTTTGCATTTTGTCTTTCATATCATGCAATATCACAAACCCTGTGAAATTGGGTCTCAAACTGTACAACAACACATCTGGCAAAATATTTTATAAAATAATAGCACAGATCAGTTTAGCAAAGCTGGGGGACTTACAAGTATCTTAAACAATATAAATCATAAATATAAATTATAATACAAATTTTAAAAGGTAGACGTCCAAGAACAGACCACTGAGGGACTCCACTGATGACCTCACCCCTTGTAAAAAACTCTCTTCTTTTCTCTGTACTATTTGTCTCCTTGAGATCCAATTTTGTTGGTCAGACCACCAAGAAAACTTTGTGAAGGCTTTGTGCTTTGGATTTACCAGATTCCACAGGGCACCCAGTAGTAACTTTGTTGATGATTAGAAAGTAAACCACAGGGAGAAGGCAATGGCAAATTTGGACAAGTTGAAGCATAAGGATAGAGGTTTATACCCATACAAAAGGAAAGTGATTGAATGATCGAACAGTGAGCTTTATAGAGAAGCACACAAGGTATCATTTGGTAAAGTCTAAGTGAGAGATGCAAGTTTAACTGTTGAAGATATTTACCTCTGTTAACCTTTCATTGTAATCACAACCCCTGTCTCCTAAATAACTGGTCATGGTTATGACAAAGGATTTCCATTGTACTTTCCATGTTAGTGGAGTTTATTGCATTGGAGATCTCTTTACATATATAACAAATCTGCAGTGTGATTCTTGTTCCCCTCCATAGCACCTCTTTTATTTGGCTCAAAAAACCTCACTCTGTGAGAAAGGATAACTAATCTCAAAACTGTTTTTAACATATGTCTGTGCTGAATCTATGCCAAATTCTCAACTGTTAAAATTTTTATTATCCGTTAAGAATTACCACGTTTTCTATTTTCACTTACCATTTGGCTAAACTTGTTCTGTTATACTGAGTACTGCTAGTAAATAAATGGAGCCACTGCACGCAATGCATTTTGTACATCTAAAGGAAAGATGCAGGAAGGCCATGAGTGTCTAATCACCTTTGAGTGAACTGGCCTTTCATTGGCCATGGATTTAGACCATTGAAAACAGCATTGAAGACTGTGTTCTGTGGCATTCTGAACTCCTACTCCTCTCCAATGAGTTCCGCCAACTTATTATAATTCCAACATTGACTGCTTTTAACATGAACTAAACCTCTTGTTCCAGTCTTATTAAGTAATTTGTAGCTAACCATTTTTTAAATTTTAATTTATTTTTGTTTATGATGTAATTCATACATTATCATAATGTTTGTATTAACTAAAACTTGTTTAACACTCTGTGGTCATGCAAGGTATAACACTGGATCCTGATAAATGCTGGGGCACCAACCATGTCACACCATTTAATTAACAGTAAAGCTTTTAACAAAAACAGCACACAAAGGCACATATAAGTCAAAATAAAGAGCCACTGTCGTTTTATAGCCCTACAAGTCAGGTTCCGAGCTTTGCCTCTGTTGGGTGTCAGTCCAGAATGAGATGCCATCTACTGTGACCGGCTCAAATATATAGTCATCCGTCCTGAAGGGGTGGAGTCAGTAACCCTCATTGATAATCTTCTCTGTGCTGTAGTAACAGAAAGAGACAATACCATTAGTGTCAACACGCTGTCTAGTCCCGGGGTGGAATTGCTTAACAAAGATAAGCCTCAGACACGTATGTCACCTGTCATGCTCTCCAATTCTAACTCTGTTTTCAACCCACTGTCTTGTCATGTTTACACTATATATTTCATTTTTTGGCTATTTTCAAACAGGTAAAACGAGGAGATATTTCAGATAATTGTCAGAAAACCTAAATATACATTATTGCTCTGTAGCCTATTTAATTCAATTTCAAGGTTACAAGACCTTAAGCCAATAACAGCAGCATTGGTGACAAGATAGGTGAAAGTCCTAAACAGGCCATGAACAGGCATATTCACAACGTCCTCACTAATATGTTGTATTTTAAAATTATCAGTTTATTGGAGAACCTGATGAAAAGCAACGAGAACATCAAGATAATGCGAAAACTCCACAATGCTATTGGTCCAAGAGATTATGATATGCTAACACCCACCTGAGAGAGTAAGCCTTTTTTTCTATCTATTGGTGCCTACGTGACCACACGGTAATACCCAAACTATTTCAAAGCGACGTTTGCACTGTTTTGTGTGTCTCACACCTTCATACACCTTTATCGTAACAGCATCCCTTATCTACGATGGAGCACTCGATCGGAAGAAAATATGAAGCTGGTTTTAAATGAGAAGTCATTGAAGTAGCAAAAGAAATTGGTAAATGCGCTGCTGTAACAAAATTTTATGTGTCTGAGAAACTGGTGTGAGATTGGAGAAAGCAAGAAGATGTAAAAAAAAATAAATAAAAGTGTTGTATTTTTGAACCTGCATGCAAGTCGGGGTCTGATTTTATGATCGTTTTTTTTGGGTTTCAAGGCCCAACTTATACACGAGTATATACGGTACTTGAGTTACATTCAGTCCTTTTCCTGGCTTTTTATTGTGACAATATACTGTATAGTATATACAGACAAGAGAAATTGTCAGGTGATGTGAAATATAGAAAATCCTAGATAGTAATACTTATGTGCAGTATACAGTATGTTTAATTTTAATGCAAATATTTCCATATTTTGGGACAAAACTCCACCTTCTGCATTACTTACATTAATAGAAATATTAATATTTTATAGAAACAATGGAGTCCTTTAGTGAATACTATTAGGGCACTGAGAATAGATGCTTCTACTATAATATGATTTTTCATTTCAAAGTTCAGATTAACTCTGACATGTCTTTTTATTATATAAAAAGTTTTTTTGTGAAAAATGTGGTATGAGTAATTTAATCATAAGACTTTAATTTCAAAAGGTAAGGCAGACTATCTTACTGAGTCTGTTTAATCAAATTTCTGCCCTCTATGTTTTTAGTGTTGCTTGTTCAACTATATGTTTCTTCAGCTGCACTCAAGTTTGTTTGACTATTTCATGTATTAAACTTGACAAAACAGTGTAGATTCTCTTGACAAAGCTTCACAGTACGGATATAGATGACTTAAGCTGCCGCTAGACTCTGACCTTCCCTGTCAAGAGGTGTTGTTTTTCATGTTAAACATTGAGTATTACGGCTGTGCCTTTGAACAGCAGAATTAAATTAGCCTGCATGGACTGTCTGCTACCACAGACCAAAAGAGAAACTGTCTTATGTCTTACTGCTGAAACCCAAAGGAAATAAAACAAAGAACGAATGAATACTCATTACTCCAAATTATTACTAAAGCACTTTGTTTACATTGCTGCATTTTAAACAATTCATAATTCTAATCCACTTTAGTACATCCATAAAATAAAAGAACCATCTTACAGAGCTTATCCTGTACAATTATTTTTCCCAAGAGTCAAATCATGCTTTTTTAATTATAACTAGATTGCTTTAATTCTCAAAAATGCTTTTATAACGTATTGTTATTGACAGTAGCTTTTGCAGCACCAATAATATGTCACACTTCTGGTTATTTTTTGTAAAAAAAAAAACAATTCTGAAATGTATCTTTATCATGTTTCAGATCACCTACAGACTAGAACAACTCCCCTGAATGCTAATGACCTTCACATCAGACCACCCTGCCAAGCCACTACATCTGGATGGATGAGTGGACTCTGACTTTGTGGCTTTTCGCTTCTTTGCTCTACCAGGTACTGCTTGTATATAAATAGATCTGTTGATAGAAAATGCACTTTTTAAAACAATATTCTTAGAGAAAGTTGAAAATATTACAAAGAACAAACTCAGATGCTCTATCAATGATTATCACATTGGAAATGCTACCAGTAATATGAAAGAATCTAACCTATAAGGCATCTCTGATTTTCTAGTGTGTAGGGCAGTATAATATAACATAAGTAACCTTGTCTAACCTGCTTAGTCTAATGCAGGCCAGGCACAAACTGAATATTTTTGGTACCAAGTGAGAGTGAGCAGAAGGAGATTACATAGAATTAATTTTTTCATTGGGAACATTTTCTAAATAATATTAGTAAAAGAACATGGGGGGTGGGGGTAAGGGTGTTACACTTATAACACTCCGCTGCTATCTTATTGAAAGTCAACTGGGTGGACATATTCCTTTTAAGTCACCTCGGCACAGCTGAAAAACATAAAAAAAAAAACAAAAGAAAGATCTGTAAAAGAAAAGAAACTCAACAATGTTCCTGTTGTGTTGAGACTGATAATAAGATGATAGGATAATGATAAGATAAGATGATAACGATATGCTCCTTGTCTCCACTGCTCGCTATATATTCTAATTTAAACCAGCATTAAAAGCCAAGCTACCTAGCATTACAGGGATACTCCACTCAAAAAATATAATTATTTTAATTATTACTTACCCTGTGTTTTGGTAGTAAGGGATAAAAAAAGTTTGGTGCCGTACTCTTATGGAGGATAGGCTTCTATACTGAACAAAGAGAAAACGATATGAAAACTTCCATTAAAAAAATACTTGTGTCACATAATCGACTTATGTCAGCTATCCAGGTGTATGCTCACAATAATCCAAACACATATATTTATTGGGCTAAAATGTTGTTAAATAAAATCACTTGAGAAAAATCCTCTTGTGAATGCCTGGAATGTGCACTCAAACGAGAACGACCTTTTGGATGGAAAACCCACCTCTTTTCTCATTGCGCCCCCAACTAACCTTCAGCTCTATTGCGGCAAAACCTTGCAAAAGCCTCCGAGATATAATTACATAAACTGACTCAATTCATTCTTTTTAAAAGCAACTTTAAAACTTGTCTGTTCAAGAAGGCTTTTAACAAATGCTGACATTTTTATCCTTTCTCATAGCTGTGTTGTGCATGATACGGGGCATCAAAATGATAATTTGTTCATGATTTTCTTTTAGTATTTTGTATTTTTTATTCTGGTTTATTGCTTCATGTCCTAATTCAGAGCTTTGTGTTTCCTATATTTATTATTTATTGCTGTATGATTGCAGTGTAATTTTGTAATGTTTTTTATTTCACCCTTTTCAATGCTTTATTTCCTGTTGTTACATTTAAAATGTTTGTGAAGAGTTTTGAACATGAAGAAGATGCTATATGGATAATATATTGTTTCTACTATTATTATTATTGCTGCTGCTATTATTAACAGCACAATATAATGATTCCTTGCTCCTCTACTCTCAAAACTATTGCAAATATTGTACAATAGATTTTTTGCATCTACTTAGTGTACATCTTTTATGCCAGGCATTAGCATAAGTCATTCCAGAGGTTAAATATTCCTCTTATAATGTGCTGTACAAAACTGCACACTGTACTCCCTTTCTGTTGTCACCAGTGCATTACAAAATCTCAGCAATTCCCTATTTACTTTTTTTAAGCGTTTTTATTTTTGGACAGAATGGAATTTCTGGTTTAAGTTGAGGCTCTGACAGCAAGCTTACTCCACAGGGAAAGCATGTTGTTAGCTTCCATAGCCTAAGGAGCAGCCCCAATACTGAGCAAGTCTGAGCAGCTAGAAAACATTTTTTCTCCACTTAAATATGCTGACACTCAAGAGATAGAATGAGTCTGTGTTGGTGCGAAGCCTTTTAATGAACTGTGGGAAGACAGGTGCATAAATAAAAAATTGGGTTCTATCTTTAAAAATGTAATGTAGAGTTATATCATAATGAATGCCTGCATGATTACATTACTTGACTCAGAGCAGACACATGACATATCAAAAGCTGCTGACTGATATTCAGTGTGACTGATGGGGGATATGGTGTTTATTGAGCCAGTCATTACCAGAGAAATTGATTCTGCTGCTCATGCGTCTACCCAACACACTGTCAGAAAAAACTAAACTAAAAAACAGTGAGCACTGGCCGGGTATCATGGTGGTGCAATGGTTAGCACTGCTGCAGGGATTTAGGTTTGATCTCTGGTTTGGTTCCTGTTGATACGGAGTTTGCATTTTTTCACTCGGTACCTAGGTGGGTTTTTCCTCTGGTTTTCCAGTTTTCATAATGTCATGTGTGTTAGGTTAATTAACCAATAAAAACTCTAAACTGGCTAGCTGCAAGGTACTGTAGGTTGGGTGTGAACATGAGAGTGCTGTATCTTTCCGTGACAATCAGTACCATAAACTGGGCTAACTCCTGCCATCCACCCAAAACCAATAAGCCGGTCTCTGACTCCTGTGATTTTAAAATGAACTAAGGAGGTTAGAAAATGGATCAATCAAGAGATGGATGGAATAAGCACTACACATTAACCAATGGTTTCAGAATACTCAGCAGTAAAATGGTGAAAGCTGATTCAGAGTAGCATAATGCTTTTTCAGCTTTTAAAGTGAACAGATATTGATATGGATGAAGTTAAACAACTGTTACAGACACACAGATTATTACCAGTGTCTCGAAAATATAAATGTTGAATAGTGCATTTCTGGCACACACAAAAGGACAACCGATAAATTCCAGGACAAAGCGTAATTCTGTTGTTATTCATAATGATCATATGTCCCCTTCCTGTGTCACTCACACATGAGAAGTTCATCCCAGATATTTCAAAGCCAGGGGCTTATTTGGGGTGTGCTAGTGGATAGAGTCAATGTATGCTTCTGAGAACATCTTGTGAGTCAACACTGTCATCCCTAAGGACGAAATGAACACACTTGTTACTTCTCCAGTGTGCTTCTCGATCCTGTCTGTGACCACAGCCTCACGGAAAAAATAACCATGATATTTAATAACAAAACATACAGACAACTCAATGGCAGTATAGAATTATTTGATTCAGTCATTCCAGTCAAAAAGCAATTTGCAGGCCCACCCCTTATCCAGAACTGTACCTTACCTTGTGATCTGTGTTTTTGGGATGTACTCATGGAACTAGATTATCCGGGCATTGAAAATAGACGGATGGATGAACGAACTTAAAGTTCTCTCCCAAACTCCGCATAGTGTGATTTCGAAGGAACACTCAGTAAATAATAAAGACTATATACCTGTATTAATGTTTTAAATCAGAACTGATGATATTTATCTTTCTTTTCCCAAATTGTCTGATTGGTGGCTTTAATATTTCAAGGAACTGGTTATGTGACGATTTGCTGTTTTAGTTTGGTGCATAAAGCAGTCCCTCTCTCCGGTCAGGGCATCTTTTATATCTTCTTGCTTCCACGTGTTTGGAAGGTTTTATCCTCTCATCTGCCCTCTGACCCCATAGGACTCAGTTAGTCCAGTTGAGCATTCAGTTTTCCTTCTGGAGTGGGTCCCATTTGAAGCACTTCTGGTCCCCTCAAAAAGAAAACACAGAAGGGATCTTAAGTTCTCAGTTCCCTTCTCTTTTATCTCTGTGCCACTGGAGTACTACAAATACTTTTTAGGTTCTCTCTAAGTTTACAAGCATTTTCTGTGTCCTTGCAGTCCTTATATACAATGAAACAGTTAATGCCATTACCATCTGGCTTCCACATATCAGTAAGTCCTTGTTTCTTCTTTGTTAAGCCTCTTTCCTGTTATTCCAGATCCTGGTAGCAAGCTAAAGATTTAAATATTGAACACAATACATAAGTAACACGTTCAAACAATTTGTAACACTTTGCAAACCTTGGATTATCATCATCATATTTCTTCAAATGTAGTTTTAATGTTTTATTTTAGGCAGCCACTGTATGGACCCTGTCAACACATAAAGTATGAATAACCTCAGAATTATTTGTACCTCAATATTATGTTGTGGTTTGAATCTATTTGTTATAGACAATTTGCCATTAAAAACATAGTATTTAGAATGACGGGGAAAAAAAAACATTTTTAAAATAAATACTGACTGACAACTTCAGCAAATGCACCCACCCTTTCTACATTATGTAATGGTCTGTTCAATAAGCGACAGCATCATATACTATATGTAGGTTATGCTTTGGAAAGCACATCCATTGGCTCTCAAGTTGCTAACAGCTCAGATGTTTGTACAGTCCAAAATGAGAATGGATGCAGATGCCCATTTAAATTGCTGTTAACATGCTCTGGTAACAGGCGCTAGGTGATCCCCATGTATCTATAAGAACTACAAACATGCTCAAAGTTTTCACAGATGTCTGGGAACAGTGTTCCTGTGGTCAGAAACACACTGAAGACAATAGAGCCTGAAGACCGGTACAAACAAAAAGACATGTAGTCAATTAACATCTGAGTATGTAGTGGTAATGATAAAGGCACTTTAAAATGCACATCTTTTTATAGTTTTTTGGTAGTGTCAAAGTAAAGTAAGAAAATACAGTTACAGTGGGCTATTAATACAAGACATTTGATACAAGAAGATCTGCAAAGCATGACCTGGTTTAAATAGCCATTGTTGCGGCTGTTCTAGGAAGACATTTAAATAAGAATGTCATTGTACAGACAATCCCTGGGTTAAGAACATCCGATTTATACTTAAGAATACGTAGACTGCTATAATGTGTGTTTTGTTAAAAATTGAATGAATATGTTCAGTACAGTTCTTTGTACATCAAATGAAAACATTGCGTAACTTCAGTGGTTCATCGGTTCAAGAAAAACAAATCAGATAACGCTGCTGTTAACACTAGAATATAAGTAACATATAAAACTTTTTCATATAAATACTATCACAAAACATAATCACAAACAGGACTTTGCACAATACCTTGGCAAACTCTGTAAGCCCTGCTGTTTTGTTGAAGGTCATGGTGTGGCAGATTCACTGGAAGGATGACATCCAACTTGTTGCTGCATCCAAACGGTGCCATCTTTCACTTTTACGCCTGTTGCAGTTGTGTTGTTCTTATGTGTGATTGGACGTTTCTTGCAGGGAGGACTTCTGTTCTCTTTCTCTGATCATCCTCATCTGAGTTCATCTCTGTTATAGCACGTCTTTATTTGAAAACAACAGTGTCAGATCGGGGGGAGCGTGAACATAACTGAGAGAATAAGACTGAATAAAAAAATGATAACCTTTACAAGTACCATAAATTTACACCAACTGTTACAGACTCAAATCAAATGTATGTTTTTATTGTACAATAGTAACAATAAGAGCAGCTCACTACTCAAAATGGTAATTCAAGGAAGCGCCCAAAATTGAATCAGCAACCTCCTGATTATGAGTCAGCAGTTCTTAACACTGCGCCACACACTGCGTGTCAGTGTTGTACATTAACCTGATTTCTTTTTCTTCTTTTATATTCTTGAATAAAGGCCCACTTGTTTTGTTATACGTGTACCTTTTGTGAAAATGTTTATTTGATATTTGGACTTTTACACTCCATGACAAAATTTTGTCATTAGTACTATAACATAAAAAAAGTTTCTGTTTTAGGTATGTGTTCAACATTTCTTGCGTTTCTCGAATTTCCTGTCATCCTACATTTACCCAGATCATTGTAGACATGGAACACACATGAAATGTATGTGTTTCAAATAACTTGAGCTTTTTGCCCAAGTTGAGCTCCATCGGTGGGGAGGATGGAATAGCAGGCTGCTTGCTGTTAAAGCTAATCGACACATTTACAAAACAGAAGACGTTAATGGAGAGGTGCGAAGGAATTTAAGGTGGCACGGGATTCCGTGTTTTTTCTTAGGCTTCTATGATTCTAGTTTTAATGCTGTTTTGTGTGTGTAAGTTTGTATTTGTCTTAACATTTTCTCTTATTTACCCTTGTAACCATGCCTCCAGACTACATATCCGATGCAAATGCTGGAGATGCATCAAAGAACAGGAAAACAACCACGATTGAAAATAAAGTGGAAAAAAAAGTGATTGGAAAGAGGTGAAACGTTATTGGTCAATGATTGAAACAATTTTAAAAGGATAAAGATTTTCTCTCTCTCTTATTTCAATACATTACTATATGTAGTTACTTTTATTATTACTGTATTATTATTATTATGTTTAAGATATTTTAGTGTATCCGTAAGTATTCTTAAGAGTTATATGCATAGAAAGGTAAAATAGATTCTATATACTAAAACATTTGCCTGTCACTAAATAAGAACCGTATGTACCTGTTCTAACTTGCCTACAAATTTAATCTAAAAACAGACTTGGTATGGACCTTGTTTGTAAACTGGGCCCTGAATGTACTTGTTGTATAATATGAACTGTATACATGTGACGAATACACCTGTAGGAACAACATAAAAACTAGATGAGTCCCAGGACACATTCTGGGAAATCACAAAAATGCAGTCAAGTTAGTAGAGGTGAAACAGTGTGGGGTAATGTTTTGTTACACATAACAACTCCCATGGTATGACTGAATATCTTGAGCTCATTGACAATCAGGTTCCCCATTCATGGCTGCAAAACTGTATATGCGTATCCTAATTACATTTTCAGGATAATCCTCCATGCCTCAAGGCTAAGAAGGTCCAGGTATATTTCCAGAACTAAGGTAGTGAATAAAGCTTAATATGGAACCATATCTTAATCCAATCAAGTACTATATGTGTCATGAGATGGAAAAATTTCTTAAAAGTAGTGATTCCCCACCAGGTAATTTGTAAAATCAGTTGAACACATAATGCAGTCCAAACAGTTCAGCATTCCTGTGCCTCACTTTTGACACACCTTGTTGAAACCATCTCCTTACAGATTTAATCTGTCCTAGGGTAAATTGAGGATCAACCAACCATTCACTAGGTGAATCTAATAATCTTGCAACTACAGTACATGTACAAAATAAAACTGGTATATCCTGAATACATTTAAAGCAACAGGTTGAAAGAGACAGAAAAAGTGAATATTTTAGTTTCCAATTAAACAAATGAGTTTGCGATTTCCATATTTTTGAGGAACTTTATGTCATTTGTATAAGTATGATTCTTCAGTGTTTGAGTAGTGGTATCTTCTCCAGTGTTAATGCCTTCCTTGGCCTTGACTGTTGAATTTGACATTAGCTTACCACTCTTGCCATAGAAAATTGAGCATGTTTATAGTGTATTCATATATTTGCTTGCAGTAAAAATTTGTTTATTATACAAATTTAGATAAAGTAGACCCATATTAAGTAACAGAACTGAACTTACTGTGTTTAGTTAGTTGTCGTGATGTAATCTGTGGCTGTTTTTTGTACTAACGATAAGTATTGGGGAGATCCATATCTTATAATAAAAGTAACACACTTCATAAAGATACAATAACTTTTCTTACAGTGGTAAAACATTTTTATACTGTTAACAAATTTCCATACTTTTTTCTTGTGTGTGCTGGTTATAACTTTTCAAGAATTAAGGTAGCTGAAATAGTAAAGAATAGTCTATCAGTGCATATTACGGAATTTATTTAAGAATGGGATCTTCTTTAGCTGTCCAATTAGTTTTTAGATTAAAAAATGTAATAAGAGGATATTATTAATGCCAAGAATCAAGTTTTCACATACAGTAGAATGAAGATATACAATGCTGGGTCAGGTCAACATTTGTGCTGTGTTTATTCATCCTGCTTTCTTCTGGGAATTCAAAATGCCTGCTAAGTGAACTGGTAATTCCACATTAGCCCAGTGTGACTGTGCGTGTGTTCATGCAAAAGCCATGTGGTAGGCTTGGTTCCCACTTTATGCTTAGTGCTCCTGGGATATGAACTGGCTCCCATTAACTTGAATTGGGTTAAGTAGGTTTCAGAATTTTATTTTATATATAATGAACATTTTTTACCCTCTGAGAAGCACTTAAGCTTAACGCTGAATGAGAAAATAATGTCAGAAGCTAATGGATAGTGATTCATTCTTTTCCTTTTATTCACATTTTCCTACTTTTATTTTAACATTTCCTTAAAGCTATATTCTGAGATATCAGAAAGAAATTAGTGGGTCAGTGATGTAAAACTGAAAGCTCCAATATCCACTGACATTTTCTATAGTGCACTGGTTCAGCACAAGTGGTATTTATGACAATGGCATTATCCATTTACTTGGTGTATAGGCTGAATCACAGCAGTTGGTTGCAGTAATGCAGGGAATTTGTTTAGATTCTTGGTGAGAATCCCTGTGATAAATATCCTTTTTACTGTAAGTGGCAGCCTCTCTGCCTGCACTGTTTGATGAGTACAAAGAAGCTTTACTAAGAGGCCAATAATTACATCCTCACACCTTCATGTACTTAGCATAGACACTGTACTGACAGCAGCACTACCTTCTGCTCTTTTCCCCAGGGATTCTACAAATTGAACTACGTGCATATGGACAGAGCAAATTAAAGCAATTAGCTTTAAAGTTGGTCTATATTTAAACACAAGAGGTAACATTTTCAAAGAGCATTTACTTTACTTAATTATACCAATACAAAATACATATAAAACACAAATTATTATTCAGTTTACTGTTGCCCTTTTTGATTTTTGCTGTTGCCTATAAATTAAATAAGAATGTTAATCAGGTGGTGTAGCATGTACTGTATGTCAGGCATAAAGTTTACGGCTTGTTCTGAATCCTGTAAGGTCATAGAGACTAAAGCACAATTTTATTCACTATTTGCTGATTTCAAATGGTTGTTTTTTAAGCTCTTTGTCTAAATTACTCTGTAGCTGAGATAACTGCTTGAAGAGGCCTTCACTGTTCATTCAAAGTTCTTTCTACGATTTTAAGAAAATTGTAACACTGGTGAGAACATAAAATAAAATTCAAGACTAGCCAAAAAAATACAATATAAGGAGCAATATAAGAGAAAGACAGAAGGAGAGGCATGGATGTCTGAGAAAGAGCTCCGAGTGAACACTGAAGGCCTCCTCAAACAGTAAGGGAATTAATTTTCTGAATGTATTGGTGATGACTGAGTAATTGTCATTGCCAGGAAACTGCACATTAGAGGATGGTGGCTATGGCACAGTAAAAATATTAGTTGCCATTGGTTATAATTAGCTCAATGAGGCTAGTGCTAATGACATTCTAATCAAACAATATACTTTGCTTAATCTTAGAAATAATGTTAAAAGTTTTACACAGTGTTTATACATCATTGTATACTTTCAGCTGCATTAGTGACACCAAGAAGTCAAGAAAAGCTGTTCTGTTTGTGTGTGGTACTCCTATTAACTGCAAGTCTGGTTTCTAACAGTTTTCTTGATAAATCATCATAAAGTTGTAACTCATAGGCCACAGACATCAGGCTGATTTTAACTTAATCAGAGCGTGTCTTTGGCTCTGTGGTTATTCAGTGGCATGCTGGTTTAGAGTTCAATAAAAGAAAAAGAAAGGTACTCTAGCCTGACATACAGAAAGCAAAAGGTGGGAGTCTCTTTGCCTAATATGGAGCTCTATCACTATCTTCTCCACCCATTATGGGATTTGGTTCTCTCCTCCAGACACTCTTCCTGCCTGGCTTAAAACTGAGACAAATATAGCATCTCCTAAATTACACTCCCACAGTCTTTAATTAATTCATTTCATATGCACTGGACATTTGGCATCACATTGGAAAAATAGTTACTATTGTGTCAAAAATAGCATGCTCACACTCCAATTTTCTTTCATTTGTCAAGCCCTTTCTATTCCTCTTTTTCTCCTTGAAGAGATATTTAATAAGAATGGGCTCTACATGTTTCAGGACCTGGCCCCTATTTTTAAATTACCTTCCAACCTCTTTCTCTTCTATCTACAGTTATGGTCAGTCTTTAAATCTTCTAATGACCCTATATTTTGATCAGTTCCCTCTCCTCTTCATATTTTCTTCTCTTCCATAGACACTGATTCAACACGGACAGCTGTTTCACACAATTTACTGTGAAAGGCCCCGTTCTGAATAATATAATCTGGTTTCATGATATCAATTCTACATCTTCTGTCTCATGGAATTCTATGTTCAACAATATTCACCTAGCTTCAAGAAACCCAAATCACCAGCACAAATACATTTTGATTATTTATCTCCCCTCGAAGATGATACATCCTAGGGTTGTCTACAGATCTTTTTATCCTTTCTGTTATGGGCCAAACCAGGTAGCGTAAGTCATACTTTCTGAGATTGCCCAGCAGTTTTGAACTACTACTGAGAAGCAATTTCAAAGTTTGACCTCTCTATTATCCACAAAGATTCCTCTTTCTCCTCAAATATTTTGACTCGTGAACCAGAACAGGATCTTTTCACTTGGCACAATAGCAGCTAAACTAGCATTACTATACCAGAGGCAGAGTACCGATTCACTATCCTTTATCCATTGGAAAGATATCTTTCTTAATTCTGCTTATCTTAACTTTCAGTGGCAAAGCTTAACTAGTCATCCCAAGACAATATTGAAATGTGGCAAGAAATAACACAATGGTAATGCACTCATATAACTAGAAATAAATCCTCCTCCTAACATAAATTGACTGATCCTTAAAAAGGGAATGCAGGTGGGGGATGCACATGGGGTATTTGTCTCTCCTTATTCCCCTAAAAGACTCCGGTGGACAGATTTCATATTTTTTTTCCTATGGCATGGTTGCGAGCAGGGGTTCAGGGGGATAGGAGATTATTTACACTTTTGGCATTTGAAATTTTTGTGACGACAATGTATATATTGTCCTTAAGCAGGTCAAATAATATCAGTCTTGTTATATCCGTTTGGTTGGTAACAGACCTGTTTATGTCTGCATAATACAAATTTGATCACAAATAAAGAAGAAGATGAAATGTATGGTTTGATTAGGAAAAAATTCTTGATATTATTTTTCTATTTATTTATATGTTCATTTATTTATGCATTTTATTTCAGCCTTAGATTGAGTTGAAATTTGTTCCTGGCATAAGAGATTTAGTCAAAAGACAAGTATGTGCATTAAAACACTAGAAGAGCACAGTAGCAGACTATTTTACATCATTTTAGAGTGGATGCAAATTTCAGAAAGAAATCTTTGGTTCTAATTAAACATGATTTATAATAATGATACGGGTGCCAGCTGTGAATTTCTAAAAATAGCATCAAAGGCTTTTCATAAAAAAGTTATATTCATTGACATTATAAATTACAATATGCATACAGTAAATAGATATCACAGCTGTTTGTAGATAAAGTATTTACTGTAAATATTATACTTATTGTTTATCATACTCTGAAAATGAACAGCATTTCTTACTAAGATGACTTTTTATTTATATGTGACCGAATAACTCACACAAAAGTGACAGCCACAGGAATTTGAAAGACAGTAATGTCTGAATATGATTTAGAATGGAGAGATACTTAATTGATTTTGTTCAATTAATCCAATTTGGAGAGTCCCAGGTGTTTCATTTTTGTTTTTTACTTCAGCGATACAGGGCATTGGTTTGTCATATTGTGTTAAACTGAAATCATGTTGACTGAAGGAGAGAGCTCAGGTGCACTAGGCATGCCACAATATCTGGAAGCATCCTCAGGAACCCTTCATTTTTTCAGGCCGAAAAAATGAAATGTGTCTATTTAGTCTGATTTCTGTTTGACAAAATAGATTAATGAAAAATTACACCTGCAGTTTTTTTCATGATAGTTAATACTTTTTTTTGTTTTGGAATGTTTCATAATCTCTTTTTGCTATATCTTGGTCTTTTTATGATCTTTTCAGTATTGAAGATCCAGAATACTGTTTGATTAACTCCAGTGCACCACAGGCTGTCATTTATGAATTCTGAATTGCCATTATCAACATTCAAAGCATCAGAGGATGTTAATTCTTAATAAGATCTTCTTGCAAGATTATCTTGTAAAACTTCAATTTTTCAGTATTGAGCACTTTGAAATAGTAGGTAATTTTTCAGTTTTAGTCAGTCTCTCAGTTGAATACAATAAAAGCCATTGCTGTGTATATAGTCATCTGGATGGTAACTGCCATAGCTGAGTAGTCAGTTCCAGTAATGCGAAAATTCTGTAATTCAAAATGTATCCCTAAAGAGTTAATTTGTTATTGAATAATCATGCTCCTTTCAATAATAAAGTTTGCTTCTATTTGTGGAAAATGTCAGTTTTTTTATTTAAAAATTCAGATGCTCGGATTTAATCTTAAATAGCATTTATAGTCATATGAAAACATTTGGGAACCCCTCTTAATTCTTTGGATTTTTGTTTATCATTGGCTGAGCTTTCAAAGTAGCAACTTTCTTTTAATATATGATATGCCTTATAGAAACAGTAGTATTTCAGCAGTGACATTAAGTTTATTGCATTAACAGAAAATATGCAATATGCATCATAACAAAATTAGACAGGTGCACCTCAACAGAGTTATATACTTAGTTGGGCCTCCTTTTGCAAATATAACAGCCTCTAGACGCCTCCTATAGCCTTTGATGAGTGTCTGGATTCTGGATGGAGGTTTTTTTTTGGCCATTTTTCCATACAAAATCTCTCCAGTTCAGTTAAATTTGATATGCCGCTCCTGTATTTTTCTTGGCCTGCCAGACCTGGGTTTAACAGCAACTGTGCCTGTGGCCTTCCATTTCCTGACTGCATTCCTTACAGTTGAAACTGACAGTTTGAACCTCTGAGGTAGCTTTTTGTAGCCTTCCCCTAAACCACGATACTGAACAATCTTTGTTTTCAGATCTTTTGAGAGTTGCTTTGAGGATCCCATGCTGTCACTCTTCAGAGGAGAGTCACAGGGAAGCACAACTTGTAATTGACCACCTTTTCTCATGATTGGACACACCTGTCTATGAAGTTCAAGGCTTAACAAGCTAATCTAACGAATTTGGTGTTGCGAGTAATCAGTACTGAGCAGTTACATGCATTCAAATCAGCAAAATTACAAGGGTACCCACATTCTTACACAGCCAGTTTTTCACATTTGATTTAAATTCATACAACTAAATACTGCTTCACTAAAAATCTTTGTTTGGAAAACACCCCAGTGCTCAGATGTTCCTAGGAAATGAAAGACATACCACTGTTATCTTTTTTGTTGAAAGTAAATTATTATGCAGGCTGAGAGGGTTTTCCAAACTTTTTCATATGACTGTATATTTATGATGTTACACTCATTGTCCTTGTGAGTCATGTAGCTGAGATCACTAAAAAAGCTTTAACACAAAATGATGTCACCAGCAAAATGATAAAAATACATAAATTCTCATTCAAAACTCAAAAATAATGTGTCTGGGCTATAAGTCAAAAAAAAAAGCAAACAGAAAACTATGAATAAAATAGCACAACATCTAACTAGTAACAAATAAAATACAAATTTTTTATACTGTATAATACATGTTGTGTATTTAGGGTTTATCTTCATTTTTTAATTATCATTTTTCATTTTGTAATGCAATTTCTGAAATTATGTCCTATAACTTATCTATACTAATAAAAGGCAAAGCCCTCACTGACTCACGCACTCACTGACTGACTCATCACTAATTCTCCAACTTCCCGTGTAGGTGGAAGGCTGAAATTTGGCAGGTTCATTCCTTATAGCTTCCTTACAAAAGTTGGGCAGGTTTCATTTCGAAATTCTACGCGTAATGGTCATAACTGGAAGCTGTTTTTCTCCATTTACTGTAATGGAGATGAGCTTGAAAACCGTGGGGGCGGAGTTTCGTGTGACATCATCACGCCTCCCACGTAATCACGCAGTACGTATAAAACCAGGAAGAGCCCCATAAAACGCTCAAGAAAAGATGCATTATATAATTGAGAAGGCAGCGAAACAATAAGAAGCGAGCGAGTGACATATACAACCATATTCATGAGTTCTGCTACTTCGGAAACAAAGCACGATGTAAACCTAAACTTTAAATTAAGTTCATAGACAGGCTGCCGCTGGCGTTTGTAATTTAGTGCCTGCCCATATAAGGCCGTCCGTCAGCGGCAATCCAATAGAAACACTGCCACTAAATATTCACAAATGAAGGACTGTGCTTATGCAGAGGAAGATGAGATAGTCAGGGTGGTGTTTGGCACAAACTCAGCGAAACTGGGAGAGGAAGTTTTAAGTGCCGGGACTTCAGTAACATTAGATACAGCCATGGACATAGCACGACATGGCACCAGCACAGCTGGGAAACTTCGATGCATGTACACCGAGCGGCTCACGTGAACTGACGCAGTGCACAGGCAAAAAGCAACAGTTCCAAAGAGCGCTGAACAAAAACCGAATTACACAATTGAGAAGGCAGCAAAAAAATATGAAGCGTCTGATACATACAAGCATATTCATAACTGCAGCTACTGCAGAAACAAAGCACACGGTGCAAAAAGTGAATGTCCTGCTAAAGGAAGACAGTGTAAAAAAAACCCCGTGCATGCAGTGTGTCACATCTCAGATAAAGAGGAAGACGAGCTGTTTATTGATGCAGTAAGAAACGAATCGATAAATGAAACCTCTTATCTTTACAACGATTGACAAACATGGAATGTAACTTGAACACAACACATCGTACAAATACGACCCTGATTGAAACAAATAATGATAATCGAATCCTTGATGACAGCAACACTCAATAACACTCACAAAACAATTACTGTATATTGACAATCATGTTACGTTATTTTTAAAATGTTCCCTTTTCTTTTTCATAGCTTCTTTAACACACTACGTCTCCGCTGCGAATATATATATATATATATATATATATATATATAT
>JANRMT010062790.1:57015129-57030194 GCA_026402145.1 Polypterus bichir lapradei | reverse complement strand
ATATATATACCCCGATCTACATACTCTCAAATAGATAAGCCACACACCGTGGCGCAATTGTAGAGGCTTCGCCTCTATCGCCTACATCCGAGGTTCGATTCCCGAGAGGGAATGTACTGAGTATGTATGCGTGCTTATCGGTTCATTTTAACCTCGCATCTCCTTGGTTTGAGACGTATGAAAAAATATGCGGTTAACGCAGAATCATGTTACGTTATTTTTAAAATCTTTCCTTTTCTTGGCACAAGCACAGCTGAGAAGCTTCGATGCATGTACTCCATAACAAAAAATAACGCATTTAATCACACTTTCAATTCCAAGCAAAGGGGAACTTTTGTCAATGCATGATTTCCTGGTACATCGATTACACTGATGCACACATCACAGCTACAAAAATGTTACAGTCGGAATGAAGCGCGTTCCTACGCCTGATCGGAGGAAAATTTCATTTCAAAAAACTACCCGAGTGAAGCCTTGATAAAAGCATGGTTTTGTGCACACTGAAAAGCAAGCAAAATTAGATGCATTACAGAAAGCGGACTTTGTGGCTCTTACTGGGGATCATTGGACTTCCGTGACCGTTAGTAATTCTAATTACATCTAATTACAAAATGTTCAATGATCACACTGTTTTAGCTTAATGTACAAAATAATTTTGGCTAAGGTTACTCAGAGTTTAAAGATTAAGTTGGTCAAATTACCTTTTATGTTTCTGACTTATTTTTTTAAGAAGAAAAACTGCACTTTATGTTGAAATTTTGATTATTATTATTTAAAGACAATACCATTCTGAAAATGTACTTAAAGTACTTAAACTACCACTTTATTTTTAAGTCTGCCCAATTTTAACCAGGGTGATATTTTTGTTTCTGTTTTGAATTCAAATGCAGTTTAAAAGCATTTTTTTTTTTCAGAAATTAAAACAGCTTGAGTTTACAATATTCATGTCCATGTCTATTATTTGATTCTGTCGCCCACTAAAACCCTTTTAAATTAAAAAAACACATTTGCGATTTGGGGCAAATTTACGTGTGCGATTACATACCATTAATCAAGATTAATTATTACACAGCCTCTAATTAATTGGATTAATTTTTTTAATCGAGTCCCACCCCTAATATATATATGTAGATTTGTATATATATATGTGTATATACAGTATATATGTAGATATGTATATGTGTATATATATGTGTATATATGTATATATATTTATATGTATATGTATATATATATATATATGATGTGTATATATATGTTTATATATGTGTGTGTGTGTGAGTGTATATATATATATATATATATATTTTATATTATATTATATTATATTACCGAGTCCCACCCCTAATATATATATGTAGATATATATGTAGATTTGTATATATATGTGTATATACAGTATATATGTAGATATGTATATGTGTATATATGTATATATATTTATATGTATATGTATATATATATATGTATATATATATATATATATGATGTGTATATATATGTTTATATATATGTGTGTGTGTGAGTATATATATATATATATACATATATATTATATTATATTATATTATATTATATTATATTATATATATATATGCCAGCAACACTCATGACAATGACAAAACAATTACATTGTCAATCATGTTACGTTATTATTAAAATGTTTCCTTTTCTTTTTACTTCTCTGCTGCCAAACATGGGTATTTTGCTATGTATATATATACCTGTATATATATATATATATAGAGAGAGAGAGATGACAACAACACTCATATCAATGACAAAACAATTACATTAACAATCATGTTACGTTATTTTTAAAATTTATCCTTTTCTTTTTCATACCTTCTTTAACACACTACTTCTCCACTGCGAAGCGTGGGTATTCTGCTAGTAACTTATAAATGTGCTTTCTTTCCATGTACTTTGTGGGTGGAACCCCAGGAGTCTGGCTATTTAAGACCAGAATAGAGGAAGTTGAGGTAGTGGACCATTACTTTTGTGTAGTTTTATTATATTTTATATTTTCTGATTTTGCTGATATTCGTCTTCTGTTCAGTAGATTCTAAGTACTGAATTGTGTTTTTGGACTTGTGTTCCTTAGAATATCTTATTAAGAAGCCAATATTTTTTATCTTTTATTGCTATTTTGAGGATTTTGTTGCATTTTTCTATTTTTATGTTAGTACATCGTTATTTATAAAGCTCCTTTGCCTGCCATTCTGCTTATAAGCCAGAGGTTTACAGTTGTCCTCTCTCTTGTGGGAATTTTGATATTTTAGGGACATTTCTTGTTATTTCGCCAGCTTTCCTTGTTTGGGGCCTGCTAGGCCAAAGCCTCACATTGCAGTTGGGAACTAGCTGAATATAGGATGAGTCTCTTCAGAGAGTCTGGCGAAGCTCCTGGTCTGTCTTTGTGGCTTTTTTGGAGGCCTCACAACCCCTTTTTGCCATTTTGAGACACCAAATCACAACAAAATGTGGCCAGAATTTGTAAAACACTACCTTATATCTTCTGGATTAAAAAAGAGTTACCTTAATGAATATCCATCCATTCATATTCAAATCCATCTAAACCTATTCAGGGTCATGGCATCTATTCCAGGAACTTCAAACACAAGTCATAGGTTAATCAGAGAGTGGGCTAGTCACCAAATAAATAACACCCAGGAACACTCCTAAACCAATTCAGGGCTAAGGAGCTCGAACACATAAGTCTTTATAAAATATCTATAACTCGACCTCGTAAAAAAGAACTATCTGTCTTGCCAGAATTTTCTTTTTTGAGGAAACAATCTGATACAAAGTCATTTCCATCATATCTAATTGTTTCATGTAATCCGTCTCTTTTATGTTGGAACTTTCCAAGTAGAGTTCAATTACAAAGAAAGATAACGCACCTCACAAGATTAAAAAGGGGATAGTTGTAATAGAATTACAAATAAAATAAATATAGATACAAGCTAAAAATAAACAGCATTCATGCAAAAAGTTATAAACACTTCTTTTACAATTTATTGCAGACATAATAAATACACGACAGCTCACAAGATTGCAAGGAACAAAACAACAGAGTATGTACATAAATTTACTGTGAATGTGTTTGATGTTTAAGATAATATTTGGAGAAAATAAGATTCTTATAAAGAAAGTATTTGCCATTTCCATCCATTTATTTTCTGAGTCTTCTAATATGGGATTATAAGGAACCAGTGCCTATTCCAGTTTTATTCAGTGGAAGACAGGAATCAGCTCTGGACACAAGCCCTTCTCAAGGCACACTTATGGTCACATTCACACATAGTAGGCCATGTTATAGTTGCCAGTTTGTCTTACATGCACAACTGAGATAAAGAGCAAAAAAAAAAAAAAAAACAATAGAAAACCCTCCACAAATATAAGAAGTAAGTGAAAACTCAAAATATACTGTGACCAGGACTGGATGTCATATCAGACTCCTTGACCTTTAAAGGACCAGTGCTAGTTTGACTAAAGAGGAAAGTAGTTTTTGGGAATACACAAATTAAGTGGGAGGCACATATTCTCCTCATAAGCCAAACCTGCTGAAGAACTGATAAATGAAGAGATTTTTGTGATTCATTACAGATCATCAGATTTCCAGAATAAAAAAAAAGCAAGGTAATAAAAAAAAATTCATAGGCAGTTGATTAAAAAAATGGGATCAGCTATGCAACCTTTTCCTAAAGGAGATTGGACCAATTTCTTTGATGTACAGTACAGGCCAAAAGTTTGGACACACCTCCTCATTCAATGTGTTTTCTTTATTTTCATGACCATTTACAGCACTCCATCACTCTCCTTCTTGGTCAAATAGCCCTTACACAGCCTGGAGGTGTGTTTGGGGTCATTGTCCTGTTGAAAAATAAATGATCGTCCAACTAACCTGACTTCTGCACAACACAACTGCTGGTCCCAACCCCATTGATAAAGCAAGAAATTCCACTAAATAACCCTGATAAGGCACACCTGTGAAGTGAAAACCATTTCAGGTGACTACCTGTTGTAGCTCATCGAGAGAATGCCAAGAGTGTGCAAAGCAGTCATCAGAGCAAAGGGTGGCTATTTTGAGGAAACTAGAATATAACACATGTTTTCAGTTATTTCACCTTTTTTTGTTAAGTGCATAACTCCACGTGTGTTCATTCATAGTTTTGATGCCTTCAGTCATGAAAATAAAGAAAACACATTGAATGAGGAGGTGTGTCCAAACTTTTGGCCTGTACTGTACATTGACATAAACTTTGCAAGTGGTTAGAATTGTACTGGTAAGAGATTTAGCACTATTTCACCAAAGAGATTTTATTGGTTTTGTTGGTGTTTTCAAATAAACTAAACTGGTTCAGACACTGCTATAGAATTTTTCATAAATGCTTATTTGGGATGCAATCTGATGACTAAGGTATATGGAATACAATAATGCAGCACTTTGTAAACTATTCACTGACCACCTGAAAGATTACACTACCTTCTTTGTTTCCCTGTCTTTATTCTATGGCTAAGAAAACCTTCTTTCATCTTTGCCCGTCCTCCACCATCAAATGTTCCGCCCACCTGAGCCTCTTTAGGCCCTTGGACTTTCTTTCTCTGACAGATCTTCTCCAGACTCTATTAGTACAGAAATTCATATTCAACGGACTTGTGAGTACTCAGAATTATTTGTATTTATTGCAGTTTGCCGTACCCTCTCAGGGAATTAGTGTATCCTCAATAAACTATGCCAAGAAAATGCACGCTGTACCACACCAACGCCCAACACAGCTGTAAATATGCATTGAGGTGTGAGCATACAGGCCTGTCAAATTCTTTTGGTATGCACATGTATTTGTGTTCTTGTTAATAACAAGATTCAGAGTGACTTATGTAACCATGAGATTTAATTCCACTTCAATAGAACACTGCTTGTCTACTTTCATCAGTTTGTCAGGAAATATTCATTTTATATGTAATAAGAGAATATGTATTTATGTAATGCAATCCAAGCATAGTAACCTTCCCTGTAACATTCTTGGCTAAAATGTTCTGCTTTTATCAGATTAATATTTGCAGCCAAATGAAGCAGAGCTCCTTGTTTGTTTCTCTTTATATCTTAAGTGAATGAACATTTATCATGTTTGCTGTTTCTTTCATACAAAGCCCTAGTTGTCTCACAATTATGTTGGTTTTTAGAGTTATTGTGCACTTTTTTTATAGTTTGGAGTTTCATCTTTTGTTTATGTTTTGTTCATGAAGTGTGATGTGTCTGGGACATTTCCAAATATCTATCATGTGCTACCACAACCTCATTGTCAAAATGAACATATTTTTAGCAGAATTAATTATGCTTTTAAATATATTAATTAAAATATCAGGATTTCAACTTCAGATCATCTAACGAGGGTGGCACAGTGGTGCAGTGGTGAGCTGCCGCCTCACAGTAAGGAGACTAGGGGTCACGTCCCAGGCCCCCCGTGCGTGGAGTTTGCATGTTCTCCCCATGTCTGTGTGGGTTTCCTCCAGGTGATCAGGGTTTCCTCCCACTGTCCAAAGACATGAAGATTAAATGAATTGTCAATGCTAAATTGGCTGCATTGTGTGTTTGGTGTTTGACCATCTAACGGTCAATTTGTTTTGCTCTTCAAGTTACTGCAAACATTTCTTCTGCTCTGACAGTTGTCTCTTCTTTGACTTCATTTCTTCATCCCTGAACTTTTCAATAATTTCTGCCACTCCCAATAAACAAATACTGTGGTAGTTTGTTGTTTTATGGACAGATCTACAGTTCATTGTCGTGATAGTAATTATACAGTATGTGTTATCTGGACTTCCACACAAACTTCATCAGGTCTACTTTTTTATGTGAGATATCATGAAGTTGTCCAGTGCTTTCTTTTACCATTGAAGCTTAATGCTCCTCAAACATCAGCCCTCTTCTGTAGTCACTGAGAGCTGTACTTTGAGAAGCCAGCGTTTTTTAAACATTAACCATTATGAACCGATAAATTCCTCTGTTTCCTTTGTCTTTATTTCATCAGTTACTTGAAACAATAAGAATCCTTGTGAATGAAAAACTTCAAACTAGGACAACACTTGCTGAAAGCATTCATTCATTTCTAGTTGTGACATGTCATACGAGTTGTAAGAAAAAAGCACAAACAAGTATAAAGGTTTGGGGTTTTTTGGCCCCATATACTGTAAAGTAATTTCAGAAAATGAGTCAGTGTTTTCTACTGAAGTACAATAGACATAGAACATAAGCAGGTCAGACAATTTATAGCGGTGCAGTAGGAAGTGATGAAATGATGGGGAAAGTCATGATAGTTTATGGGAAAGTGATGTCATCTTTGGGGGACTGGAGGTTAGAAAGTATCCCGGAAGTGGGTGGTAGCAAAAGGCTTGTTTATGGCGGCAGCATTTCGGTCTTTCTGAAGGAACAAGAAAAGAGAGGTTAGTATCCTGCCATTGTCCCCCGGCACGGCTAGTTGTGGCGCCCGTCAGGTCCTTAAGCTGCTCCCCATGCGCTCGTGTGTGACAGAGTTAAGGGGACATTTTAGCACAGGACACCAGTTGTACCATTTCTAGTTGTAGGTCTTCAACCATATGGTACTACCACATACAATGACTCCATTTATGCCATGCATTCACACCTGTCACCAACCATTTTCATGATGAATAACACACATGTTACACTCCTGTAATGGTTATTCCAATGTTTTATGGGTTTTACGTATTTACACTGCAGATAACTCACAAGTGACACAAAGTGAAGTTTTACTGCAAGTGGCTATGACAAACAGGACACTAACATCCAACAGAAAGTTGTCTGGTGACAAGATGGAAAAGGTGACAGAGGCAGACCAAGCAGGGCCATAGGAAAGAGCACAGTTTATGTGAGCATTGATGACACAAGTTATTCACGTGCTATCTAAGAATGCAATGCTATATTTTGTAGCATTTGTCCACCCATTCCACCATAATGTCTTCATTCATCCAGCCCTTCTTGTTCACTGAGACCTCCATACCCTTGGGTAGTTTTTCCTTTGGCATTGTCACCCTCTTAAAAATCACGAATGGCTTCAGCTGTTTGGCACTTGCTGTGCAAGCTTGAACAACCGTAAAACTTGTCCGCTCATGACCTGTGGTAGTTACTGATATGGTCTTTTTACCAACCTTATTGACAGTGCGTGTTGATGGAATATCCATCTGCATCGGGACCTCGTTCATGTTGATGACGTCATCCGGTGTTAGTTTCAGTGTCTCGATTTCCTTGCTGACAAACTTTTTAAAACTGTCAAGTCGTTCTGGCTCAGATAGATAGACCATTTCGTTTCATGAAGCGAGAAATCCAATTATGACCCCCTTTGAAGTTTTCAATTGCCATTTCAGTCGCCTTTCCTCGTGCCTTCAATTTGATGGCTGTTGTCGAAACCATCCGATTGTTCTCACGATGCGCGAGAATCCAATCTTTAAGTCGCTTCTCTAAGTTTGGCCATTTTGCTTCCCTTGTACGCCTTGCACACCTACATGGAAGCATGCACAAAGATTCCTCATCTTTCCGCCAGTTTCTCACTTGTTTTTCATCTACTTCAAAGTGGCGTCCAGCTGCACGATTGCCATTTTCTTTCACGAAAGCAACGATCTGGAGCTTAAATTCTGCAGCATAAGACTTGCGTTGCGGCATGATATCAGTAAATGCAAAATGTTATCAATTTAATTGTTCACGCTCAACTATAATGTCACTATATAGTTGCAAATGCCTACAGGGGTGTGCCAGATTAGATGCTTTTACTTCAGATTGGTAAATTCAGTAACGCCACGGTTAATAACATGGGGCGGCTTATCTTAGAGTTTTAAAATATAAATGAGCATTTTCTGTGGCTTACAGATTGGGGTGGACTCCAGTGTGGGGTTGCTTTTCGTTGGGGATTTACGGTACTGCTTTTCTTTGTCATTCCAAAGATATGCTGTTTGCTAAGGTAGTATCTAAAAGCTGCCTGTTTGTGCATGTGAGCCACACATTACACTAGAATTTCATTCAGTATTTGTCTGCCTTGTACACATAGCATCTTGTTCCTCAGGACCCAGAATGAGATGTGAAAAAAAAAATTAAATTAATTCATAATAAAATGCCTCCAAGGGTTAGGCCAACTGGAACCCTTGGCAGTCTTAGTGGGCTGCAGAAAATAAGAGTTTATTTCCTTATTGCTTTTAATTATTGACAGCCCGGTTATTTAATTATATTGTTATGCACATTTGTTTCTGCTAATTAGATGATGAGAAGTATGCATCCTCTGGCTTTCCTAAAATGGAGAGAGGAGGATATAAATTGATCCCCGGGGCTAAAGAAAGCTCTAGTCAGTGCTTTTGTTTATTGGAGTTATTTTTCTTTCATTATACATTTTGTTAATACTGGATAATAAATATCTCCTTGTCCCCCAATCTTGCCCACTTATTTGTCACTCTAGGCTCCATGAAGGGCAGGGATACTCTTAGTAATCCACATTTATCATCATATAGTGAATTACACCACTGATAGTCTGCCTCAATCTTTGTAATTTATTTTGATTTTATGTCCTATAAAGCAGACACATAAATTACTGTGCAATGTCTTCTGTTCAAAGAACGGAAATGTCTGGAGCTAGGCAGTTTGTTATGGAATGCTTGGACACAAGCACACATTTAGTGGTGTATTTTTTTTCCTTTTACATAAAGTATCATGTCAATTAAATTTTAAATATGTACTTTCAAGGGGAACACCAACTAGAGTTACCCCAATGTGTGAAAAAGTGAAAGGGTGCAATGATTATCAAAGTTAACCAAAACATCAAGAAATGGGTGTGCTAAAGGGTATCCAACCAAAGTCTCTGACTTCTGGTGAAGGCTATTGGCATGTTTTTTAGGTGTAATGGCTTCCTGATTCACCTCCTAAATTTGAACACTTTGATATAGTGGTAGAGAGCAGCCTTTAAACTTGACTTAGTGTACAGTAATCCCTCCTCGATCGCGGGGGTAGCGTTCCAGAACCCCCCGCGATAGGTGAAAATCCGCGAAGTAGAAACCATATGTTTGCATGGTTATTTTTATATATTTTAAGCCCTTAGAAACTCTCACACACTGTTTATAAATATTCTCCGCACAGTTATACAGTAAACCCTCGTTTATAGCGGTTAATCCGCTCCAGACAGATAAATGAATTTCCACGAAGTAGTATTCTTTATTTATAAATCTAATATTTTCACAGTTAGAGCATAGAAAACCTGTTTACGACCTTCTAAATATGTTTTTTAACATTATTAGAGCCCTCTAGACATGAAATAACACCCTTTAGTCAAAAGTTTAAACTGTGCTCCATGACAAGACAGAGATGACAGTTCTTTCTCACAATTAAAAGAATGCAAACATATCTTCCTCTTCAAAGGAGTACCGTCAGGAGCAGAGAATGTCAGAGAGAGAGAGAGAAATGTAAACAATCAGAAATCAATAGGTCTGTTGGGCTTTTAAGTATACGAAGCACCCTCGATAAAGCGACTGCAATGAAGGGATCAATATGAAGTTAGTCTTTCAGCATTTTTTTACAGGAGCGTCCTGTATCTTCTAAGCAAACAGCCCCTCTGCTCACACCCCCTCCGTCAGGAGCAGAGAATGTCAGAGAGTGAGAGAAAGAGACAGAGAAAAGCAAACAATCAAAAATCAATACGGGCTGTTAGAGCTTTGAAGTGTGTGAAGCATATCGTATATCATTGAGGAGTTTTATTTAATATGTAATACGTTCTCTGATTGGGTAGCTTCTCAGCCATCTGCCAATAGCGTCCCTTGTATGAAATCAACTGGGCAAACAAACTGAGGAAGCATGTACCGTAAATTAAAAGACCCATTGTCCGCAGAAATCCATGAACCAGCGAAAAATCCTTGATATATATTTAGATATGCTTACATTTAAAATCCGTAATGGAGTGAAGCCGCGAAAGTCTAAGCGCGATATAGCGAGGGATCACTGTATAACTTAGTCATGCTGTGGAAACACTGTGAGGGCCGGGTGGGGTCTGTTGGATCCACCAGACCACAGTGGCTTTTGGAAAGACCCCAAGATCATTTTACTTCTAAGCTCTAAATATGTTTGGATGGACTTGTTAATTTCAGAGGAGACTTTATCCCCATTATCATGTTTGAAAAATGAATTAACATTGAAACGTTAACAGAAGAATGCTTAATTGTAGTAAATGATTATTTCTAAGCTCATTATGTCAAAATATTCATAGAAGCCTGCATGAAGTTAATGTTCTGTAACAATCAAGACTATATTCAGGATATGGAAATCATTGAACCATTAAGATCCAGAGGTCAAACCAGAGTTGGCAGAAACTAGAAAGCTTGCATTTGCTTTCAGAAAGGGGTACTTTGAGCAGACATGACAAAATATGTCTAGTTGTACTGTAGTCAGGGTTGAATAGCATTGGTATGGATGTAAAAATATACTTTATATAGTGTAGGACAATGTTATTGCAAAAAGCAACAGTGGTATGATAAGCACATGCTCTGATGACAGTAGCAAGATGATACATTACAAATAACATGGCAGAGCAATAAACAAAATAAAAACAGCACTAGGGTTATGAATTCATGAGAGAAACAGTACAAGGAAATATTAGAACTGTCAAAAGGTAAGTGAAACATTCTGATGTCAAAGCAAAAGTCAGTCCCATAATGTTATTTCAGTTTGACAACTGTGAAAGCAAAGCTGATACATATTGAGAAATACAGTGGGAAATATAGTTACACAGAATAACACAGAAAATAGCAAATGTATATTTTTTACTTTTCACCTGTAAAGACTTTTATGTGCAGAAAGTTTCAGAAAATGATCAGAATGTATTACACTAGCAGAATACCCGCGCTTCGCAGCGGAAAAATACTGTGTTAAAGAAGTTATGAAAAAGAAAAGGAAAAATTTAAAAAATAACGTAACTTGATTGTTAATGTAATTGTTTTGTCATTGATATGAGTGTTGTCATATCTATCTATATATATATATATACTGTATATATATATAGCAAAATACCCGCGCTTGGCAGCGGAGAAGTAAAAAAAAAAGGAAACATTTTAATAATAACGTAACATGATTGACAATGTAATTGTTTTGTCATTGTCATGAGTGTTGCTGGCATATATATATATATATAGACACAGACAAACACATATATAAACATATATATACACATCATATACATATATATATACTAGCAAAATACCCGCGCTTCGCAGCGGCGAAGTACTGCATTAAAATTTTTATTAAGAAGAAAATTTAACCTTTTTAAAGTGAGGGAAAATATGGCAATAATTATTTGTTAAGGATCTCTTTGTATACCACGTTGTCAGTTCAGCCCTCCGGTTGTAACATGACCAAGCTGTGCGCTGAGCTTACTCTTGAGCATGCAACTTACAGTTGGCCATGTGAACAGTAATCTTGTTTCAAATCTCACAGCTTGGATTGCTGCTGTCATAATCGATTTCAGTTTCATGGTTTGTTTCAATTACGACAGTATTTGCAGGACTTGTGTTGAAGTGACATTCGGCTTACAACCGGTTTCATCGATAACTTCACATTCCAGCTTTTGAGAGTTTAAACATTCATAAACATCAAAGTGTCCACTACTGAAATTGTCACCTATGAATGTAAGATGTTTAAGAGGCATTGGCGGTTGTCGAAAGGTGTAAAATATTTGGCCATTTCGGTACACTTGAAAGCACCAACCGAACAATTCAGCGGCAGCCATCAACTCACATGCAGAACCATAGGTGAAGGGCTTAAGCATTTCACTCTTATAGTGCTCCTGTGTAGTATAATTATCTCCTGTACCGTCATCAGTCCACACCTTGAACCTGTCCCAGTCATTCAATACATAAGACACAATGTTCTTCCAGATATCAAGAGTGAGCCTGATATGGCCGTGCAATATGTAACACAGAGAATGGAAAAGGTAGGTGCCATCTCCGGGCATGGAAACCACTCGGTAAGTGACAGTTCTTTGATCGATGGTGATTACCTCGATAGACATGGTAATGGGGGTTGGAATGATGAAGGAAATGGGTACCTGAGTAATGTAAAGTAAGTGTAAAATACCTATACAATAACTATAATTGTAATAAACAAACAATAAAACAGCGGAGAAGCCGTGGATTAAACAAAAAGGCTGTAGTTATCAGCAGGGAGACGTGAATCCCGTGGCGAAGCAAGGAAGGGAATGTAGAGACTGGAGCGACGGACGGCCTTATATAGGCAGGCAGCCAACAACGTGGGAGGTGATGGGATGGGAGACCCAACGCCGCCTCACATGGTGACCAAGCTGCAGGCTATGGACGTATATATGTACGTAAATAGGATTCAGTTAGTGTTGGGAACCCGTGTACCAAATTTCTTGAAGATGGGCCCATAAGTAACAAAGACTGTTGAAAAGTTCAATATGGTGGCCGACAGTGGCATCATACCACCGAAATAAGTACGTACATTGGTTTCGGTTAGTGCAGGGAAGCCGCCTACCAAATTTCGAGAAGATGAGGCCATAAATAAGAAAGTTCAACATGGCGGACGTTGTTGATCGTTACGCGTAGAATTTCGAAATGAAACCTGCTTAACTTTTGTAAGTAAGCTGTAAGGAATGAGCCTGCCAAATTTCAGCCTTCTACCTATACGGGAAGTTGGAGAATTAGTGATGTTGGAAAATTCAATATGGCGGCTGACAGTGGCGTCATACCACCGAAATAAGTACGTACATTGGTTTTGGTTAGCTCAGGGAAGTCACCTACCAAATTTCGTGAAGATGGGGCCGTAAATAAGAAAGTTCAACATGGCGGACGTTGTTGACCGTTATGACCATTATGTGTAGAATTTCAAAATGAAACCTGCTTAACTTTTGTAAGTAAGCTGTAAGGAATGGGCCTGCCAAATTTCAGCCTTCTACCTACACGGGAAGTTTGAGAATTAGTGACGTTGGAAAGTTCAATATGGCGGCTGACAGTGGCGTCATACCACCGAAATAAGTATGCACATTGGTTTCGGTTAGCGCAGGGAAGCTGCCTACCAAATTTCGTGAAGATGGGGCCATGAATAAGAAAGTTCAATATGGCGGACGTTGTTGATCGTTATGACCGTTACGCGTAGAATTTCGAAATGAAACCTGCTTAACTTTTGTAAGTAAGCTGTAAGGAATGGGCCTACCAAATTTCAGCCTTCTACCTACACGGGAAGTTGGAGAATTAGTGACATTTGGAAAATTCAATATGGCGGCCAACAGTGGCGTCATACCATCGAAATAAGTACGTACATCGGTTTCGGTTAGCGCAGGGAAGTCACCTACCAAATTTCGTGAAGATGGGGTCAGCCTTCTACCTACACGGGAAGTTTGAAAATTGGTGACGTTGGAAAGTTCAATATGGCGGCCGACAGTGGCGTCATACCATCGAAATAAGTACATACATCGGTACATACCAAATTTCGTGAAGATGGGGCCATAAATAAGAAAGTTCAACATGGCGGACATTGTCGACCGTTATCGACCGTTATGACCGTTATGTGTAGAATTTCGAAATGAAACCTGCTTAACTTTTGTAAGTAAGCTGTAAGGAATGAGCCTGCCAAATTTCAGCTTTCTACCTACATGGGAAGTTGGAGAATTAGTGATGAGTCAGTCAGTCAGTCAGTCACTGAGTGAGGGCTTTGCCTTTTATTATTATAGATATATATACATATACATACATATATACATATACACATATACAAATATATACATATATACACATATATATATACACAGTTATATATATATACACTAGCAAAATACCCGTGCTTCGCAGCGGAGAAGTAGTGTGTTAATGAAGTAATGAAAAAGAAAAGGAAACATTTTGAAAATAACGTAACATGATTGTCAATGTAATTGTTTTGTCACTGTTGTGAGTGATGAGTGTTGCTGTCATATATACAGTATATATATATATATATATATATATATATATATAAATATATATATATATTTACACACACACATATAAACATATATATATATACATATCTATACATATACACATATATATACACACACACACACATATATACATACATATATATATCTACATATATACACATACATATACAAGGTGTGGCAGAAAAGTAATGAGACTGATTTTTTATTTACCAAAGTTTTTATTTTTTCCAAACATCAATGTTATCCCCTTCAAAGTAGTTCCCTTGGGCAGCTACACACCGATGGAGACGTTGTTCCCACTGTTGGTAGCAGCGCTGGAAGTCTTCAACCGGTATGGTCTTCAGCATGACCGTTACACTCTTTTGGATGTTTTCTAAAGTTCCGAAATGACGTCCTTTGAGGACATTTTTCAGTTTAGGAAAAAGGAAAAAGTCACACGGACTGAGGTCAGGTGAATAACGGGGCTGGGGAACCACAGGAATGCCTTTTGAGGTCAAAAATTCTGTTATGGAGAGGGCAGTGTGACATGGGGCATTGTCATGATGGAACATCCATTTATCTGCAATGTCTGGTCTCACGCGAATGACCCTTTTTCTGAGCCTTTCATTGTTCACTCAACATTCTTAATGTTAAACGACGGTCTGATCTCTCAAGAGTGTTCACATGTTCAATGTTTTCATTGGTTTTCGAAGTGGAAGGCCTCCCTGAACGGTATTCATCTTCAACGTGTTTTCTGCTTTCCAAAAATGATTTGTGCCAAAGTGTTAACTTTTCAAACGTCACACTTGCCGATTCTCCAAGCTTAACACAAATTTAATGGCACAACGTTGCTCCAAATTCCACTGTTCCATTTTGCGTGACGCACAACCAAAAACACAACTTCGCTAATAGCAGTCACAAAAATCACGTAGTTAACGGAAGGAGTTGAAACTCGCACTGAGCTATGGGAGGGTACTGATACACGTGCTCTATCAAGGACAACAGCGCAGCGTTGCCAGAT
Organism: Polypterus bichir lapradei; assembly: GCA_026402145.1. Lineage (NCBI taxonomy): Eukaryota > Metazoa > Chordata > Cladistia > Polypteriformes > Polypteridae > Polypterus > Polypterus bichir. The sequence continues at coordinate 57,015,218 of JANRMT010062790.1, read as the reverse complement.
CGCTTGCAGTGTTGCCAGTCTCATTACTTTTCTGCCACACCTCGTATACATACACACATACATAAATACACACACATATATACACACAA
>JANRMT010062790.1:56923727-57014729 GCA_026402145.1 Polypterus bichir lapradei | reverse complement strand
ATGTTTAAGAGGCATTGGCGGTTGTCGAAAGGTGTAAAATATTTGGCCATTTCGGTACACTTGAAAGCACCAACCGAACAATTCAGCGGCAGCCATCAACTCACATGCAGAACCATAGGTGAAGGGCTTAAGCATTTCACTCTTCTAGTGCTCCTGTGTAGTATAATTATCTCCTGTACCGTCATCAGTCCACACCTTGAACCTGTCCCAGTCATTCAATACATAAGACACAATGTTCCTCCGGATATCAAGAGTGAGCCTGATATGGCCGTGCAATATGTAACACAGAGAATGGAAAAGGTAGGTGCCATCTCCGGGCATGGAAACCACTCGGTAAGTGACAGTTCTTTGATCGATGGTGATTACCTCGATAGACATGGTAATGGGGGTTGGAATGATGAAGGAAATGGGTACCTGAGTAATGTAAAGTAAGTGTAAAATACCTATACAATAACTATAATTGTAATAAACAAACAATAAAACAGCGGAGAAGCCGTGGATTAAACAAAAAGGCTGTAGTTATCAGCAGGGAGACGTGAATCCCGTGGCGAAGCAAGGAAGGGAATGTAGAGACTGGAGCGACGGACGGCCTTATATAGGCAGGCAGCCAACAACGTGGGAGGTGATGGGATGGGAGACCCAACGCCGCCTCACATGGTGACCAAGCTGCAGGCTATGGACGTATATATGTACGTAAATAGGATTCAGTTAGTGTTGGGAACCCGTGTACCAAATTTCTTGAAGATGGGCCCATAAGTAACAAAGACTGTTGAAAAGTTCAATATGGTGGCCGACAGTGGCATCATACCACCGAAATAAGTACGTACATTGGTTTCGGTTAGTGCAGGGAAGCGGCCTACCAAATTTCGAGAAGATGAGGCCATAAATAAGAAAGTTCAACATGGCGGACGTTGTTGATCGTTACGCGTAGAATTTCGAAATGAAACCTGCTTAACTTTTGTAAGTAAGCTGTAAGGAATGAGCCTGCCAAATTTCAGCCTTCTACCTATACGGGAAGTTGGAGAATTAGTGATGTTGGAAAATTCAATATGGCGGCTGACAGTGGCGTCATACCACCGAAATAAGTACGTACATTGGTTTTGGTTAGCTCAGGGAAGTCACCTACCAAATTTCGTGAAGATGGGGCCGTAAATAAGAAAGTTCAACATGGCGGACGTTGTTGACCGTTATGACCATTATGTGTAGAATTTCAAAATGAAACCTGCTTAACTTTTGTAAGTAAGCTGTAAGGAATGGGCCTGCCAAATTTCAGCCTTCTACCTACACGGGAAGTTTGAGAATTAGTGACGTTGGAAAGTTCAATATGGCGGCTGACAGTGGCGTCATACCACCGAAATAAGTATGCACATTGGTTTCGGTTAGCGCAGGGAAGCTGCCTACCAAATTTCGTGAAGATGGGGCCATGAATAAGAAAGTTCAATATGGCGGACGTTGTTGATCGTTATGACCGTTACGCGTAGAATTTCGAAATGAAACCTGCTTAACTTTTGTAAGTAAGCTGTAAGGAATGGGCCTACCAAATTTCAGCCTTCTACCTACACGGGAAGTTGGAGAATTAGTGACATTTGGAAAATTCAATATGGCGGCCGACAGTGGCGTCATACCATCGAAATAAGTACGTACATCGGTTTTGGTTATTGCAGGGAAGTCACCTACCAAATTTCGTGAAGATGGGGTCAGCCTTCTACCTACACGGGAAGTTTGAAAATTGGTGACGTTGGAAAGTTCAATATGGCGGCCGACAGTGGCGTCATACCATCGAAATAAGTACATACATCGGTACATACCAAATTTCGTGAAGATGGGGCCATAAATAAGAAAGTTCAACATGGCGGACATTGTCGACCGTTATCGACCGTTATGACCGTTATGTGTAGAATTTCGAAATGAAACCTGCTTAACTTTTGTAAGTAAGCTGTAAGGAATGAGCCTGCCAAATTTCAGCTTTCTACCTACATGGGAAGTTGGAGAATTAGTGATGAGTCAGTCAGTCAGTCAGTCACTGAGTGAGGGCTTTGCCTTTTATTATTATAGATATATATACATATACATACATATATACATATACACATATACAAATATATACATATATACACATATATATATACACAGTTATATATATATACACTAGCAAAATACCCGTGCTTCGCAGCGGAGAAGTAGTGTGTTAATGAAGTAATGAAAAAGAAAAGGAAACATTTTGAAAATAACGTAACATGATTGTCAATGTAATTGTTTTGTCACTGTTATAAGTGATGAGTGTTGCTGTCATATATACAGTATATATATATATATATATATATATATATATATAAATATATATATATATTTACACACACACATATAAACATATATATATATACATATCTATACATATACACATATATATACACACACACACACATATATACATACATATATATATCTACATATATACACATACATATACAAGGTGTGGCAGAAAAGTAATGAGACTGATTTTTTATTTACCAAAGTTTTTATTTTTTCCAAACATCAATGTTATCCCCTTCAAAGTAGTTCCCTTGGGCAGCTACACACCGATGGAGACGTTGTTCCCACTGTTGGTAGCAGCGCTGGAAGTCTTCAACCGGTATGGTCTTCAGCATGACCGTTACACTCTTTTGGATGTTTTCTAAAGTTCCGAAATGACGTCCTTTGAGGACATTTTTCAGTTTAGGAAAAAGGAAAAAGTCACACGGACTGAGGTCAGGTGAATAACGGGGCTGGGGAACCACAGGAATGCCTTTTGAGGTCAAAAATTCTGTTATGGAGAGGGCAGTGTGACATGGGGCATTGTCATGATGGAACATCCATTTATCTGCAATGTCTGGTCTCACGCGAATGACCCTTTTTCTGAGCCTTTCATTGTTCACTCAACATTCTTAATGTTAAACGACGGTCTGATCTCTCAAGAGTGTTCACATGTTCAATGTTTTCATTGGTTTTCGAAGTGGAAGGCCTCCCTGAACGGTATTCATCTTCAACGTGTTTTCTGCTTTCCAAAAATGATTTGTGCCAAAGTGTTAACTTTTCAAACGTCACACTTGCCGATTCTCCAAGCTTAACACAAATTTAATGGCACAACGTTGCTCCAAATTCCACTGTTCCATTTTGCGTGACGCACAACCAAAAACACAACTTCGCTAATAGCAGTCACAAAAATCACGTAGTTAACGGAAGGAGTTGAAACTCGCACTGAGCTATGGGAGGGTACTGATACACGTGCTCTATCAAGGACAACAGCGCAGCGTTGCCAGATCGCTTGCAGTGTTGCCAGTCTCATTACTTTTCTGCCACACCTCGTATACATACACACATACATAAATACACACACATATATACACACAAATACATATATATATATATATATATATATATATACATACACACACACATATATAAACATATATATACATATACATACATATCTACATATATACACACACAGCTATTTCGTATCAGTGCAATACGCTGCTTGTTAAAACGGATAACTCCAGCTCTTACGTGCAAGTCTGCGTGGATATTATGAACAATCGTATCTGTTCAAGTTCTATTTAAATTTTAAATAGAAGGAATTTTTATTTAGTCGACAGAAATATCTTTGGTAGGAATGGTAAAAACAGACAGGAATATTATTCCTGAATAAATCAACTCAAACCTTAAACAACTTATAATATTTTGCTCTCCATAAAAATATATCCTGTCTAAATTATACAAGTTAGAAATAAAGTAAACGTTAAAAGAACAAACATTCAAATTTCTTTACTCTTATGTAATTTTATATAAAAAACAAACTTAGATTTTAAATATCCCAAAAGATTTTGCTCTCCATAAAAATATATCCTGTGAAAATTATACAAATTCAAATATGAACATGCTGCATAACAAAACCTGGAAATATAAATAAAATGTGTTCTTTTCAGCAATAACAAATCAAATCATTCAGTTGTCTTTGCTCTTATGTCATTTTATCAGAGCTGGACGCCTAGTATCTTTTTTTGGCCACAAGTTCGTTTATGTTTGGTGTGAGGTTCTGTGTTGTGGAGATTCTCAGGATGGACTGCAGGTGCTCATCAGTGAGGCGACTCCTGTGTGCTGTTTTGTTAGTCTTCATCACTGAGAAGAGCTTCTCACACAGATATGTGCTACCAAACATGCACAAGGTTCGAGCCGCATGTAGACGGACTTTTTTTGTTCTTCAAAGTCACCAAAGCGCAGTGCGAACTCAGTGCGCTCAGTTTATCAGCAAATTGCGTATTTGGGAACATCGTTGTGCCGACTTGGTTCAACATTACTTGGCAACAGGGAAAGTGGGGCAAGTTGCACTGGTGCATTTGTGTCTCCCATAAAAGCAGCTTCATTTGAAATCACTTTGTGATTGTGCACGGGTAAAAACGTCCGCTGAAGTGTCAGATTCTTATTTAATTTTTCTGCTTTCTGTATCTTCTGCATTGCATTCAGGTCTTTCAGGTTACCCTGATGTTTTGTCTCATAGTGCCGTCTTAGATTAAATTCTGTAATTACAGCCACATTAGCTCCACAAATGAGACACACGTGTTTACCGGCAATGTCAGTAAACATATACTCAGCCTCCCATCGGTTTTGAAAGTCTCTATGTTCAGAATCACCTTTTCTCTTCGGCATCGTGTGGGCTAGCTTCACAATAACTTGTAGCATCATAAGCTAGACTTGATTAATGCGGTAAGTGTTCGGCAAGGCAGCTGAAGCGCTGCATTATGGGATCTGTAGTTTATTGTGTTACCAGCGCTTCATATACCCGGGCCATTAATAACAATAATACAGTATATAAAATGATCTCGCTGGCCGGATATAATTACACGCCAAGCCGGATGTGGCCCGCGGCCCTTGAGTTTGACACATATGGACTAAATAGAACTTGAAAAGATATATTTTTTCGTACATCGAGCCCTCGTGTTATTGTGGTTTTGCCTGCATGCCTCAATAAGTCATCCTCCCCTCGCTCTTACTTTTTTACCGTTCATCTAATGAATACACTGAGTATGGCTTTACCAAAACAATCATTGATGGCGAATAAAGTATCCATTATTCGAGTATGTAGATCGGGTATATATACATATATATATATACCCGCATATCGCAGCGGAGAAGTAGTGTATTAAAAAAGCTATGAAAAAGAAAAGGGAACATTTTAAAAATAACGTAACATGACTGTCAATATACAGTAATTGTTTTGTGAGTTTTACTGAGTGTTGCTGTCATCAAGGATTTGATTATCATTATTTCTTTCAATCAGGTTCGTATATGTAGGATGTGTTGTGTTCAAATTACATTCCGTGTTTGTCAATCGTTGTAAAGATGACAGGTTTCATTCATCGATTCATTTCTTACTGCATCAATAGACAGCTCGTCTTCTTCTTTATCTGAGACCTGACACACTGCATGCACGGGTTTTTTTTTTTACACTGTCTTCCTTTAGCGGGACATTGACTTTTTCCACCATGTGCTTTGTTTCCGCAGTAGCTGCATTTATGAATATGCTTGTATGTATCAGACGCTTCATATTTTTTGCTGCCTTTTCAATTGTGTAATTCGGTTTTTGTTCAGCGCTCTTTGGAACTGTTGCTTTTTGTCTGTGCACTGCGTCAGTTCACATGAGCCGCTCGGTGTACATGCATCGAAGGTTCCCAGCTGTGCTGGTGCCATCTCGTGCGATGTCCATGGCTGTATTTAATGTTACCGTAGTCCTGGCACTTAAAACTTTCTCTCGCAGTTTCGCTGAGTTTGTGCCAAACACCACCCTGACCATCTCATCTTCCTCTGCATAAGCACAGTCCTTCACCCATGAATATTTAGTAGCAGTTTGCTATTGGATTGCCGCTGACGGACGGCCTTATATGGGCAGGCACTAAATTACAAACGCCAGCGGCAGCCTGTCTATGAACTTAATTTAAAGTGTAAGTTTACATCATGCTTTGTTTCCGAAGTAGCAGAACTCATGAATATGGTTGTATATGTCACTCGCTCGCTTCTTATTGTTTCCCTGCCTTCTCAATTATATAATGCATGTTTTCTTCAGCGCTTTTTGGAGGTCTTCCTGGTTTTCTATGTACTGCGTGATTATGTGGGAGGCGTGATGATGTCACACGAAACTCCGCCCCCACGGCGTTCAAGCTCATCTCCATTACAGTAAATGGAGAAATACAGCTTCCAGTTATGACCATTACGCGTTGAATTTCGAAATGAAACCTGCCCAACTTTTGTAAGGAAGCTGTAAGGAATGAACCTGCCAAATTTCAGCCTTCCACCCACACGGGAAGTTGGAGAATTAGTGATGAGTCAGTGAGTGAGTGAGTGAGTGAGTGAGTGAGTGAGTGAATGAGTGAGTAAGTCAGTGAGGGCTTTGCCTTTTATTAGTATAGATTATTGTATGTTAATGGAGGGCAAATATTATTGTTATTGTTAATCCAAAAGTTCTGAAGAAGTTCATAATTATATTTATACAAACTATTAACATTTATTTACAGTGTACCATAGGACTGCCTAAAGAGTTGAAGCTAACAAATATTATGTCTGGCTCACTAGTTACTTTAAGTTGCATCACATACATTTTAATGAAAGCCTTTATAAGGGACGATGTAGAGAAACAGTTATCCAGAGTAGGAAGGCAAGCCTGTGCTTTACTGTTACGCTTCATTTTTATGAGGACTTTAAAGAAAAACATGATAACAGCAGAGTTTATAAAACAAGTCATGTTGTCCACTTCACTAAAATTCAAAATGCTAAAGGCAAGGATTAATGATGCAGTGCGTAGAGGGGTGCAGGGTTATCTTAAATACAGAATCCGAGAGTTTATGGTGTGCAGAGCTATTTTTAGATTTCTTTGTAAATGTTGTATCCCTCAACGATTAAAGCTATTTCTGCTGCCCTTTTAAAATTATGTTTTTTTGAAAATAAAAATCCATTTGTTTAAATCCAAATGTACATGTTTGACAAAATAATTGCACAGAGTCAGCATTGATACTGCTGGCAAAATCAGTGCAGACTACTTCTGATAAAATTGCTTTATTTTAGCAAGCATACCAGAAATTTTAGTTCATACTTGGTACATAATGCTTTTTTTAACACACAGTTTTGTGATGGGTTAGGTTAGCTGCATCTGCCACTCCGTCCTTGAACCCAAGACCGTCAATACTCATGAACCGAAATGAGCCGTGAAATGAAGGGTAAAATGCTAAAGTCTTTTTATATTCGCAACAGTGCATGAGTGTTGAGTGCTCCATCCAATAAATAATTAATCTATTTAATGTGGAGCTTAAAAGTCAATAAATAAAATAATGGATATATCCATAAAATGAGGTTAAATCCTAGGCAGTAGGGCATTCTTTCAAAACAACCATGAGCCATATAGCTTCCTTCAAAAACTGACAGGAGCAGTCAACCTTTAAATTTGGCTTTGTGTCCCTGGTTACCATCCCTCATTGTCGCAGGCAACCTGTGAGCCCTGCTCCAGTCTCCCACCGTCATCACGCTGCATTTGCCAGAGCCTACTCTGAGTACTTGATTGCTCCTGCTCCTTGGGGTGATCAGCAGGAGGAACTTCTTTTCCCTCGAGTGCCGGCCACATGCTCATCTCAGGACCGCACTCTTGACTGCCTGCCTCTACTCCGCCTCAGCACCAGCTCTTACAATCCTGCCCTGTCTTTCTTCTTTTAGTTTTAACCTCCACCTCTTTCTGTTTCATTTTTCCTGTTTTGTTTTTTCCATACCCGTTTCCTACTCTGGCTTCCTTTATACTGCTCGGGATAGAGGTGTAATGATTACCGACCCAAGACCGCTAATGAGGCACTGAACTGCTTGCATCTGCATGTGAAAGCAGATCAGCTGATCACTCCATTACCCTGCACAGCCACTTCGCTACGCTACCCCTCGGAAGCCCGAGTACTCTGTATTTATTTAAAATCATGCTTCACTACTGATCTGTCTCATCAAAAGTCTGTAAAGTTAATATATATCCCTAAGTGAAATATAACAGTTGCATTTTAAAAAAGACAGATTGTTCTTAGTTTAGGAAATGAAGAACAGTCAAATATTTCTGAGCAAATATGTCCTGCTAATACTGCTGAAATACCCATTTTAAATAAGTAAGGAATACCCTGTTTCTTGTAATAAGCAAAACCTATAGACAGGGAAAAAAATTAAAGAAGAGCAAAAATTATCATTATGCCAGACAGAACTATCCAATGAAATCTATTTGAGGTGATTGTGCAACCCATGTAGTCAATCTAAAAAAATGTATAAATGCCATAAACGTAGAGGTGACAGCAGGATTTCATCAAATGGGACCTGTCAAACCATACAACTACTCTCCAAAACTCAAACCATAAATTCATATTTAAATTTGTAATTTACTAAAATATGATATAATAAAGAACAATTATTAAAAATTAGCAAACACAGTATAAAAGAAAAAGGAAAGGTAAGAAATGAACAAAATTCTAAAAAGAAACTAAGAACAAAATCCCAACAGACAGAAAGAATATTCAGATCCTGATTTGCTCAACTCGACATTATAAGTTCAAAACTTTAAACAATACAATCTTGAAACACTGTTTCATAGTCAATTTCATTAATCAAAAGCCAACCTAAAGTGAAAAGTATGATCTATATAAACTAATTTCCTTCTTTTGGCATCTAGAAAAAAAAGGTATATAAGCTTACAGTAGGTCCTTTAAAGGGCATCAAAAACTACTCACTACACCAGCACCCAAGACAGTGCCTTCTGTAGTTCATTTTTAAATGAAAAGGCTGGCATGTAGGGCTGTAATAAGGCTTAGTCTGCAAAAGTTGCCCACAGCTTAAGGAATGAACACACCGTGGGCTTCTACTGAATCATCTCTTGCTTTTAGATGCAGAGTTCTCAGGTTCATCGCCAATACCTGGTTTTAAAATGTGGTCTACATGACTTTATAATCTTTTATATTTTCCTGAACAAGCAAAGTATCAAAATGCCATTTGTAAGCACAAACACTTACCTTAACAGTTTAAGTGTGCCCTTGACCTTGGTAAAATATCGTGCTAGCTATTCATCAGTATGTGGAGCAATGCTGGTGGTTTGAGCAGCTCAGGGCAAGCTGTTAGACAGAGTTGTGAGAATTATATGTGTAAATGGAAAACCTAACAAAAGAATGCTTTTCATAGAAAAATGGGCATGTACAATTTTTTACTTTTTCTCTCCTACCACACAGGACCATTAATTTAAAGAGTAAATTATTGTCTCACATTAAATATGAAAGTGAGCACTCACTATTACTTATTTAAAAAATATTTTTGATGTCATTCCATAACAGAAATAAGCTCTGAACAGGAAATTTTCATGCCAATTCAAATGATAAATTTATGTTTAAAATATAAAAATCTATGTATGTACAATATATAATGTAAATTAGAGACCCAATATACAGTTAAGGTGTTGGGGCAATAAGATGGAAACCTTGTTTAATGCATAAAAGAAAAAAAACACATGCAAAGAAAATAAAGTTTAGGGCAGTCAGTCCTTAACACTAGACAATTTAGCCTTTTCAAGGAAGGAACTGTCCTCGTTGAGGTAGGGTCCACAATTAACACTGACTTCCGGTTCAGTTTTGGCTTACTGTAAATAGGGGTTTTGAGAGGAAGGACTGGTGCCTCGAAGACAAAGAGCATAAGTGACTTCAGGGTCTATGAATGGAATTTTCCTCTAGTCCAGGAAAACAAAACTGAAGTCGTCAAGGACTAGTTTGCGCCATCATCCTTTGCCGTAGTCGTTACCTGCCTAAAGCCAGGAAGTCGCTCCCTCAGCCTGTGTGTTCCACAATATGTATAAATAAATAAACAGTAAACTGTATAAAACTGGAAATACATGCATATGGACTGTATATACGGTATACAGCTAATTAACAATGTCATCTGTAGTTGTTTACTTATTATTGTTTTTCGTTTTATTCATTCTTGTCATATAATATTTCATTGATAGTAATTTTGGTTGAAGGAAATAAAGTTTAATTAACCAATTATACAGTATATTGTGATCGTTCTGCAGAACACGAGAGTCCACAAAGAACAGTTTGGACACCAACTGTGTGATCACTTTAAGTAAATAAACAAAAAATTAAATAAAATGGGTGCAGAGTGGCACAACTAAAATGTTAGCTTTGGTAGCCCAAAAGATTGTTCCAGCTTATGGAAGGAAGGGCTAAAGCGTGATCATACGGGAACTCCATCTTTCTTCAAGTTTGAGTATGATATGAGATGCCAGCCTCTGAAGCCGTCTGGCTCTGTGGAGCCCTGGGTGGAAAAGTTGGGGCCTATTCTGAGCACCATGGACCATGTTAAGTGCCTCCACTTGGACATCTTATTAGTTCTGTGGGTGGATTAGAAAAAACAGTTAGAATTAGCATCCCCCCTCATCCCAGAGTGGTACGGCTTACCTCAGCTGAACCAGGAAGGTGATCCCCAGGCGTACATGCGTGACAAAATATAAATAAATTATTTTGGGTTTCTTTCATCAATAGTAAAATTATGAGCTCAGGGTCTTCTTGCATATCTAAGCTCATTATATTAATTTCAATTAATTTAATGAAAACCAATATGAGGAAGCTACATTGCATTAGATGATAGTTTATTTAAAACAAGGCATATGGTGGCCAAGTCAGCTCTTGGCATAGTTTGGACATTGTCCAGAATTTATTTTTTCCTCATTTGTATATAGTGTTTTTTAAACATTCTTCATTTCAGCTCTTTTATCATTTCTTTCTCTTTACTGGTATTTCACTCTTTAGGCCTTGATTTTTCTTTTTGTTAATTCCATTCCTCTTTCAATCCTTCTTCAGGTTTTGTGTGTGTGTCTGTGTGTGTGAGAGAATGTGAAAATTAGAGATGCAACTAAATCAGCATTTCTTAACCTAACTGCAGCTGACCCTAGATGAAACCCCACCTCCCCGCACCACTAAGACATTTGCACTTGATTTTCAATGGCAGCATCACATTACATTCACCAGTGGATCAAAGCTGAACCCAACCCCAGCCTTATTCACCAAGAAGGAAAAGCATTGACAATCATGGTTGACTCATCTAATGGTCTGATGCTGTGGTGATCACATAGGACCAACACCAGTTCTTTGATAATCGCACACAATGGTATCCAATGTCACTCCTTTCAACAAGCGTATTTTGAGACTCAGAGTATGGCACTCTCAGGGTGCCTTGTCTGTTGTCTCAGTGTATGCCCTGACCGCGATGAATGAGACATTTTTTTTGCAACTTCGCTCATTGGTTGATGGGTGCCCGCGAGGTGACACTCCTCTGGCCATGGGTGACTTCAATGCAACCACTGGCACTGACAGAACTGGCCATGAGGATTGTTTTGGTCCCCATGGGTCTGGTGACCATGGTGAAAGTGGCTTCATGTTCCCTGACTTTGCAAAAAGTCAGGGGCTGCAAACAGCTGGATCCTAGTTCCAGCACCCAGAACCACATCGTTGGACTTGGTACTCCAATACTGATGGTTCGGTGAAGGAGAGCAATCACATCCTCTTGGCACAGATGCTGGAGGCTATTAAAAACTGTAGGGTCTACAGAAGTGCCCAGTTTGTGAACCCTCACTACAGACTTTTTATTACTACTCTGAAGATCCAGCTTAGGTTCAGTAGGTTACCACCTACTCGGAAAATGAATCTGGACCTGGCCAGACTCAAAGATCAGGCTGTTTCTGACGAGTTTGCATGCAGTTCATGTGAGGAACTTACGGATTTTGGTGCAACTGCCGATTGTAATGTGATGTGGGAGACATTCCATGACAAGACCCTGAAGTTTGCTGAAGGTTGTGTTGGTGTTACCACTGTTCCCAGAAGGAGGTTGTTTCATCTTGCAGGGCACTCTGAATATCATCGAGAGGAATCGCAGCATACAGATTGATGGCAACTCCGATCTGTACTGGGAATTGAGAAAGATGGCTGCGAGGCCTCCGAGTTTAGATAAGGAGATATTTGTTAGAGGAATCTGTGAGCAAGTGACACCATCTATGGTCTAGTGACCCATGTCCTGCTTACAGAGGAATCAAAGCGTTATGCACATCTGAATCTGTTCCTCAGAGAGTCGCAGTCAAAGCGGCTGATGGAAAGGTCCTTATGGATGACATGGTAGTTTTCTTCTGGTGGGCTGGTACATTGAGCAGCTGTTTAAAGCTGATCCTCTAGCTAGGACGTTGGATATCTCTGGGTCCACAGTTCTTGAGGCTGATCCTCCAATTAGCTGCGAACCACTCAGTCTCACTGAGATTGCACATTGTGGTGAACCAGTTGATGGTAGGGAAGGCTGCAGGGATCTGTGGAATCCGGGGTGAACTTCTCTCAGTTGGTGGTAAGGCTGTCCTCCTGGCATTGCAAGCAATCTTTTCTCCCTTTTGAGAGACTGGTGTCATCCCAACTGACTTGAAAATGTGACTTGTCATTCCTATCTGGAAAGGGAAGGGTGATCGCCTGGATTGTGGCAACTATACGGGGATAATACTACTCTCAGTCCTGGGTAAGGTCCTTGCTAGGGTCATCCTCAATAGGATCCATAATCACTTGCACACCTACCAGCGACCAGACCAGTATTGGTGCGATTGTGGTCACTAGTGCAAAAACTAGAAAGAATTGAAGCAAGACTTTTTCTGTTTTAAAATATACTGAGAAGTTCAAATCACAGGTATGCTGCTCCACTACTACAGTAACAGCAGAGACTGGAATATTTTATCCATTCAAAAACTGCATTTTTTTAAAGAGCAGTGGAGGGATACTCCAAAGATCTGGTCAATACATATTGTGTGCTACTCCTCAACAGTCTGGTTTTGAGTTTGATGTGTGCCACCACTAGCAGTTCGGGAGGAAAGGTCAGGTGAGAAACAACTTGTAAACATGATGAAAGGTTGGAATCCAGGCAGGTTGCTGATGAGATAAAGTGATCAGAAGGCATATTTGATAAGTTCTGCTATGCAGAGTTGCAGCTGTCAAACTGTAAGTGGGCTAGCAGATGTATATGGAATTAATACAGAACAGGAGTTAAACAAACAAGTACCTGTTCTTTGTTTCAGTTTTAAATATTTTATGGAAGGTTATTTGTATATAATGAGTACTTTGATTTACTTGATTACAAAAGAGTGAGTATATAAATGCACATCTAATATGAACAGATTAAAAATATTAACAGTAATTTACATACCCTTCAAAGGGATGCTATTTAAAATTCTTCAAACAGAAAAGTATACCATTTGCACCAAAGAACAATCCAAATCCTAGCCATTATAGGTTGAACAAAGAACTGGAGTCTAGATTGTCAACAACAAGCCAAAGAGAAAGATTGGCTTTGGGCAGAATGTGATTCTCCTGCAGGGCATACTCGTGCACATACTCCTCTAAGCTAAGCTAGCCTTTAGTCTTAGGGATGTGTGGAGATACCAGAACATTGGACACAGACAACATACACACCCCATAAAGTTAGTTACTGGGCCAGAAACTGAACCCAAATCCCTGCAACTGTAAGGCAGCAGTATTAACCATTTTGCCGTTATCCACTGCAAAGATGATGTCATATTTGCTGCAAATCATTTTTTAAAGGGGTGGCACGGTGGCACAGTGGTAGGGTTGCTGCATCACAGTAATGAGACCAGCGTTCACATCCCAGGTCCTCCCTGTGTGGAGTTTGTATGTTTTCCCTGTCTGCATGGGTTTCCTCCAGGTGCTCTGGTTTTTCCCCACTGCCCAAAGACACGCTGGTTAGATGAATTGACAACACTAAATTGGCACTAGTGTGTGTTTGGTGTAAGTGTGTGTTTACCCTGCAATGGACTGCTGCCCTGTCCATTGTTTCTTCCTACCTTTCACTCTATAGTGGCTCCAGTGTCCTTAGTGATCCTGGTCAGGATTAAGTGGGTTAGAAAATGACATGACATTTTCTACCTTTTGGGAAGTTTAAGAATACAAAGGATATTTTTGCATAATATTCTAGCATATGAAATGCACCATTTAAAGTGACAGCTGTTACAGCTAGGGCTTTCCTGGAACAGAGATATTGCTCAATTTAATGCCACCATAAAGAGTCATGATGTTTGTAAATTTATCAGTACATGGCTTACGACTTACGTGACATTTTTACAGTATTAATGATAGGGCCTATTTTGTTTTACTTGGTTCTGCTTGGCAGTAATGATAGACTAATCTCATTTTGAATTTGGCATCTGGAGAATACAATGCATGTGATATTTCCCTGAAGAAATAACAATGTCCAGGAATACATCAGTAACACCAAAATGCACTGTTGTTATTATTTGATTTCTTTATCTGTAGCTACCTCTAGATGCAAGTCTTGTCCATTTTGGTGATTCATTTTTCCTATCTGAGCATTTTTTGTTTGCTCTTTGTTGAGTTTGTCTTTCCTTGTCAGTGTTCAGACACTCAATCATTGTCTGTGTAGCTTGATTAGACTCTCTCAGAATCCAATAACACTGCAAAATCCTTAAAGATTGCTCTCCAGGATAAGGATCTGTACATTGACTCACAGTTCAATTTTTCCTTACAATTTGCTTTAATATGCTGTGTTCTGTAGATGTGCACTGTGTACATGTTTATCATGTGCTGGGAAGCATCGTCAGTGATGTTTCTAAGGTCATTGGGGGATTGGGGTCTTTTAATATCAGACCAGTTGACCCAGATGAGGGTGATGAGATCCCAGCTTATGTCCCAGCAACATCCACTCCCTGATCAGCCCTCTTAATCCATAGCCTCCTAGTGGCTTCCTCTGCAACTCTTGTTTTGGATCTTAAGATCTTCCTTTTGGCAGCCCCCATGATGCCCAGCATGATAAATGCTTTGAGGGCTAAACGTCCTGCAAAGTCCTGACAGTCCACTTCAAATGGCTAACAGTAAGTGTTTCACCTCCAGGTCCGGCAGTCCTCCACCAGTTCTTGGCACTTGCTGTACTTTTTTTAATTTGGTTCCTCCAGGCACTTATCCCAAGGCACTTAGAGCTCTAGCATGATCACCAGCTGGGTGGAATCTGAAAAGATAATTATGTCTGGTTGTAGGGTTGTTGATTCTAGATGTACTTTTAGCTGCCAGTCATTGGCTGTGGGAAGAAATCCAGATGTTGGCTTTGGTCATTGGACGAAGGAGAGGGACATCTTTAGAGAATGGAGGCATCTGTTTGCACTTACTACTCTGGAAATGCACTCAGCCACTGCTTTCAGAAACTGATTTGATTTGATATACTTCATTAATACCCAGGGGGGGATTGTCTTTTCACATGACCTTTTATAGTACCACCGGTAATGGCTTTTGCCCAGAGATTTTGGGCAGCTACTGAGCAGATGGACCAGTGATCTTCTTTCCGAACAATGCAGACGTGACATGACGTTGCTGTTTCCCCAGGTAAGGAGGTTTGTGGGGTTTAGTAAAACGTCTTAAACAACCTGAACAAGGAACTGGACTTGGTAAAAGTCTGCCTATCGGATGTTAGAGCAAGAAATCTTTCACTACAGATTATTTTCCTGGCTGTTGAAAATTACTTTTATTTTGAAAATTGCTCTATATGTAAATCTTCCCACCATTTTGATTTTACTGGTACAGACTGTGTAGTTCTACTGTAATGCCTCTGTGTTCTCCACTTTTATATTGAATAAATCATTATTTTAATTACATTATGCAGTACAAAATGAAATACACGATATAAACTAAACAGATGAATGACTGATATTTTTCTCCACTCTTGTTTATAATGAAAGTGTAAAGACTAGACAGAAATTGTAATTTTTGTTAACCAAAGGGGACCCTAATGGAAGGCTTCTACACCTGGAAATGACAATGAGGAGGCAGAAATCGAGTAATAATTACACTTTTTTTCTCCCTCTCTTTCACTTACTCAATCCAGACTCTGGTCTCTCTCTTCATTCCACTAGTTAATGTTTATCCACTTTCTTCCCGACTCTGCACTTGTCATGTACTGCTATGGGTCTGTGGGTTTTTAGTTGCTTTAGTTAATGTCATCATTTTCTTCAGTTTAATGGTTAATGATTCCATTAAGTGTTTTGTTGTATTTGATGTACAGGGTGAAACAGAAAAATGGGAACTTTTGAAAAACCCAATAAAAATAGAAGAAATCCAACAAAAAAAATGTATTGACAGAAATTGAACCACTACAACTTGCCTTTTAAGAGACAGTAATCCAAATTATTAGTGTCTGAAAATTACATCCTGTAGATGGCGCCCTCCTGTACATATACATTCTTCCAATCTGCTGTTGAGGTTCCCCATTGATCGCTGCAACATCTCAGCTGGGATACCACGGATTTCGTCTTGAATTCTTTGTTTCAATTCATTCTGTGTCCTTGGCTGAATCGTGTAGACCCGACTCTTAAGGTAGCCCTAAAAAAAATCACAAACAGACAAATCCGGTGATCTTGAGGGCCAGGGAATGTCACCGAATATTGAGATGACACGGTTACCGAACAATTTTCACACAGCTGCCATTGTTTGCCTTGCAATTGATTACTAAATTACTAAATGGCGAGATTGTTTACAGCTCAAGGTCCCTGTTCCGCAGTGCTGCCAACTGTACATGGCTGCCACTACGCATTTCAAAAGTTCCCATTTTTCTGTGTCACCCTGTATAAGGGACAAGACTCATGATAAAATTACAGGCTCCAGGTGTTATAATTAAGCTCATTTGTAGCACTTGGGGACTATTTATCTTCTATTAGGTATTTCCTCAGTTGATTGCTGTCAGGTTAGTCTTCACCCCTTTGGGTTTCATCTTTTTCATGTTGTCCTTTCTTGAAAGGTACAGTCTTTTGATCATTTTTTTTATCAGCCGATGTTGGTTGTTGACTTATTGCTGTGTTCTTTTGGATTTTGATTTTGGGTTTTTGGTAGTTGGTTTGGCAGTTGAGGCTTTGTTTAATTTGCCTTTGCTGTTATTCAGTCCTTTTTTTGTGTTTTACATTTTGAATTTTGTATTTCATTGTAAATTTGAGCATTTTTTGGCAGATTTCCTCCTGAACTTTTGTTTTGTTAATTCTTGTATTTACATTAACCAATCAGTAGTTTGGTTTTTGAATCTGGGCTTTTTGATAGAGTCCAACTCCACCTTTCTGTCAATTCTTTTCTGCCAGATTTAAACTCTTAAAAGTCAAAGTCACATTGCATGCCTTCTAGTTGTGGAGTATGTCAGATTTGCTGACTGTAGTCGCTCATCTTGTTGCCTGACCATGTCAGCTTCGACGACTGAAAATCACTGTTCGTGTCTACTTTACCGCCTGTACTCTGAGAGGCAATAGTGAACTGCCTGACAGAGCCAGTGCTGTACAAAGGGTTGACAGGCTAATAGGAATGGCAAGTTCAGCCACAGTTTCAATTCTTTGTTTTGTTTTTCCATTCTGTGTTAGTATGTAAAGTAAGAGACATCAGAAAGACAAGTCTCTGTACTGTTTACAATGTTTATCACACCTATGTCCCTTATTCCTTGTCTCTACATTCTATGCACAATACTATGCATTG
Organism: Polypterus bichir lapradei; assembly: GCA_026402145.1. NCBI lineage: Eukaryota > Metazoa > Chordata > Cladistia > Polypteriformes > Polypteridae > Polypterus > Polypterus bichir. Next base: position 56,997,138 of record JANRMT010062790.1, on the reverse strand, counting down.
TACTTTCAGATAAGCATTCATTGGTTGTCAGCTCCCATACAGACTGAGCCTGACCATACAAGTAAAGACAAAATCAAGTCAAAAGATCAAAATGAGTGGTTTGGTATGTCACATTAGGCGATCAGCTTCATGGGAGTGTGCCACCGACTGCTTCCAAATAATGTAAATGAAGGCTATGACTGAAAATCACTGGAAATGTCATCTAATGTGACATAGCATCAAAGAGGTTCACTTTTTGTCATGCCCCAAAATCACTTCCAAGGTAAGGAATGGCCTTACATTTACTCCAGGAACATCAGGTAAGAGGTCCCTCTAGTGGCTTCTTCTGTCCCAGCACCCTCACTGGCATAGTGCAGTAGTGGATGTTGGACCTAAAAAATAAGCATTTGTTTTAAATCTGGAATTACGTTTCTGAAGCCAGAAACTAATAAAATAAACTAAATATTTTTTTAGAATTTTTGCAATTCAGCAGAAAACTGTTATAGCATTAACATAATAATAATGAAATACTTTGAGACACCAGTGTTTTTATTAGCTTATTTTTGCTCAAATGCTGCCTATTGTTATTTCCACTTGAGTCTGTGCCTGACAGGTTACTTTGCACATCTTTATTAATAGGCTCATGATCAGTGGACAAAATATCCCGGGTATCAGGGAAGTCCTGTTATCTGAACACTGAAATCTTACTCTGGTGCAAAGGAACCTATAGTAATAAAAGGCAAAGCCCTCACTGACTGACTGAATCACTGACTGACTAACTGACTGACTGACTCACTCACTCACTCATCACTAAATTTCCAACTTCCCATGTAGGTAAAAGGCTGAAATTTGGCAGGCTCATTCCTTACAGCTTACTTACAAAAGTTAGGCAGGTTTCATTTCGAAATTCTATGCGTAACGGTCATAACTGAATCCTACTTATGTACATATATACGTCCATTGCCTGCAGCTCGGTCGCCATGTGAGGCGGAGTTGCATCCTTCATCAGCATGCCTCCCACGTAATTGACTGCCTGCCCATATAAGGCCGTCCGTTGCTCCGGTCTCTTATTTCCCTTCCTTCGATGCATGTACTCCAGGCGGCTCACATGAACTGACTGTGAACGCAGTACGCAGACAACAAGCAAAATCTCCAAAGAGCGCTGAACAAAAAACACATTACACAATTGAGAAGGCAGCAAAAGAATATGAAACGAGTGACGCATACAAACATATTCATAAGTGCAGCTACTGCGGAAACAAAGCACACGGTGGAAAAAGTCAATGTCCAGCTAAAGGAAGACAGTGCAAATGAAGATGAGATGGTCAGGGATAGAATATTGTTTGGCACAAACTCAGCGAAAGTGCGAGAGAGACTTTTTAAGTGCCGGGTCTGAGCTAACATTAAATAAAGCTGTGGACATTGCAAGATCGCAGGAGATAGCACAAGCACAGCTGAGAACCTTCGATGCATGTACTCCGAGCGGCTCATGTGAACTGACTGTGAACGCAGTATGCACACAAAAAGCAAGAGCTCCAAAGAGCGCTGAACAAAAAACGCATTACACAATTGAGAAGGCAGCAAAAGAATATGAAGCGAGTAACGCATACAAGAATATTCATAAGTGCAGGTACTGCGGAAACAAAGCACACGGTGGAAAAAGTCAATGTCCAGCTAAAGGAAGACAGTGTAAAAAATGTGGTAAATTGAACCACTTCGCTAGAGTTTGCAGGACTGGGAAAGGTAAACCCGTGCATGCAGTGTGTGCTGTCTCAGATAAAGAGGAAGACGAGCTGTTTATTGATGCAGTAAGAAAGGAACAGCCCTCTGAATTTGAACAAGCCTTTGTAGACATATCAGCAGGAAAGCAAGGTGTAAAGCTTAAGTTTAAATTAAGTTCATAGACACGCTGCCGCTAAATATTCGCAGGCAAATCCACAACTTAATACCGGGAATGCCTGTTAAACATCTTAGATTCACGTGTACCGATTTGGGTAGTGAACACTTCGATGAATGAAACCTGTTATCTTTACAACGGTTAACAAACACAGAATATAACTTGAACACAACACATCCTCCAAATACGAACCTGATTGAAAGAAATGATGATAATCAAATCCTTGATGACAGCAACACTCATAACAGTCACAAAACAATTACATTGACAATCATGTTATGTTATTTTTAAAATGTTTCCTTTTCTTTTTCATAACTTCTTTAACACACTACTTCTCTGCTGCGAAGCGCGGGTAGTACACAATAAATTACATACGGAGAATGTTATCAGTTGGGAAATGCATGTGAATTGCATGATGTGCAGATACGCAGTCTGCGAATAAAACCATTGCAAGGAAAATCTACTTTATGAGTTGTTTGTAACTGAGTGGCTATATGTTAAAGACCGTGGCAGCTTCACCTGGTCTATTTAATCTCCCTCTGAAATGAAAGCATCAGAAGATTTCTGGATGATCCCTGCACACTCTTGCTGACTGCTGGAAATTGAAGTCCTCTTGATAGCACTGCCACAGGATCGTCTCAGTAACAATCTTGTTTATTGACTAACTAAAGCCACCAATACTGCAATATCTGCATCGAGTTATTCTTTTCCTAAGAAAGTCTCCACAATCTTTCTCGAACCCTCATGATTTAAATGATATGAACTGCTGCCACTCAAACATCTAGCCCCACCTAGCCAGCTTCCAGTCATTAATTTCCTCCAGTCCAGACTGTAAAGCACTCACAGACTGCCATCTTTCAGTCCTGTTTGTAAAGAGATCTGTCGCAATAGTGTTTCTCCAAATCAGTAGTGGGCACCAAGCAATTTATTATGTCATGTAATAAGACCCATGCTTCTACCCAGGCTTCCTTTCTCTTACTCGTATGCTGGTGCCCCTGCAAAATTTGATTTCCCAAGGCTTGTAGCTGATATATAGGGTGGACCGCCCCATTTTGATGAGACGCTTCCTGATGCCAATGTGGCTCTGTTGTTTTCTTTGCTTGTGGGACTCTCACTTTATTTACAGTATTTATATTTTTTTTTGTTGAAGTTAAAGTACCAATATAATACTTTACAATCCAGAGAAAAGGTCACAGCAACACTACGGTAACAATTTTTGTTTTTTTTTCAAGCAACTTTAGTGCAAGCATTGTCAAGGTTAAGCCTATTTCATGTATACCTCCCACAAAGACAAGGAAAAAAGAAAAAAAAAGTCATTAACTGCAGATAACAAATCCTCTGGGAGGGAGTCATTAGCTGATAACCCTAAGTTTAACCTCTTCTTAAAAATATATGCTCCCACTATATATCCTAGAAATTTAGCTCTCAAAAAAAAATGTATTAAATGCTGTCTTCATTTCTTCATATTAAAACTATGCTGCCTATAGCTGAAAAGAAACAGCTGAATAGAAACCATTTTTATGCATGAATTGCTTAAAAATGTGTACTTTATTACAAAAAACAATCACAGAACAATTCATAAAGAAGTGTGTTGTCTGAGAAAAGCTGCATCTTTTTTTTTACTCAGTACAGATTAAAATTGTTTACTGCACTTTTCTCAGACTGTATTTGCAAACAGAACAAAATTAGGACACAGCACAATCCATCGCATGAGTTAGTGTTCAAACAAACATCAAGTGCCAGGTGCCTTCATCCAAAACCAGCATCATATTAAATCCTGTCCACATGCCAAATCAAAAAGGGCAGAATGCTCTCTCAAAATTCAAATCATAAAATATCTACAAACTGGATTCTTCTATTTGGAAAATAATAAATGATTTGTGTTATTTTGGGCAAAAAGTAAAGGTGCCAGAGTGGTTCTTCAGAGTGATACCATAGGAGAACAATTTTTGCTCCCAAAAGACCCATCCACATGAATGTTCTAGAAAGAAGAATTTATTTATTTAATTTTGTAACAGGCTCTATACAGTAAATAACCATGATTGGATGGTATCAGATTTGTGAAACACCAATAAGTCATGATTTTTAAAGGACTCTTGCTACATACAGTAACACATGCAGGTTTTCTTAATCTGTTAGTGTCCTGCTAAGCTGTCTACCATACATTAAAGATTTCAGTTTGTTTTTCTACATATTATGTATTTCAAAGTTCAAAGAACTAAATTCGTAAGCAAAGAACATTTCCCAGAATTAAATGGTGTTTTGTCAAGCCAAGGTTTTATGAGGAACCACACAACCCAATAATGAACCATAAAATGCCATTAAAGAAGTATTATTTTTAAGTGTGTACAACAGGTGTATCAGGCATGAGCCAGTGGGAGAACATTTGGGGTAGCTGGTTTTGGGAACGGAGACAGTTACTGGGGCACAGTTGTCTTGTCTTGTTTCTTCAGCTTTGTGTGTTACCTCTGCCATTCACACTAGGGAGAGTGGGAGTGTGTGAATAATATTTAATACTTGGCATTTTGTTTTTCCTTTATGTATTTTATGACCATAGGAACACCCTGATAATTAGCTAAGATATATAATGTATAGATCTGGTACTGTGCCTAGCCAGGTTTACCAAGTAAAAGGGAAAACAACCTTTTTAGTACCTTTAAAATAAAGTCAAAGTCAAGAGAAGTGAACAGAAAAAAAAGAAAGGCACTTAAATGTTTATGCAAGAAGACACTTTAGTGAATGTTTTAGCACTGCATCAACGAGGTGGTGCAGCAAAGCAGTGGCGGCTTAGTGGTGTTATGGAGGCCTACATAACTTCACATGGCATCCGGATCCAATACTGGCGGCTCATGGCCACCTGCAGCTGACATAAGGAAAAGCTGTGGAGCATTTAGTTTAGTTTATTCAGGAAAGTCAGTGGGACCCCAAATGTTAATCTCTTTGGAGGTTTAGGAAGCAAGGTATTAACTTACCATCAGTACAGAGCCAAAGAGTGCTCAACCCTGAAGCCAGTGAGTGCTCGTGCGTATGCCACATTGAATCTAATAGTCCTTACAGATGCATGACGTGTTACACAGCATAGATGTGCTTGCATAATCAGTGATTGGCTGGAAAAATGGCATGCATCATGAAAGGTCGGAAAAAATGGCACCGTGTATAAAAGGCACTTCCTGTCTGCAGAAGTAGTCTTTTGACCGAGTTCTAGTGGTGAATATTTGGTGCAGCTCAGCTCTTAAAGTACATCAAGCGTAATGGCATGTGCCCATTTTTGCTTTGCGCTCTCCCCCACCATAACCTATCGTCTGTGGAGGAGGTGCAAAAGTTTTAGATTTGTCAAAAATTTCAATCTCCAGTTTTCTACAGATTTCGACGTTGTAGGGTCCCCTGATACTGAAAACATCGATTGGTAAAAAATACCAATAGATGAGATGACGATGTGCTGATTAGTTTTTGAGCCAAATCATGCAAGAGAAAGAGGCACTCTAGAAGAACCCTCAAATACCGTAATTTTGCAGTTAGTTATGAATTCTTCTCATCAATTACTATCGTAATTGCCTATTTTATGATCAGAAAGATCAGCATCAGAGTAGTAAATAATTACTGAAATGTTATAGAATAGTTTGGGTAACTTGGTTCCTAGAGCGTAAAGCCTACTGATGCTCATGTTTAAATTTTTATATATATTTTCTTAATATTATGGATAACTCCTAGTTATACAGTAGTTCTTGTTTGGGGGAAGTATTTATATAGTTTGGGATTTGATACACTTTTTTTCTTTTTGCATATTCACTTATCTTTTTTTCTGTAAATATTTTTGTGAATAATACCTTTTTGGGACTGTGCTATTGTGGAGTATCTTCTTGCCAGCATTTTATTATCAAGGAAGACTGCCATTTATTTGTGTATATTCATTTATTTTCCCATCTTGTGTTTCTTTTGGGACTTGCCACATGCATTGTAGATACAGTATCATATGATTTCACTTTTTTTTTGGGGGGGGGGGGGGGTCTGGAATCTTGATTCTTTATGTGTTTTGTGTGTCATTTGCAGAGTGGAGTGTGTAAAAAGCCTGCTGTGTAATACCAGCTCAAAAAGAGTGGCTGTTTTTAATAAATAATCAATTGGCTGGCTTGGAGTTGGTGGAGTAATTGGAGCGAGATGCAACTGCATGTGAAGATGCGATCTCTGGTCATTGCTTCATTGGCTTGCTGCAATGCATGATGAAGAGGCTGTGCCCAAGGAGCCTTAAAATGAGAACAAAAGAGCGGAGGTTAAAGGATGAAGAAAAAGGCAGGAGCAGTAGTGAGCTGGTGCTTTGAGAAGAGCAGGCAGATGGGAATGGTGCCTTAGCAGGTAGCGCGTGGCCAGCATTGAGGAGGTAGCACAAGGGTCACTCCTGCTGAGCGACCAGGGAGCAGGAGTGATTGTTACACTCCAGAGTGTTCTGTTGCTGGGTGGAGCCAGCAATCAGCAGCGGTGGGAGGATGGTGCTCTTTTTCCGGGTGGAGACTGGAAAGGGAGCAGTGGGCCCGGGAGTAGGGTCTGGTGGCTCCCTGTGGTACGCCATGGATTGGGCAGCAGGGACACGGGCCAGATTTGAAAGATGTTTGTGCCTTTTGGTGAACTTCTCTCTGTGCTGCAAGGTCCGAGTAGGATAAGCCAGAGAGGCATCGGTTTTTAAAGGGAAGCACCAAGGACTGCAAATTTTTAAAAAAGACTCCTGCATTGTTTTAGCCTCATTTGTATTGGATTGTTTATTTATTTATTGGATCATTTTAACCTCCACCAACACTTTGATGTTTTTATGGATTATTTATTTTTTGATGGTTTTGACCACTGCACTTTTTGAACAGTTTGTTTTAATAAAAGCACTTGCACTTTTCACCATCCCCTTGCTTGGCGTGTTTTGTCCTCATCTGCCACGCTCATCTTGGTTGCGGTACTGATGGTGTCGGGATCAAGAGGCTTCTATTATAGAAGAGGGAACAAGGAGCCGACCTGCACTGTTGTACCTGCATGACACTGTTTGATGTGCACCTATAAATAAAAACCCACTTTTGCTTTGTGCCTCCCTGTCTTACATCTCTCATTCTGATCCCGAACTACCAGATACACTGTGTGTAGTTTGGTGCCTTCCTTCCTACTACACGGGGTGCCACAATTATAGAGTTAAGGATTACATATTACTTAGACCTGTAAGGGGAAATAAAAAAGAAAAGTGAGATTACTTGAATTATAAATTAGTCAGAAAACTCATGAGTACAAATATTCCACTTGAAAAAGTGAATCACCCAGATGTACAGTATGTTCTTCTTCTCCAAAAAAACATGCTGCAAATGTGGGAACAGTTCCAGCATTAATTGAGCAAAATATAAATAATTCTGTTAATACTAAAGATAATTATGGCTTTCAAAGCAAATCAATTGTGTGTGAGAGTCAGACAATCAGGTGCACTGCATCTGTTCCCTGTGAAATATGGCAGAGAGCATTCCAGATGTTTACATTTATTTTAAGTGGATTTCAATAATGCTTTGGGGTAAACAGAGCTACAATACCTGAGTCAGGCATGTGCTTGCATCTTTAGATGTTGTGCTCAAGCATGATGAGAGAAAAGATGAATTGATCACTCAGGTAATTAATTATCTGTTTTGTCTTCAGCAATGGTGTTGAATTAAATAATTCAGTAAGGCTACAACTTTATTTTCCTAGCCTTTCCCTGTAGGAGGCAATCTCCTGCCATTAGAGTTATCTCAAAGGAACTGAAGTTTACTCATTTTAAGAAACAGAATAATGCAATTTATTAATAAACCAAGGATTACAGAAACATAACTGCATTAATATTGATATAGAAGACAGGATGCACAGATGAGCCTGACAAACATAACAGAGAAGAGGCTGGCTGTTTACTAGCTATTCAGAGGTCTAATTTATCTTGGCACAGATGAACCATTTTAAAAAAGCAAATCTGATGTTGTGTGGAGTTGTTGGTTTGTTGCTGCTCTGGGTTCAGGTGGCATATTTTTCTTGCATTAGAGTGTACTCTTTCTCTTTGGTACATGGTCCTTTGTTTGTAGTGTGCTGTGATACATTTTCAACTTGCTGTTTTGCTCTTTGCTGTGTCCTCTGCAGTTTCATTTTCAGTCTTTTCAGTCACTGGCACAGACTTTGACTTGGCACAGTGGGTCTTAGAGCTTGTTCAGGGTGTCCTATGAAGAGTCACATCCAGGCTAAAGAAATTTTGTGACCATCTTTTATTTTATATCAGGGATTGAGAGGAGCTCCACACCTAGTCCTTACCTTTAGGTCAGGCATTACCTCTAGTTTTTCTTTTCAGTTAATGGCAGGATCTCCACCCAAGGTCTTCCTTTATTTATATGCGTCCAGTTCTCTTGGGAAATGGATACTCCCATCTGGCATTTAAATTATAGACTATACAGTCACTCATAACTATGATTATAATATGAGTTACACACTGACATCAAATAATAGAAAATGTGCAAAACAAAACATTGAAACGGTGTCTCATGGTGCCACTCTCATGGGTATCACAGTGCACGTCTGTGAATGAAGTTGCAGAGTTCAAATGCAGCTCATCATAGTTTGTCTGGGCAAAAACTGTCAGCTGATGTCTTCCAAACAAAATGTCTGCAGTTCCTAAGTGGTGTTTCTTTGCTGTTCATGTCAAGTGTCAAAGGAATTATAAATACTAAAAATGAATGTACAAAAGATCATTTACAGTATATTGTGATGTGTAGGAGCACTTAAAGTGTATAATGTCCATCTAATTGAAATTTTGGGACCCTGGCTGCCCAGCTAATAAAAAAATAAGATAAGGCTGACAGTAGTCAAGAAGTACCACACAGCTCTGTTAAAAAAAAACGAAAATTAAGGTCTCTTTGCTAGAGACATTCAAAAAAAATAATCAAGTCAGATTGTTCAGCACTGGGGACTCAGCAACAACTTCATCACTTCAGAAATAAAAACATGGATTTGATCCCTCACATTGTGCCTTTATGCAGGAACCTAAAAAAAAATTATAGCAAACATCCTCAAAACTGATTTTTTTCCTTTAGTTTGTGGATGTTTTAAAAAGAGAAGGAGTACAAAAGAATAAAATGACTGAATAGAGCAGAACTAAATATAAAAGTAGAAAAAGTACTACAGCTGCACTTGAGTAATAAAACACAGAAAAGGGGTCAGTGTTCTCTTTTGTTTTTTGGCTTCAAAACAATACTTAACACATGTGCACGTTGTTTATATTTAATGCCTTTCAAATGTTGCCAGAAATTTAAAATAATCCTGTGCTGCGCTACCAAGTACAACACAGCAGCATAAAAGAATGTCAAATACAGCACCGGCACAAATCATCATGAATTTCTAAATGTATTATTTGCAAAGGTGGTCACCGGCTGACATCCTTTTTGACTTAGGCAAATCTTTTCTAGTGAACTGCCAATTATTGTTAACAATTCTTAAACCCACTTAATCCAGAAACTGGAAGTGTATTTCTTTATCATCAGGCATAAGACAGGAATCAACCATTAATTGGACGCAAGGCCATCACAGGGCCCACACACACACACACATCCCCATATACCCACAATTTTAAAGATGTAATATTACGTTTACGCAACTTCATTTATAACCTTTATTTGAGTAAAGGATGGTGTATTTTTGGCAATAAATTAATAGACTTTCAAGCAGTTCTCATCTCAATACCTTGTCGGCTCATTGCAATATACAAATAAGAAATTGTACTGAAAAATGTGACATCCAAGAAACGAGTACAGTCAGTCATTTTCCATATATCCTAACACAGGGTCAAGGGGCTCCTCTGGAGCCAATACAGGGTGCAAGGCAGGAACAAACCCCAAGCAGGGAGCCAGCCCACTGCAGGGCACACACACACCAAGCACAATTTCGAATCAGCAATGCACCTAACCTGCATGTCTTTGGACTGTGGGAGGAAACTGGAGCACCCGGAGGAAACACACACAGACACGGGGAGAACATGCAAACTCTGCACAGGGAGGACCCGGGAAGCGAACCCGGGTCTCCTAACTGCGAGGCAGCAGCACTATCACTGCGCCACCATGACGAAACGAGTACACAATTTTCTAAATATTTGCATTAAAGGAAAGAAGTCTGTTTCTTAATTGGGAAAAAGACATCTTTGGGTCACTCACTTTTTTACCACCTGATCAAATAACTTTTATAGATCGCTTTACATTTATAATAACGCCTAGATTTTTTTAGTTGTGGCCTTATTTGTAAAGCCAGATGATCCAGTTTATCTGTAAGATCTTACATTTTTGGCTGGCAGTTTCCATGTTTAGTTATTGGAAATTGCTGCTCATTGATTCTGTGAAACTAGTAAGACTCCAGATTAGAGGATTAAGAGCATCAGGTCATCTGGCATTATCGATAAATACATCTCTTGTCTGCATAGCTGTGATAATTCACTTCATGTTTTTGAAATGATCGGGTGTAGTGGAAACATGTAGATTGAGAATAACAAGAGACCCAAAATAGACCCCTCTGGCACACCTTACAGATTTCATGGATTGCTAACGTATAATTTCCATGATTTACAAAGAATTATCTTCCCAGAGCGAAACCAACTCAAGGCACTGCTAGAGAAGCCCATTCACTGTCTAAGGTAGTTAATAAGAATGATGTGATCACTAGCATTCAGTGCTGCACTCAGATCTATTAGAGCAAGAACTGGTGTATTATTTCTGTCAGCAATAAGCTGTTAGCCATGAAATACTTTAAGACAGTCATTCTCAACCTGTGGGGTGGGCCCCCTAGAGGGGCGCAAAGTAACAAAAAGGGGTGTGTGAAGATGTGAAAAAAAGAAAACAAGAATCAAAAATATGAAAAATATTGAATTGAAACCAAAACAAATTAAATTAAACTACATTCTGATACTAGAAAAATAAATATAGAGTTAGATAAATGTCGATAAAAGTTAAGTAGGTATAATAAAATATGCATCTATGATATATCATTAGTTTAAAAAGAACAAATTGGTATTAGTGAGCTCCTTTCAAAAAACGTTAGGGGGGGGCGCGATTAAAACTGTTATGAAAACTCGGGTTGCAAATACGTAAAGGCTGAGAAATGCTGCTTTAAGACTATGTCACATTGCTCACTTTTATATCAATTTTCAGTTGTAGCCTTCGTTTACAAAACCTTAGTGAGTTGGAGTCAACTCCTGTAAAGTCGCCTAATATGATCCAGAAGATCTGTGACTCGCTCCATAAAAATCTATCTATGTCACAGGTTTGGGGAAGCCATCCGTGTATTATGCCTTGGCTGCAAAAGGGTTAATTTTTGGAGTAGTTGTGTCTGGTTCAATGTCCAAACCAGAACTGATGACATGTGGCAAAGATGGTGGCTTTAAAGTTCTGGACATGAAGTGACATCATCATGGGCGCCAGAACCGGAAGTGACATCATCACAGGCTCTGGAAAACGAATAAACTGTTACCACAGGCACCAGAAACGGAAGTGACATCATCACAAGCACAAACCAAAACACACAACGTTTAACGGGTGGGATTGAACAGCAACTGTGGTTGGCAAATCCGACTAGATGGCGCATTCTTTGACATTGGCTTTAACCAGAGCCATGTCTGTACTTTGATATTTAGCCTGACTGATATTTACCTAGAACGCAGTTTTTATTCAAATAATCATATAATTGTTGAAAAACTGCTTTTCTAGAATTATACTGGAAAAAAAGGAAGGTGGAAGATAGTTCTAAAATTGTCCAAGACAGACAGTCGTGATTACTTTTCTAATGTAGAGGTACTTAGTGTATCAAACCGGTCATAAAGTTGAGAATGAATTGCACATAGTACTCACTAAATGCACAGTCACAAGCAGTAGCTTATGTGGTTATGAGATATGTTAAAAGCTGAAAACACTTCCAAATGGCTTCAAGTGTCTGCCAGTTAATTGCAGCTGACATGAAACTGAAACTAAATCTATTAATTCATTACAGTGTTTGATGGAAACAAATATTTTTCAAGACAGAATTAGCCTTGAATGAATCCTTACTACTACAATAATATTCGCATACACTAGTTTCTAATATGATTTATAGCAGTGAAATTTAATTAATGCTTTCCACATATTTCTACTTTTTACTAGATTAAAACAAGCACTTTCTCACTGGTTTCATTAAGTATGTTGTAAATAGAATACAAATGGCATCTACTAGTAACTTTGGAGGTGTTGAAACCTCTAGTGATCTGTAGTACTAGATAATGTGTAGGAACATGAGATAGGGGCATTGTGAAGTGGAATTTGTACATTCTACCCTGGAGCCACAAGAATAATATTGTAATAATTCTTTTAACTTGCATAAGTGAAAGATGTGACCTAATGAGATGGCATTTGATGGCATTTCTCACAAGTTGGGTCTTGTTGTGGATATATATTGAGGGAGGTGTGTGCAAGATTGTGATGCCCCAGTGCACCCAGCCATGGGTGCCATCGTCTGTTGGGACATCTAGTAGTTCCATGAACAGAGATGGACTAAGGTATCCGAGGAGACAACAAGAAGTATGGTGTATAAGTATAAAAGTGCATGTTTATTAAAGACAAAAAAAAACAAAGTACTGTATATATGTGTAGTTATAAAAAATCTCCAATAAATAAATCCTTAAAAATAAAAGTGCCATGGAGGATATGCAGTAAATAATTAAAACATATTTAAAATTACAATCAGTCAGAGGTCCTTTTGCCAGTGAACCTCTCATCTCCTCTGCTCATGCTTGAAGGTAATTCAGTAGAGGCTGGACGCCACTCAGCTTGGTCTCCTCATCTCTCCTCTGGTCAACTCCATCGGTCACTGCCAAGAGTACTCTATAGCCCACTCTTCTCGCTTTCACCTCCATCAGTATTGGTAGTGAGACCCTTAGAGACTGTGATCGCCCCTTCTCCGTCCTTGATCTATAACCTGGGTTGGCACTCCATGCTCACGAATTGGAGATTTTGTCCCAACGGGTCCACTCTCTTAGACTCATTGCCTTTGGAAATATGCCTTTATCTTTTTTCCTTTCTTTTTCTTTGACTCAGATTTTTATAAGCTTAGTGCCCTAAACGACACATAGAGCTGCTAATGATGGATTGCTATGTGAATCCTTTATCATACAGGCTTAACTAATTAGCTAATTTCTCCACTAAGTGATCCATAGCCTCATGTCCACCATTTGGCTGTCCACATCCTACCAAAACAGAGCAGCACCTGTTCCATTTAACACTCCACCCTGTCTCTCCTGATCTTTCCATGTTTGTTCAGCAGGTTCAAGACAACCATGAATCTGGTCTTCTTGACTTCTCGGGCCACCTCAGCCAGTACCCACCTAGAGTCCCAGGATCTTGGCTCTCTCTCTCTTTTTCTGCCGTCTAACAGCAGAAAACTCCATCTAACATTTTAAACTCTAGAGCTAATTAGCACTCACTCCTTCTCTTTTGTATATGTTGCTTACCCCAAGTAGTTTGTGAATGCGTTTTCTCTGTATGTACTGCTCTGATCTTCTGGAAGCATTTAATTTTCAATACTTTGGCAAAAAATGCATGCCTATTTTGCTCATTATGAGTATATGACTAGATGATGTGACATGTAGATTATGCAACACAAGTTTTGTAAGATTTTTTTCATGGATGTCTTTATACCTTTTGGTGTGGTCCATCCTTGGTCAACATGCACATAAATTCTATCAAAACGGTTGTTATCTCACAAAAACATGAGATTAAAATTAAATTCTCTTAGACATCACTACAAACTACATAGAATAAGTAACTTATAAAAAATGTCTTTTGGGTGGGGTATTCCTTCAACTGAATTATATAACACTTTGCATAAAGTGATGAAGACTGATGTCTGCATTTGCTTCATTGCATGATTTTAATTATTAGGTCCTGCTCCTAGTGTTGTCTTATACCATCTAGTGCTGCACTTTTTGAGATATGTTCAGGAATCGTGAAATGTTGCCTACATCTTCATTATTTCTAGCTAGCATGATATTTATTGGTGGAAGGTTAAGAAAATTGGGCAGGATTTTTTTAACAAAGTTTTGACTTCCTTTCACAAAAAGTAGAATTATACTGGAAGGCTGTATTTAACAGTTTTTCAAAGGATGCATGTATCGACTTTATGACTGAAATAACAAGCAATTTAATGACAATAATAAGAAAACAAAACAGCACAGCAATAAAAACAACAAGAAAACAATAACACCTGTAAACATTACCAACTCTTGTGTTGGTAGAACTTTGCATGTTTATGTCATGACTCTTTCTACTGAATGTTTGCCTTCTTGACATCTGATTTTGTTAAATCTTATTCATATATAAATCTCCTGCACATTTACCCTCTTGACCTCAAATGCTTTAAATCAGCAGTGTCTTTTGATATTTAATCTTGTAGTATGGGTGTATTTATTAGGTTTTGCTACATTGTCATTTACTTTCCTTGCACTTGCTTCAGTCTGATTTTAGAGACCTGTACTTTGATGATAAAAAAGCAACTCTCAATTCTGAACTTTATTACAGAAATACCATCAAATGAGAATAATAAGAAAACAAAACAGTACAGCAACAAAAACGAGTAAACAATACCACCTGTGAACATTAACAACTGTTGTCTTGTAGTTCTTCATTATCTTGATTGATCATTACTACTGCTTGACACCTCTGACAAATCGAGGTAATGAGCCTCTGAAACTGCAGAAGTGCCTGGAGATGTTGCTGGCCATTGATCAGGAGAGTGTCAGGGCACAGTAAGCTGCAATCCTGAGCATCAAAGTCACACCTTACAGGATTTAAGGTCAGTAGATGTGGCAGGCCAAGACAGTATCTACACACCAGCATTCGTCAGGACAGTTGTCACCACAGCAGTTGTGTCTGGCTTAGCATTGTCCTGCTTTTAGATTAAACATCTAGGAAGTTTTGCAGATTTTAAGTATAAAGGCTAGTAATGTAGCACACGTCCCTCACTGTTCTGCTACTGATATGGGCATTTTCTAAATGCACCAAGGGCAAAACCAGAGAAGCAAGTACCAAAATCCCAATTCCCATTTGTCAATCTAACGACAAAGTCAAAAACACATATAAAACCTTGAATACAGAAAAGGCCTTTGAAGCTTATTAAACAAACAAAAGATTTGTTTGAAAAAAATCAGAAATTTGAATACAGAAGTGAGTGTGCCTTTGTCTTTTGTGCCAGCAGCATGATGATGTGGCATATTGGCACTTCTGGCTACCATATGGTAGCAACAGGGCACTTTTGGCATCAACATTATGTCCATGGCCATCAGAAAAATACACAAAATGTCAGTGTCTATGAATTAAAACAAAATTTCAAAATATTGAGGTGCAAATTAAATCCAATTGTTGTAAAACTAATTATAATCTCAAATGAAAAGAAAATGACAACATATGTGTAAAAATAGATTCAATGTGTTTAAAAAAAAATCAAAATCATGACAGCTGTCAGCTTCAGCAGTTGAGGTGGCAGAAATGAATCCGTCTCTTAGATATACCTATTGATGTGCTGATCCTAATCGAAGGAGATATTGTCACAAAGATGACCAAATTAATAGAAGGTCATCAGTGCTGCTGGCCTGATGAAACCTCACATGTGGTTGAGGATGTACACGAGGTACTTTATTTGTCTTAGCTGACAGATGTCAGGAAATAGGCTTTAACCTGCATTTGGTCAAGCTGAACAGAAGGGCAGTGTATTTTGGGAAAGGTAGAGCATGAAGCCAGATTCATAGTATTTTGTATCGTTAGATTGTACAGCTTTTGATTCCCATGAGAAAATAACCTTGAGATTGTGTTAATAATTCTGTTACATTTTATGAGTATTTTGAGAAACTGTAAAATGTTAGCACACGGCTCTAATTAAGATAAAAACAAGTAAGCCAAGTGTTCTGTGTATGTGATAGGGGAAGGGGTGATTGGCTGCCTTTTCTAAAAGAACACAGTTTTCAGTTCTGTCATCTGCTATGGTCATTTTCATGGAACTCTATCTCTGTTGCTGGACACTCTGAAAAAAGCTCTCTCTCTAGCAATCTCTAGCAACCAGTGGAATAAAGAACACTAGAAATGTACGGACATGCATTCCGGAAGACAGAATCTGTCAGAATCTTCTTCTTCTTATCTTCCCTTTATACTTTTGAAACATATACTTTTATGTACTGAGAACCAGAAATAAGTCAGAGATCAAAGCTCATCCATATAGAACAATGTGTGGCTACAAAACTTCAAAAGAGTTAACACTTGATCTACTTGCCCCTGAGAAGTACAAAGAGAGGAGAAACAGACTGACACTCTCTATGTCATAAAACCCCCAGTTTTACCCCGAGAAAGCACACCTGCACTTAATATGCATAATTACAGAGAAGATTTTTCAGACATATAATAACAGAAGCATACTCTCCTGAAAACAATCCCAAAAGATTCACCATAGCAATAGCATTAATTTAAGACTAAACATCTATGAAGATATTATGCCTGTCATAAAAATTCTTAAATTAATTCCAAAGTACTATGAAGACATAAAACTGAATTTCCATTTGGTTGACAGCTGCGATCTTGCGAAAGTCCATCTTGTCCTGAAGTAAAATAGTTCTCCCAAGATAAAAGGAGCTCTTTTTTACCCGCAGAAAAACAGCAGTTTATTGTTAATACAAATGCAGCTTCCTTTTGTCACATGCTCCCATTTCTTACAGTTTTGATGCAAATTAATAGTTTTTGAGTGAAAGCTTAAAAGCCAGTGTCTACATCTCTGTTACTTTGTTGCACAGAAGTATGATTGTTCATTGCTTGTCTAACCGCGGCCTCTTAATGGAATGAGAGGGTACTCTTGTGAAGCCCTCTATTGGTAGTAAACCGGGTTGAAGTTAAGGAGTGAAAGTGAAGACAGCCCTAATCAGCTAGCAGCCTACCGTACAGGTCCTCTGCGTGAAACATGTGGGTTGTGGCACGAACAGTGAGACAGATAAGAGGTTAAAGGTAACAGTTACATAACTGTTTTTGATATTTTTCCTATCCCCCATTTAGAAAACAAGCTAAGAGCTTAATTGGGACCTCTTGTATTATTGGATCTGATAGCTCAATAAAATAGCCACTTAGTAATGCGGTTTAATCCATAGCGTCTGGCATCATTAGCACATGCCATGCCTGCTGCAGCTTGTAAGGTAAAGGTAACCTCATCAGGTATTGTCTTATCTGCACCAACTTTTATGTGTTTGCAAGTTGTTGTGCCTCACTTTCAAGATGTCTTGCTAATCAGAAGTGGTAAACAAAATGAAAAACTCTTTGTGAAAGTATACAACCTATAACTATAGTTTCCTCATTTCAGAAAAAGTTGCTTCTCTTTTTATGATCAATATATATTATCAATTTACAAGTCTCCAAAGGTCTACATACCAATTAAAATCCAAGAATTAAAGATTACAGAAATGAAAAATTGCTGAAATATATGATTTTTGGTGCCATTATTAGTACTCATATACTCATATATAGTACTAATAATGGCAGAGGACAGAGCAAAGCACATACAGAGTTTCAGCAGGATTTCATATTCATGGCTAACTATGGCGGTAAAGATTCATTATTTCCTGTTTTCTTCTAGTCTCAAAGTACTATATTGTCATGAATGGCACACCAAGGCTGGCGCTCCTGTCAGGATGGCTCCCAGTCTGTTACCTGGCTGGGAGGCAAGGAGAAGGAAAAGGAAGTACATTTCTTTCCTTTGCCATGAGGCTGGCAAGAGAAGCCAACAATTTGAGAAGTGTGTTGGCATGCCAGTAGGGCTGGATGAAAGAGACCATTACCTGATGAGGAGGACACCATAATGGAGGAATTGGAGATGGGTCTATACACTAGATGGTAGCATTCAGCAGGGCATTCTGGGAACTGTAGTGCCATGGGGCAGCCCTGTTGGGTTACTTGGGTGCTGCCAGGTAGTGTCACGGGGAATTATAATCTTTGCTTTTATGTACTGTACTTCCAATTGACCCGGAATTGCTTCCAATAGTGTATTCCCTAACGGCAGAAGTACTCCCAGGTCTTGGATAAAAGAAGTCACTCTGCCTCATCAAGGTGAGTTGGAGTCAGGTGGAAGAGGACAAAGTCCGTCTAGAAAAGAGTAAAGGAAAAAGAGAAAAAGAGAGAAATTGGTTTTTGTATTGAGTTTGTGCCAGTATTACAAAGAAGCCTTTGTAAAGGTAACTAATTTTAATAAAACCTTTTATTTAAACATGGGACTTGTGTCTATAAGGTTTTGTCTGAGTTTTTTTTTTTTCTCTTTATTTCGCCTTATACAATTTCACGTATTAGGAATTTGTTAGTTTTCGCATACTCCTTGGGGTCAAAGAGCAGAGTCAGCCATTGTACAGCGCCCCCGGAGCAATTAAAGGTTAAGGGCCTTGCTCAAGGGCCGAGCAGAGTAGGATCTCTTTTGGCAGTGATGGGGATTTGAACTGGCAACCTTTGGGATACCAGCGCAGATCCTTAGCCTCAGAGCTACCACTCCACCCTATATGGGGTGCTGCAATGCCTCCTAGTGGTCACAATACTCACTGCCAAGTAATAAAGCTGAGTTTAGGTCGTGTCATGACCCTCCCTTTTGTTGTGACTAAGAGCAGGTAGTAAAAAGAATTAAAAAAAATTGTGCTGCAATATGTTTGTGAGATATTGTTAGCTGTGTAGCTAACAACTGTGCAGAGACACGCACAAACTAAGTTATTAGGCAGAAAACGCTCTTAATCTGAGATTATCTTACTTTGTTGCCTTTTGGGGCAAGTTAAACTGATAAGTCAAAACCTAGTGTAAACTCTGAAATTGTTCTGTTTTTGGAATTTATTTCCCTTCTTTAAGTTCCGTTAGACATTATTTCATCAAAAAAGTAATGAAAAGAAAGAAAATAGTAAAGTAAAATGAAAAACAAAAATTAATCAAAATGCCCTCATTATGTTACACATGGGATTCTTACAGTTTTGGGTCTTTGAAAAATTGTTTTTTTTATACAGTATGTGTCCTTCTTGTATTGAAAATGAACAAAGCTACAATTGTATCCATTTAAAAATAGAGTTTGTTATGTACAGTGGAACCTTGGTTCACGAACGTCTCGGAACACGTACAAATCGGTTTACGACCAAAAAGTTTGCCAGACTTTTGCATCTGTTCACTACCACAGACTCGGTATACAAACAAACCAGCTTCCCTTTCGGTTTGTGCGCGCCGATGATTTCTGCACGTGTTCAGTCTCTCCCTGTGCATTCCCTGTGCAGCGAGAGAGAGACAAACACTCGCAGAGAGAGAGACACACACATACGCGCAGAGAGACAGATACACACACGTGCACAGAGAGAGACACACACACACACGCACGAGAGAGAGACACACACACACGTGAGAGAGAGACACACACACACGCATGAGAGAGAGAGAGAGACGCATACACACACACGCGCGTGCGAGAGAGAGGGAGAGAGAGAGAGAGACACACACACACACGTGCGAGAGAGGGAGACACACACACACACGAAAGAGAGAGACGGCTGGACGCATAAGGCTTGTTTTTAAAGAGACAGATCCAAGCATTGTTTTAACCTCATTGTATTTAATAAAGACTTTTTTCTATTGGATTTTAACCTCCACTTCTGTTTACAGCGATCGGTTCGTAGCGTGCATTGTTGCAATGTTACTTTTCTTGGTGGTTTATTAAATTAAGGATTTTTCCAATGTTCATTTTTTTCCCTGTGCTTAAAACTCATTAACAAAAAGTGTTTTTAGCGAGCGGTTCGTAGCACTATAGCGCAAACTCTTTCAGTGTTAGTTTTGTCTGTTGTTCAAGGTTTTCTCTGTGTTATTCAATGTTTTTACATTTAGTTTACTATTACGCTGTTCATTCTATGGTGTAATTAACTATATTTGTGCTTAAAAATCTTTTAAAAACATATATTTACATACAGTTGATACGGTCTGGAATGGATTAATTGTATTTACATACAATCCTATGGGGGAAATTACTTCGGTTCACAACCAAATCGGTTTACGACCAGAGTTTTGGAACGGATTATGGTCGTGAACTGAGGCTCCACTGTATATCAACACTTTGAAGTCAAAGCAACTTTGGAAGGGTGTTAATTTTAATCATTTTAATTCTCACAGATCATGTAAAATGAAGAGATGACAATCTATTAATGTCTTAATTGATACCTTTTTATCAGATTGCAAAAATTCAATGTGAATGTATCTTCCAGTGTAACTTTTAGGTATTTGTACTGTTCTGGGACTGTTAAAGAAAGAAAGAAAGCTGATGCAATTTAATCTGATGTGAAAGTCTATTCCCTGGAATTTGCTTGCTCTTGTTCAAGTTAATCCTAAACCCATAAATCTTATATAATTCCTCCAGTAGATTCATTGTGGATGGTAGTGATGAATATGGATCAGTATTGTAGATCATCACTTCATCAGTATAGCGGAATAATATTTGTTTATATTTTTCCCTTGTAATCCTCTTAATCTTTGGCTGTTTGTGGAGGTGGACAGCCAGGGACTCAATAGCTATACCAAAGAGTATTGATGATAATTGACGACCCTGGCTGCGTCGATCAAACACAGGATGCTCTTCAGTCTGATTGTGACTTTACGCTGTAGGAAGATAAGTAAATAAATCAAGGCAAATAACATTCGATCTGGCTATTATATAAGTAACATTTAAATGTTTCTTACGTAAAGACCATCACAAAACATAATCACAAACTGGGCTTTGCACGATACGTTGGCAAGCTCTGTAAGGCATGCTTTTTGTTTGAAGGATAGTTGTGGGGCAGACTGACTGGTAGGATGAGGCCCGACCTCATCCTATATTCAAACGGTGCCATCTTTCGCCTTTATGCCTGGTGCAGCTGCATTGTTCTTATATGTGAGTGGACGTTTCTTGCGGGGCAGAGAGGGCTTCTGTTCTCTTTCTCTGATATAGAACCCTCATTCCTCATCTGAATTCACCTCTGTTATAGCACGTCTTTATTTGAAAACAGCAGGGTCAGATCGGGGGGAGCGTGAACATGACTGAGAGAATAAAACTGAATAATAAAAAAAGCACTAACCTTGACAAGCACCATACATTTACACTGGCTGTTACAGACTCATATCAAATGTATGTTTTTATTGTATAATAGCAACAATAAAAGCAGCTCACTACTCAAAGCATTTATTTTGTGACGCGGCACACCTCGAACCTGCAATCTATTGATTATGAGTCAGCAGTTCTTACCACTGTACTACCAAAGTAGTCGTAACAATGACGTACACTAACTGAATTTCTTTTTCTTCGGTTATAGTCTTGAATAAAAGCGTACTTGTTTTGTTATATTTGTACCTTTTGTGAAAGTGCTTATTTCATATTTGGACTTCAGTCTTCACACATTATACACTTCATGTTCAAATTTTGTCGTTAATACTAAAACGGGAAAAAAATTTGTCTTTTAGGTATGTGTTCAACATTTCTGTCATGCTACACTTACATAGATCTTTGTAGACACGGAACAAACATGAAATGCATGTGTTCCAAATAATGCTATATTATTTACACTATACAGCTTCCGGTACCTCACTAACAAATAAACAAGGCTTAAACTGGGAGAGCAATTTTAGCCGTTTCTGTGGTGGTGGGAGGATGGGATAGCAGGCTGCTTGCTGCTTGCACTTATCAACACATTTACAAAACAAAAGACGCTGACAAAGAGGTACAAATGGATTTATGGTGGGCTAGGTTTATGTGTTTTCATGTAGGCTTTGGTAATTCTAGTGTTAACGCTCGACTCTGGAATACTCACAGTGCCATAGTTGCATACCTAAGAAGTGCTTCCAGTCAGATGGCACCTCACAAAACTCCTTCAGGCCCTTTTTTTTGTGGAGCTTCCTCCAGTGTCTCCAAGTTTCATTAACAATTCCCAGACAATCCTGCATGGCTCTAAATTATGAACACTGCCTTCTCTTGGACTAGATGACTGAATTAGAATACGACACAAGTCATTTATTTTTTTATTCTACCATCCACTTGGTATCTTCACAGCCACGTCTTACACAAAATAGATACTATATATATATATATATATATATATATATATATATATATATATATATTGTGAACGCTGGCCCGGACACAGACAGACGGACATCTTTGTTCTCACCACACACCGTTTATTTACACTAATATTTACAAATTACGTGCACACAAACCCCCAGTGCCTCCAGCACCGATCCCCCAAAGTCCAGGCCACATAGTCCTTTTCTGGCTGCCTCCTGTACTCTCGCCAGCTTCGTCTTTCTTCCTCCCGACTCTCGCCCCGACTGCTGGGAGGCGGCCCCTTTTATGGGAACCCGGATGGGCTCCAGCTACTTCCCGGCACTCCTCCGCAGACACGCCCTTGTGTGGCGGAAGTGCCGGCTGCGTACCCAGAAGCCGTCCGGGTGTCCCCTGTTTTTTTCCCCCCAGAACTTCCTGGTGTGGCGGAAGTGCTGGGCTCCAGGGCTGTTCAGACAGCGGGGCGCCGCCTGGCGGTGGCCACAGGCCCCTACAGGGCTGGGCTTCCATGCCCCCTACCCGAGGCCACCAGCGTAACCAGGGCGGACGCCCCCTCGCGGTCTGGAGGAGGTACAAGCCCTCCTTTGGTCCTCCTGGGCGTCCCGGCCGGGTGCCACAATATAGACCTTTGCAGACTTTTTTGGTGTTGACATTTTAGCGTTACCTAGTTTCAGGACAATGAAGTGAACAGCAAGTTTTGTTTTGTTGTGCACTACAATGTCACAGTCCAATGTTCTTGAACTAATTATATCAGTTAACTGATATGTTCTCTCAATATAGATGTCTTCAACATTGGCAAGAATACCTAATGCATACATTTAATACTAACTGTCTTAGTGTGTAGCTTACTTTGTAGAAAAGGAATTCTGGGTGTTGTAGGACATAACTGGCAAATGTAGCATTACCTCTTTTGGAGGATATCACCTTTAGCAGCCTGTGCAACTAGTGAGTTTTCAGGGATCATAATGATTTTTCAGCTTGTGATGATGACTGGCTTTAGACTTCTTAAAGTGGTCCATTTGGAGTTATGTACAGATTTGGATCCTTTATTACATAGACAATCACACATAATTCTCACAATCTCTATTCTGTTGCAGCTTTTAACAACCATACGCTATTTGGTGCTTTAAAACATTAACTGGCTGACTGACCATGAATCTTGCAGACATATCGGACTAATGTTAAGATGCTACCCAGAAATATCCAAAGTCAGGATAAGCAAGCTGAGATCAAAATGCAATTTAAAGTGATCACTGAATTTGCTAATGTAATCTGTGTAATTGAATGCACACATGTTGATATAAAGGTACCATCACAGAATTAATTTGCTTCTGTAAACAGAAAGCACTTTCGTTCAATTAACGTACAACTAATATGTGATGCTCATATGTGTCTGACTAATGTTGCTGGCTCAGCTCAACCTAAAATTTCTTTATTTTATCAAATAGTGGAAAACAGACTTCATGCTGTATGTGATGTAAGGCTTCTTGGTGAGTACCCTTTATTGATAGGATTGTAATTAAGTTAGTACAGGTAAAATTCCATTACAACGAATATCTTTACAACGAAATTCTCATTACAATGAAGTATTTTTATGGTCCCGACCGTTTCCCCATATGACAGAGTCTATAGAAATCTCCTTACTACGAAATACGTTCAGCAGATATTTTCATTACAATGAAGTGCCCAAAAGACCTTGAAATGCCTGAATGAATCATCCACAGAGTAGTTAGTTCTGTGGTCGCAGCACAGTTGTGCACAACGATCCCCAAAATGAAACATTGTACATTTTTTTATCTTTCTTCGAACTTTCCTCATACTTTTTTTTTGCTGTGTTTGTTTTCTGTGGTTTTCAGTGTTACCTTTTGCTTATTGCTCGTCAACATTTGAAAAACATCTATTGGAATTAAACTCATTGTCACCCTCCTACAGAAATAGCAGACACAAAAAAATGACAACAGTTCACATTAGAAAAAAAAAGTGAAATTTTTGCAGCTCTTGATTCCAGCAAAAAGATGTTGCCAGTGTATTCAGAACACTGTCAACTTTCTTGAAAGACTGAGAAAAAAAAGAAGAAAAATCTTGGGTTGCAAAACATATGCAAACTGCTGCATTTGAAGATGTTGAAAAAGCAGTTTTTATGTGGTTCAGTGATGCTCGTTCAAGAAACATTCCTATTAGTGCACTACTCATTTAAGAAAAGGCAAAGTCACTGTTGTGAGGTTTCTACACACTCTTGGGACCTCCCCCAACAGGACGACATGCCGAACAGCGTCCCGAAGTGCGATCACCAAGTCGGTGGAAGACTATTTATCCGTTGCCGGGGCAACAGCAGGCTCACAGCGCTGCTGCGGCTTGCTGCTGAAGCAAACAGAAAAGATCTCAATGGGTGATGCATGGAACATTGTAAATGCAGGGAACAGTATTACTTGGCCACTAACCTGGGCACAACCCTGCCTGACTGCTGTGTCTGTTATAGGAGAGTGGCAGATCACGCTACAATAAATAACCGCGCTGTTCCTGTTTTAAGCTGAATAAAGCTAGTTTTTCTAAAGTACTGAGACTCAGCCTTGTGTTTTGGGGTGCAAGCATGACCACGATCTTTTAGGATTTGCATATGTGGCACTTTGCTGTAGCGCTGTGACCCTGCTATTGCCCTACAACAGCAACAGGCAAACAATCTTTGACAGACGCAGCAATCGCGTTTCGGGATGCACTTTGGCGTGTCATCCTGTTGGGTGGAGGGCCCTTTAAAAGAGCTCAGAAACTGCACAATATGAAGAACAACAAAAGGATGATTCGGCTTCTGATTGATAACTGTGCTACCTACAACATGCTTCCACATTTAGATAATGTTCATGTTAAATTCCTCCCACCCAATTTCCAGGACAGTGCTTCAGCCATTGGATTTGGGCATAATTCGCACCCTGAAAGTGTATTATTGCAAGGAAATGCTGAGAAAAATTCTCATTAGCATAACTTGTAGACAGTAGGAGATTAAAATTAACGTGAAAGAAGCTCTTGAAATGATTGCAAACGCCTGGACGCAAGCTAAAGAAACCACTATAGCAACAAATACAGAATCTCATTATTATGAAATTTTCATTACAACGAAATATTTTTTAGATCCTTGGTACTTTGTTGTAACAGACGTTTACCTGTATATTACAAAGAACTTGTGTAATCTTTCTTTCTGGTAATAATGTGTACATTATGGTCCCTCAGGCCAAAATATGAAATGTCAAAGATATTTGGATTTTGTACATCAAATTTAAGGAGACTTGTGTGTTTTGCAACCTTGAGATTTACTTGGCATAATGATTTTATTCATTTATTTATTTTTTACAACTTCAGTAAGAATGTCCTTAATATCTCACAATCTGGTGCATACAGCCTACATCAATTCATGCTATATGCTGATGGCAATCTGGGCACTGCATGATGGGACACTGCTATTGCTCTTTCCACTCAGTTGCTGTCATTTGCTCCCACTATACTTTTTTTCTTTTATTTATGACTCCAATTAAAAGACTATCAAAAACACTGATTTTGTGGTTCTTTACTTTAGTCAGTAATACCTCAAATTCACATTCACTTAAGTTATGTTTTCTACCCTTTTTCCTCTGTTCTTCATTGTTTTGTAATAATTGTTTTGTCACTCAGGAATGTGGGCAAATGTAGATGGTGTTTCGATCATGAATTTTCAAACAAGGCAATTTTAAACCAGAGATGGTTAATGACAGGCCGTGACAGGAAAGTGGCTAAATGCCTGTGCTAGAAAGAATAATGCTTTTCGCTATGATGTTGCAGAGGACATTGAAAGGAGCCTGACACCCAAACCAAGCTGATAAAGGTGACAATACACAACAGAAACGTAGGAAAGTCAATGAGAGCACTCCACTGCAAGTAAAGTTATTATTTCCATTTAAGGACATCACAGCATCACCACAGCTTGTTATTGTAAACAACTTTATCTGTTAAAACTCTTAACAGCTAGTACAAAGCCAGCCAAAGACCAGCTTTGTAAAGTTTGATACTGTGTACCAACCACCTGAATACCCATGCCAGGCAAACTTTTAACTTTTAAATGTTTTTGAAAATCTTGGAAAAAATCATCACACTAAAATTCCTGAAGACAAACACTAAACGATAAAGCTTGTAAAATTAAGAAACTACATTAAACCCCTACAGTATATTTCTATAGTCCTTGCAAATATGAACAAAATTAATTATTCTATGTCTTAAAACACGAGTTATTCAGTTACCCTGATACACAGTAAATTTTACAGCTGGGAATCACCCTGTACTGAAGAAATCAAGATAAATAAAGTGGATGTTTCATTACATAATGGCAAATCCAAAGCAAATAATTGATTGATTGATTAACAATCACTTAATATTTTTTTATTTCCCACAGCAGACATGTACAGTACACACAATACTCACACCCCAATAAACTAAACTTGCTATAAACTAGGAAGAAAATCAGGGCTCTCATAGAAACCCATAAAAAACCCAAGCAGACACTATGAAAATGTCTAATCTTCACTCAGACAGTGATCAGGGGCCTCATTTATAAAACACTCAAAAAGTGCGTATATAACTTCCCACACAAACGTTGCAATTTATTAAAAATATGTGACAAGGAAACTTGTGTATATTTATGACAACACTGACCCATGCATATGTAACATTTGGGAGAAACTGGGAAGTGACAACACACTTGATAAAATAGGGAAATGCAGCCTAGCAAGCTAAATAATGACTTGAACGCATTATTATAATATTATAATATAATTAAAATATAATATAATAATGGCTTGGTGATATGAATGATATCACTGAGCTATTATTGTAATGTGTTAATATGACAAACATAGTAAACCTCAAAAGAACATGATATACAGACTGTATTTCAGTTGGCCATATGTGATGTTATATGTGATGCTAAGATGAAGTTGAGAAACATCACATCTCTGTTGCCTTGGTCAATCCACAATTCATGTATTTTGAGACAAACTAGCTTCGGCAGACTTCAGTTTTTCATTGTATCACCAATCATGCCATTACACGTGCCAGGTAATAGCGGGTATTTACTCATTTGCAGGCACCTCACACCTTTTCTGGACCTCCAGAACACATAGCAGAGGCGCTATAATGCCGAGCATGATCTTGTGCACTCAGCTGTGGAGCACAGGTGGATGCCATTGAATGCAGGTGGTGGGGCCTCAACACGTCAGGAGGAAGGCAGCAGTATTGTGATTGCATATGTATGAGGCTGATTAACATTGAAGCGTCTTCTCGACCGCACATTCTTAAGCTGAATGTAGTTTATAAAAGGTATGTTACTCAGAAATGTGTGTATGCTAGGTTTTGCCAGTCTGATTATTTTTTTTGGCATGCACATATCATCAAGCTCAAATCCATACAGAGTTTAATAAATGATGCCCCAGGTGAGTATTTTGATTAAGAACTCTGGAGCATGGAGACTGCAGTGCTGATGATTGTGTCACCATGGTTTCCTCAATAAGGGTGGGATGGCGACACATTTGTTAGTACTTTTTTAGTAGTTCCATTAACCTGGGGGTCAAATCTCAGTCTATTCATCAAGTGGAGTTTCTAGGGTCTGGTTTTTGGGTTTGCTTTGTTTTTTCAGTGTCTTGTTACATCCTAATACCTTCAGTGTTAAGTTGACTAGTAACTCTAAATTAGCCCTAAAGTGGTGTGAGTGTGTGTGGACAAGGATTTTTTTAAAAAATTATTATTATTTCCATTGCTGCACTCTTCTAAACCTTTTACTCAATCCATGTCATTTTACACACAGATCCAGTTTCAATCCTTACTATTTCAGTTCACAGAGCTAAAATTCCATTCTGCACCACAAACTAACTAGGGTCCTATGAGACAGTAGGTCTTTGTGTGAAGGTATGGGTCGGCTCTACACTCCCTATTCCATTTTGGGAGCCTCTTGAACCCAACACCATCGCATTTAGTGGCAGCGGTGGGGACTAAAGAAAGAAGGAATAGCAAGTGGGATAGGTGGCTGATTGTTGCAAAAGAACCCAAGGACCCAAGCCAGAAGACTGTTTTTTAAAGAACTGAACCTTATAAAGGACATGTACAGTATTTATTGTTTGGATTTATGTCCTGTTTTTACAAAGGGGGCTTGGGTTTTGTTTTAGTGCTTTTATTATTTATTATTGATTTTAGTGCAGTGGCAGGGCCAAGCCATGGACCTGGACCACCAATTGCACTGGGTAGAGCCATCTCGTGCAACTGAAGGCTTTAGTGGGGGAGGTATGTGGTATACTGGGTCGGCAGCTCAGAGAAGCAGGCTGTTTTTAAAAATAAATAATTAATTGGCCAGCTCAAATGTGTATGGGTGTGTGTGCTCATGCAGCTGTGGGGTAATTGGGGTGAGGCACACCTACACGTGAAGGTGCAGTCTTTCTCAATTGCTTCATCGGCTTCCAACGGTGTGAAATTGAGATGCTGCACCCACGGAGGCTTATAAGTACAATCCAGCACAACAAAGGGAAATAAAAAAGGAGGAAGAAAAAGAGTAAGACCAATCGCAAGATATGAAACAAAGTTAAAAGATGGAGAGAAAGAAAAGGCAGGAACTAGGGAGAGCTCTGGTGCAAGTGAGCAGATGAAAGGCAGAGAAGGCAGACAGCCTGGAGGAAGTCACTCAGAGCATGTGAACGGCGCTCGGGGGATGATGGCCACTCCAGCTGAGTGACCTGGAAGCTGCAGTGGCAGAGGCACCATTCAGTTATAGCGACCCTCTGGAGAGACGCAGCATGGCTGCAGGGGTAAGAGGCTGAAAGAGGAATCCTGTGGGTGGTGCCATGGACCAGAGTGGCACGTGACTAGCAGCGGGAATCAGAGACATATGTAAGGGCCCGGGCCTAGGAAGGTGGGATGAATTGTCGGTTATGCGCCTCCTTGGTTGCAAGGACCCACTCTGGTTAATCCAAAAAGGCATCTGTTTTTAAGGGAATGCACCAGGATCATGCTTTTTAAAGAGAATGTCCTGCACTAAGTTCTTAACCTCATTTTAATGGATTATTTATTTGATTGGTTTAACCTCCACATAGACACCTTCTTTTTACGTATTATTTATTTATTTAACTAAGCACTGCAATTTTTTTGAACACTGTTTGTTTCAACTTGTTTTAATAAAAGCACTGAGCACTTTTCACTGTCCCCTTGCTTTGTGTGTGTTTGTCCTTATCTGCCAAGCTCATCCAGTTATGTTATTGATGCTGTCGGGTTCAAGAGGCTCCCATAATGGTAGAGGGTAGCTTGGAGTGTGAAGAACGACCCACACCATCACACTCTGGCATGGACTGGCATTCTGTCCAAGGTTGGTCTCTGCATTGTGCCTGATGTTACCAGTAGCCCATTAATGGAATACATGGATTCAGAAAACGGATGGATAATTTTTAGGTGAACCTGAGAATGTTTATTCATGGTGTAAAATAAGTATTCATCATTGTACCGATTTTGAAAGATTGTTAAAATTAATTGTTAAAACACTGAAGATGGATACCATTGTTAATTCAGCAGGGATCTCTTTCACTCTGTCTCTCTCTCTCTCTCTTTCTGCATTTCTATCTCTTAAAGTTTAATTTCAATACAATAAGCCTTATCAGAATAATGAGCGCAAACAAGATTTGTCAAAGCAATTTAATTGAAGAAAACATATATTGGGAATAAGGCAGATAAAGAAAGATGGGTGGCATAAAACTATGTTATTAATAAGGTTTTTTATTTTCTTTCTCTCACTCTCTGAGGATAAGCTACCATGTCATTAGGATGTACAACGCAAAGCATTGACATGATTAGATAAAAATCCAGATATTGCATGGCTTTTTTCTGCCTTTGCTATAATTGCTATCTATTTATTTTTTTATTTGCTTCTGATATCCACTTATATTTTACTTTGCTGCCATTTCCACCTTTGACTTTGACTATTTCACTGTCTGCTCTTTTATAATATAACACTTGATTAAAACATGTTCTGTTCATTTCCTTTGTGTTGACTGTGTGGTATGATATACCAAGACATCTTTGCACAATTTAATACAATTCTGACTTGGTGTAGTAAATGCTGACATAGTTGTTTGAAATATGTAAGTGTTGTATCATTTTTTATGAACCGTGATAAGCAAAATCCATTTCCTCTCATCCAAACCAAATCATAGTATGTTCTTAATTTAGAAAAACAGATATACATAAATGATGGCTTCAGATATTTTAACCCTAACAAATTTTTTTTTTGTACTTTATTTTTTTGCCGCTATTTCCCATTTACTTTGGACTGGGTAAATGCACAGCTGCAAATCCAGAACATGATCCATCATCCTCAACCGACATTCCTGCTGAGGCACACAAGCTTCCCATCCTGCAATGGAATTAGATGGGGCACTCTGAGTACAGTTGTCTCTTTCACGCATTCTGAGGACTGTCTTGTCCCCCTAAGCTACCCACCTGCAGTCTCCACCTTATTCTTACATATTTTTTTATCTATTCCTCAAGCCATGAGTAGAAATTTACCATAGTTCAAGAAATGTAAACCATAGTCTGGGCAGTGTTGTGAGACATTTAACAATAGGCAGAAAGCTTACCTACAATAGCTGATCTGTATTCATTTAGCAATATAATGTAGGGGTCAAAACCACAGTGGTCATTTTAATTTTTTTAGTAGCTTTTCACACTTTGCATCACAAACTTCTTTAATTATGCTAAAGCCTGACTGACATACACACCTTTGGAGTTCCTAAATAAATATGAAGTATAATTTGTTCTATTCAGAATCACCATAAAATTGAAAAAACACTATCTGCTTCATTCCCATCCTTGGGGCAGACAAGAATTATGGTAATGCCTTTCTGTGCTATGTAAAGAGAATGAGGTCATAATGTTTATAAAATGTCAGCTCAATTAATTAAAATATTTTGGTCTAAATTGCATGTCATTGGAATGCAGTAAAATGACAAATGGCTTATCTCTGTGAATAACAGCTTGAGCTTGGTATCAAAAGCTTGGTATGAAATGGTTTAGTTTACAGACACTGTACAGTTTGTCTGTCCGGTTTTTGAATTATTGCATTTCCATCTGATAGCAGTTTCATCACTTTAATTCCCCCAGCCAATTGGAACAATTTTATCTTTGTTTTTCATGAATTGATGGTAATGAAACAAGCTACATTATAATGAACTCAATCATGTGCATAAATGCTGATCACTGCCACATTGACAAGCATAACATATCCTTGTCTGTGAAGATTCTCAGTCATACAGGTGAAATTATCAGGTAGTTGAGTCATGGCAACTGGACTTCTTTCTTGTTACGTAGATAAGTTTCACTGCTCATTCAAGCAGCTTCGTCAGTCTGAGGAATGTTGTTAGAGACCACAATTTTTTTCTCCAGTTTAGTTCCACTTCACACCTGTCTTGATTAGGCTCGTTGAGTAAAACAAAGTAAGGGGGAGGTGTAGGTAGATGTAACCATCACACCTTTTTAACAGCCCCTCCTAACCCCATAGAGTGGGTTGTTAAAAGTAGTTAATGTCCTCAAATGAGTGTCCTTTGTCCCTCAAATGGAGGTACACAGCTGATTCCAGCCCTGAGGTGTTACTCCTTCTGTGCTGGGCCATCCTCCTGTGTAGCGGCTGTTTGGTCTCTCCAATGTAAAGTTCAAGACACTCTTCGCTGCACTGAATGGCATATATTACATTGCTCTTCTTCTGTTTCGGTATCCAGTCTTTGGGGTGGATGAGTCTCTGTCTCAGTGTGTTAGTGGGTTTGAAGTGGACAGGTATGTGGTGTTTTCCAAAAATCCTTTTTAACTTTTCGGACACACCAGCCATGTATGGAATAACCAGGTTCTTCCGTTGGTCCTGGGACTCCAACTGTACCGTTGTCCTTTTTCTGGAACAAGATACTGTACTGCCTTGTTAAAGGCCCACTTGGGATATCCATAGGTCTTAAGGACTGTCTTCAGATGCCTATCTTCCTTCTTCTTAGCTTCTGTGGAAGTGGGGCTGTTCTCTGCTCTGTGGTGTAGAGTCCTGATAACTCCTAGTTTGTGTTGTAGTGGGTGATGTGAGTCAAACAAATGATGCTGGTCAGTGTGGGTGGGTTTTCTGTAGATTTCTATTTCTAACTTTCCCTCAGTACCAATGATGACTACACAATCCAGGAAAGCCAGCTGGTTATCTTTGGAGCCTTCCCTGGTGAATTGTATGTTAGGTATGTCTACCTAACAAGAAAGAAGTCCAGTTGCCATGACTCAACTACCAGATATAGGAAATCTTTTTTGTAATTTCTCTGCAAGAAATTCAGCAGGAATGTGGGGGTCTCCTCCTAGATAACAGCTAAACATGTCTGGTGTCACAAATTAGTTCTGATGAATAAAATTAGGTAAACCTTATACTTATATCACAATTACTGTAATATAACATCTTCTCATTACTTAGGGGAGCATAAGAATATAAAAAAAGTTTTTATTAGAACAGCTTATTCAGCCTAACATATTTCATCAATCACTGTCTACAAAAAGACTCTATAACCTATGTACAAAATTTTCCCAAGATAATTTCAAAAACTTCTATTATATCACCTATGAATTGTCAGCTGCTTCAACATAATAGGTTAAGCTCCTTTATGCTTTTCTTGTTGCTTATATCCCCAACGTCTGAGAGTCGGTCTGGTGGCTCATCTCTGGAGATTTTCTGGGGCTGAAATGCCTGTTTTCCACACATAATATTCTACATGAAGTTTCACAAAGGCATTACACAGCGTATTTGCCTGTTTAAAATCTTACCTTATTGTCAAGCAGTAGTCAGGAAACATATTTGGATTCCACTTCTGCTTATACAACTTTTCGAAGGTGCTGATATTTTGAAAATGTCAAGGCTGTCTGGGAATAAAGTCCAAACAGGAATCTGAGATATTCATCTACAGCAACATTTTACTTTTTACACGATGACCTTGCAGTTCTTTCCCTTTCAAGTGTCAATTAGAGCACATGGAGGAAACTCATGCAGACAGGAGGAGAACAATGCAATTTACATGTGGGAGAACCCAGGATGTGAACCCCAGTGGAGCCCCACTGCTCTACTGTGCTACCCCTCATTCATTACTTCCCTTATTCGATGACCCAGGAATATCCCCCCTTTGATTTTAGTTGCAGTGACTCTTGAAAACTGATTCTTCATGTTAGAAAACCTGCACCATTTTTTATTCATCACCTTAAAGAAGATCTTCACCAGTAAATGTTTAATTTGAAAGGATGGTAAATACATTTAAAAAAAAAAACAATGGTTGGCATACAACATTTGCAGTTATTCTCTTTAAAGCTACTGCTTAAAACTAGTTATCTTTTTTCTTTCAATATATCTGATATTGCATTCAAACGCCAAAGTTGTAAACTGGTAAAAGAACAATCACTTTCAAGTTGTCACATAATACTTTCGATACTCAGTACTTGTTTAGAGTATTTTCAAGTGATTAAATGATTCGTTCTTATGCACAGCACATCATGTATTAATGCATGTAATGGATACTTATTTCTGTTATGTTTTAAAACTCCATTAGACAGTGGAATGCAATGCTAGAACCTTCATCTGAAACTTCTTTGGCTCCCTTTAGCAAGGGGATTTGATTCTTTTAATACTGAAACTTAAAATGCTGACTGATTTTTAGGTAAATTTTAGAGTTTTTGGAGAATGCTTCACATGGAATAAGATAATTTGTGGAGTCCCTCAGGTGTCTGTCCTTTGGCTGTTACTTTTTCTGATTTCATATTAATGACATGGATTCTCTTACTGTATAGTTAATGAGCTTGTGAAATTTCCAGGTGATACTAAAATAGATAGCAGGCAAAGAAAACAATTCAGAAAGACCTGGGCAATCATCAGACTCTTGGAAAATACAGTTTAATGTAAAGAATTGCAAAGTGCTACATATAGGCAATAGGAAATTTAATCATAAATATTAAATGGGAAACACCATTTTACAGGGAGCAATCTCTGAAAAAGGTTTAAGGGTTTATGTTGATGCAACATTCTTTTCATCAAAGCAAGTTGCAGAACAATTAAAAAGGTTAATGAAATTTTAGGTTGTATTGCTCAAACTGTTGAACATACATCAAGGGACGTTATGATTAAACTGTACAATACACTAGTCAGGCCATATCTGGAGTACTACTCACCATGCTTCAAAAAGACATAGCAGCACTTGAAACTACCAGTTTGCATCCCAGGCCTTAAAGATATGTCTTACTCTGACAGCCTAAGAGAATTAAACCTGTTCAGTCTCCTGCGCATACTGAGCATACACAGGAACCTAATCCAAGATTTCAAATTTTTTTAAGGCATTGATTAAATGGATCCAGCAGAATTTATTTCAACCTAATAATAAAACATACTTGAGGACACCATTGGAAAATAAGAGGAAGTGTATATAGATTAAAGAGCTTCTTCAAATACTTGCACTGCCATGTCAGGTCTGGAGGTGCATGAGTGAAAAAGGAATACCAGAGAAGTATGTGGGGATTGTCCAGGACATGAATGAGGGAGTGAGGACTTGGGCAAAAGCAGTGCAGGGGTAACAGACAAGACACCAGTTCAAGTTGGTCTACACCAGGGATTTTCTTTAAGACTTTACCTTTTTGATCTGGTTATAGATGTGTTGAATCATGGGATTAAAGGCCAACCCCCTGGTGCCTGCTTTTTACAGTTGACATTGTGTTGTGCAGCACTAGAAAAGAGGAAGTGGAGAGGAAGTGGGAAGAATGGAGAAGGGCTTTGGAAGATAGAGGATTGAAGATAAATAGGAAGAAGACAGAATATATGAGGTTAAATGATGATCAGGAATCAGACATTAGCCTGAAAAGAGTGGATACATTTACTGTACATATCTAGGATCAGTGATGGCCCAAGACGAAAAATTAGAAGAAGAGATAACCCATAGAGTGCAATGTGGATGGAACAATTGAAAGAAGCCATCTCGAGTATTTTGTGATCCAAGAATTAAGGCAAGGTTAAAGGTAAAGTTATTAATCCAGTGGTAAGACCAGAAATGATTTATGGAGCTAGGATATGGTCAGTAAAGAGAGCATAAGAAAAGACATTAGATGTTGGAAAAATGAGAATAATGACATGGATGTGTGGAGTTATGAGAAAGTACAGAATAATAAATGAGACAAGCAGATGCATAGGAGAGATATCTAAAAATTATAGGAAAGTAGGATGAAGTGGTATGGACATGTAATGAGGAGAGACAATGAATATGTGGGTAAAAGAACGATGGGAGTGGACGTACAGCAGAAGAGAAAGTGAGAGAGGCCACAGCAGAGGTGGATGGATAAAGTGAAAGAAGGTCTAAGGGAAAGGGACTTGACTGAGGAGGAGGTACAGAAATGAGCTATACGGAGAAGGTTGATCAAGCACATTGACCCCACACAGAAGTGCGAAAAATGAAGAAGAAGAAGAAGGAGCACCAATCACTCATATGCATGTGATTTGCCTCCACCAATGCAGTGAGATGCTGTAATATAACCAGCCTGACTGAGTTCAACATAGTTTTCAGTTTGAATTAAGATTGAATTAGATTGAATTTAGAGTGCTGCCCATCAGGTGACTCACTGAGAATGGCAGATTGCAAGTTCAAATATTTCAAAATCCAGCATCTGGTTATTTTGTTTATGTTTCAGATTTGCATCAGCAAAACAAGAGGTACTCTAGAGTGTATTGACAGCTTTCAGGGTCAGGCAGCAAGATCTCCAGGATTATATTAAAATAGTGAGGAAGCCACTGAATTCAAATCTCTTTAAGGATTATTTCACCATAGCACCTGGTGTGTGGTAACTCAAGAAGAACTGTTTTGTAATTATTTTGGACAACTTGAAATTGTCTTCTGGCCCTATTGACTTTATTAAATTGCATGTCTAGGTAAGCCAGTTAGGCCCACATACATAGACTGCTTTCAGTGCTGTTTAGATTCCGTCCAGCTTTCAGTTTAAATGCTTTTTCTTTGCTCAGCTAATATATTAAGTCAATTTTGTACCACAGTTTATTCTCACTGCTTTCAATTTAGGCATAGCCTCACTTGTAGGTTTATATGGGTAAATAATTAAAGGAAAATGAAAAACCTTATGGGAGGAAATTCTTATTCAAGGCAATTACATGAGCTCTGTGCAATGTGAAAAGACATGGCAAAGAGTGGGCTAAGATAAGGATTAAGAAACACTGCTATACTTTTCCAATTATAAAGCAATAAAAACACTCAATTTTTTATCTAACTTTAATTACTCAATAAACCTGAATACAGGTTTTTGATTTCTATAAAGATAATTATATTTATTACTGAATATTTTTGGGAACAAAAAGTCAATGTAAATATTTACAATCAAATATCTGACCTTATTGCAAGGGGCTCTTTTCAAGGTGTGGTCTCACTCTTTTTTCTTATGGATATTACTCTTTCAGACACTGCAGATTTAATGGCAAGAAACAATTTCCAATAGAAAAAGCTTACCAGACTGAGAGTTTATAATTCATAATTTTTTGTAATGATGGTCCAGCTTACAAACATCTATAGAATTGCTTACAGGGACAGAAGAACAGGTCAGGTCAAGTTGGGGAAATTCACTGGTACAGCGCATTGCTGCACCCACCACATGACAAAACATCTCGAGATCCTGGTTGGCAGCCCACCTGCAGACATGAAGTCCAGTCCCACACCCCAGAAATGACCATCTGTCTGCCACAGCCAGGTGTTAAGTGGGCATCCACTTGGCCTTATCTAGATGCTCATGTCCTTAACAGTGAGGATCCTGCAAGCTGGATCACTCTTGGGGAGTTGCGCCACATGGCAGTAGTGCCGTAACTGACGCACCCTCACAATGCAGTTCACAATGCAGGTAATGTGTCTCATCTGAGACTCTGTGAGCAACCACTTGTTTGACACAAAGTCAAACCAACGGTACCCAAGGATTCTCTGAAGAGACACAGCAATGAAAGAGTCCAGTCATCGTCTCAGGTCACTGGATAGCGTTCATGTCTCCCAACCATATAACAAAACAGGAAGCAGCAGGACCCTAAAGACTTGAACCTTTGTTGTTTGGCAAAGATATCGGGAGTGCCACACACCCCTTTCGGTGACCTCATGACCCCCCCCGCTCTCCCGATCCATCTACTGATTTCATAGAAGGAGCCACCAAAGATATGAATGTTGCTGCCAAAGTAAATAAACCTCTTGACAAGGACAAAATTCTTCGCGAACAGACGCACTGCTAATGGCTGTGCCCAAGAGTTCATTAAAGGCCTGGATCTTGGTTTTTATCCAGGTCATTCACAAGCCCAGACACTCCAACTCCTTGCTTAGTCTCTTCATGCCACAATTAGTGCCTCCATTGACTCCGAGAAGATCACAGCATTGTCAGCAAAATCAAGATCAGTGAATTGTTCTTCACCAACAGATTCCACGCAGCTGCTGAACCCCACGACCCTGCCCAACACCCAGTACATGAAGGCATTGAACAGAGTAGGAGCAAATAGGAGCACACCCCTGATGAACCCCCAGAATCAACTGGGAAAAACGCAGAGGTTCTGAATCTTCTATGCACAGCATTTGCAGTACCAGTGTACAGGCTGGCCATGATATCCAGCAACGTTGGGGGGATCACATGAACTCACAGGCTGTCCCACAGGGCAGCTTGATTAACTGAGGCAAACACTTTACAAAAATCGACAAAGGCAAAGGAACTCTGTCGATATTTGCATTTGCGCTTAAGGTGCACCTTCAGTGCCAGAATGTGGTTGATGGTAGACTTCTTAGGTGTAAAACCAGACTGGTCCAGTTGCCAGTAAGTGAGCAAGTGATAAAGGATCCTATTGATGATGATCCTAGCAAGGACCTTACCTGGCACAGAGAATCGTGTTTTCCACCTGTAGCTGCCGCAATCCAGGCAATCAACCATTCCCTTTCCAGATAGAGACAACAAGTCCTGTTTTCAAGTCAGTTGGGATGCAAGGAGGACACAACCTTACCACCAGACAGGAGAACTTCACCCAAGCCTTGAGAAGTTCACAGAAGAACTGACCCAATCCTCCAATGAAATACTGTTTTATAAACTTCTGATTGACCATTCAAATTGTGAAGTATAAAATAGTATACTGCAGAAATGGAAGAGTAAAGTGGAAGGAAAAAGAATATATCCTCCTTAGGCTTTTAAATATAAAAAGGACCCCACTAATTTTGAAACAAAACAAGTCAGCCTATTTCCCATAGTTTCACCAACAGCAACTACAGGCATATGTTTTCAGATAACGAAGAGCAATAGCATGGAAGATTCATCCATCCAGACATCCACTTTTAAATGTAAAAGTGAAATTCTAAGTTTCTGGTATGGAAGAGCTTATCCCGGTTGTGTTGCACACAAGGAACAGAATGTAATTCACATAACAAATATATACACTGTTTTGGAATTAGAAAGCATAACATGATATTCTGAAACGCACATAATCCAGATCAGGCTTGCAGGTGGCCAAAGGCTGTGCAAATAGAATTGGGTAAAACGCAGGAACAAACTAGGGGTAGAGTGTCAGGTCACCACAAGGCCTACTCATGCATACACCTATATCAATAACCTAGCATGTACTATACATATTTGGGGATGTGTCAGGAAAAAATGGAATACCTCACACAATCAGAATGTGCTTAAGATGAAAAAATGCATTTTTTTTTCTACGAACAGAGTGAATTAATGAGCACAAAAACGTAAGAAATCTTGGTGCTTCAAGGTGAAGAACTAGTTTTAATGTCATTAGGTGCTGAAAATAAATCAAAAAGAAGAAGAAGGTTAGGAATTGCTCTAGTTTTAGTTACTCATACATTGGTGTGCCTTTGTCACCTGGAGGTTGAAACTGATACTAGGTCTTGGTTATCATGAGTTTACAACTTCTGCAGTGAAGGAGAAGAGGCTGGGCATACAGTCTGTTCACAGTAGGCTTAGATGATGTTACTGCAGCTGGTTAGGCTTTTTTGTGAACAAACTTTTATCAAAAAAATCAAGTTCAATACAGAAAGGATGTACAAAACACAAAAATAACCGGACTGGGCTTGTGGCTTGCCTGGAAAACCGTCTGGAGGTCAGCCAGACATGAATCATAGAACTATATTTTCTCCTACACGCCCTCTCAAACCACTGATCAGCTAGGTATATCCTGTGAATAGCCCAGGCAGTATTTGCACAACAATTGCTACATGAGTTGCC
This sequence comes from Polypterus bichir lapradei, assembly GCA_026402145.1. NCBI lineage: Eukaryota > Metazoa > Chordata > Cladistia > Polypteriformes > Polypteridae > Polypterus > Polypterus bichir. The sequence goes on along the minus strand of JANRMT010062790.1, from coordinate 56,957,855 downwards.
ACTATAATGTCAGGTGAAAAAAATCAAACAGCAAATCAACATCAAATTTCTCACGAAATTGAATAAAATGGCCACAGAAACTTATGAAATGATAAAAACAGTGTACGCCAATAACAGTTTGTTTCGCAAACAAGTTTTTGAGTGGCATAAACATTTCACGAAAGGACAAGAAAATGTGAAAGACGTTCAATGCACGGGTCACCCATGCTCGTCTCGGACAGATGAAAACATTGAAATGGTGAATCAGATGTGTTCGAAATGATTGTACTGCTTTTTCCATAAAGCAGTTTTTGACTGACAAAAACATTCCTGTCCTCGATCATCCTCCCTATTCGCCCAACTTAGCTCCCTGTGATTTTTACTTGTTCCTGAAAATCAAAAGTGACCTGAAGGGAACACATTTTTCTTCAATGGATGAAGTGAAGACAGTAACGGTAAGCCTGTCAAAGAGCCTCAAGCAAGAAGATTTCCAGCACTGTTTCAGTCAATGGAAGATATGTATGGAGCAGTGTAGAGTTTGGGAGGGGGAGTATATAGAAGGTGACAATGTTTAGAATGCTGTAATTCATCAATAAATATGTATATTTTTACCAATCCAGTTATTTTTATGTCTCATCTCGTATGAAATTATGAGATAGTGAGATAAAACACTCTTCTACATACTGGTGCGCACCACCATCCCAACCCTCTAAAGAACAAAATAAACAAAAACGGAGTGCTGACTAAAGTGGAGTCTGCCGCAGTCCACAGCCAGACTGAAAAAGAAAGGCAGCAAAGAGGATAAATTCCCATCATCACTAGCTATGGGATAGCCTTTGTCCCACAAGTGTGGTGACCAAAAGCCACTGCGTAAGCTATTAGGTGAGAAAACAAAGAAAAAGGATTAGGTCTTGCCTCGATTGCTTTCCCTGGTGTCTGCTGTCCATCGCATCCTTGAATGCTCACATACTTCTCTTGCATTTGACTATATTTATATTTTTAAATACTTTATATGTATCACAGCATAAAAGAAAAATAGGGCAATATATCTCAAACAACCCTTTTACCAGCTGCTCATGTTGCAAGCCATCATCATCATCACACTTAACAATATTTTAACCTATAATTGGAATAATTAGCTTTTATCATATCTGTACTCAAGTATAGAAAGGAATGAGTCAGGTAATGCACTGAAACTTAATTAAAGGAAAAAAAGCCCCATCAAGCATTATGACTTAGCGAAATCCAATACTACTTACTCTGACTACTTCTGGGACAGCTAACCCATTTAGCTTTTCAATGATGTATGCTGTCTGCAAACATTCAGACTTTTGTTATGTTTTTCTTCTGGCATCCTGGTTAGCCTGTAAAGTTTTGGCCACCCTTTTGCCTTCAGTTTCAAGACGATTGGTACAATAGGAGAGAAGCTTAAGTGCAACATATCTATAAAAGGTTTATTGAATATTTATTAAATAAAAGAATAAGTGTACAGAATGTACTGCATTTTGTTGTAAGATGTTCTTAGAAGTTTGCCAAGTCACAATAACTAAGCCTACTGCCCATATTCTGGCTAACTTTATAATCTTAAAATAATCTGAGCAGTCTTTTTCACCTGTGGAGTTTGTTTACTGACTTTTAAGTGCAAACACTATCAACGTTTTTGTTTATTTTTGAGAATTTTAGGTTCTGTGACTTTATAGTTAGTGGAGTCTGACTCTTTTTTTTATATAACTGATACTACAGAATGGATTCAGAGAGTATTAGATCCCTCCACTTTCTACACATGTAATGTTAAATTGATAAATTTCCCATTTCCCATCAATCTACACTCAATAACCTGTAATGACAAAGTGAGAACTGAAATCTCTCATTTGTGTAACTATTCAGACCCTTAATGGAGTACTTTGTAGAAGAACTTTTGGCAGCACATACAGTTTCTAGTCTTCTCGTATAGGTCCCTACAGCAGTACGCCTGGATTCAAGCAGTTTATCCCATCCTTTCTGTCAGATTCTCTCTAGCTCAGTGAGTCTGGATAGGAAGTGTCTGTAAAATGCCATATTCAGGTCTCTCCACACATGTTCTACGTGGTTTAAGTCTGGGCTTTGGATGGGCCACTCAAGGATAGTCAGAGATTTGTCACAAAGCTACTTCAGCGTTGTCTTGGCTGTAAGCCTCAGGTCATTGTCATTGTGAAAGGTGAGCTTTCATCCCGGTCTAAGCTCCCATCCACTCTGGAGCAAGTTTTCTTCAAGGACATCTCTGTATTTGATTGCATTTATCTTTCTCTTAATTCTGACTTTTCTCTCTGTCCTTCATGACAAAGCATCATACTTCCACTACTATGCTTTACTGTAGTAATGGTACTAGGCAGGTGATGAGCAATGCCAGACATAGTGCTTAGAGATCTGCCCAAAGAGAACAATTTTTGTCTCATCGGACCAAAGAATCTTTTTCCTTATGCTGCCATATGCCTCATTCTCAAGAGTGAAATCCATGTAAGACACTCCACTATAATCGCCTGATTGATGGAGTGTTGTTGAGATGGTTGTCCATCTGACAGGTTCTCCCTTCTCAGCAGAAGACTTCTGAAGCTCTGTCAGAGTCACTATTGAGCTAATGGACACCTCCCTGATCACGGCTCTTCTTGCCTAGTTACTCAGTTTGGCCAGGCGAACAACTCTAGGAAGACTCCTGGTGGTTCCAAACCTCTTCCATTTCATAATTACTGATGCCACTCTGTTCCTTAAAACTTTAGTAATAGTTGTATACCTTTGCCATGATTTATGCTTCATCACAATTTTATCACATGGGTCTACAGAGAATTCCTTGGACTTCATGGCTTGGTTTTCCTAACATGCAGTGTGAATTATGGGACCTTACATACACAAGTGTGTGCCTTTCTAAACAATGCCCAATCAATTTAGATGGATTCCAGTCAAGTTTGAGAAACATCTCAAGGTTAATTAAAACAAAAAGGATGTACCTGACCACAATTTGCAGTGTTACAGCAAAGGGTCTGGATACTTAGATGAATGAGAGATTTCAGTTTTTGATTTTTAATTAATTTGCAAACCTTTCTGAAAACATGTTTTCACTTTGTCATTAAGGATTATTGAGTGTAGACTGAAAAAAAACATTCACAAGAAAAATATTTAATTCTACAGCACATTTTCATACAAATGATATACAGTAGTTCAATGTGCTTTACAAGATATCAAAGAAGTAATTACATGCAAAGAAACACAAATTAACATTAGATAAGAAAAATTATGCATAAGTAGTTTACAAAACAATATAAATAATGCACACTTACAGTACATAAGAGAGGTATACATTTAAAAGAAACAGAGTCCTTAAATATAGAATTTTTTATTATTATTTATTGATAGGCAAAAATGGCAAATGTATCTTTTCAAAAATTAAATCTTCAACACAAAAAAGTGTGCAGAAAGTGAAGGGTCTGAATCCTTTCTGGATTCACTGCATCCAGGTATGTGGGACAAGCTTTCTAGCGTACATTTTAAAAAGAAAAGTCAGTTTCTTTACTGCCAGTTCTGCCACTAGCTGGTGAGGGGTATGTACTGTATGTTAAAGGAATGGGCACTGGTAAACAAATGCTGCTCTTCTTTTTATGTAGAATTGTTTAAATAGTTCATTTTGCAGTATTTCACTCTTTTTGTTTAGTGTTAAATCTATGCTATATTGTCTTAGATTAGTCTCTACATGATCATTCATTTATTCACTCACAAGTAAATCCAATACAGGGTCCAGATGTGAGACCTATCATAGCCCATCAGCAACATATGCAAGATATGGACCTGCTCTGAACAGGCTGTCAGTCCATCACACGGAGTACTCATATACCGACACACGTATACTACTTTTCCTGATAGCTATTCTGAATGATATTCCTTATCATTTTGCACTGAAGTTCACTTCAATTTCATTTGTATCTTTTTTTTTAACTCCACTATCTAACAAACACCCCAAATAATCCACAACTAACCCTCCGGCCCCCAAATGGTTTCTACATTGAACATTACAGTAAGTTGTATATACCAGTGATTCCCAAGTTTAGTCCTGGAGAACCCCTCTGGCTACACATTTGTATTCCAATTTCAAAATCAGTGCACCATTTTTACTTATAATTAATGGCATTGCCTAGTGAGCTGTCCTTTTTATTATTTTATTGTAAGAAATTTAAAAATTCTTGTATTATTACCAAAACTTTAAATATCGAGGTTTCCTACTGCATGCTATTTTCTTTTTGATTTCACCCTCTTTCATAAAGTTTGCTCCCTTAATTGTATCCAAATGCTGACAGCACTGAATGGTAAAGAGGAATTACTTCAGTGCATTATTACTTGTCTAGCCATTTGTAAGGACGCAGTTACTCACCTGTAGCATTTCATGCTGTTTGAACCCCTGTCTTCTCTGTTCATTGCTTATCATCAGCTAAGGCAGCAAACTCTACATAAAATTATAAATGAACAAATAAAATAAAAAAGAATGCACACATTTAAAGCTATAGCAAAGAATATAGTTATGATATCTTAGAAATATTCATAGGCCAGTTTACTTAAAACTTGCTTCCAAGGAGGTCCCTCAAGCCTGAAGTTACAAAACCACTGCAGTATAAGATTAGCATAAAAACTTCACACTTCAGCCCCTTTCTTTATTTAAAAACAGAAATCCTGGAAGTGAATATCTATTTGGACTACAGCAGCAGCCATTTTTTCAATATTGCAGTCTTCTCTAAGAAGAGGACCACGTTAAAGTTGTTTAGTTTGTGGTTTTTTATAGCCTTAGGGTCATAAAGTGCTCAACACTTTGTCTTCAGAAACATTTTAATGGGCCCTTTTTTGCTGACCAATAGCAGAAGATTCTGATAAAAGGAACTCCTAGAGGGGATACTTTGCAGTGCCTGTTTTTTCAGACTGGCCACCATTATTGCTCTGTATGCACTTCTCAAGAGATGTTTGTGAAATCAATCTGTTACATTCAGTCAGTCAGGAAATTTATTTCTTAGGCAGACATACTGTATTCCAAACAGCTACAGCATGCTACAATATTTACTGGTCAGAAACAACAATTAATTAAATACACAAACACACATTCTTGCATTTTAAAGCAACTTTAAAAAGATGTTCAGTAGTGTGAATAGAAATTAAGATTTCCTGTGGGTCTATACTCAAAAAGGATTTTCAACGTTTCATTGAAGATAGCAGCTGTCTGGGTTAATAGAGAGCATAGCGTTTATTGGCTACTGGCTGCTGTTTATCAAGCCTCAGGATTTTTGCAGACACCCTGCATGGATTTGGCCATTTGAGATCTTCACAGCCTGTGGTGTTAAAAAAAAGAAAGAAAGAAAGAAAGAACAGAATTCTAGGGTGTTCCATAATGAAAAGTGACAAATAACTTAACTTAGGATCTCAAATGCTTGCCATCTGGTGCAGACTGAAGTGTGATTTATATTCTTTTTTTTTCCAGAAGAACAGACCTTATATGGTGCAAACACAAGTTCATATCTAATATGTTCATCGCTTGCTATACCTCATTTTTTTAAAGTTGCCTTTTTTAAGATGTCAGCAATTGCAATATATATTGTTTGTGTGTGTGTATATATCTTCTTATATACTGTAATACACTACCGTGGCTGTTCATTTGTCTGTCCAGGATTTTAAATCACCTGTACCTCGCAAACCGTTTGAACTATTGACCTGAAATTTGGTACACATATACTATGTGACGTCTGCTATTCACTTTCTGGGTGATGATTGACCTCCAAGGTTATTCCTCCTTTTATTTTTATTTTATTGTAGAATCAACTCTCGGCAGCTGCCAGCAGGGCCGCCTTACAGCGCAGGCATATGGGTACCGTTCTCATCCCTACCACCTTTCCCGTCACTTCCCCTACCTCTTCATATTTTAACTCATTCTTGAGGCAGATTGAAGACTTAAGTACCAGCTTAAGTGAAAAATTAAGGAAATCGTACTAAGTAATTGCAACACAAACACTTACTTAATCAGTTTTAACATGAAAAGATGCCAATGAAAGAAGAAAAGAAGCGGGCTGCTAGGGTGGAGAAAAGAAGAGCTGCTCAGGAAGCAGCAAGCGCATCAACCTCTGAGCAAATGAATGCTAAATGTACAGAGAAAGAGTATGAATATGCTCAAGTCAAGTATATTCCATTACTGGTATATATATATACTATATATATATTGTCACAGGAGGCTGGGGGTGAGACCCAGCCGGGACGCCTAGAAGGACCAGAAGGTTATCTATACGTTCCCCAGGCCACGAGAGGGCAACCGCCCTGGATGATGAGGGAACCATGGGGATGAAGCAAGGAGGCTCAAACCCACTGGGGCCCGTGGCCACCGCCAGGGGGCACCCTGAGTGTAGTGGACCCCGGGAGATCGACACTTCCACCACACCTAGGAAGGTGGAGGGAATTCCTTCCAGGGATGCCTGGAGTGCTTCCGGGTGCAAGGGCAGCACTTCCGCCACACCAGGAAGTGCTGCCAGAAGAAAGTCATCAAGCACCTGGAGCACATCTGGGGGAGAAATAAAAGGGGCCGCCTTCGTACAGTCGGGGGGCTAGAGTCGGGAGCAGGACAAAGCTCCCGGGAGGAGAGGAAAGGTGGCCCATGGAGACTGAAGGAGAGGCCCGTGTGGAGGGTGATTGGTGCTGGGAGCAGTGTGTGCTGTGTGGGACTTTTGGTAACAATAAACGTTTGTGGCATTCGACATCTGGTGTCTGTCTGTCTGTCTGTTTATCACTATATATATATATATATATATATATATATATATATATATGTATATAGTGGCCAGAAGAAGGTGTATACATGTTTTCATTTCATTTTGTTCTTTACTCCTTTGGGAAACGCCTTCAGTTCAAACACAAGCACAAAACACACTTTACTTCTTCTTCTTTCTCTCTCTCTCTCTCTCTCTTTCTTTCTTTCTTTGCCTCCACTCCTCCCAAAGCAAGCTTTGTCCACCTCCTTCCAACTCTGGCTCCCTGAGTAGTGGTGGCTGGCTCCTTTTATAGGTCACCTGGAAGAGCTCCTGGTTCTCCACAACTTTCTTCCAGCAGAATTTCTGGGTGTGGTGGAAGTGCTGCAATCAAGGGCTCAGCAATCATCCAAGTGCTCCCAGGCGGTGGCCATGGGTCCCAGCAGGGTTGCTTCAAACCCATTGCCCCACTACAAACCGATACAATAATACATTTAATAATACAATTAATACATTTAAGACGTCTCACTTAAAGGTTTTCCAATGCTGTTATTAGTCCTAGTGTATATATAAACACAATGAACTCCAGTTTCTGTATTACACCTTGCCTGAAGAAGGGGCCAGAGCTGCCTCAAAAGCTTGCATATTGTAATCTTTTTAGTTAGCCAATAAAAGGTGTCATTTTGCTTGACTTCTCACTACATTCATAATGGCTAACACGGTACAACACCCCAGTACTGTAAGTGTGTTCAATACTTATTCCCTGTGACATTCCACTTTATTACACATAACTTAATTTATGAACTTACTTGTTTTGATTTCTTTCTATGTGTAGATTACTTGGGTTGTTACCAACATCTGGTGAAAATGTCACGTCAGTAGCCCCATTAGAAATATATTTACTGAGGAAAACATCGATGCGTTCAATACTTATTTTCCCCGCTATATACAGTATATATATGAGTGTGAGAGAGTATATATAGTGGTTGAGTGAGGAATGACACATTGGACAGAATAAATTTTGGAGTACCAACCTGGTCATCCCCACTCCTTTTCATAAGGACACATAGACTCAGAACAAAAGTAGATTGCCTCTTAGGGATTAAGTGAAGGTTTTTGTGCTGATAGGTCATGAGGATGGTGCTCTGATCATTGAATGACACCTCCTTCCAGGAACTTATAGGCGTGAGACTGGAAATGGTCTACTACCCTCACCTACCCTCACTGGGCATCTTCTTGGCACTGTGGAGGGAAGGATAGATGAAATGATTAGCACCTGTGCTCCCTCTTGTTCTGAGATGGTATTACATACTTTAGATGAGCCCAGAGGGCGACCATCTGATGCACATGTGTGATAATATGTACAGTAAACATACTGTATCTTCTCCAAAGGTTCAAGAAAAAAATTACAGTTATCATTTTAAAAGGAATTAAAACTAAAGAATATTACCTGAATCAGGGTGCTGAATCATAACGTAACATTACTCAGAATTACTTAATCAAAAGGGTCACGGGGAACCTTTGGCTATCCCAGCAGCACCAGACATAAGGCAGGAACCAGCCCTAGACATCAGAAGTACATGCCCACACTCATTCTCACAATTTAGAATAGCTGGCTAACCTACCCTGCATGTCTTTGGGGTGATGGAGGAAATCCAGAGAACCCAAAGACAAAATCTACGCATGGATTTGAATCCATGTCACTGTAATATTTTTGTAACAAAGAAATGTTTGTAAAGTTATTAAATAGGTATGGGAAAATCCAAATGTATAGATGGTTAAAAAACTAACAAAAATAACCACTAAATAAGATTATGTTCTAGTTCATCCTAAAAAAAGCTTAACTTTATTTTAAGCTGCCTTTAAGTTAAATATGAATAATTATTAGATTTTCCAAGTATGCCTTTAAAGTCAGCAGTTTTCAAATGTGTATGAACCCCATTACAGGACAGTTGGATGGATGAATGGATGGATGGATGGATGGATGGATGGAGAGACAGATAGATAGCATCTCAGTTACTAAGCAGCTCTCCTAGGTCAAACTGCCTGCAGGTTAATACATATTGTATGAACAACAGAGTGGCTGCAAGGTTAAAGCTGTAAAGTCTAAATTGGGCAGCCAGCTGAGGCAGTGTGTGATACTCAGATTTAATAGGAGTTGACAAAAGAATGTCAACATAGATCAGAAATCCAGTCAACACAGGACAAAGCCTGCAAACTGTATTAAGCATGTACAGTGCTGTGTAAGGATAGTCAGATTAATGGTATTGACGCAGTCACAGCAGTAGCAGTACAAGTTAGCTAGAAAGTCAATTACTTTAATCCTCGCTTATATTCTCCATTTTAAGTGGCATAATGATGTTGACTTTATACATTAACTCTGCATGTGATTTTCCTTCCTTAATAATACAAACACATCCTCATTATCATTTATTCCATTCCAATTCCATTTTATTTTGTTTAAATAAAAATTAAAAATAATGTCAAAAATAGTAGCTTTTCTTTGATATTAATTATATCTTATAAAGTTAGATAAATTTCTAGTTAATATCACAGTAGATACTATCATAAAATCACAATGCACTTCACAAAAAAATGATATCATAGTAAACATTCAGTATTCATAACGGAAGAGTTTCAAATGTAGATATTTAACTGTAGACCTTTTAAAAAATCCCGATTTAGATTCCAAGCAATTCATTAAATTCAAAACTCTGACACCAGAATCTACTGTTTCTACAACATGTTTCAAGTTATAAGCATTAACGAGAAGCCCAGCACTTTACTGCAACACTTTTTATCCTTCTCCCAGTTTACCAAAACTGTTGTTACAGTGCCTGGTATGAATTTCCTGTTCGTGTAGTGTGACCTTTTAATGGACGCAAAGAGATTTTTGATGCACAGTTCTTTTGAGCTCCTGTAGTTGTCTCTTGAGTGACTTTTTTTGTGCTTTTTCAAAAAAACCTGGTGTGTCCAGATTATAAAAATATATTTAAAATGTTATTGATTAAATTTAAATGCTTACATTATGCTCAAGAATATTTAAGATTTCCAAAATCCATTACTGATGAAGATCCATGGTCATACACTAAGGCAGGATGAGTAAACCTGTCATTTGTAAGCTAGTAAATTTTAAACTGCTCAAAAAAATAAAAGGAACACTTTTTAATCAGAGTATAGCATCACGTCAATGAAACTTCTGGGCTATTGATCTGGTCAGTTAGGTAGCAGAGGGAGTTGTTAATCAGTTTCATCTGCTTTGGTGTTAATGAAATTAACAACAGGTGCACTAGTGGGGCAACAATGAGACGACCCCCAAAACAGGAATGGTTTAACAGGTGGAGGCCACTGACATTTTTCCCTCCTCATCCTTTCTGACTGTTTTTTCACTAATTTTGCATTTGGCTACAGTCAGTGTCACTACTGGTAGCATGAGGCAATATTTGACCCTACAGAGGTTGCGCAGGTAGTCCAACTTCTCCAGGATGGCACATCAATATGTGACATTGCCTGAAGGTTTGCTGTGTCTCCCAGCACAGTCTCAAGGGCATGGAGGAAATTCCAGGAGACACACAGGCAGTTACTCTTGGAGAGCTGGACAGGGCCGTAGAAGGTCCTTAACCCAACAGCAGGACCGGTATCTGCTCCTGTGGGTAAGGAGGAACAGAATGAGCACTGCCAGAGCCCTACAAAATGACCTCCAGCAGGCCACTGGTGTGAATGTGTCTGACCAAACAATCAGAAACAGACTTAATGAGGGTGGCCGGAGGGCCCAATGTCCTCTAAGGGTTCTGTGCTTACTGCTTGGCACCCTAGAGCTCAATTGGCATTTGCCACAGAATACCAAAATTGGCAGGTTCACCACTGGTGCCCTGTGCTTTTTACAAATGAGAACAGGTTCACACTGAGCACATGTGACAGACTTGAAAGGGTCTGAAGAAGCCGTGGAGAACGTTATACTGCCTGTAACATCGTTCAGCATGCCCAGTTTGGTAATGGGTCAGTGATGGTCTGGGGAGGCACATCCATGGACTGACGCACAGACCTCTACAGGCTAGGCAATGGCACCTTGACTACCATTAGGTATAAGGATGAAATCCTTGGACCTATTGTCAGACCCTATGCTGGTGCAGTGGGTCCTGGATTCCTCCTGGTGCATGACAATGCTTGGCCTCATGTGACGAAAGTATGCAGGCAGTTCCTGGAGGATGAAGGAATTGATACAATTGACTGGCTCCCACACTCGCCTGACCTAAATCCAATAGACCACCTCTGGCACATTATATTACGGTCCATCCAGCACTGCCAGGTTGCACCTCAGAATGTCCAGGAGCTTAGAGATGTCCTGGTCCAGATCTGGAAGGAGATCCCCCAGGACACCATCCATCTCCTCATTAGGAGACATTGTCAGGCATGCATATAAGCATGGGCGGGCCATACAAACTACTGAGTACGATTTGAAGTTGCTGCAATGAAATTTCGGGAAAATGGACTAGCCTGCCGCGTCACTTTTTCACTTTGATTTTCAGGGTGTCTTTGAATTAAGCCCTCTTAGGTTGATAATTTTATTTCCATCGAACGATGTGCCATTCTTTTGTTCACATTACCCAGTCCATATCAGTGTAGATATCCAGCAGAATTTTTTTCCCATTGAGATCTGATGTGTTTTCAAAGTGTTCCTTAAATTTTTTTTAGCAGTATATTTTATACCATACTTTAAGGATTACTCTATCCATGTTTTGTATATGCTGCTTATTACATGTACTTTTTAGTGATGGTAGATAAATTTTTATTCCACATTTTCATGCAGAATTTAAATACCAATTTTTCTGATATAATAGGGTTATATTGTGGCCAGCTATAGACATCAGCTAGTAATGTCAAAATCTCCATGAAAATATCTAACATTGGTATCAGGGTTTTGAGTTATATGCTCACAATGTCCCAGACACCTGTATTTTTATGGAAACATTGCTAAATAAATGTTCTCATAAACGAAAATGTAATATGCTTAGATGCACTCAAGCATTTCAGCTGTAGACCTGCCACTCCAGCTCTTTCAGTGGTCAGGCATCCAGCCCTGTCACAGCTTATTCATTTGATATACATATTGCGTGTACTGAGACACATGGAAAACTGAAGAGTAAAAATTAAAAAAAAAAAACAAATTAAAACATTATTAGGAACAGAATATGCCTCATACTTGTGCATATCTCAGAATCTTCATCAAACAGAAGGTCAGTTCGCCGGTGTAGCTTCACAGACTGGCACTAAATAATCCCGAGGTACTCCAGTTGTGGCCCACCGCTATGAATGTAAATGTAACAATGGACGGCAGGTCCACAATTTAAATGTTCATTTGTGTCTGAGCGCTTTCTATTTTTATTCACAAGAGTTTTTTCAGGAGGTGGTAGACACATGTATTGTGGATGTTGCAAGGATATAACTAGATGATGATTTCACATGTGGATTACGCAATACGAGTAATGTAAGATTTTTTCATGGACATTTCTGACATTGTTTGCTGTTTTCAGGAATTGTTTATCATAGACCCCTATTATATCAAAAACTTTTGTTAACTCCATTCTGCTTGAAGAAAATGAAATTATAAATTGTTCTTGACCATTACTACAAACTATATAGGGTACGTAACATATAGAAAAAAATCATTCTTTGGTGGAGTATACTGGAAGACAACTTGAAAAATTTTTTGCTATTCTGCATGAAATTAAAAGGACATGTTTCAAATAGGTGAGCGTACAAATGAAGGCAAGTTCTGCTGAGGGCACACAATGATGTGCATCACGTTTTATGACAGTAGACGTATCAGGCAAGTTTCATTTCACTGAATGATTTTGCGTATTTACTCTCCAGCAGCCAACATGTAATTGTTGCTTCAGTTTAGTTTATGTCAAAATATGTCTGTTGTCTTGGCTCTTGTAAATATTTGTTAATAATTTTCATTTTAGAATGTTTCATATGTCAAAGTTACTTTCTCAGTATCCACATTCAAGTTGCGATGATTCCCTACTTGGGTGCATCACTTTTGTGCTGTAAGATTAAGGGGGTTTGGTTATGGCCTGACAGTGCACTGCTATTTGTTTCTCACCTCCTCTGTATATATTTTGATTGAACCGACGACAAGTGAATTTACACCTTTTTTTTTTTCCTTCAACTATTTTCTGATTGCATAGATGAAAGTCTGTGAGGTCAAATTAGGAGCTAGTCTTGTTCTGATTGACTGGCTATTGTATGAACTGTTTTATGTAAATTGTGTTACATTTCTACCTGTGTGTTTGCGTTTACTTTTACTTTTTTATTGTTTTATTGCTTCATGTTAACCCTTAAGTCTTTACGTTCTGAATGAGATTCCCAAATAACTGGCAGCAAATTCTTAACGTGACTACCACAGCATGCACAATTTCACCTGTAACGTGCAATATTTAATGTAGATAGATCAGTCCTGTTTTGGATCACATTCACAACTCATATGAACCACTCCAGAGTTAACCCTTCCCAAAGAGTCTCAGTAAGTTTTTTTTTGGTCTACACAAGAATGTGATTGGTGTGTTCACATCTACCTAAATGAACTGAAGTTTTACTGAAATCACCCCAAACAAGCTAGGTGTGAAAATGACTTTAGACCGTACAGGGCCAGCAAACATTTGAAAAAATCATTTTCTTCTTGTGTATCTGTTCTTTCCATAGCAGGACTGTGCTTTTTTGAAACAAGCGCCTCATACTGCTGACTTCTTTTTCCACAGAGTTGATGCAGCACACATAAGGCTTCCTTGGTTGCTTTTCAAATTTAGCACCATCAAACAGTGCTGGTCAGCGTTTGGTGAAGATCAAGATGCTTCTCAGCCCCAGTGTGATGTCTTGCACTCAATGCATTCCTGATGTAAATGTGGTTTTGATTACTTTTATGGGAAAAAATGGTACTGGGATTTTTGTACCACTTTATTGGGTTGTGTTGCATAGCCGGAACTGAGAAAATCTTGAAGTAAAAGTGCAAATTCACACAACCCCAAGGATGCACCTAAAACACTGCAGAGCAAATAGACACAGTCCATCAGTCGCAAATACAGTAGGCTTGCAGCATCAGACCAAGAGACAATTCACATACTGCAAAAAGAAATGACGTTCTCAATAAGAAATTACATGTGATGGAAAATTGAAAACAAATTTAATGGGTCTTTGTCCCACTGGCTCTTAATGCAGAAACTCCGCTATGAATTACCAATGCATGCAACTGGTTGCTTTAACACTAGAATTACCAAAGCCTACGAAAAAACTTGTAAATCCGGCCCACCTTAAATCCCTTCTCACCTCTCAGTCAGTGTCTTTTGTCTTGTAATTGTGCCGATCAAGACAAGCAGCAAGCAGCCTGCTATTCCATCCCCCCACCGCCTAGTGTTAAACAGTATCATATGCTTCATAATTATCATGTATAGAGTTTTTTTAATGTACATTTGTTAGAGGTATATATTCCCACAATTTTATTAATCAAAACAAAAATCACAAAAAGTGAGTTTTTTCTAAAAAAAAAAAATTCTACCTAAATGAGTTAATTCAATTCAATTCAGTTCAGTTCATTTTGTTTTATTGTCCCAAGAGGGAACTTAGGTTTGTCAGCAGATTTTACAGACAGACTACAATACTGTATAACTGTAAGAGAATAAACAAGACAGCATAATAGTATGGGGCACCAAATGGTGAACCTTGTATAATTGTTTTCAAAAGAAAGAAATAAAAAAAGTCCAGTTGTGCCTGCCCTAAGATGGCAGATCTTCTGGGTTTGAGGACTTCCAGCAGGAACAGGTGGGTTCAGACAGATGGACATCAGAAGTGACATCAGTAGTGGCAAAGCTGTCAGTCTTATGGTCTGCAGAGGGAGGAAGAGTAGAGATATTATTACACAGCGCCAACCCTTGGAGCAGTCAGGGTATTACTGTTACTGCAGCACCTATGCACACATGCGTGACAAATGTTAAAATGCAGAGTGAAGAACACAGCCATCAGACACAAATTTGGTGCAATTAAATACAGTAAAATACAGCAGTAAACATAATACTTAAGATAAAACATTAGATCAAATTTATTACTGATTAAAATAAAAAAAATGAATACACATGAAGAAATCATAATTGACTTTTTGTGCACATAGCTCTCTGGACTGGATAGGGTTAGGGTTTTGATTTTAATTTAATGCAGCACTGGGATTGGCTCCAGCAGACCCCCGTGACCCTATATTAGGATATAGTGGGTTGGAAAATGACTGACTGACTGCATCTTAAACTGCATTTTGAGTTGAATTGTGCTGTACCTATTGTAATGTGATCTTTAAGCTCAATGAAGTGCTAGAAAAAAGTAAGCAAAAAAGTTAACTAATACAGTAAATGAAGTTTTGATCATATATGCATAAACTAGATGGAAACTTCATGTCTCACAATGATTAGGGTACTGTATGTAATGGATATATTGGGGTCCTTCATCCTTTTTGGTGTTGTTACTGTCCTAACAATGAGATCACACAACTGAATCAACAAAAGCATCATTCATTGTGGAGTTTTCAGCTGCTACAGATAGTAGGTTGTAGGAGAAATCCCACCAGTTAATTAAGTATTAAGTATTATTAAAAGTTACATAAAAATACAATCACCATTTTAGCTATGCATAAAAGCGGTATCAAATTTTAACCTTAAATTATAGTTTAGTAGCCAATTAGTAGCTGTCCCAACTCTTAAGAGCTGCTCTGAAGGGGTCTGTGTTTTGAGGAGGTGATTTTGCGCTTCTCATGAAAGGCAAGAGTGAATTTCAATGCAGCCTAATTCAGGAAAGACATCTGATGTTGCTTTAAGTCAAGAAACATCTACATGACATTTACAACCAAATGGCCTAACAATACTTTCCTACTAGAGTGAGATGAAGATGACTGGCACACGGTAGAGAGTTCGTTTATGGTGCACGTCACCCAAAGTGACCACATAAATGGGAAAGAGATTTTGAAGTTAAGTTACAGAAAGGAAGCATTTCTGTCGATCTTTTTCTTTCCTTTCGTCCTGGTACTGGCACTGCATTTCTTAAACATCAGCAGTGTGAATGTACATCAATGAATGAATGAATTCATACATCAGTGTGAGACTCTACACCAGGATATCAAAACAGTAGCTAGTTGTCCAGGTAGACTCTGTGCCATTGGACATACAGAGAGCATCTAAGGGGTAAAAAAGAAAAAGAAGCCAGTAAGCGTAGTAAAATATCTTTACAATTCTGATCACTTTCCTTTGTCATTAATTAAAATTGGAGATTAAAAGCGTTAAAAAAATCATAACATTTACATGGTTAATTTTTTAAGACAGTAAAAGGAAAAAAAGGAAAAGTATAAGAAAAATACAGTAACATTTTGACTGGCAAGATGAATAGAAAATAAAGCCATTAGACATTTGTGTGTTTTTTTCCTATATTTGATCCTCATTCTTACCTTTTATTTTGAAGAAGATTCATGATCAAAACATACTTTCTAAACATATTAACATTTAATGGTATGCATTTAGAAATCATTTTATTTTCAGGCCCCATGCTGATGTAGCTCCTTTCTTTTTATCTTTAATGTTGCATATTGTATAACATAACACATTTACTGCTGCAGCCAAGAAAACAAAATTGAAAAAATCTCTCTTTTACTCTTTAAACCTTTTTTCTTCTGCCAGCTTCATAGCTGGTGCAGCCATCTCCATGGAAACAATGATGCTGGTCCTGTGGCCTTGAGGAATATTTTAGGCTCTGTTTCTGTTTACAATGGTAATAGTCCTGTCAGTTTTATCCTCCTTATGAGCCCAAACAAAAGCCACTTCCCCTTATCCTACTTTTGTTGAATTAATGGTTTTCCTTTTTGAATTGGATTATGCAGGTAGGAGAAGGTAATGTAAAGAAAGTAAGTGTGTGTGTTTCACCCATGGAGGATGATCACATCTCTAATCTGAAAGAGGAAAAAAGCCTCACAAGCTTAGAAAATGAAGGCATTAGACTTGTATCTTGCCTGAGTGGACTGTTTCAGGCAAGGTGTAGCCCCGTTATAATCAGTTAATCACACTTTCATTTTCTTTTCTGCGCCTATTTCCTCTAATTACCGAGTGAAGGAGGTCAAAGCCTATTCTTTTAGTACTGAGTACAAGTCCATACCAGTCTGCAGTGGTAGCTAATTCAGCCTGGCTATCCCTCCAGCCTGGTATGGACTTGTAATCAGGAATAACAGAATAGGCTTTGACCTCCTTCACTCATACACAGCAAGGTTAGAGTTGCCAGTCATTCTAAACTTCTTGTTTGAGATATTAGGAGAGTGTGGATTAGCCACAGAAAGTCCAGGTAAATATACAGGGTGACACAGAAAAATGGGAACGTTTGAAATGCGTAGTGGCAGCCATGTACAGTTGGCAGCACTGCAGAACAGGGACCTTGAGTTGTAAACAATCTCGCCATTTAGTAATCATGGATCAGTGGTCAACAGCATGCTTTCGCCATAAAAATGTTTTACAAAAACAATGATAGTTTGGAAGGTGTGCAGAGGGAGTTCCGACGTTTTTTCAACTTAGGACATCATGGTCGGGTTCCCTCGAAACTGCATTGAACAATTTTCCACAACTTCACGAAACCTGGTTTCAAAAGGATGGTGCGACATCGCACACTGCAAGGCAATCAATGGCAACTGTGCATGAATTGTTCAGTAACCGTGTCATCTCAAGATTCGGTGACATTCCCTGACCCTCAAGATCACCGGATTTGTCCATTTGTGATTTTTTCTTGTGGGGCTACCTTAAGAGTCGGGTCTACACGACTCAGCCATGGACATTAAATGAACTGAAACAAAGAATTCAAGACAAAATTCGTGGTATCCCAGCTGAGATGTTGCAGCGACCAATGATCAGGGGAACCTCAACAGCAGATTGGAAGATTGCATACGTACAGGAGGACGCCATCTATAGGACGTAATTTTCAGACATTGATAATTTGGATTACTGTCTTTTAAAAGGCAAGTTGTAGTGGTTCAATTGCTGTCAATAAATTTTTTTTGTTGGATTTCTTCTATTTTTATTGGGTTTTTCAAAAGTTCCCGTTTTTCTGTGTCACCCTGTAGTAAAATAGGTAATATAGTAAGCAGTGGCATAGCTAGCTTGTTGAAGGCCCCTGTGCAGTGCCCTGAGGTGGGCCCCTCCTGTCTATCTTAACTGTTAGTAATTTCTAGATCCTAGGGGCCGACTGGGCAGTGGTGTATGTGACCGCGACACTATCAGATCACACGATGATGACAAACAAACCAGTTCTCCAAATGGAATTTGTAATAACTTTTTTAATCACTTCATTACAGCGGCTGTAAGTTATCAAAAATAAAGTAAATTGTGGGAATGGAATGTGAGTAGTAGTAGTAGTAATAGTACATAAATATATGTGGACCCACTTACTTTTTCAAGTCAACTTTGTGAAGGAAGATGATTAAAATGTAATGTAAGCTAGAAAGTAGAAGCTCTTCTGTGCTATAAAATGAAGCAATTTCAATTTGTAACAAATTAAAACCGCAACACCAGCTGACAGGATACTACTACACAATTGACCTGTTTTGCACATGTTCTGACAAAACGGACATCATAAAGTGAGGTGTCAATGGTTCCAAGAAAATTGCCTTGTCGGTAGGAAATTGCTTTGTCATATATATTGCTTGTTTGTTTCTCCAAATCTAACAATTTTAGCAGATAGCACCTGCTCTGAAGCCACTGTATCGGTACTTCCAGACTCGGTATAGTTGCAACTGTCTTACTCACTGCACTGTCTCCATAACCTTGTTGCGACCGTTGCGGCGATTTACCAACATCAGCACTCTTAGTTACCACCGCTGGCCCTTGCTTAGTTTTGAGAAAGGTAGAACTCTTGGTAAGCTTAGCGTTTTTCAAATCCTGTTGCAGGCATGCCTTACGCTTAGCAGCACCACTCTTATAATGTTTGACGGATCTGCTGCTACTGGCCGACATAGCATCATATGACGAAAGTATAAAAACTGTCAAATTGTTCAAATATTCTGCATTTGGCCACTAACGGGGAACATAACTTAAGAACAGAATTGGTATGATTTACCGTTTATGAGTTCGAATTTCAAAAAATGCTGACATCAAATCAAAGTACAAAAGTAACAATTATTTACAATAGTAATGTATATTTACACTATTCATGTGACGTCCTTCAAAACTTCTTCCGTTCATGTCCGCTATGGCACGCCAAAGGTCTCCAAATTTGGGAATGTACACTTCTCTGTAAGGCAGACTAGGACGTGTTGTGCCTCCGATTAACCTCCAAGCCTCCCAAATCATGAAGACTAAATTCATGTAAACTGTAGGCCTGCTGAATACGTAATATATCATCATGGATTGGATTGGAGTTGCCTGGTGATGGCAACTGAAAATGTGAATTAATAACGCAATGAACTGTGCAAGTGATTTAAGTTATTCAATTTTTTTTTAAAAGTATACGGCTCTGAGTGGGCCCCCCAAGCTTTTAGGCCCTTGTGCCTTGCACAGTCTATACAATACATTGCTACACCACAGAAAATACAGTACGTATAAACAGCAGGGAATTGACATCGGAACTCTGGAACTGTGAGGCACCTGCATTCCGTCCATTATTTAATCAACCAAATTGTATTTTATATCCAGTATGCACTATCAGGTGATGTTTTATTGAGAAAATAATGCTTTAACAATATCAATATTGATCAGAACAAGGTGATATAAAAGATAAGACTTATACCAGGAGGAGCTTATATACATAAATGCAGCAAGTATCAAAGGAATGCTAAAAATCCATTCACAATATTCAATTACATTTAAAGGTACACGTCAAAAGAGATGGACAGAGTAACAGTACAGGATAAAGTGATGCATTTTGGATAAAGCCCTCAAACCAGCATGGCAGTGACAAGTGTACTCTTGTTGAATAGCGGGAAATGTACTAAATGAATGAACAGCAGTTACAGCCAGACAGAAAAGGTGGGTCTTCAGTCTGGCATGAGCGTCAAACAGATGGCGCCTCACAAACAGACCAAGAATTCCAGAGTGTAAGAGCCTCAAGGCTAAATGAGCATCTGCAGAGAGATGCATAATGGAGTTTTATAAGAGTAAAAAGGCCAGTATCAAAAGATCACAACTCTCTTATAGTGAAGGACCTTATGATGTAAGCATCTTACTAAAAAGTAAGTCAATATCAAAGTTTTATGAATAATAATCGACATTGGAAAGGGTTCCTATCATGATTAATATGATGAGTTAGCCACAATGCATGGGATTGTCAGACAGGGAAGAGTATCGTCAAAGAAAAGAGAAATAAACATCTTTTAGCACGGGAAATGCACACTTTCCACTTTCCAAGAGTGCTACCAAGGAATGATCTGAAATTGATTAACCTCCTTGGTGTGAACTCCAAACATGACTTGGGCTCAGAATTGTATGCCAATACAGTTAAACTCAAGTCACACTCTGGGTGATGGGTACTGATATGCTTTATTGTGTTACTCAAATTTACTTTTGGAACAGTATTCTGCTGAATTAGTGGATGAAATAACATCACACTGCAAACCAAACGTGAATATTTCCTTGCCACTTTATGGAACCTCTAAGGCAACTCAATGATATTAATAAGTGGGTCAGAGGCTCCAACAAAAACACAATGGCAAACAAAAAGCTGTTAAGGTAGTTTGAGAATCTACTGAAACTAAACCATTGCTCAAATCGAGCAATTGTGATGATGATGTGAATTGGTCATCAGATGCTAACACGGAAGGGGAAACTGATGCATAGTACGGCATTGTACAACTTAACTACCATGATATGCCTGGTGAATTTGATTGTGTGAAGCTTCACCATGATGCACCAATAGCTGTGTGACAAAGAGGAAAAATAATTGCGATCAAGTGTAAGGACAAGCAAGACGTTAGCCCCTAAGAACTTTTCACAATGCAGCAATTGTCAGTGTTCATGTGGGTGAAATGAGGAAGTCATTGAGCTGCCATAACACAAGAGACACATCAATTGTGCATATCAAGCTCTGACATTCTATACTCTCTTGCACAAGCAACAGAAAAAATATTTAAAAATATGCACAAAGAACTGTGCACTGGTGATTGTCTCAAAACATATCAAAAGATGTGAACTAAATCTGCACTAGTATAGCAGTGGACATTAGGCAAACCTTTTCTATTCTATTTGTTTTGCCATTTTGGTATTTACATGTTTCTGTTACACCTAATATCATTTTTTCTTTTGAAAAAAAAATCAGCATCTTTGGCTTATTTTTCCTGGGGTAAACATAACACTAACAATGCTACTAGGGTATCCTCAAAGTCATAGATGAATGATAGGAAGCTGGAGGAATTCCACTAAACTGGTAATTAGCAGTAAGGGTTACTCACATGCAGAGTAAGAGGAATGTGGTTATGTTTTATGGAGGAGAAGCAGTATGGAAGCTAGTAATGGTGTCTGGCTCTTTAATGGTGAATTGGGGCCGTGGAGCATAGGAACTTTGTTCGCCCATCTCCATTTTATATATATTTTGGTCTCACTGGGATTATTCTGAATTAAGAGGTCTGTTATTTCCTTTTGTTATACGTAAAGTCAAAGGTTCTTTGTATGCTTCATCCCCATACTGTATATAAAACCATCCTTGTTTTTTTTTAATTATTTTACCATTATCATAATGATTCAGTCATATTATTAATCATATTACAAGTACCATACATTTACAGTGGCTGTTACAGACTCAAATGAAATATATATTTTTATTGTATAATAGTAACAATAAGAGCAGCTCACTACGCAAAACATTTATTTTGGGACACATTAGGACTCGAATCCAGGACCTTCTGAATAGGAGTCAGCAGCTCTAACCGCTGTACTACCCAAGAAGTCAGGATAATAAGCCACACTAACCTGATTTCTTTTTCTTTCGGTTATAGTTTTGAAAACAAACATGTCTGTTCTGTTATACTTGTACCTTTTGTGAAAGTGTTTATTTGATATTTGGACTTCAGTCTTCTTCATGTCTACATTAGAGTGTCGAAAACTGGAGTGCAGATGGAGAACAACAAAGCTACATGTCTTTCAAATTTAATGGACAGAGAGTGTTAAAAAATATAAAAAAGCTCTCTTTAAAGCTCGCTCAGAATATTATTCTTCAATAATAGCAATAATAAAAATCCTAGGGTACTGTTTAGAACAGTGGCTAAATTAACAAATGGAAATTCAGATTTACAGTGCAAAATACCAACAGATATGTGCAGTACAGACTTTATAAACTTCTTCAATGAGAAAATTAAAAATATCCCAGATCTCAGCATCACAGTACAAACCAAATACTAGCTTAGCAGACCCTGTCTCACATTGCATTCAGCACTTTAGTAATTTTAATCCTGTAACTGAGCAGGAAGTCTTAACTTTAATTTCTAAAATGAATCCCACTACTTGT
This sequence comes from Polypterus bichir lapradei, assembly GCA_026402145.1. Lineage (NCBI taxonomy): Eukaryota > Metazoa > Chordata > Cladistia > Polypteriformes > Polypteridae > Polypterus > Polypterus bichir. Next base: position 56,935,626 of record JANRMT010062790.1, on the reverse strand, counting down.
TCCCTAGATCCAGTGCCAACAAAACTAGTAAAAAGTGCAATGGATGTTCTTGCAGCCATTATCAATAGTTCATTATTGCATAGCACAGTACCTGATGCACTAAAAGTGTCAGTCATTAAACCATTACTTAAAAAGTCAGACCTAGACCCATACATACTAAATAATTATAAACCTATTTCAAATGTACCCTTTCTCTCTAAAATACTTGAAAAAGTAGTCGCCAATCAGCTTCAGTCACACCTTACACATTACAATTTATTTGAGAAATTCAAGTCTGGTTTCCGCACTGGTCATAGTACAGAAATGGCACTAACGCGGGTTGTAAATAACATTCTGATATCCTCTGATGAAGGAAACTCCACTGTAATTATGTTGTTAGACTTAAGTGCAGCATTTGACACCATTGACCATTCTATTTTACTGCACAGGCTAGAAAATGATGTTGGGCTTACAGGCACTGTGCTCACTTGGTTTAGTTCTTATTTATCAAATCGATTCCAATATGTACAGAAATGTGCTGACAGTACTCCATCATTATACACAGAAGTGAGATATGGTGTCCCGCAGGGCTCAGTACTGGGACCTTTACTATTCTCCATTTACATGCTTCCACTGGGATCTATCATTAGGAAACATAATGTTAATTTTCACTCATATACAGATGACACCCAGTTATACCTTTCATTTAGATTAAATGAAGTTTCTCCAATGTTGTCTTTAATTAGTTGTGTTAGTGAATTAAAGGAGTGGATGGATTAGAGCTACTTCTCTAAACACAGATAAAACAGAGATGTTAATTGTTGGAGGGAATGACGCTGATCACAGCAATATTTTGTCATCATTTAACTCAGTTGGAATCACCATTAATTTTACTGAATCAGCCTGCAATCTAGGAGTTATCTTTGACTCTAGCATTTCATTTAAAGCACATATTACAAAGTTGTCCAAAACATGTTTCTTCCATCTTAAAAATGTTGGGAAGTTAAGACACTTTCTAAATAAACAGGATTCTGAGAAATTAATTAATGCATTTATTTCTAGTAGGGTTGACTACTACAATGCGGTGTTCACTGGATGTTCAAACTGTTCTTTATACAGCCTCCAGTTAATCCAAAATGCTGCTGCAAGAATTATTACAAGAACAAGAAAATACGAACACATAACTCCAGTTCTTAAATCTTTACACTGGCTCCCAGTTAAGTTTAGGGAAGATTTCAAAATCCTTCTTTTAACATATAAAGCATTAAATGGCCAAGGTCTGGCTTACTTGTCTGAACTTATCATGACTTACAAACCAGAGCGCACAATAAGATCTCAAGATGCCGGTCTGCTTATGATTCCAAGGATTAATAAAATAACAGTGGGAGGTTGAGCTTTTAGTTACAGGGCCCCTAAACTGTAGAATGGTCTGCCTACGACTATAAGAGATACCCCTTCGGTCTCAGATTTTAAATCCCAGCTGAAGATTCCCTACTTCAGTTTAGCATATCCTGACTAGAGCTGCTGATTAACTGTACAGACTGCATCTCTGCTGTTAGTCATTAGCACTAAAACATAAGTAACATGATAGTTATAATTGGATATTAACCCTCATCTATTCTGTTCCTCTTCTTGGTACTCAAATGTGGCACTTCGTGCCATGGCCCACATGCCAAGTTGTTTTGCCTGCCTAAGGTAAAGTCATACCTGATGAAGGATCGCAGGAATCGTGGGAAAGAGGGGTCCTTTCATCGGATTAGCACAATTTCAGCTGTGGAATAGCCAAATGGGAGAGGAAGCTTGATGGATGAGGTCTCCAGGACTAAACAAATCCAATCTACTATTATAGATATCATCTACTGTTAAATTCTACTCCATACGAAAATTTTTACTTTTATACTGTATTGAGGGTTTGTTCTGTTCTGTGTATTGTACTGCGGTGGGCTGGCACCCTGCCTGGGGTTTGTTTCCTGCCTTGCGCCCTGTGTTGGCTGGGATTGGCTCCAGCAGACCCCCGTGACCCTGTAGTTAGGATATGGCGGGTTGGATAATGGATGGATGGATGTGTATTGTACTGTATTGTATTGATCCCCTTCTTTTTGACACCCACTACATGCCCAACCTACCTAGAAAGGGGTCTCTCTTTGAACTGCCTTTCCCAAGGTTTCTTCCATTATTTCCCTACAAGGGTTTTTTTGGGAGTTTTTTCTTGTCTTCTTAGAGAGTCAAGGCTGGGGGGCTGTCAAGAGGCAGGGCCTGTTAAAGCCCATTGCGGCACTTCTTGTGTGATTTTGGGCTATACAAAAAAATAAATTGTATTGTATTGTAATTATATTTTGTCGTTAGTACTAAAACATGGAAAAAGTTTGTCTTTCAGGTATGTGTTCAACATTTCAGTCATCTTACACTTACATAAGTCTTTGTAGACACATTTGTGTTCCAAATAACGATATATTTTTTTAGCCTAAGTACCTGACTCTCTGATAAACAAGGCTTCTGTTAGGAGAGGTTTTTTCAGTTTCTCCGGTGGCGGTGGGGATGGTATAGCAGACTGCTTGCTGCTTGGGCTTATTGACACATTTACAAGACAAAAGACGCTGAATGGAGACGTGCAAGTGGATTTAAGGTGGGCCGGATTTATGAGTTTTCTCATGAGCTTTGGTAATTCTAGTGTTAAGACTCAGTCCTCTGAATTGCTTCTTTCTTCCTTAAATGGCAGCCAAATAAAAACAAGTTGTGAAGTGAGCCAACAGATGACCATCTAATTGGGGGCCTCAAACTGTAACCAATTTTACTCCAAACAGATTCATAATTAGAAGCTGATTTTTGTTGTTAATTTAACTTGTTATTTAATTCCATGGTTTGTTGGTGCTCTCATTTGACCAGAGCAGAAAGCACCATCAAAATGTTTTGTGGACCTGAGAAGATTAATTCTACTGACACCTTCACCTTTCATTATTTTGATATTGCGTGATGGAGAAAGGATTGCTGGTCATGTGTTGGCTCATTTTGTATCTCATTATTATTTGTTTGCTAATTAAGGAATAAAAAAAAACAATTATGTGGTTTAAGCATTAAAGGTTAGAATGAAAATCTGCAGCCACTGTGACCCTCCAGGATCGGAGCTGGATACCCCTGGTCTAGATATTGGTGGCAGCATGCGTTCTGATTATTGTGTGGTTCCAACGCTGGATTTTGGTGACAGTACACCTTCTGGCTATCGAGTTCTGCCAATTTTTTTTTCTCATTAATCACTGTTAGTTTTGGCTATAGCTTCTCTGGTTTAAGGATTCAGCTCTCAAACAAACTCAGTGTGGGTGCTTCTAGTATTGAAAGCCATTTGACTGTCTACTCGTAGCAGTTCCACTTTCTACATTGGTTTCTCATTTCCTTTTTGTAACTACATCTTGTGGTATTTGACCTCTTTGTGCTGCGTCCAGGGTATATCACTTCAGCTATGACAACAGTTTCTTTGCTCTTTGTTATCAACCATTACTCCAGTTTACTGAGTAAATACGTATCTTACAATCTCCCTACTCAGCCTCTACAGGTGGACAATGCCCCTCTTGCTAGCAGGCAATTCATGCGATAGGCTGGAAATAAAAGATGTTTTGGCTACCCTGCACTCCAAAAGAGTGTCCTCGATAAAGTGACTGGCACAGTAGCTCTGGAGGCAAACTGGAGTTCTATCTGGTATAAAACAGATGGACCTAATAAAGTGTCCACAATGAAGTTATGGCACAGCTCCATAGTTTTGCAAGTTTACACTCTAATTTGTTCCTTTCTCTTACTTTTCTAATACTTTTAATGGGAAAGAATATGATAATGTGCACATAGTACATATGTAGAAATCCTTAATTTGTGGTCAAATGATATATTTTATTTTTTTGCATAACTGTTAGCCTTCCATATGTGAATGTTACCTAAGTTGTGTAATGTTTACCATGCTACAATATCTACTGTATGCGTACTCCACACTTTTTATTATGATTTAATGCTGATATTAAGGTCTTGGAAATGCTATTGATGCATTTCAGTTTCTGTTGACTTAGATCTTCTATATTAAGCATAAAAGAGCTTGTATTCTTGAATAGACAGTCAAGGAATTAAAACACTGCATTTCCTTGTTTTATTTTATTATTTTTTTCATACATTCTTTATCTATAATCATTGTGTTTATAAATAATCTCTTTTCTATCACATTGGTTCCTTAAATACAAAATGTTTTTTAAAAAATCGTTTGAGAGATAGCCTAATTACTTTAAAACCAATGTTGCTAAAGTTCTGCATATAATCAAAACTAATAAGAATGCCTTACTTAAATCAATAATTTTCCCATAGCATCAACAAAGAATATTGCCTATTACACATTTTCCTCATCTGCTTAGGATAGTGAAAAATTAAGAAATGTGGTCAACCACAGATCAAATTAGTAATTAATTCCCTTAGATGTCATTTTCTAGCATTTTTAAGTTTACATAACTCAAAAGAAAAAAATGTAAGAAAAGACATTGTTTTTTAATTCCCTGCAAGTATGTGCATGTTTAAGATGCAAAATTATTTTGGGTGAAGCGAGTGTTCCTTACATAATTGCATTCATTTTATTTTTACCAAATATATTGTAAACTAGCTGATTACCCAGTGGCTTCGCTCACTGAGTGCAAGCGAAAAAAATAAAATTTAGTATTTATAAAATAAGTTATTAAGTAGTAAAACATTTTGATAAAAGAATTTGAAAAACATATAAGAAGTGTACAAATTATTAAACAGCTAAACATTTTCATAAGAGAATTTGAATGATATATAAGAAGTGTATAAATTATTAAACAGTAAAACATTAACATTTAAGAAGTAAAGATACATTGAGTACTACTGCAGTGGTTTCGGGTAAACTACCTGCCTGACAACCTTGCACTATGTGCGTGTGATTTAAGAGAAAAATTATTCTGAGAAATGTGGACGCTGCCCTTCCGTGCTTAACGGGCAGAAAGTCCAAACAATTCCTAAGTCCAATTCTTTACATGAAGAGGTCGGTGCATATTCTTAGATGTAAATCCTCCATCTTCTTAAAAGCATTCATCACAAAAGCAACCTTGAATGTTGCGGGGTTTTAGTGACCCGAACTCACATTAAGGGACAGTAAGTAGCCGTGCACCGCAATTTACCAAGAGAGTCACACTTCGATGGCGCCGATTACACTCATTCTCAGATTTCCACTATCCAAAGAGCCGACGGGGCACTTGAAGTGTCACAAATGGTGCAAAAAGAGAGGATGCTGCCCAAAACTGCGAAGCTGTCAACCCGGCAGAGCAGCCCGACATTCTGCATCTTCCAGCGTCCACTTTGTTGTCACAACCCCTCGCCGCTGAAGGCGGTCTTCTACAGCTTGGCGCAGTTAAAAAGTAGAAAGACGCAAAGCTGTTTTCTTCATCTCTTTTACTATCAAGTACTGCCAATTAATAAAAAGTTAGAATGTGGCAGTTTCCGCGACAGTCACTTGGACGGATAAATAAAACTTCTCTGTCAGAACACGCCTGGCAGCGGACGGCTCAGCGCTGGAGTCCAGAGAGGTGGGCTGGGAGAGGGTGACGCGGGGCGCACTTCTATGGGATAGATCGGCGTGTTTGTGTTTACTTCTTTTCAATAGCAGTAAAATAACTCTCACACAAATAATAACAATTTGTAAAGCCGATATAAAAATGGCATCCACAAAAGAAGTGATTAGTTCCTGTATTATAACATGTTCTGTGGTCATACGTAATTTCCGTTTCAAACGCAAAAAGAATTTTATATATATAGATAGTCATACTTTGCATGTTAATGAATATTTCCTTAGTGACATTTTATATTATGCGGGTTGCAAGAATTCCTGAGAGCATGGAATTTATTTAATGGACAATCCTATGTTTGATTTTTGCATATAATTCTGTTATGGCAAAGATACAACAGGCAGTTTCATCTTTTTGATTAAGATTACATTTTTCTAAAACAATTCTTCAAGATAGCCTTCTTCTTTTTTCCCAAAGTTAAATATTTTGATTTCATCTTAAGCATTGCATAAAAGAGGAGTCTTTTGCCTATTCTTATTCCACTGGCTTATTATACAAAGTCTTTTTGAAAAAGCAAGCCTTTATCAAAAAGTCCATTTAAATAAAACAACCACAATGACTTTTTTTTGTTCCATCCCAATTGCTTATTTAGAAGCCAACAACAGAACTTATTTAATATTGTGGCTTGTTAGTGTTATCATTCTGTCATGTCAGGTCCTTCTTGTATTGTAGATTATGCCTTTCTTTCTGAGGATATCATTCAAGTGATTTGTGGAATGGAGGAATTAATAATTCTCACTGTTTCAATCTGCTGTTATGATCTACAAAACACCAGGCTTAAATCCCTAACCAAAAATAGCCTCGCCCCAAATACAAGTAACAGGCTTCTGGCTTGCACAGGCCTCAATCATCCAGGCGGAGAAAAAATATATCTAAATAAGGAAGTAGGGGAACCATATACTCCCCTATATCAATGACAAAACATAGTTATTTTGTATTATTTAAAGGTTTTATTAACATACCCCAAGACCAAGTAAAAAAAGCTAACCTGACTCAAAAATCATATGCCTAATGGGCAACCCCAGGCAAACAATACCAAGTTGTTATCCAGAGATTTAAGAAATAATCAGAAAAATCCTCCAAAAAATCCATAACACATCAGAGAGACAAGCCCATAGGTGAAAACACAACACTAATAATGTGGAAAACCCACCTTATATAAGGCTGGGAGTGGACCTACCCCCCCAAAGCTTAACACACATCCATCCATCCATCCTTTATCCAATGGACAAGAAATATGCAATATGATAACTAAAACGGCAGTATACAATAAATATATTAATGTAATTTAACACACATAATTAAACAACAAAGATGTTGTAAGACAAAAAGATTATTTAGAAACATAATCCAAAAAACAACATATAAAGGGCAATAAAAAATAAATGAAAAGAAAATAAACTTCAAGACCCTGGCTGTAACATAACACACAGACCTTCACTTTCTTTTCTACTGTTGCCAAATATTTTGTTAAAACAGATACTTCATGATAAACTGGTAAAAGTGAGATCAAGACGGATGGTAGTCTCCTGGGGCCTCATGCATAAACGGTGCGTACGCAGAGAAATGTTGTGTAAGAACGTTTCCACGTTCAAATCGTGATGTATAAAATCTACACTTGGTGTAAAGCCACGCACTTTTCCACGGTACCTCATAGCCTGTCGTACGCAGGTTCTCCGCTCGGTTTTGCAGACTGGCGGCACCCAGCGTCAAAGCAGCGCTACTGTTCCTGTGTGGTTACTCTTTATTTCTTAGAACCACATTCCTGCCGCGGCTTTATAAATACACTGAAACTAACCGCATATTGTTTATTAGTGTAATGCATCTGATTGTAATTAACTTGTAACAATATAATGGTCCAGGGAATAGCCATAGTATTCCAAATACCATAACTGCTTTAGCGTTGTTACTCTCAATGCACCTTTTTTTCCTTCTTTCAGCTGCTCCCATTAGGAGTTGCCACAGCGGATCATCTTTTTCCATATTACTCTCACTGCACCACTCGGAGTATTTATATCACTGTATCTGAGTGGGGAATCACAGCAGCAGCTGATCGGAAAGAGAATTATCAGTGTGCAGCATCAAGCACACCCTGCCTTAGCCACGGCAAAACTTTTCAAAGCCTTTCCTGTACGGACCTCACGATTCAGAAACAGTTTCATCCCAAGAACTTTAAACAGTCAATCAGTCCATCAAGTGCTCCTTGTAGAACTGTTTGTACTTATAAGTACAATCACCTCACTGTAAACTTGTAAACTTGCACTACAGTTATAATATTGCACAACCTGCGCCACTTTATAAAGCACGTATTTACATATGATGACGATATCATTTTTAAGATGAAATGTAGCAAAATATGTTGATTATATTATATAGATAAAACTTTTAACTTCATTTAAATAATCTGTATTGCTAATAATTAAACATGTGAGGACACAGTTCTGCAGCGCTAGCTAGTTCATGGATTGATCCTACCTTGTGCTGTATTCTTTCTGGGGCTGACGCAACACTGGAAGGACAGATGGATAGAATAATTAAACAAAGTACTACAAAGCTATTTCAATGTTCCTTAAAAGTTTTCAAGAATCGTCATTTTAAGCTTACAGATGGCTTAACGTCTATTGCAGAGCTGATTGTGTGGCGATTGGGTATGTGGAGAAAGAAAAGTAACCGCAGGAGTTGGAGGTTAGTACGTTTGAAAGAGACAGTACTGCAACAATAATTGTTCCCTTGTTCCTTGTTCCCCTGTTTAATAACATGCTTTAACTCCTATCATCATGAAAAAGATATCACGTATACATCTCAGGATTTTAATTATTCAGAGAGCTGTAATATCACAAATGTAATGGATTCTGTGTCCTGTCAGAGAAAGAGAAAGTGGAAGCACGTAGTGATTCACACACATAGAGCAAAAGATCAAATACAAAACAAAGCATTTAACGTGCTACTTTAATTACGATGTGATTTGAGAAACTGGCTAATTAAACGATTTTAAGATGAAGTTTATGATGTTCTACTTTAATGGCAAAATAAACTACAGTATGTAATTAAAGTGGAAATTTTGAGATTGAAGTTGACATTTCGTGCTTTTTTTCTACTGTGTGCATTTCTTTTCTCTGTACCCTACTAAGCTTTCATGTGACACTCAGATGGTGGGCTACAACTTGCCTTTTCATGGCGACTTTGATATGTGACAACTTCTTTTTTATTTTGGGCACTGTGTGACTTTGTGAACTTGAGCTTTCGAGTTTCTCCGACACGCTATGTCAGTCGATCAGCTTCCTTTTGTTGTTTATACCACTGTTTAAACCAACAAATAGTACATTTTTCCTTGTCTCCACTTGGTATTCACTGAAATTCTTCCATTTTCCCTCTTGCTTTTTCCATTGTCTTTTCACAGATCACTGAGCTTAAGGGCTATTTATATTGATTTGCATATTCAAAGAGGCATAATTCTGGGAGGAGAAGGGGCAGGACAGCAAGCGCATGCACGAGCCCTGCTTTTCACGCTGATTGGGATTTATGTTACGGAAGAATGCGGAAGTGGGCGAATGCACAGATTCCTGCATCTGGATTTTTCTGTGCGTAAGCACATTTCGGCTTTTGGGCTTACGTCATGTTATAGTGTGAATTCTACGCACGGCGTTATACATGAGGCCCCTGGTTGTTCTCCCTTTTTTTTTTTTAATTTTGTATCTCATTGTTAGTTGGCACCTGGTGAAGAAAATAAGAAGAAACTGAACACCTTGAATGCTGGTGTTTAAAGCCAAAGCAGTAATTACTCTACCTAATTAATAAATCATAACAAATGAATAGACTAAAATTTTATCTAAGTTATAATTATCAGCAGTGATAATTGTCTTCTAATTAAGAAATTAGACTGAAAAATAAAACCTAAACATGGCCACTGCAGCCATCCAGAACCTAACTTGAGCACTCCTGAGATATTTCATATTTTTCTGATACAGCACTGTTGGTGACTTATATTGCATACTGTCTGAAGAGCAATCACATTATGAAATCTGAAGATTTCCAGAGGAAATATAAAATTATACTGAGCACATGTGACCATTAAGTAGAAAATAGACTAAATCACATCATACATGGATGCACAATCTGCAAACAGAAGTCATGCCACTTCTTACTTCTGACCAGAATCAACTCAATTGAGTTTATTTTTATATAACGCTCTTCATTGAGTTTGGTAAAATGCAGTTACAAACTTTACAAATTGCAGACTAGTTTAAAGACACAATAAAACAAATTAGTTACATTCTACAGTACAAGTTTGTGTCTTGCCAGCTAATATGAAAACAGAATATTTTCATCCATTAATTCCTTCCCAGATAACAGCTTGGAAGCTGAGCAGCAGCCCCAAATGCCACAGCAGTATACTGAGAACAGAAACAGAACAGAGGACGGTTAGTAATAGTTCTTAATTACTATAATACTAACATCCACATTTTAACAAGGGCTTACTAAAGGGCTTACCGCCCTGGCAATAGCAAAGGGGCCCAAAAAAGCATTTTTCAAAGACAATATACTGGGTTTGCTGGTGACCTTGTACTTCTGACAATATATATATATATATATATATATATATATATATATATATATATAGTGACAGATGGGGGTGCTATCACTCCCTTGAACCCTTGTCCAAATCGCCAGACACCAGGTAAAAGTCCAAAAGTAGACTTTATTAATTCTGCACAGTGCACAAAGCACCCTCCTCTCCACAATACTCATTAAATCACTAATCACAAACACAATAAACTTTCCACCACTCCCAGACGCGTTGCCACCCTACCACCCAGCTCAGCGCGCCGTCTGGGAGCTCCCACGGTCCTTTTATATTCCCTGACCCGGAAGTGTTCCAATCCCCAGTCCATGTGATCTCCTATCACTTCCGGGTCAGATAAAAAGTCATTTTCTTCAACCCCAGAAGCATGTCATTCCCCTTGTCCATGTGACTCGGACGTACTTCTGGGGCGTAAGGCAAATAACCATCGTTCCTCCCTGCAGCATCTCCTAGTGGCCCCCATGGTATCCAGCAGGGCTGTGTATAAAAACTTCAATGTCCATGATGCCCTGCTGGTCTTCAGGGGACCTCCATACTGCAAGGAGGGCTCCACCTGGCGGCTTGGGGGTATTGGCCGGGATGAATGGCTGACCATACACCACAATATATATATATATGACCAGCTGAACGAGTCCTACAACCACATCAACACAATATTCCCTGCAATCCAATTCACCATGGAAAAAGAAATGAACCGACACATCAGCTTCCTGGACATCTACATTGAAAGAAATAATGACGCCACCCTGACCACAAGTGTTTACCATAAGTAATGCTATGCAGACAAGATATTACACTTCGCCAGCAACCACCCACTATCTCATAAATGGAGCTGTGCTAAAACTCTATTCAGAAGAGTCCACACCTATTGTAATATGAAGGAGACAAAAATAAATGAAAGACGCTATCTCCTTTGTCTTTTCACTTCATACAGATACTCAAAAACATTCATTAATCGATTCTTACACAGAAGACGCCAAAAACTCAGCAAACAATCAACCAGAACCACCACCCCACCTGGTACTCACTTCCTTATCACCACAAGGTGTGACATAGGTGTGCAGAGGGTACAGACCTATAAATACCTGGTAGTGCAGCTGGATGAAAAATTGGACTGGACTGCCAATACTGATGCTCTGTATAAAAAAGGTCTCAGCCGACTATACTTTCTTAGAAGGTTGGCGTCCTTCAACATCTGCAATAAGATACTGCAGATGTTCTACCAGATGGTTGTGGCGAGTGCCCTCTTCTGCGTGGTTGTGTGCTAGGGAGGCAGTATAAAGAAGAAGGATTTCTCACACCTGGACAAACTTGTTAAGAAGGCAGGCTCTATTGTAGGAATAAAGCTGGACAGTTTAACATCTGTAGCAGAGCGACGGGCACTAAGCAAACTCTTGTCTATCATGGAGAATCCACTGCATCCACTTAACAGTGTCATCTCCAGGCAGAGGAGTAGCTTCAAAAACAGATTTTTGTCACTGTCTTGCTCCACTGACAGACTGAGGAGATCGTTCCTCCCCCACACTATGCGACTCTTCAATTCCACCCAGGGGAGTAAATGCTAACATTATTCAAAGTTATTGTCTGTTTTTACATGCATTTTTATTACTCTTTAATATTGTTTTTTGTATCAGTATACTGCTGCTGGATTATGTGAATTTCACCTTGGGATTAATAAAGTTTCTATCTATCTATCTATCTATCTATCTATCTATCTATCTATCTATCT
>JANRMT010062790.1:56880708-56923717 GCA_026402145.1 Polypterus bichir lapradei | reverse complement strand
GTGTCTGAAGGTGCAGCATGCATCCTGGCCAAGTCAGGCATCAGAATAGCACACAAACCCATGAACAGTCTGTGTACAGTCCTCTTCAATGCTGAAAACAAGAAAATGACAGCAGAAACACACAGTTTATAGCATTCCATGTGGTTCTTGCCCAGAGGTATACATAGGACAAACATCAAAAAGAATCACAACACGTATACATGAACATCGCAACGCCGTCAGAAGAAAGGACTCACGATCACTGATCTATATGCATACTAAATCAACAGGACATACATTTAACTGGGACAATGTACAAGTAAGACTTAAGGCCACTACTAAAAGTGCCAGAGTGCTGGCTGAACCTTGGGTATCAAACGAGAACGCCATCAACAGACATTTGGACATAAACCCAGCATATGCAAACTTAAGAAGAACATGTTCAGAATAGGTAAAACTTTACAACCTATACCAATCTGATCACACTGACTTAGCTCCCCCACCTCCGCCCCATGTATTTTTTGCTATATATTGCCTTTGATTCTTGGATGTCTAAGCATTATCCTCTGATGAAGGCCCCTGGCAGGGGTTGAAAGCTCGGAAATAAAAACTACTTTATGAAACGTGATTCATTTTCTCCCTTTGTGAGAGCTGCGAATATATACATATCTGCCCCTTTTGTTGTTTGAAGCAAAGTGACACATCGGTTAGCAGATTGTTTAGTTCAGAGAATTGATAAGCACTAAAGCCACTTTATCCACTTCAGCACTTTTACAGTTCCTTAGAGAAAAAAAATCTTGTAGGACATTGTCCCAAATGTAGACGTTGCTTTTTGGCTTTCCCTGACATTGCTTGTCTCAGTTGCTAGTGGTGGGCGATCTTTCTTCAAACTCAAATTAGGCTCAGAGCCACAATAGGATACAAAAGACTGAATCATTTGACTCTGATATCAGCTGAGAGTGATCAGGTCTAGAAACTGTACAATTTTGAAAAGCAAGAAGTTGTCTGTGTTAATATACAAAATGGCCTATGCAGTTTTTGATATACCTGCTTTTGTATGCATTTGCAATAGGGCTCATTAGCTGACTATTTAAACATTGGTTTGTGATGGTTACTTGTCACCTGAGCAGTAATGGCTAATTAATAACATAACATAACTTAACATAAGCTTTGATACAAAAAGCATTGTCTGTCATATTTTCAGTGTATAAGCCCTTATTTTTTCTGTTCCTCAGATTTGTGCCATTTATTTTAAAGCTAAGATTCTGTAGTTGTCATTTACGTCATTCTGTGTGTCTCTGAGGTCTTGAAGTTCCATATATAAGTCCATCGACTATTATATACTATTTTGTGTAGGCAGAGCTCCAAAAATGTCTGTAGCCCCTTCTGTTAAATTTTATGGTTGTTTTTTGTACAAATTACTAACAAATACGCAAAGCTAATCAGCAGCTCTTGTCATGATATTCACAGGGCATCTGTTATATAAGCAGGCAGATCTGTGGAGCCCTGTAGCTAAAAGCCTGACCTCCTATTCTTATTTTGTGGATTCTTGGAAATTTTAGTAAACTTGCCTTTTGAAACATTAATGTGTACTTTAGTTCTTACTTAATGCAAAGTTTAGATAAGTAAGCAGGGTCTTGGCCATTTAAGACTTTATAAGTAAGAAGGAGGATTTTGAAATCAGCACTAAGCTTAACTTGAAGTCAATATAAAGACGTAAGAACAGGAGTTATGTGGTCATACCTTCTACTTCTTGTAATGATTCTTGCAGCACCATTTTGAATTTACTCTAAACTGCTTATCTAACAGCTTTAGTATCCTTTGATTTATGCATTACAGTAGTCAATCATATTAAAAAGAAATGCATGGTTTAATTTTTCTGTATCCTCCATGTTTGGAAACAATCTTAATTTTCCAATATTCTTATGATGGAAAATGTTCTAAGATATTTTTCAAAGGACATACTGTTGTCAAAGGTAATGCCTATGTTGTGTGCCAATTCAGTAAACTAATGTTTAGAGCTACTAATTTAAAAATGGATAGAATGTTATTGCAGTCTGAATAATTCCCCACAGCAAATAGCATTTCTGTTTTTCTGTATTCAGAAAGAAGTAGCTATAATTCATCCACTCTTTTAATTTACTTACACAATTAAGGAACAAAAAAGGGATAGCTGGGTATCATCTGTTATGGTATATGAAAACAACAGTGTTTCAAGTACCGAGCTCTGCAGAGCACCATATTTTACTTCTGTGTATAAGAATGCTATCAGCACATTTCTGTACATACCCAAATTGGTTTGATAAATATGAGCTGAACATACCTGACAGTCCGACATAATTTTCCAGCCTATGTAACATAATAGAGTGGTTCATGGTCTTGACAGCTGCACTTAAATCTAACAGCATAATTACAGTTGAATTTTCTCCATCAGAAGATATTAGAATATCATTTATAACATGGGATAGCAACATATCTATACAGTGACTATTGCAAACACCAGACTGGAATTTGTCATATTAGTGAAATGCAAAGTGAGATTGAAGTTGCATGGTGACTAATGTAGATTTAAAATTGGTCAATAATTATTAAGTATATATTGGTTTAGCTCTATTATTTTCAGTAATGGTCTGATAACTGAAACCTTTAGTGCTTTAACATGCCAGTCAGTAACAAACTACCGATAGTGTTAAGAATGTGTGCTTCCAGAACAATGTTTGAGCTTGTCACTAGTTTTGGTTGGACTGGATCTAAGTTATTATCTATGTCAGTCAGTCAGTCAGTCATTATCCAACCCGCTATATTCTAACACAAGGTCATGGGGGTCTGCTGGAGCCAATCCCAGCCAGCACAGGGCACAAGGCAGGAACAAACCCCGGTTAAAATTAATAAAGTTTGAATTGTAATATTTACTTTGCGAGATGACAATGAAATCTGGGATTTTTGTATTGTCAGTTTTACCAATAAACAAGTTACTAATATGCCTCTTTCAGAGTCACGTCATAATCATATGTCAGCTGATCTGGATATTTCTCCATAGTCAAGCTTGAGGTTATCAAATTATCTACAAATTCTGATGCAGAGTTACAATCTAGATTCCACACTGTCCTTGTTTTTAATTGTTATTGTATTAGTAAGGGCCAAAACAAATACAACATAATTTAGTAGTATGAGAGACACCTTTACTTAGTGGAGTAAGTAATTAGTAGATCCGATATGTTATTATGACAATAAGTCATACTAGTAACAATCTGACAAAACCCTAAAGAGTTTAGCATCACACCAAACAGCCACTTTTGTGACACATACACCACCAACTCACTTTGCATAGCAGTACTGATGCTAACCTCAGCAGCAATAAACTTCATCATGAACAACATTTTCATTGTTGTTTCATTGATTGCCCCTTTCAAAAGTATATCCAAAATTTACAAGAAAACTTAGATTTCTTTTTTTCATAAGGCTAAAGAAAACACCATTAATACCTCCTCACACAATTCTAGAGAGTAAGGATCTGGACAGCAAATAAAAAAAACATTTTGTAATACTGTTGTGTATTTCAGGCTTGCAGTGCTTTGAACTGGAAAGTGGGAGCCAGTCCTAGAGCACACAACAGTCCATTGCAGTGCATACTCATCTATACTAATAAAAGGCAAAGCCCTCACTCACTCACTCACTCACTCACTCACTCACTCACTGACTGACTGACTCATCACTAATTCTCCAACTTCCCGTGTAGGTAGAAGGCTGAAATTTGGTAGGTTCATTCCTTACAGCTTCCTTACAAAAGTTGGGCAGGTTTCATTTCAAAATTCTACACGTAACGGTCATAACAGCCAATAACGGTCGACAACGTCCGCCATGTTCAACTTTCTTATTTATGGCCCCATCTTCACGAAATTTGGTAGGCGGCTTCCCTGCGCTAACCGAAACCGATGTACTTACTTATTTCGATGGTATGACGCCACTGTCGGCCGCCATATTGAACTTTCCAACGTCACCAATTTTCCAACTTCCCGTGTAGGTAGAAGAATGACCCCGTCTTCATGAAATTTGGTAGGTGGCTTCCCTGCGCTAACCAAAACCGATGTACGTACTTATTTTGGTGGTATGACGCCACTGTCGGCCGCCATATTGAATTTTCCAAACATCACAAATTCTCCAACTTCCCGTGTAGGTAGAAGGCTGAAATTTGGCAGGCCCATTCCTTACAGCTTACTTACAAAAGTTAAGCAGGTTTCATTTCGAAATTCTACATGTAATGGTCATAACGGTCAACGACGTCCGCCATATGGAACTTTCTTATTTATGGCCCCATCTTCATGAAATTTGGTAGGCGGCTTCCCTGCGCTAACCGAAACCAATGTACATACTTATTTCGATGGTATGACGCCACTGTCAGCCGCCATATTGAACTTTCCAACGTCACTAATTCTCCAACTTCCCGTGTAGGTAGAAGGCTGAAATTTGGTACTTATTTCGGTGGTATGATGCCACTGTTGGCCACCATATTGAACTTTCCAACGTCACTAATTCTCAAACTTCCCGAGCAGGTAGAAGGCTGAAATTTGGCAGGCTCATTCCTTATAGCTTACTTACAAAAGTTTAGCAGGTTTCATTTAGAAATTCTACGCGTAACGGTCATAACGGTCAACAACGTCCGCCATGTTGAACTTTCTTATTTACGGCCCCATCTTCACGAAATTTGGTAGGTGGATTCCCTGAGCTAACCGAAACCAATGTACGTACTTATTTCGGTGGTATGATGCCACTGTCAGCCGCCATATTGAACTTTCCAACGTCACTAATTCTCCAACTTCCCGTGAAGGTAGAAGGCTGAAATTTGGCAGGCTCATTCCTTACAGCTTACTTACAAAAGTTAAGCAGGTTTCATTACAAAATTCTACGCGTAATGGTCATAATGGTCAACAACGTCCGCCATGTTGAACTTACTTATTTATGGCCCGATCTTCTCGAAATTTTATAGGCGGCTTCCCTTCACTAACCGAAACCAATGTACGTACTTATTTTGGTGGTATGATGCCACTGTCGGCCACCATATTGAACTTTTCAACAGTCTTTGTTACTTGTGGGCCCATCTTCAAGAAATTTGGTACATGGGTTCCCAACGCTAACTGAATCCTACTTACGTACATATATAGGTCCATAGCCTGCAGCTCAGTCACTGTGTGAGGTGGCGTTGGGTCCCCCATCCCAACGCCTCCCACGTTGTTGGCTGCCTGCCTATATAAGACCGTCCGTCGCTCCGGTCTCTACATTCCCTTCCTTGCTTTGCCACGGGATTCACGTCTCCCTACTGATAAATACAGCCTTTTTGTTTAATCCACGGCTTCTCCGCTGTTTTATTGTTTGTTTATTACAATTATAGTTATTGTATAGGTATTTTAAACTTACTTTACATTGCTCAAGTACCCATTTCCTTTATCATTCCAACCCCCATTACCATGTCTATCGAGGTGATCACTATCGATCAAAGAACTGTCACTTACTGAGTGGTTTCCATGCCCGGAGATGGCACCTACCTTTTCCATTCTCTTTGTTACATATTGCACGGCCATATCAGGCTCACTCTTGATATCCGGAGGAACATTGTGTCTTATGTATTCAATGACTGGGACAGGTTCAAGGTGTGGACTGATGACGGTACAGGAGATAATTATACTACACAGGAGCACTATAAGAGTGAAAGGCTTAAGCCCTATGGTTCTGCATGTGAGTTGATGGCTGCCGCTGAATTGTTCGGTTGTCGCTTTCAAGTGTACCGAAATGGCCAAATATTTTACACCTTTGGACAACCGCCAATGCCTCTTAAACATCTTAGATTCACAGGTGACGATTTCAGTAGTGGACACTTTGATGTTTATGAGTGTTTAAACTCTCAAAAGCTGGATGTGATTTTATCGATGAAACCGGTTGTGTGCTTACAATGCTTGACAGATGCCGAATGTCACTTCAACACAACAAATCCTGCAAATAGTATCATAATTGAAACAAACCATGAAACTCAAACCGATTATGACAGCAGCAATCCAAGCTGTGAGATTTGA
This sequence comes from Polypterus bichir lapradei, assembly GCA_026402145.1. Lineage (NCBI taxonomy): Eukaryota > Metazoa > Chordata > Cladistia > Polypteriformes > Polypteridae > Polypterus > Polypterus bichir. The sequence goes on along the minus strand of JANRMT010062790.1, from coordinate 56,917,670 downwards.
GACAAGATTACTGTTCACATGGCCTACTGTAAGTTACATGCTCAAGAGTAAGCTCAGCGCACAGCTTGGTCATGTTACAACCGGAGGGCCGAACTGACAACATGGTATATAAAGAGATCCTTAACAAATAATTATTGGCATATTTTCCCTCAGTTTAAAAAGGTTAAATTTTCTTCTTAATAAAAATTTTAAGGCAGTACTTCGCCGCTGCGAAGCGCGGGTATTTTGCTAGTGCTGTATATAAATCACAGCAGTATAGACATTAAATTACATGCTAGAAGATACATATATACCGAGGATCTCTCATGGACCTTTCAGATAGACCCCGTGGTTAAGAAAGCTCACCAGTGGCTCTACTTCCTGAGGAGGCTGAGAAATTTTGGCATGAATGCCAACATCACCTGAAACTTTTACAGGAGTGTGGTCGAGAGTCTGTTAACGGGCTGCATTACCGTCTGGTATGAGAGCTGCTCTGCCAGCAGCCGAAAATCACTACAGAGAGTGGCTTGTAGCAGCAGAGCAAATCCCGGGCAAGAGTCTGTGGTATAGCGGGTCCACAGCGGTCTCAGCAAGGGCCAGTTTTTAAATAAATAATCACCGCGCTTGCAAGGATAGTGAGGGGGTGTGGTGGCTGTAGCATGATCTCCGGGCGATCTGCGGTGTGGGCGTTTCTCACCTAGTGCACAGGTGAGGGACTGCCCACATCCGCGATTGTTCCTGGGATTGTTAATGTGCTGCAGCTGCTATGGCCCCCTCTCAATATAAAGAAGCAAGAGTCGTTTAGAAAGGAGATCAGAGAGAACAAAATGGAAAGAAAAAGAAAGGACGGAGGTTGCAGGAAGTGTGCACACAAGTCAGTGCAGGAGAGCGAGCAAGCGAGAGGGCGAGTGAGAGTTAGGCTCGCAGGCAGCTGGACAGTGAGCCCTAGCTGGGTGTTTGGCCGACACCCGAGGCCTGTAGTTAGTGGTCGCGCCCGCTGAGCATTTTATGAAGAGTGGAACTGACGGGAAGAAAGCAGGCTGGCCGCGTTAGGCCGAGAAGGCTGTGGGAGTCGGGAGGCTTGGGCATTAAACTCCCTGGCGTGAGCGTCCTGGTCGTCAGGGAAGCCAAGTCTCTGTCTGGAGGGAGCGGAACCGAAGCCAGGGATCGGGACGCCACCAGATCAGTAGTGGAAAGAAGGTCAGCTGCAGGTAGAGTGGCTCCCCTGTTGCGAAGCCTGGACAGGGAGAAGCAGTGGAGTCACCAGTTAAAAGAAGCACTGGACTTGGCATTGTTTTAAAGACTGCTTCCGGATGAACGTTTTAACCTCATTTTAAAAGGATTGTTTTTTTGTGTATTTTTAACCTCCACATTTGTTTTTATTGGATTATTTATTTATTGAACTTTTGAATGAACTGCACAGCACTATTTAATTGAACACTTTGTTTTTGTTTTGATATTTTAAATAAAAGCACTTTTACATTTTTTACATCATCCCCTTGCTATGTTGTTGCCTCCATTGTCTAGCTCATCTCGATAGCATTATCGACGGTGTTGGGTTCAAGGGCTCCCGAACAGTGATGGGAGCGTGGAGCAGAACCCACATCATCACAGAGTCTCTGCCATTGAAGACATTTACCTCCATCAGTGCTTGCGTAAGACAAGCAGCATCATAAAGGACCACAGCCATCCAGCACACCAGCTGTTCTCCTTGTTACCGTCTGGCAGACGATAGAGGAGTCTGGCTGCTCAGACTACAAGACTTAGGAACAGTTTTTACCACCAGGCCATTCGATTCCTCAACAGCAACACCTGAACACTTACATACACTTACATTACACCTACATTACATTACATCTACATTGCACTACTCACTCAAAAACTGTACCTGCATACACTCTGAATACTGACTGGAACATACATCTGCACTTTATGGAATATGCATCTGTACTTATAAAACATTATCTGTGCAATAACTGTCATTTGTACTTGCTGCTCATTCAACTCATATTGCTCTATAACTTCTTTTAAAATGTACACATTTTATTTTATATGGCTAGTCTATTTTTAACTTGTAATTTTTTTTATTATTTTTAATTATTTTTTTCGCTTTATTGGATCTAGGCTGAGTGACTTATTTTTCTCGTCATACACATTTCATTGTATGTTGACCCTGTGTTCACCTATATATGAAAAATAAACCTAAACCAACCAACCAACATAAAGTCATGGATGTTGTTTTTGTTTTAACAAACTTTTTATTTTGTTTCTCTCATTTTTGTAATAGGGTTGTGTTCTGCAAGCCAGTTTTCTTTATTCTTGCCATTATATCAGTATGTGAAACAGTAAGGAAACAGATTAAATTTTCCTTTGTATTAAAGGTCAAAAAGGAGGCTAGACAAATAGAAGTAGATTAATGAGCTACTTTAAGACAGATGCTTGACAAATGTACATGGTTAGCAAGAAATTTGTACAGCAAGGAATACTGCATTCAACTGCAATGTAAGCTCACAATCACCCAGTTTCAAATTTAATAATCTATTAATGTAATTTGGTGGCTATAAAAAGGGTAGTGAAACAGGCCCTTTTTGTCTCTACACTTTAACATAAATAATGAATCTGAAGTTGAAGACTTAACATTGTTTAAAGATTCTGTGTAACTGTGTAACCATGATGAACTTTACAACATACAGAATGGTGTCCAGGGAAATTTCATTGAGCTCCTAAAGACCTAAATGAATCACTAGGAGTGAGGTTCTGCGTGTTTAATGCAACACATTCATGAGACACGTGAAACAGAGACCCATTACATTGTTATAAAGTGAGAGAAAAAATTTGGGAAAAGCGAATATACTGAATAGAGTTCAGTCGACCTAGTGGCTGACTTTTTCATTTTATATAAGTTGCTCTTCTTCTCAGTACTAAGCTTCAGCTATTGAAAGACAATATTGCAATGTGGATTCTCATGTTTTAGAAATACCCCTAATCAAAATGTCATTTGATGAAATGTTTATCCCTGCAAAAAGATTTCCCTAGGCAAAAAAAAAGTAAAAAAGATGCAGCAGTGGGGGAGAGAGAGAGAGAGAGAGAGAGAGAGAAACTCTCAGTTGAAACAGCATAGCTGTAACACTGCTTGGGAGGCAATTCGGCCTAGTGGTTCTTGATCATGCAAGCTCTTTCCAAATGTTTCTCGCATGTCTGTTGGTTAGATACCGTTTGTCAATTTTTCTCATACCAACACACAAAAATGCCCTAACAATAAAAAAAAGCCCTGAATACCATGTCTTTGTCAGTCTTATGGCTAGGTTTAGTCTGATTCCATCAGGAAGTGCATTGCTTATCTGTTCTTCTGTATGTGCATGTTCATTTCATTAAATATGGTGGTCACTCAACTGCTCTTCCATATTGTGCATGCGCATTTCATTAAATATGGTGGTCTCTCATCTGTTTTTCTGCATGTGTATGTGCATCTCATTATGTTAAAGCTGACCTATTTAGTTATCGATGCAGGCACTATTCATATTATTATTATGCATGTCACCAAAACACAGCTTTCCACACAAAGAAATGCAAATGAAAGTGTATCAATCCCAGTTTAAAGTGTAGGTAAAGCAGGAAGTACAAGAAATGCTTCCTCTGAATTAAGGAAAGTGTTTTATTTAAAATTCCTCATTCCAGAATCAGCAAGTGTAAGCCCTTCCTCGGCCTGCAACCATAATCAGAACAACTATAATTAAGTCATCAATATTGTGACTTGTCCATAAATGTGAACCATTTTACATTTCAAACATCTAAACAGAGCCATTAAAAATCCACCCTTGCTGTAATTAACATACACACCTATAGTTTCAGTCTACCCTTCTTCTAAATCTCCACACAATAAAGTAATACCAGAAAAAAAAAGGATAAGAAATACCTAATAGACCATAAACCATATATGCTATCAACACAGTTACCACAGCACACTTTACATGCCTCAGTGTTTCAGCTCCTTCCATTTCATAGAAATTATAATCTAATCTTAATGAAGAAAATTTATTTACTCATGTCACACCAGAACAACTATGGTAAGCTTTATAGCCTAAAAATGGGAGGATTAAAATGTTTCCTAATGAGACAAACAAAAAAAAAATGTGTAACAGAAAACATAACAGATGTTAAGTGGTACAAAGTGGTTTCTGTGATTTTCCATGTAACATGAATTTAACTTCATCTGTTTATTCTATTGTGAAACTTTCACATGAAAGTCTGGAGGAGCCGGATCACGTCCTCCTGGTAATAAATGGAAGTCAAGGAACCAACTCAGGATGACATATTAAGAAATGATTTTATCTCTAGGCAGAACAGCGTGGTAATAAACAAAATCATAATACTATGCAAGATATCTCTACAACCCTACATTACACTATTACTTTACTGTTGGACAAAATTAACATTTTTTCTGTATTATCTTGAAGAAGAAAATTAACCTATGCCTGCTTACATTATGGTAATTTATAAACTGTTAAACAATATTGCAGAGGTTCCCAGCAGAGATCATGAGAAACTATGGTGGCTGCCAGTTTTTCTTTTCAGCCACTTCATAATCAAGGATATTTTCCTACTGTTAACTGCTTGCCTAATGAGCTAGCTCTCATTCCAGAGTCAGAAATTCACTATGGTGTCTGACTTAATTCTAAGGGGACTTTAGAAGGGGAGGGGAATCATGTGACACACACACCTAATGGCTGCGTAACTCTGATTCTTCTTGGATCCTTTTTACTTTCTGCTCACCACTGATTGCCCTTGTTATCTAAAATTTCTCAAAACAGCATATAAGATTCAGCTTACCTTGATACATTTGAACATGGTTGCTTCACAAAGAAGATTCTGTTTTTCCCTTAGCAGTCTCGATAAAAAGGTACCCTGACGTGAAGTCAGCTCAGAGGAAAACACAATCCCTCTCTTCAATGCTTCTTTTGTTGAGGAGATCCAAAAATGTGTTGGGGAGCAGGTGATCTCTTCACACTGCATCATCCAGCAGAATCACACTCAACTCCGGGCTGAAATTAACACCTGTGGCAAGCGGCTGGGGGTGGTACCTAGCCGGGACGCCCAGAAGGACCGGAGGAGGGATTACACTTCCTTCAGACCACGAGAGGGTGACCACCCTGGTGGCTTTGGGGACCATGGAAACAGAGCTTAGAAGCTCAACCCTATAGGGGCCCGTGGTCACCACCAGGGGGTGCCCCAATGCCTGAGAAGCCCTGGCCCTCAGCACTTCCGCCACACCTGGAAGTGCTGGGGGGAAGAAGACCAGAGACTCCCAGAGTGCTTCCGGGTGCACAGTCGGCACTTCCGCCACACCAGGGAGTGCCAGCAGTCGCTTATTGGGAGGCACCTGGAGCATTCAAAGGCTGGAGTCGGGTGGAAGAGGACGGAGCTCGGAGGAGAGGAGTGGAGGCTGACCTGAGGAGAAAGAGAGGCATTGGAAGGGCCTGGACTTGAGGGTGATTGGTGCTGCGGCACTGGGTTGTGTGCGCTTCACTGTATTGTAAATAGTGTAAATAAGCGTGTGTGGGTTGAAACAATGAGGTCCACCTGCCTGTGTCCAGGCTGGTTCCCACACACCTTAAATGGTGACTTCAAGAAAGATATTCCCTGTGTTAAAGCCATGACTGACTGCCATACTTTGAAAAAATCTCTGGCATTAATAAGATGATGGAGTCACTGTCAGCAAACCTGGAAGATATAGTTGGTATAAGGATTGGAAAGAGAAAGAAATGACATGCTGGCCAAATGCTTTTCCTGTACTTCCTTCCTTTTGCCTGTTAAGGAGATGGGCATGTGGTCCATTTTGAAGAACTGATTTCAAAGTAACAGCTAGGTCCACCTTACTGTATTTTCCTTCCAATTTAACTTCTGTTTATTTCCTTATAGTTGCTGACTCCTGAAAGCAAAAACATTGAAATCTTAGTTTTTTTTTCCTCAGAGCTCCTTTTTTTCCTCTTCCATCAGCTTGTCGCCAACGATGAGATCAACAAATGTCGCCATCTAGCCCTGTCCGCTGTTAAATCAACTGCTTGCCGCATACTAATGTGCCGTGATTCAAGGTCTTCATGATGTTATCAATCCAGCGTTTTCATTGTCGTCCTCTAGATCTTCTTCCTGTTATGTGGCAGTTCATGACTCTTTGTGGTAGTCATCTTCCGTCCATTCTGTTGACATGTCCAAACTCGTCGCTTGCAAATTTGTTCACTTTGCGTTTGTTCCTGCTGTAGTCTCTTTCTTATGTCTTTCTTTCTTATTCGGTGCATTCTAGTTACTTTAAGAAGCCTCTGTAGCCAGCTCGTTTCTGCAACTTCTATTCTTCCTTCATCTTCCTTTCTTAGGCATCAGCATTCTGATCCATACAACAAAACTGGAACAACCAATGTTTCATACATTGTTCCTTTTGTACTGATTGCTATATTCTTGGATTTCCACAATTTGTTCAGTTTTCCAAATACTGCAGAAGCTAGTCAAATTCTTCTCTTGATATACAATGTACAACTATCTTCTTGGGATATCAGGCCTCCCATGTAGACAAATTCTTTCACCTGTTTTAGATCTTCTCCTCCAAGCTGTATTTTCAGTTGTTGAGCATTTGACTTACTTATTGTCATTGTTTTTGTTTTTGAATTGTTGATAAGTAGCCCATATCTCCTGCTAGTGGTGTCAATTTTGTCAGTGAGCGATTGCAACTGTTCATCTGTCTCAGCGATGAGATTGATGTTGTCAGCGAATCTAAGGTTATTTACCATTTACCATTTCACCATTGATCTTTACACCTGCCTCAGTTCCTTTACACCTGCCTCAATTCCTCTCTCACAATTGTATACATTTGTAATAATGTAACATAATACATTTTTGATAATATTTAGTTATTTATTATTCTGTTTAGCCTTAGGAATGTGCATTTTGGTGCTTCACAGTCTTCAAAATGATGGTTGAATTCCACTGTGGAATTCCAACTTATGAAAAGGACCACCGAGCATAAGAAGGGATGCACCAATGGAACACAAAAGCAACTGACCCATCACCCCATATATTAGAGTATTGATAACACTAAAAGAAAGACACACTCATTATTTAATTCATGTAAGCTAATAAGGTAGAACATTTGAAGTGTTTGTTTTTCACACGCTATCACTGAAGCCAAAAGAGAGGATTTGTGAAAAAGGGTGCTTGGGTTAGCTAATCTACTGTATAGCGACAAAGACTAATGTAATCAAATGTGTGATTTTCAATATCGGACATTTTTAAATAAACATGGATTATATCTAATGTATCAAAGACATTTCATGCAATCATTTTCACCTCAAAGCCATGCAGCTTTAGGGTAAGAGATTCTAAACTGGCCTCTTGTGATAGTGAATGTGGGTGCAAGTGTGAGTGAATCCTGCAATCATCTGCTGTCCTGTACAGGAGTGATAAAATAGGCTGCATCCCCTCATTTATACTGTCATGGCAACCAGAAACCAATTCAAAATAAGGAAAGCTAAGTTAAGCACTGCTGCAAATGGTGGAGAGTGAATCAGAGCTTGTGGTCATACAGATCCAGCTGTACTCATTCACATTGTGAAGAGTCAAAGCCTAGCAAACCAACACCAAGTAAGCCTATTTCTGGGAATTCTGAAATATATATATATATATGTATATAAATTATAATTCTCAGTAACTGAGTCTTGGAAGTAAGGTTGCTAAAATATCTCTGCTCACCTGCTAACTTATCCTTGAAGCTTATCTATCTAGCAATGGCAATTTCAATCAGCATTCTTTTAAGGGATGGGTAATTGTTGAATATGGGCTTCCTAATGTAGACTCTGTTATCTGTACTAATCCTGCATCCCCTTACATTTTGTCTAGTACTGCACTACCTATGACTCCTGGTAAAGCAATGACCATTTTAGCTTAAGACATACATTTGTCAGTACTTCCATGTCTGCCCATAAGCAAGAAGAAGCCTGATTTCTGGTTCACCTGCCAGTCAAAGATCAGAGCATGTTTCTTCTACATTTTCTATATGAATTTGTGCAGTCATGTAATAGCCTGTAACAACATTGTCTCCTACCTCTCTCCAAGGACAGGATGAATAACTTGGTTAACATAACAGTAATACGATCCCCATTGTCTACTGTTTTCTATACAAATGATGAACCTAATCCAGTTAGGTACTTTAGCAAATGGCAGAGATTTCTTTTAAGAGGAAGTGATGTATAAAGAAGCCAACCAAAAACCAATTCATTAAAATGAAGAAACAATTACGAGTATCTTTATTAAATAAGTATTATAAATCATATAACAACTTAAACTTCTAGGAAAGTCCTCTTTCAATACTTAACCTTTAGCTCTTACCTAAATTTTTATTTTTTAACGTCCTACATAACCTGTTCATATTTTCCTTTTACAATCAACTGTGTCCAATCATTTTCATGTCATATATGTTCGTATCTTTAATATATTTTAACTATGAACTATGCTTTTTAGTTTTCCTTTCCTAAATAAGTGCATAACATTCTTTTAATTTCCATTAAACAAGTGAAATTGTCTTCTCATATGAATAATCACTAGCATATATTTGCATGCATGAGCATGTAAATGAGTCTGTTATTCAAAGTATCAATGTCAGAGAAATATGACCTGTAATTGAAGATTAATTAAAAATAGTTATTCATCAAATGCATTCATTTTACTCATTCACGAGGCACTAGCCCACGTGCCTTTCACAAAGCCAAACTGCAGAGTGCCTCTGTCTAGCCCCATCTTTTATTTCTCTTGCCTTTTCCACCACGTGGCCACCAGCTTAATGCTGACTCCTGCCAGATTAAGTCTATTTTTATTGAATCTTTCAAAGAACAGCAAAACATAGAAATAATATGTATTATGCACTTTCATCTCCTTTTAGACACATCCTCACATGGATAACTCCTTTCCTCATTTATCCTTGTCTCATAAGATAAGGTAGGAATTAAAGAGTGCAATAATAACTAAAGCCTTCTTTGAAGGTTAAGCACATTATCGAAGTTTTCTATATTTCATTTAAAAAAGAAAAATGTCAATCTACTATTTATTTAACTTTTTTCAAAGAGACAGTGGGCAAGTGTAGGAGAAATCGGCCAGGCAAAATTAGTAAGTGGCCTAATATAATAATGAAGGTCGGGTTAGCCTGATCATAGTGTTGCTGAGGCCATACATCTAATATATACTGTACGTATGAAGACATTCATGAGTGAATATTGCTTAAAACTGTGTCGGAACAATAAGACGACTCATTGAGTGTCACATTTCTAAACCAATCTGACACCTAATGAATGTACCTCTAAAAGTAGGGTGGTGAATTTGAACTACAAAGATCAGAGGTGCTCTTGTTAATTTGATCCGACAAGCAGCAAGTTTCTGATTATGGTGAACTATCTACAGTTGAAAAGTCTCCTAAAAAGCCCTAATTAGACATATCAATGTGTGTCACATGTGCAATGGGGACATTGCACGTCTTAAAAATAAACAACCTGATGCAAGGGAAAAACCTTTCTGTAGTTGTACATTGGCTTTTGAAGACATCAATGGATGAGTGGTAAACATGAATGATATGTTGTTGATGGAGCTGCATGTGCTCTCTGTTATTCAGCGTTACGATAGTGTAGAAGTCTGTAAATCTAAAAGAAATGATAGCTATATTAAGAAATTATAAACTGCAAAATATATATTTGAAGTAAAAGAGGTGTCTCATCCCATCAAAAGGACTGCTGTTAGGATAGCTGAAAACTAAGAGCCACTACAGATACAGGTTCACGTACTCAAAACACCCAAATTAACAAAACTGCCTATCAATAGCAGTAAATGTACAGATGAGGCTGCAGAGTGTCATCCACCTTCTGACTGAACATTGAAGTGAATGACTAAAGAAATGTAACTTTACTGTCTAATCTGTTAGACTCTAATTGGCAATGCAAACATGCCTTGCCAAAATAGCCGCAGTGTTTAAACACATTGCATTTCAATAGACCGCAATGCTTCTCTAAACTCTGCTTGCTGTTGCTATGTCATGTAGTGATGCAATACAGTAGTTAAAATGAAAGAAAGATAGCAGACAGAGGTGCATCTCAAACACGTAGAGCCCAGTAGCTGCAGTTGTCTATATGTGTGTGTGTGTCTGTCTGTCTGTCACCATTGTCGCAGCACTCATTCCAACATGCAAATTCATTACTACGCTTCATTTACCTTGTGCTACTGAGCTCCTGAATGGACAACAGCAGGTTCAGCATTTTATTTTTCTTTCAGTGTAAAGTATTGTTCAGTATCATCTTCTCTCTCTCTCCATCAAAATTCTGGCGGCAGTTTAAAATGCACAGACTGGAGAAACTGAGGGTGGGTGTTTTAGGAAGAAGCCCTGTAGGCGTAGCCTCTGTAGGACATAGAATTCACTACACACTATTTAATGTTTAACTTGTTCTCGTTTGAGAATTACTTCTGGCCCTGCGAGACTAGTGTAATCATTAAGGAAGATGACTACATTCTGCTCTGAAAAGAGCTTTAAGTAACCGAAGGACTAGATAGTAGACACAAAAGCAAGAAAGAGGTCATATAGGATACCAGCTAGGGGCAAAGCGGGAACATTTCGCTGAAGAAAGTTGGCGCTTGGATAGTTTTCTCGTAGTAGTCTAAATCTGGGTACATTTTATGTATAATTTGAAATTAGAAAAATCAATAGGCATGATTTTATTCTAATTTAATCGAAACTCACCTAAAGAATTATTAGGAACACCTGTTCGATTTCTCATTAATGCAATTATCTAATCAACCAATCACATGGCAGTTGCTTCAATGCATTTAGGGGTGTGGTCCTGGTCAAGACAATCTCCTGAACTCCAAACTGAATGTCAGAATGGGAAAGAAAGGTGATTTAAGCAATTTTGAGCGTGGCATGATTGTTGGTGCCAGACGGGCCGGTCTGAGTATTTCACAATCTGCTCAGTTACTGGGATTTTCACGCACAACAATTTCTAGGGTTTACAAAGAATGGTGTGAAAAGGAAAAAAAAATCCAGTATGTGGCAGTCCTGTGGGTGAAAATGCCTTGTTGATGCTAGAGGTCAGAGGAGAATGGGCCGACTGATTCAAGCTGATAGAAGAGCAACTTTGACTGAAATAACCACTCGTTACAACCGAGGTATGCAGCAAAGCATTTGTGAAGCCACAACACGCACAACCTTGAGGCGTATGGGCTACAACAGCAGAAGATCCCACCGGGTACCACTCATCTCCACTACAAATAGGAAAAAGAGGCTACAATTTGCATGAGCTCACCAAAATTGGACAGTTGAAGACTGGAAAAATGTTGCCTGGTCTGATGAGTCTCGATTTCTGTTGAGACATTCAAATGGTAGAGTCAGAATTTGGCGTAAACAGAATGAGAACATGGATCCATCATGCCTTGTTACCACTGTGCAGGTTGGTGGTGGTGGTGTAATGGTGTGGGGGATGTTTTCTTGGCACACTTTAGGCCACTTAGTGCCAATTGGGCATCGTTTAAATGCCACGGGCTACCTGAGCATTGTTTCTGACCATGTCCATCCCTTCATGACCACCATGTACCCATCCTCTGATGGCTACTTCCAGCAGGATAATGCACCATGTCACAAAGCTCGAATCATTTCAAATTGGTTTCTTGAACATGACAATGAGTTCACTGTACTAAAATGGCCCCCACAGTCACCAGATCTCAACCCAATAGAGCATCTTTGGGATGTGGTGGAATGGGAGCTTCGTGCCCTGGATGTGCATCCCACAAATCTCCATCAACTGCAAGATGCTATCCTATCAACATGGGCCAACATTTCTAAAGAATGCTTTCAGCACCTTGTTGAATCAATGCCACGTAGAATTAAGGCAGTTCTGAAGGCGAAAGGGGGTCAAACACCGTATTAGTATGGTGTTCCTAATAATCCTTTAGGTGAGTGTATATGCAATACATTTCTAAGAGAAGTGCATTCTTCACAGAGTAACTAATTATCAGATAACAAAATGCTGCTATCAGCATTTGCTCAAATAATATTGGCACTAGCCATTTTGTACTCCCTTTTTTAAAGTCTTGTGTATGGAAGACAGGAGATGGGAATGTAGGTACTTTACAATGAACAAAATACTGTATCTGCAATAATAATTCAAAATGCAACACCATCCATCATATTTGTTTTGATATATGGAGATATTATTTGTTTTCTTTGCCCTTTTTGTGTGTTTGCCACATTTGCATTATGGAGACCTCATACAAATATTTTTTCATTTGTTGATAGTACAAGAAATAAAAACAAAAGCACTACTAAACAATTTTAATAGACTCTGCTAAAGCATGACTTAGTAAATTTTACCAGTGTGTGAAGCTAATAAATAAATACTGTAATACTAAACAAACTCAAGAACCAAATTTTGACATTTGTCATTGACATTACTTAAAGAAAATGGATGACTTACATATAAATGTAAAAATCCTATCAACAACAGAAATGCACCAGTCTGGTTTCTTTATTATTTTCTCTTGTTACAGATATATAGAATTGGTTATAAAAAGGCAGCCATTTAATAAATCAAACTTTGGACAATGCTCTGTAGAGTTACTTTTTCGTTTAAAATCTGTTTATGCTATTGTAATGAAATCAAATAGACATTTATAGCACTGCTGGGTCCAACCTAAACAGTGACTGTGCTTCAAGGTAAGGCATCAGTTTAATTCCATAATAGAGAGCAGGGGCATGAATTATTTATTCCAAAGCCCTAATCTTTTAAAACTGACAAGCAGGTCCATACAAGTGAAGTGGTTTAAAGGTCTAGAGTGACAGGTTGTCAAGTGTAATTTGAAGTCCAATTCATAGTGTCTACAAGGATGACTTAAACCACAGTGTGTTCTAAAGAGCAGTCTCTCAAAGGAGGGCTTCATCACCAAAATCTTCAATATTTTGCAACAGGGTGAATAATCACAGCTTTTCGCCTTGATAAAGTTTTGCCCTTATCCTGTTCTTCCCTACTAACTGTACACTTCTGCTTGATTGGTACTTCAAAATTGTGAGAACCTGGAATTATATATAACAACCCCAGTGACAAGGACAAAAGTCAAGACAGATAGTGGTGTGCAATGAGAAATGTTTCAGAATTCAGCAAGCAGAATTATTTATTGAAAAAGACAAGGAGAGGGCATGAAAATAGACCCATCTGTTTTCAAAAGGTACCGGAAGATATTTCCAAAGGCAAAACACTGTACTGTCCTGAGCTATTTAAATCAAACATTCCACTTTCAGAATGAGAAGCAAAAATGCTAAACCTCAATTTCAGTTGCTCACCATAGCTATTATGTAGAAATGCTCTTTTCATATCATGACTATCTAGCAAAAAAATATTTTTTTTTACATTTTGCCTATAGTATGTGATGCAGGAACTTGACATCTTTTGAAGTTCTTTATAGGACACTTATCGTGTTGGTAATTGAGCGTGTCAGCCTGCTGGGAGTGATGTGTGCTTTCTATAATCTATATTCTTTAATTTTGTATTCTTGTATTATTTGGCGGATAACAGGCGCTTACTTTCCCACCACAAGAGCTTTTTTTTCAGGAACCAGGAACTCTTTAGCAGCTCAGGGACTGTTGTAGCAAAATTCTGTAGTAAATTATCAGACATGCACAGCACGTAAAGCCTTTACTGCAGTGCCATAAAGGTCAGCACTGTGCATTCCCTGTTAATTCAAGACTACGGATAAAAACTAAATTCTGTTTGCTGGTGTCTGCTCTTCTTATTCTTTCTTGTTTAAAAGAATATTTGCTTTATTTCTTTAATGACAATTTCTGACTGCTATTTCTGGCTTTGGGAAAGGAAGGGTGGATTTTCTGTTTAAAAATTGCACTTAGCTCTCAAATATGCTTCATCTTCTGGCCTATGAAATTAAATCTCTGCTTGTCTCCTTTAAGCCATCATTAACATACATTAAAACACATATTTAAATTTTACAAGAGGCCAAACTGGCTACAACACATAAATTACCATCAAATGTAATATCTGGCCCAGTAAGACTATAGCAAGAAAAGCATATTCTGTCTGTTAACTTCAGCTATATCATTGTTCCTCAACCATTGGGTCATGGGATGCAGGTCACCGTTGTTGGGTTCCAAGTTGCTGTCTCTGAGTTACAAGCAAATGAAGAAAAAAGTAATGGTGTATCATCTACTGACATGCTCGTGTGATCAACAGCTGTCATTTCACCAAGTGGGTCTCCTCGCTCTTTGATTTCTGCATGTCATTTGCCAGTGAACTTACCTAGGTAGTGCTTTATACCAAGGCCATCACTGAATCACTGAGCTATATGACACCCAATACTTTAAGATATTCTAAAATATTAAGCATGAAAGCCCCTGTTCTTCATAAGGGGACCCCTTCAAATCGCTTTGAAGGTGCAACTGATACACAGCTAGTGCTTATCTTGAATTTCCCTTTTTTACTTTCATTACATGTTTTCTCACATTTTCATGAGAAAAAAGTTTTATTATTGATAACTTTACATTATTTGCACATGGTAAGTAAATTCACACTCCTCAACTATAAAAAAAAAGACAATAAATTTGAATATGTGGAAGAGGGTAGCCCAAGTGTTTCCCTCTTTTTGCTGCTGCTTATTGCTTAGAATCTATCACTACTTGAGCTTACTAAGGTGTTTGGCCCCTCTGTACTATACAGTAGGTCAATTTCCAATCTTAATTTCTTGCTATAATAATTGAGCAGCTAGTGACCATTCAGGTAAATGACTGCTGTAATTTACTTACTGTAATGATACATTCCAGTGTGGATTTACCATAGCACCAAAAATGTCACTTGTGAAGTTTCTAAATGAACTGAGAGTAAATAAAGACTTTGCAAGTCTACTAGGTCTGTATTAGTCCTTCTATCCAGCTTTTGCAAAACCTGTCGTAGACTAGTGTAGATCCTATCTATGCTGTAATTGGTATTTTGCTGACACAGACCCTCATTTTTCTTTGCATGCCCCACAGATTACCCAAGGCTCAATTATTGGCCCTTTACTGTTTAATCTATAGTATACTGTATATGCTGCTTTTGGCTGTCATTTTGCCTTGTTTCCTATTGTCCATAAGCTGAAAAGACTTACTGTAGCTATGCCCGTCCCGTGATGCCTAAGACACACTTGGCTTTCTGTTTGACTGCATTGATACCATTAAAGTCTGTATGTCTCAAACCATTCGGATAAGACTGAGGTTCTCTTACTTGTAAATGAGGCTCTGAGGCTAAATAAACAGACTTTTCTAGATATGTTCTCTCTTTAAGCAAACACACTTGCCAAGAATCTAGGAGCTGTCTTTTTCAGTGGCCTCAACTTTAAGCATCATATTGTTTCCATTTCTAAAGTGTAGAATTTATTAGTAGTACTGACAGCAAGAAACTCTTTATGCCTTATAAGATGAATCATTTAGATTTTTTTTTTATTTAATATACTTTGTTAATTGTAATACCCTTTTTTTGCCAGTCTCCAAAAGTGCAAGAAAATTCCTTTAATGGAAATGTTGACATGCCTAATCTCCTGTCAATCGCAGGGATATGATTGACCAGTACTCTCCCATTAGGTTGCTTAGATCGTTGAATAACACCTTACTGGTTACACCTAGGACTAGGCTAAAATATGTGGTGTCTTTAATAGGTTATTATGCCCCAAACTCTGGAACACTCTACATGACAACCTGAGAAATATTCATGATCTTCTAAAAAGAGTCGTAAAACTCTTTTTTTTAATGTAATGTTTTTAATTAGATATGTTCCTTTTCTTTTGCTTTTAATCTGTTTTGCTGTAAAGTTCACATTTCTGTAAAAGGTTTTGTGTATAAACCTTATTTATTATTGCTATGCAAATGTCTCTCCACCCCATTCAATTTTTATTTCAAGCCCTGCCACTCACTACTCTACATGCTTGTGTTGCAGGCAATTGAATCAATGATTCCCCTCCATCCCATCATGTTACTATGATGTTGTGTCCTTGAGTGTCCTCACCATTCTGCATTTAAAATTCATACTCATTGTAAATTATAAACAAACTGTCACCTCTTCTTATGTATTAGCTGAAATAGTGAAGCTTTGAAAGATCGGACATCCAATTCACGCGAATGGCGTTAAACACACATTAAAGTTTGTTCATCACTTAAGAACCATCAACGCAGAATTTGCTGTGATGAACTATTTCATGTAATATTAGCACAGTTTATTCTGAGCTTTTTGTGTTTCACAAGTATATTATTATTGTTCAGCATATTATTTATATTGTACATATTCATATTATTATTTTATCATAGTCGACAAAGTCTGAAAATTGGAGTTTGGCAACTTATTTCAACTGTGAAAAAAGCAATATTTTTACTTTTTTTGGTAATAAATCCAGACAAAAGGTACTCAACACTTGCATTTATAGTGTCCAAAATGCATAGGTATGGTCATCTTCCTCTGAAGAAGAAAAAGAAAATGGCAGACAATAAAATTTAAATTTACCAGCATATTTAAATACATGTTTATTTATAGAGCACATTTAAAACAACTGGAGCTGAACCCAAAGTGCTGTACAAACCACATACCAAGTACACAATAAAATAAGAATTTAAATAACAATAAATAAAACAAATGAATAAACAAGGGCAGACAAAAAATTTTAAAATCAGGGCAAGGGCAAAACAAACAGCTGTTCAACTGAGTTAAAAACTAGAATGTTTTAAGATGGGATTTAAAAACGGGCAATGAGGGGGCCATCCTAACATTCAGGGGTAAACCATTTCAAAGTTTTGGAGCCAGGAGAGAGAAGGCCCAGTCTCCTCTCTGTTTTAGCCTAGACTTTTGAGCAGTCAACAAAAACCAATCAGCAGACCTTGGTGGGGTGTAAGAAATAATCAGGTCACTAAGATAGGTGGGGGCCAATCCCTTTATGGCATTGAAGGTAAGCATGTGTATCTTGAATTGTATCCTAATTTATATGGAAGCCAATGAAGGGATGCAAGTATTGGGGTGATATTGTCACGTGTCTCAGTGCCTCTTAGTAAACCTGCTGCAGCGTTCTGTACCAGCTGAAGTCAGGAGAGGGAAGCCTGGCTGACCCCTGAACACAGGGAGTTACAGTAATCGAGCTGTGATGAGATAAAAGTATGTATATCTTTTTCAAAATCATCAAATGATAAAAAGGGCTTGACTTTAGATAAAAGTCTTAATTGGAAAAAGCTTGACTTTATCACTTAGCTCATTTAATTGTTGACACCCATAATCACACCCAAATTCTCTGCAGAGGACTTAACAAAAGGTTCCAAGAGACCTAAATTAAAATGAGGTGAAAAACTGGTCCCACTGGGCCAAAAAATGAGGACCTTAGTTTTACTCTAATTAAAATTTAGAAAACTGAGGACCATCCAGGCTTTGATGTCCTCCAGGCAGTTCAATATCTCTTAGTAGAACTTAGCATGTTCTTTGATATATTTTAGGATTTGCTTGTGTAAAAATAATCTCTTCATCTTCAGGGTAGAAGGTTAACTTCAATATATGGTATAACGGTAGTGGAATGACCAATGGCAGCAGAGTGCATTAAAGTCTGGTGGCAGAGTTAAACCCTTTGGAATTGTGGTGGCAGGGAGTGAGGATGAAGCAGAAGAGGCAATGTTTAATGCTGGACACCAGTAGGCTAAAGTAGGGGCAGTATGAGAGTGAGATGGTGTTCATCAGAGAGCCATGATAATGCTGTAAGCTTTATATCTATTGGAGCAATGCTATTCACTGACATAAAAGCCAAGCATCATGTACATACTGTATACTAATAAGACTAACCTCTTGCTAAAGGCATTCAAATGAGCTATATATTGCCTTTGACCTACTGAAAATTTAGAAAAATAGCAGAATTAGAGCATACTGTTGTAGATTTGTCATACTATGCAAAATTATGTAAAACAGTTTAAAATAAGACCACAATGACTTCCATTGGTCCAGGACCTGGCATAGATCCCTCTGCCTGGGCAAGATGCCAAGGAACCATCTGGGAGTTGGCGTAGACTTCTGCCTGAATAAAATACTCAGGATTGGTAAACTACTCTACTCTACAAGCATTGAAAGCTACTGAAAGCAGCAGTAGGCTACACACTGGACACAGTTTAATGATATCTGCATGCATCCCAAGGGCTTTTGGCAACCCAGAAATACTTCCTAACTGAATGGCCAGTGCCCTAGAATCCTTCCAGAGTTACTTTAAAAAAGGACTTCTGATGCATCAGCCAGGAGAGCTTGCAGATGGGAAAGTTAAATAGACAATGGCTCATCCAAGAAGGGAGGAGAAGGCAAGAGTGCTGGAGTGAGGCAAGATGTAATTAGGTGATTCTTTGTAAAGACAGGCTCAACAACAACAACATACGTTTGTTGTTTCTGTTTGAATCAGACCCTATTCCCAGTCTTTCCTTTTGTCCTTTCTGAAATCCTCAACTCTTATTAATAAATTACTATTTTAGGATTGAATGTGGCATCATTGTGGCCTGGTAGTCACTCAGGAGTGCCCCATGCAGATTACAACAGATATATGCCACAGCAAAAGATGAAGTAATCAGGATACTGTTACATTAATTCACAAATAATGAGAACATTCATTCCATAGTATCGCCTCTGTTGTTGTAACTGCTGCATTTCTTTTTATTCATAAGACTATTTAGTATAAATTGGCCCTAGTGTCTGGTTAGTGTGTGTGTGTTTGCCCTGTGATGGAACGGTGCCCTGTCCAGGGGGTTGTCCTTGCCTTGTGCCCTATGCTGGCTGCAGCACCCCCAAGACCCTGTTCAGGAATAAGCAGGTTAGACATTGACTGACTTTTTTGTATTTTGTCCATTCTTTAGAGAATGTGTTAGATTGAAAAACAAAACTGAAATCTTTGGGAAATTAATGTTACATATAAGTACTTTTTGACAGAATTTATAAACAGATAAGTCAACGATGTTGGCAATTTATTTTTTATTTTTATTTTTGTTTGATGTTTTTACAAATTTCAGTTACTACTGAATACATTACTCATGAGTAGTCAAACCTCAAAATGGCAATTGACTCTCGCACTATGGTGCAGAATATTTATTTTTAGATGTTCATGAGTACAGAGGAGTTCTAAAGATGTGTGTGTAGTCAGCAGAAAATAGCTCATGGGGAACATTTTTCTTCCTCGGAGTTGTAGGTGCTTCAAGTTAATATACCCCTGCTGTCTTAAAGAGGTAGCAAGTAGAAATAATGGGCCTAAGTATGATAAAAGATAACAGTGCTAAGAGATCTGTGCAAATCAATTAATAAAATAATTATTTACTTGATATTATGAGTATAAATTCTTTCTGTCATTCATTAAAAATAAAGCCAGAAAAAAAGCTCTATAATTTTTCATTTTGCTTTAAGTTTTTTTTTCTTTAATATGATAACACATGTAACTAATGGTCAAGAACCATTAATATCTGTTACAATAATTGCAGCATTGCTCAGGTTTCCATGACAACAAAATTCAAACATACGGAAATAGGAACTTTAAAAAAAGCAGTGCTGATGGCAGCAATCCATTCAGCCCATCATGGTTGTTTGTTTGTTTGCTGTTCTCTATTTAATTATACAAATAAGGCAAAATCTAAAGCTTAATGTTTCAGCTTTTATTATACAGGAACATAGGTTGCAAGTATTGTAAGAACACAGTAGTAATAATTTGTTTTTCTTCTGGAATAGATAACCCGGTTATTAAGAGCAGCAAACAATTATAGACTACTAATGACATGCTGTACTGGTGAATGGGAGTGAAAGTTTTAAACTGCCAGGAAAATGATTCAACAGCAGCAAGTCAGGCTAATAAATGTGAACTAATAAAGAACATTGCAGGGTTGATAGAGGAGGTGATGGTTCTTATGTGAGACTCTGTGCCACTGTGACTGCAGCACAGACAGAATTCAAGCCTCTTGTTGTTTGTAAAACTGAGGATAAACCAGGGTAGTAGAGAAAAGCACAGATACCAGAGAGAGAAAAATATAAAACTTTTTATTAAAGACAATGCAAACTTGACACATTCTTGTGTCAGTGCTGGCACATATTAAATCACTCAGTTCAAGGATAATAATTTTCCAAATTCACAAAAAGAATAAATAATGGACAGGAAAAAATAAAGAAAAAATAACTGCAGATTCTTTTTGCTCTCTTTCTTCCTGAAGGTGTCCTAGAAAATACAGTCTTCCAAAATGATACTTAACTCAGAAATATATTCACTGGCTTACAGCTCACCAGCACACTACTCTTCTTCCAAATTCTCCATACTGTAAATCAGACGTCTCTTCTCTCTCGTCCTCTCAGACAGGTAAATCAGAAGGCTGCTTCAGCTCTCTAGCGCACTTTGACCGTTCCACATCACACCTCCATTTTCACAAGCAAATTGAAGGTCTCCTCAGCTCGCAGCACTGCAGAACCTTCTAACTTACTACTTATCACATTCTGAAAAACAGCATCTCCATCATCTATAGCAGGGGTGACAATTCCGATGCTGGAGGGCTACAGTGGCTGCAGGTTTTCATTCTAACACTTTTCTTAATTAATAACCTGCTCTTGCTGCTAATACTTTTCTCTTCATTTTAATTAACATGCTCTTTAAGATTTAGAACCCTCAATTGTTTTTTTTATTCCTTAATTACAAGCCAAATGATAATCCATCCATCCATTATCCAACCCGCTATTTCCTAATTACAGGGTCACGGGGGTCAGCTGGAGCCAATCCCAGCCAATACAGAGCGCAAGCCAGGAAACAAACCCTGGGCAGGGCGCCAGCCCACTGCAGGGCGTGCGAACACACACACCTACACACCAAGCACACACTAGGGACAATTTAGAATCACCAATGCACCTAACCTGCATGTCTTTGGACTGTGAGAGGAAACCAGAGTACCCAGAGGAAACCCACGCAGATATGGGGAGAACATACAAACTCCACGCAGGGAGGACCCGGGAAGCGAACCTGGGTCTCCTAACTGCAAGGCACCAAATGATAATTCCATAAAAAACAAGTCAACATATGACCAGTTAACCTGTATCCATCACATGATTCATGAAAATAAAGAAAGGTGAAGGTCTCAGTAATGTTGATCTGCTCAGGTCTACAAAACATTTTGATGGTGCTTTCTGCTGTGACAGGAGAGCACCAACAAGCCATGGAATTATATAACAATTTAAATTAACAACAAGAATCTCTTTCTAATTATGAAAATGGTTGGAGTGGAATAGATATCCATTATCTTGTGGGATATTAACCTGCTGGCCATGGTCTCCTCTATAATTGCAGAAATTCTTGTCGACAAATCAAGGTTTCAAAATGGTGGCCGGCACATCTTTAACAATAAGAACAAAAATGCACAGTACATTTAGGTATATTATTGTAATTAAAAGTATCTTTGTAAGGCCTAATCTATACTATTTGCTAGAAGAGGTTAAAAATAAAATTTACGTTGCATCTGGACTAACAGAATAATACAGTATGTACCTGTTGTAATACCACATGCTTCAGGCAAAGTATTTTGGGTAATATGTCAAATTTCACTCAATATTATAGTAAGGGGACAATGAAAAGATGATGTCTCTGTCAAATAGATAATACAGTAAGTGGTTCTGAAGCATTCTCAGTCTCAGGGTTATAGTGTTGCCGTCGTAGATGCAGCTTTAGATTCCCATTAATATAAGTTGTACTTTCTGTTTATAGATTGAAAGAGAAGTTAAAAACAACATGACATGAGCATGAGTTGAACTGGTTAACATTTTTTACTATTTCTGTTACAGGTAAAGCTCTCATGGTAAAGAAAAAAATCACTAGTGGTATCTAATTTAGTTAAATAAAGTCCGTATCTACCCTTGTGGTAGCAGAGTACAGAAAGAGTGGAGGCTTCTGGCAGTCACATAAGCTTAATATTGCCTTAAATATCATTTAGCAGAATTATTTGTTTATAGGTTCAGAAGAAAAAAATGTATATTTCATTTATTATTTTTTTCTTTTGTTAGATGGAATTTGTATTTTGCCATATCTTTCATCTCTTTTACTTCAAAACACCTTCCACTAAGGCAATATTTTTTCCATTAGATGAGGATTACATTTCCATGATAATAACATATGGCTCTTACAGTGTGCTAGCTACACTACCTGTCAAAGAGAGGCAATAAAATAAATTTTAAAATATTTGATATTTGATTTCTTTGGCCCTATGTGTGTGCTCAGCATTCCTCCCGCTCTTCTCTTCAGTATCCTTGTATCTCAACTTGTCTTGGCCGGTGTTCCTGCTCTCAATTGCATTTCTGTAAAGCCCACTTCTCAGGCTTTGTCATTTGGAGACACCTTCTTTGCGTTCTGTCTGCTTTGATGACTACCAGCAATGGTAGATGAGGTCCCTGTCACCTGCTGTGAAAACATCATTTGTATTCTTGCTAATACTTCCCATCCTGTCAGAGTTCCTCCCACTCTTTTCCACGGTATCCTCCTGTGTCTCAAATTCTCTTTCCCAATGCTATCTTGATTGCATTTGATTGAGCAACCAAAAGAGAACTGATCTATCAGATTGCTTGAGAAGAACTGGACATACACACAATAAATGAAACAATGTTGAAAGTGAAGAGATATTGCTATTTTTTTTTCGTGGTAATTTTGTTGTTATTGCATCATGAAAGTCACAGCATATAGTTTAGTGAGCACTAATACTACAAGAGGGTAAGAATTTAACCTGGCATACTTTTTGGTCATTCAAATTTATACAATAACAGAAGTGTTATTTTACTAATCTACTCTGGAAGTTATTAATTTCCAGAACAATGCATTTATCCATTTTCACTGTCCCCTTTTTAGAATTTGTGGTTGCAAGGATGAAGCCTGCCTTGTCAAGGTATGGCACTAGACAAGAACTAACTTTAGGCTGTGCAATCATCAAATAAGTGAAATGAAGAAATTAAAAGGTGTATACTGTTATATAGATCGTATGTTTCTTTATATTTCTCTCCATACATTTTCAGATATACTTTGTAATTTGACATGTGACACTGTACAAAATGAAAGGTGTTGCAAGCAAGAACCACAGACTACAAACCAGAAAAATGGAATTTCAGATTTGTTTGTATTCAGTCTACTATTGCACCTCTGGCATGTTTTATTCAGAATAACAAAATTAGGGTTTGACAAGAATGATAGCACCCTGCTCAGTTAGTTTCTGTATGGAATTTGCATATCCTCCCTTTGGCTGTGTGGCTTTTCTGTGGGTATTTTGGTTTTCTCCTCATGACATACATGTCAGAAATATTGGTATTCAAGAAGAGATAAACCATGTTTTATCAGCCTGTTTGAAAAATAATTGCAAGAGATCCCGGTAGGTTCCTCTTAAGGACAAAAATCCGGTATTTGCCTATGTGCTTTTCACAATAAAGTCCCTAAAGATTGTAGCTAACACCATGTCAGACTTGAACATGTACCTTTTCCTTTTATAACCAGCATGCCCATTAATCCAGTAGCAGAACAGAGTTGTAGGTAAACATACAAGAACAACAGAACTGGACTTGTCATGAGGGAAAAAAAACAAAGCTTTTGAGAACAAAGTGTGTTGTTAAGGCATTTGACTATAAAATGTAAAACTGCAGGTTTAATCCATAAATCTGACTTTCTGTGACCTGGAGCAAGTCACTTTACCGACCACATTCAATTTGCATAATTATTTAAATAATATTGTCTATATGTATAATGATATTTGCTATAAATTGAGCCATATAAAAGATTGAAGACCAGGATAACAAACATGACAATAATGTTTTAGAAATATAATATATAGCCTTATTTTTATATCCTTAACAATATAACAGTATTGGATATAATGTCCTTTGGAACAACTTTCATTTTGAAACATTGTATTGGCCTAGCATGCAAAAGTTTGAGCTTTAAAGGTTATTAATAGCTCTTTAAACTTGAATACTTTGTCTTTTATAAAACATGTATTTAAAAAAAATGGAATATTACACAATTGAAGCACTTTAGAATGTGGATCATGATGATCGCTGTTACATAATATTCCTACAATGAAAAAACTGTAGTGTGAAGAAACAAGACATTGTTGTTTGTTCCTTTGTCTGCTCCAAACCTACAAATACCACGGCTCACTGCTTTGCTCCAATTCTATTACATTTTTAATGTGTTGCAAATGCAGATACATTTAAAATGACAATTTATGGTTACTTTAGTACTGTGTTCCTTTTGTCTCTTATCCCTGCTGTACCACATATTCCCTGTAACAATGAGCTGCTTTTACAAAGGGCATTGAATTTGCACTGATGTACTCTAGAAAATGAAACCACAGAGTATTGAACGCCTTATTGAACTGGAATTTCTTTTCTCCATTCAATATTTTGTCTTAACTCTTTTTAAATCTCCAGTGTGTAATAAACAAGTGTAGTATAATGTGAAGACCAGAGCTATTGCTATTAGTGAAATAGACACAGTTTCTTTGATGTATTTATTTAAATAGCTCTCATCTGTTGTTATTCGTATAACGTGTAAATAAAGATGAATATACTTTGAGAAGTAATCTTTTTATTATACTTATAAAAGTATAAAAGTAACATAAAAGTACATAAAATTAATACAGTTTTAGTATTTTAAAGGTAAAAATACTACTGGAGATATCTGGGAGGGCAGTGCTTCCCAATATTTGTGGTGTCATGACCCAGTTTTTAATATGCCAGTGTATTTGCGACCCACCTTTCCCCCTCTGTGAATTTAGTGCAACCCGGGAAGGAGGGGTTGGGGTTAACTGAGCGTGACCCACCAGATGGTCCCCATCTGTATATCGAGATCATCAAAGTGGTTTAGGAATTGTTTCATGGGTCCTGTGTCATCACCTGAGAGGCAGAGCATTAGATGAATCAAGCACAATCGTGAATGCTTTTCCTCCTTGGTGAATTGAGCAGGGATTGAGGTGGTCATCCAAGATCAGTTGCGCTCCACCTGTGATGCTGCTGCTGTGATTTGAGTCCGGTTTTCATCCGCGGTCAGCCGTGGCCTTTTGCACTTGTTAGGAAATGCTGTTGCAGTGCATCTGATCGCTCCCAGAATTCTTTGTAAAGAGGTATGTCTTCAAGAAGTAACTGAATAACACTAGACTGGGGACCATTTGGATGGTCATGGAAACTCATTTTGCAGTTTGTGTGTTGAATGGAAAATCATCCTCTACTTCTAGTTTGCAGAACAAGCAAAAGCAAAACAAAGAGTTCTTACCTAGAGGTATTAAGGTGCACAGCTGTAGAGATCTAAGCTAGGAACAGCAAAGAAGTGATGTGAGAAATGAGGAACACAGCTGACCTGGAGAGGTCTGACAGCAGTGGCAGAAGGCCTTATTAGGAAAAACGTTTTAGTAGAAATTAAATGTATTATTATTATTATTATGTCCAGTCAAGAGAGAACAACAGCCTGAATAAAGAGTTGAGCGGCATAGATGGTCAGAGAAGAACTGAAATAGTGTGAGGAAACAAATCAAAAAAAATGTTGATTGTTATTATAACAATATAACTTGTTTTTATAATTTGTATAATGTTTATATAATGTAATGAATAGTGTGAGACTGTTTGTTGAATAGACTGAAACAAAGCTTATTTGTTACATCTTGACCACCACTTGTCTGCAAGTTTAATAAGTTATAGCTTATTGTCGAAAAGTTTAATCAAAGACATGGTATAAATTGCAAAAGAAATCTCCATATCTGATATTTGATGGCTGGTGTTCAAATTCTTGTTTTATTTCATTTGTTCATTTTTAATTCTTTTTATGTTAATATTGTTTGTGTTTATTATTTGCATCATTCTTTGCTTTTTTATTTTTATTTTTTCTGTGTATCTAAGTCTTCGGTTTATGCCTTGTGTTTTCCAAGTGGTACCCCAAGAGGTGGGACCACCTTCCCAACACCACCAGGGACTGCCTTTAACCCTATAAAGGCAAGAGTTTCCCACAGTTCCTGGCAGTTCATTCAGATGAGCTAGGGAATCGTGAGTCTTTATTGTGTCTTTACATTGCTTATTGTGATCACTGGATTTTTGGCCTTTTGCTCTGTTTTTTGACTTTGCCTTTTATTTTCTACTGGAACTTTGTTTGCCTTTGATTGCCTTTGCTGGCAACTCCTTTTTGTGTTTTTGTGCTCCATGAAGCTTCATGTTATCACAGAATATTTTTATATTCATACATCTTTTATTTATACATATTCTTTGTAGCCCTCTGTGTTACTAGCTGGTTTTTTTTTTTTTTTTTGACGATTTTCCTCCCCAGTGGGTATTTTTGGCATTGGGCTTTGGGACTGTTGAGGAGCATGGCGCCTCCAGGATCAATAAAATAGACAGACTTATCAGATTCAACCTAACTTCATTTATGAATCTCTCTTACTGGTTTCTTTTTAGGTCCTTGTTTGCCTTTCTTATTTTACATTTTCTGATCATTTTCTTTTTTTCTGCACAAGTGTGAATAATGTCCATCTTTTTTACAACACAGACATTTTGCAGCCTCGGTTCCATACCCATTAGCTGTATGTGGTTAGTCCATATCTCTAGCACTTCATACCATTGCCTACATGCTCAGTACTCTGACTTGTTAACTGTTTTGTCGTATTACTCAGTTGTGAAAAAGTAAAATGTTTAGTGAAATGATTGTGTCTTTCAAATTGCCAGTTGGGCCCAAGAGAATGTTTCGATTTTGCTTGTATTGCTTCAAAAATCCTTTCACCTTTTATCACTATATCTAAAATAAATTCTTCTCCTTGCAGTAACTTGTCACACAGTCATTTGTCGCCGCACTTCTCTACAAACTCATCTCTAAATATATTTAATTAAGGAGCTCCAAACATTAGTTCCATTAGTCTGAATGCATTCAAATAGGCATCTACTTTTTCTTTGGTGACTAAGATCTCTGTCTAAATTTTGACTTTCTAGAACAGCATTTATCCATGACATAAAATATATGCACAAAACAGCAAAGGTCTGTTCAAAGGTATTCTCACCCGTGAGGCTGTGAAAATTTGTTCTACCAAATCTCCTATACCGGTGCTTCTAAAGATTAATTCTGGGATACCAATGTGCCTGACAGTTTGTAATATAACCTATTTCACAAATCGGTGTTTGCCTTTAAACACTTTTCTTTCTCTTATCAGTTGCCTTTTAAGTCGGGATTAAACCCATATTTTATATTCTAAATATACCTTTACTATCGTGAGGTTGAGTAATGTGGGAGGCATTAGTTGAGGATAAGCCATGGCTACTCCTGTTGAGTTTCAAGTCCAATTTCAATCATTGCGAACTCTGTGTCATTCTGTCCAATATCAGCAACAAAACTCATAGTTCATCACCATTATGTTGTGACAAAAAGCAAACAACTAATCCACAATACTTGCGCAAACAAACATCTCGATCATAGGCGTTCTTGTTCACTGCTATCTGTTTCATCTCTTTCGGCTTTACTTCTATTTTCCGATTTACATAATTCTACTGCACTTGCAGGGATTTTTAAATTGGTCGTTGATTTGTGAGGTGCTAAAGGAATTCCATATTTTATTCTCCAACTGTTAAGATGGACGTCTCTTGTGTGTAAATGCCTTTACATTGTTTATAGTGGTTTG
Source organism: Polypterus bichir lapradei (assembly GCA_026402145.1). Lineage (NCBI taxonomy): Eukaryota > Metazoa > Chordata > Cladistia > Polypteriformes > Polypteridae > Polypterus > Polypterus bichir. Next base: position 56,889,988 of record JANRMT010062790.1, on the reverse strand, counting down.
ATGTAATGCACAATACTTGTGCTTTAAAAGAGCAACAGGGAAGTCAAGGGTAGAAGAATTCTAGGTGAGACGTACAGATAGTTCTTACAAGCAGAAGATACTGAGAGGCACATGGATAGTCTAAGCGTGCGACTTCACCTAGCGCAGCAGATGGAATGCAACAAGGTGCTAAAAAAACTCATGTGCCAGCAAATCATATTTGTGTTTTAACAAATACGCTTGCATAATAAAAATAATATTTCATAATTTCTTGCACAAATAATTGCAGTTAGTGCAAATAAGTGCCTAGTTATCACATGTAGTCAGCCTGTCATAGTTTTATGGGTTAATATTTATGATTTATCAAACTGCATCTTTCACTTCAGTGATCATGGATACACTCTCTGCTAAAGAAACAGTCCCAATATTTGGCTTCTAATTAAGAAATTGGCTGCAACAAAATCCTGCAGCCAAGGAACAGAGTTTGACACCCGTGCTGCAGGAACTGATTGACACAATTCAAAAGATCATAACATGGCCGTTGCGTACACTGAAATCACCATTTAGCAATGGTCTCAGTCTATTTATTTTATTTTGGAGACCACAGAAACAAACCCAACCTTAAACTGGCTCACACATACACAGAGACATTTAATAAAGAGGGAAAAAAGCAATTAACAGACAATGAATCCACAACACACACATGAAAAAATCTCATCAAATTTACCTAGGAGCAATCATTATTTAACTAACAAAAATACTAACGAAACCAGATAAAACACTGAGAAAAAAACAACTAATGGTAAACACTCACAACAAAAGTCCAAACACAGTCCAGTACGACAAATGCAAACGATGATGCTGAGCAGAATGAAAACCCTGTGAACAGCGTTCTGAATGAAATGTAACGTTTTGTCCTACCAGGGTCCAGTTGTTGCGTGAAGATCTGAAGTGATTGGCAGTGCTCCCCAGACAAAGAAGTATCCAACAAATATGGAACTGCACAAACGAATAGGCACAGGACAGGAACATAAATCCACAAAAACTGTAATCCATTTAAAGGAGAAGTACTGAAACATACAGAGGATTGAAATGTTTTTACCAACGTCTTTCGGTTTATTTATAAAGGTAGCACCTAATTATGCTTCTTCCCAGCAACCCCCCAGTAAATTCAAAGCCACCAGCCACCCAATTGTGTAGTAGTTCTGGGGAATTGCAGTCCACCTACGTAGGGCTGCTGCATTCATATTGCTAAAATGTCAGTTGTAAATAAATTAATATACTGAGATATCGGCTTTTTAATGCAAGGTGATGTCGGTCTTCAGGGGCAATTTGCATACTTAACACTGACAGAGCATCTTGAGCAGACATCTGGGAGAGACAGTCCCACTAAGTAGATGTAACAGTTCCGGAAGAGTCCAGCTTAGCATTGCATAGCAGAGCTTTGGAACGGGGAGAAATATAAGCTTAATATACGAGTGCTGTGTCATGGTAAAATTTACTCAGTAAATTGTAAAAGAGATTACAGCAATTTATTTTAAAGAATTTTTAAAGTGATTAGCATTAGAAATTGGTGCTGCAGTCATTTGAATAAATGTGACCTTAGCAGAGCGCAACGGTTACCATTATACCAATGTCTCAAAAGGATCCCTCTAAAGCCACAACAATGTGCACGTTTGAATTTCAGGTGGTCTTTTTTTATCAAAATGTCATTCTTGTGATTAAGTAACTTCTTGCTTATCTAGATGGCCACAAGGGTGTTATGCTATGAACACTAAATGAAGTCTTGGCTAACTGTGAAGGTCTGGCATAGGTCATTACTAGATACAGTTTTTGAGTGCTGTTCTATAAGAAATTGTAAAATTAAGATTAATAAATCAACTGCTCCTAAAGTTGTAGCTGTGCTTCTCACTGGGACATTTCTGCAACGCAGACTTTTTTAAACTGCAAATACTTCGGTATGCAATATTTCAAGTAGGCGGACATTGATGAAAGAGCTCAATGAGAAAGAGGTTTCTGCATGAATGAGTTTTGTTAATGGCCATAGTAACAGTTTAGACCAAATAAAGTCAATATATTCTATTTTGTCTTTTCTTAGTTAAATTTCTGATGGTGTATATGGAGTACATGATGTACTGTATACTTAGGGTATTTGGAGGCACATAAAAAGAAAATCCATAATTGTCATATTTTTATCTTCAGGTGAATGTTTACAACACATCTAGTCTTTCTTAGAAGAGAAAGATTTCCCTTACGCCGACTCTGTTCAGGGGATGGCCCAGGACCAGGATGGACAGACAGATTCACGTGGAAGGTGCCAATCCCTTCTCCTATGGGAATTTGCTCCCACAAGAGATGTTGTGTAACAGTGAAGCATTTTCCGGCTCTTGAGTCTTTTCAACCATTAAAGTCAGGTGAACTACAGAAAAATCTAAATTGGTATACCTGAAAAAATAGTAAGTTCATCATATTTATAACCTTTTTATTAGCTGGAGTACAATTAAACCTTATCTGAAAAAGATTAAGATATTTTAAAGACTGTAGTGTGTATTATATAAAAAAAGTTGAATGAAAAGGTTTAGTTGGCCTGTTTTTAGATTTTGTTAAAAAAAAACAGCAACCATTGCTTCTACCCCAAATTTAAACCTACATGACAATTACCAAAAAATAAAGTGCAAATAACTAGTGGCTTTATAATGAAATTTCAAGGACAGATGTTGGCTTTTTTCACTGCAATATCTATTATAGCTAACTTTCTGCTGTGTTGTGTGAACGCTGGAGCCTGGGTGGGAAGATGATTAGCCCGGGTAGGTGATATACTGTTAATCACAGTCTGCTGGTATTTCACAGCTCTTTCTTTTTTGCTGTTTGAATGACTTGCTGACTTTAGCAGTGTTCCTCATTACAAATACTGTATATTATGCACAGTAAATGATACTTGAGACATCTTTAATGTTTAGCTACAGTTGAACATTACATAAACTATTGGTTAAAAACACACACATAAACACAAAGTATGTTTTACGTTTCATTGTTGCAGTATAGTAAATTCATAAGATTCAATGACCTAGAAATTTGCCTGGAACAGAAATGATGCCTAAGCATTATTTGGTATAGCAGTTGGTCATCACTGTTCTCCATTTACCGATTCTGTCTGTCCCTTGTCATAGGTGGGAGACAAATTTACAAAACAAAGAACACATATTAACCTGTTACTAGGAAAAACAAGATAATTTATATTTATTTTAATGCAAGAAAGTGAGTTAGGATTTTTTGCCATCTAAAGATCTGTATTAATAACTTAGGAATAACAGAATCCACCTTTGTTTCTAAAAAGGCGGATGTGTCCGCACACTTGACCTGAAGTATTACCTTGCTTGACAATAGCAGGCTAGAATGTGGGTTATGGTCGTTAAGTGGGAGAGGCTCTGATACCTCTGACTTTATTTCATAGCTTTCATTTTAGTCTTACATTATGGAACCTCTTTATTTTAGTTTCATTTCATTCAAGTCATTGTCATGTTTCTTCTTCAAATGCTGTTCTTCGCTCTGCATTTCCTTCATGTTATTGTTGCCATTATTGTTTCAGTCCTGTAATGCAAGAAGAGAGCTATGATGATGACATGGAAAGTGACAGTCTGACTCCTGGCACAGCCCGGCAGGTTAGAATTCATCGCGATCCCACGCAAGGATTTGGATTCGTTGCTGGTAGTGAAAAACCAGTCATCGTACGATCTGTTTCTCAAGGTGGGAACAGAGGAATACTTTATGATGACAAATAAGAGAAAACACTGTGTATGGTTCATTTTTATTTGTGAATTATTACTTTTTCAAAGAAACATTTCAAAAGGGTCTGTTTTGTAGTTTGTGTTTGGATTTCATGTTTCTTTATACCCTCTTAGAGCTGACATACAAGTATTGATTTCAGTGTACTTTGTACTACTACTACTACTACAAATACCACTACTACTATGACTACTAGAGTGCATTTGGATCAGCTTTACAAATCACTCTCACAGGTATCACAAGTACTGCTTGTTGATATACTTGAAACGTTTGCAGGAAGAGCCCAATTAAGTGTCTCTTCGTCTAGGCACAAAGATGAATTAGTCCATTCTTTTAGTCCATGTGGCAGCTAGAAACATCTAAAACAAAGAGTGTTAGTTAAATCATGCATGTAGGGACTTCTAATGCAAATCAAAATGAATTATTTATTTGCCAAAATGTCAGTTTCTCAGTTAACTAAATTTAAGCCTAGGTCCCTATATATAAAAGAATAATTCTGTAAATCAAGGCAAATGGTGTTTCTTAGAAGCTGTCATCAGTTAATAAATCAAAACTTCTACAACATCAATATTTAAAAAAGTGCATTTAATTTACTTTCGGCTTTATCTTTTATGCTTGTCAGAACATTTCAAGTTAAGAGTTTTAACTTCAGTGTGTTTCATTTCCATTATCATTAGATGAGACTGATAGCATGCATAAATACTGCACTCTAATTCTGAAGAAGTTGAATGAATGTTGTTATTTCGAATACATGTTGTATTTCTATTAGTATATGATGTTAAATATTTGGAAAAAGAATTTTAAAAATGAAGCTATTAATCAACCTACCTGATTTTTTTTAATATACAATATGTTGAAAGTGGTGATCCTGTGTAATCCTCATGTGACCAGGGTTTGGTCCCTCTAGCATGTCAAAGACGGACTTCTACTCCAGTGATACCTTTGAAAGTAGCCAAGTGGCCAACCTGGGTCCAATCAGGAAAGAGGGTGTTAACCCTGCAGACAGGGAGTGGTTTTTGTCTGTAAACATCCTGTACTTGTCTACGTTGTATTTGAGTGTAGGAACACATGCATGTGGTAGTCTTAACTTGCTATACTATACCTAAACAAGTTATAACCATTGTACGTATGTTCAATATGTGGCTGTGTTACAGTTTTACACCTAGACATTAACAGAAATTAGCAAAGCTAAATATGCATATGCATGTGGGGGTTTTCTGTTTACAATGGGAATTAAGTCCTTTACTTTTACTCTTCTTACCTGTATTGTAATTGCTTAGTAAAGTGCAGTGACAACTACCATGTTAATATGCATTTTTTCCAAGTATTTAACAGGAGTTATAATTATACCCTTACTATTTATCTATTACTTGAAAAATGTATATCTGGTAATGAAAACATTAGTATGTCAAGAGCCTGTGTGGGGATTGTTGATAATATATTTTATTATCTGGTTGGGAAGAGCTGCTCATAGTGTGTTGGCTTTTCAACTTATATTCTTTTTACCTTGGTTGGACCTGACATTCTCCTTTCATACCTTATTTACGCCTGGCTTCTCCAGATTGGAACAGTACTATTTATCTTATAGACATGCGATCAGAGTGGCATGGGAAATGGACAGGAACACTCTCTATGTGCCAGACTATATTAGTTTTCTAGCCTTTGTGTAAGTGTTTTAGTGTTTAGGTTATCTGGATATTGAGTGTAGTGTTTTGGATTGCATGCCTGTTGTTTGCATTTTCTCACCTACATGTGTTCTGACTTCTTATCTGGTAATGCTTTGGTCTTTGATTAGAAAACAATTACATTTTTATTGACTATATACCAGACTTTTTTTACAGGTTCTTTCCATGTTACTGCTCATGCTGATATACAATACTACTTTAGCTCATACTGTAGCCAAACAGAACATGGCATCATTCTTTTCTCCGTTCTCTGTATTGTGAAAAACTATTTAAACTCTGGTGATGAGAAGACAGCCACAGTTACCATTTTATAACATGAGTGTTGAGCTTCAGCTCTCTATGTGGAATTTATTATTTTACAACCTTGTGAGAACTTCATTGTGTATTTTTTTCTTTACTTGACTTGTTTCTACTAGCTCTGCTGGTAAGTTGGTAAGTTTTTGCAAAAAGGCTTTTAAAGGGAATAAATTACAGTTTATGTAGTTCACCATGCATGTTTTTTACCAAACGTTGTTTTGCAATGCAACCCGCTCTCTCGGCAAACAGAATTGATTATAGTGAAGGATGGATTGGATAAGACTGTACAGTCTGCATACTGTAAAGGGTGGCAAGTCAGGGGTAAGGCCCTCCATGGTGTTTGGGGAAAAGAAATAAAAAAGAAACAAGCCTGTACTACTAGTGGTAATGCTCTTCATCATGTCAGTGTGTAGAAAAGAGTGCCACCAGGCGCAGAATTCTCTGTACATGTGCTGACTGTTTTGAAAGTGCAACAAGCTAAAGAAATCATGCAATAATAATAAGAGAGTTGCTGTGTATGTAGATGTATGTATTGTTCCTTTAGAACATTAGAGGGCCGGTGATCTGGAAGTCCCAAAGTATGCCTGATCAACCAAGAAAGAGAGTGAGGATGGGAAGGGCAGGCAAGAGTATACAAAAGACCTCTTCAGTGATAGAGGCCAGTTTATGGGAGCAGGCCAGAAAAATAGAGCCTGGTCTGCCGCTCTAATAGTAGACAAGCATTGGCAGTACTGCCTTGGAGTTGAGGCAATGGAAGGCTTAAGTATGCAGAGATAGATAGACAGATACTTTATTAATACCAAGGGGAAATTCACATAATCCAGCAGCAGTATACTGATACAAAAAAAAAAAAAACAACAACAATATTAAATTAAAGAGTAATAAAAATGCATGTAAAAGCAGACAATAACTTTGTATAATGTTATCATTTACTCCCCCGGGTGGAATTGAAGTGTCGCATAGTGTGGGGGAGGAATGATCTCCTCAGTCTGTCAGTGGAGTAAGACAGTGACAGCAGTCTGTCGCTGAAGCTGCTCCTCTGCCTGGAGAAGACACTGTTAAGTGGATGCAGTGGATTCTTCATGATTGACAGGAGTTTGCTTAGTGCCCGTCACTCTGCTACAGATGTTAAACTGTCCAACTTTACTCCTACAATAGAGCTTGCCTTCTTAACAAGTTTGTCCAGGCATGAGGCGTCCTTCATCTTTATGCTGCCTCCCCAGCACACCACCGCGTAGAAGATAGCACTCACCACAACCGCCTGGTAGAACATCTGCAGCATCTTATTGCAGATGTTGAAGGATGCCAACCTTCTCAGAAAGTATAGTCAGCTCTGACCTTTCTTACACAGAGCATCAGTATTGGCAGTCCAGTCCAATGTGTCATCCAGCTGCACCGGCTGTGTACCTGGAAGCACTCCGGGTGTCCCCGATCCTCTTCCCCCCAGCACTTCCGGGTGTGGCGGAAGTGCTGAGGTCCAGGGCTCCAAAGGCACAGGGACGTCCCCTGGCGGTGACCATGGGCCTCTACAGGGAAGAGCTTCAAAGCTCTGTACCCGTAGCCCCCAAAGGAACCAGGGCAGTCGCCCCCACATAGTCTGGGGAAGGCGTAAGCCCTCCTCTGGTCCTCCTGGGCGTCCTGGCCGGGTCGCCACCCCAGCCACCTCCGACACTATCTATCTATCTATGAACTCTCTAGAGTGAAAACTGATCTTTTGATGGAAGTACAACTGCAGTTACTTTTATGCTTATTTTTACACGGTCAAATTTTAACTTTGATTTTTAATATTTACAGTGTCAATTTTTTTTTTTTTGAATAAAGACCCACATAATTGACTAAATATCCACTTTAGTCAACTTTTGCAATACTTTTTCCTCCTACATTTATGTTATTTAGGGTGGCATGGTGGCACAGTGGGTAGTGGTACTGCCTCATAGATATTGCATCTATATGGAATTTGCCCATTCTGGTTTTTTTTCTCACCACCTGTAGGTCTTTGTGTTTGTTTTACTGTTGATTCTACATTGGCGCTGTATGAGTGTAAGTGTGTGTGTGTGTGTGTGTGTGTGTGCGTGCCATCAACAGATACTGCAACAAACTGGCACATTGTCCAAGGTTATCTCCTGCCTTACATTTCATGTTACCAAATTTGAGAATGCTGTGTGTTATTCATGTCATTCAGAATTAACATTAACATAAATATCCTGCAAGCATTTGATTCTTTTTCACATTGATAGAAAAGAATAGAGTAAGAGACTCGTTTGTTTGGAATATTCATTTTATATTCAGCATGAGCAAATCTGTGTTGTAGTGACAATATATGTTGCATTACACACTGTCTTTTTGAATTCTTCATTTTTATTTAATGCTTTGTTCCTGAACTTGATAAGTGGATTACAAAATGAGTTGGTGGATGCTTGCTTTTATGTGAGAGTTCAAACACAAATAAGAATTTTTGCTGTACTTCTTGCAAACAGAAAATGAAACTGAACCTAAATATTTTCAGTTGTTCAAGCTGAATTGTCCTTATAGTGATTTATTATAGATAGATTATTTATGATCCATAAGGAGCTATGGAATCTTATTGTTGAAAGTTTCAGAGAGAATTTAGAAGACATTCTATACACCAGAAACACTCCGAAGACCATGGTTATGTTATTGTTGAAAGATGGGATTACCAGGACACTACACAAATCAGGCTATCCCTTTAAAATTGATTACTAGTCTTGGGGAAATCCTGTAGTGAAGGATACCAAGAGGCCAACAGCAGTCTTATGAGAGTTTATTGCAATAACTGTCCATGCTATTAAGCACTCTGCCAGAATGCAACAGCTGTTTTGTATGTAGGATGGCTTTACACATGTCATATGTCACATAAAAGAACACCCAAGCTCATATAAAGTTTACATAAACTGACCTTCATTTTCCAAAAAAACATAGGTTATAATTTCCTACGGCTTTATAAGACTAACATAGAACTTTTTGGCCTTATATCCAAAGATATGCTTGATGCAGAGCCAACACAGCTCATCTCCCAAAGGACCCAGTATGTTCTGTCAAGCATGGTGGTGGATCCAAAATACTATGGGCTTCTTCCTATCAGCAATGACCAGATATTGGCCAAAATAGAGAGGAGAACTAATGGCTGATATCTATACTAATAAACGGCAAAGCCCTCACTCACTGACTGACTGACTGACTGACTGACTGACTCATCACTAATTCTCCAACTTCCCGTGTAGGTAGAAGGCTGAAATTTGGCAGGCTTATTCCTTACAGCTTCCTTACAAAAGTTGAGCAGGTTTCATTTCGAACTTCTACGCGTAATGGTCATAACTGGAAGCTGTTTTTCTCCATTTACTGTAATGGAGATGAGCGTGAAACCCGTGGGGGCGGAGTTTCGTGTGACATCATCACGCCTCCCACGTAATCACGCAGTAGGTAGAAAACCAGGAAGAGGCCCAAAAAGCGCTGAAGAAAACATGCATTATATAATTGAGAAGGCAGCGAAACAATAAGAAGCGAGCGAGTGA
>JANRMT010062790.1:56860564-56875708 GCA_026402145.1 Polypterus bichir lapradei | reverse complement strand
ATAAACGAAGTGTGATCTCAATGGCTTAGTTTTATTATTTGCTTGTGATATTATTTTTATTTACATCCTGCCCATCTCACTTTGCTTGAAGTTCCATCCTAGCTAAAGGGAATGCCTTTTTGACCCGCTGACAGTCAGGGTTTTTGGGTATGCGTGCCTAATGTATAGTCACATACAGTAATGCACATTTAACAATACATATAGTGCAACAGCAGAAGTTCATTTTTTCATTTGTTCACTCATAAACTATCCAGTCTCAGTCTAATATAAGTGATTTTTTATATTTTTAAGTTTTACTTGCCTTTCAGTTCATGGACATGAGCTTGTGCAAGAGGTGCTTTAGTGTGAAAAGTCTTTGGTGACACCCAAAAGAAAGGAGTGCAGTTCACAGCTGCCCACAGTAGAATCGAGCAAATTTGAAGTCAATAAAAGCAGGTTTAAAAAGTTTTAATCTTTAAACATAGCTAGTGCTATAAACAAGAGCAGAGAAAGTGTGGCAATTCACACCATACTACCTAGATCGTCCTGTTGTTCTATAAGCAGATGAAGGTCAGAAAACATCCAATATGTGTTCCAATATTCTTGGCAGCTTTTGTCTTGTATTATTTGAAACCAGTAATGACACACTGTACGATAATGTGCAGTGAATACACTTGACTTGAGCATTCGTAGTTTTCATACTCTTTCTCTGTACATTTAACATTCATTTGCTCAGAGGTTGATGCGCTTGCTGCTTCCTGAGCAGCTCTTCTTTTCTCCACCCTAGTGGCCCGTTTCTTCTCTTCTTTCGTAAGCATCTTTTCGCGTTAAAACTTATTAAGTCAGTGTTTGTGTTGCAATTAATAAGGAAGTTTTCTTTAATTTTTCACTGAAGCTGACACTTAAGTCTTCAGTCTGCCTCAAGAATGATTAAAGATATGAAGAGGTAGGGGAAGTGACGGCGAAGATGTTAGGGAGTAGAATGGCACCCATATGCATGAGCTGCACAGCCGACCTGCTGGATGCTGCTGAGAGTTGATTCTACAATAAAATAAAACAAGGAATACAGGGGGTCCTCGGGTTACGACACAGTTCCGTTCCTACAACAGTGATGTAACCCGAATTTTGGTGTAAGTCGAAACACACTCTAGCCTAAGTCACGTACCTATCTTAACACATTTGCAAAATCATAATCTAGAACATACAAACACAAAATCTAAGCCTGAGAAAAAAGAAAAGGACATAAATATACTGTACTGTACACTGTACTGTAGTAACAGAAAGAATGAGTGTAAAAAAATGCTTACCTTTATTCCTTCTCATGTCTCAATTTTTATGGGAGTGAGTGTTGTAAACTTGAAACGTTGTATGTCGAAACGTTGTAACCCGAGTTCCCCCTGTATCCTTGGAGGTCAATCATCACCCCGAAAGTGTATAGTAGACATCACATAGTATATGTGTACCAAATTTCAGGTCAATAGATTAAACGGTTTGCGAGCTACTAATGATTTAAAATCCTGGACAAACAAACGGACAGCCACGGTAGCATATTATATAAGAAGATCTTAGCAGACGCTCAAGAGATTCTCATTTTGACTTTTCTCTCTGATCATTTATTTTGTCTGACCTTATATAGTTTTACTTAATTTTGGTCCTGTTTCCCCAGAGACATTGCCTTTTTGTCTGGAGCTCATAAAACTAAATCCTATCCTGAGAGCCACTTACATCCATGTCTTCTGATGTCAGAGGTGGAATAGCTTGTTTGCTCAGGAAAGATGGGGGGGGGGGTGTTATGGTTTTCAGGGTTTTGGAAGAGTACACTTACAAAACCATAAACTGTTTATGTGTTTTCTGGCAGCTGCATTTGTCAGCATTGAGTGCTACCTTCAGGAAGTCTGGAATGTTGCACCCTTACAAGAGTGCCTGCATGATTTACAAAACTCAGAATTCCATCCTGCCTATTGACTGTTCCAGGTCATTTAATTTGTACAGTGAATTTATTTGAAGTACACTATACCTCCTCTGTGAAATTTATCACTTACAGCATGAAACAGCCTCCTGAGTTCTCAGCTACCACATATTGAAACACGGTAGTCTGTTGGATTAGTGCCTGGCAGTGATGATCTCATCGGCTGTTTTGTAAGTAAAACTGATACTTTGCCTCCGTTGTGTGAAATGTGGGGTTTCTGACTGATGTCAATGTCAGTTGAAGCCCATTTGTACTGTTTTGGATGGCACCCCTTGGTGTTTATAGCAGGCAGCCTGTAGTATTAGACTTAGAGGACCAGTGTCAAAAGCGCACATACATTCAGCAACCTAAACGATGCTCCTCTGTGTACATACCATGGAATTTCCAGAGCATGCACACCTTTGCTTTCATTAATGGTGCACAGACAGCATTATCGGACTTTGATGACCGGAGGGGATTCCCCCTCTATGTTTCGAGCATGTATCCCTTCAGTTACGTAAACGATGCCCCTCTGTGTACATGCCACGTACTTTATGGAGCGTGCACCCTTCAGCTTTCCTATTTTGTTTTTTTATTGTTTGGGCATGCCATGTCGTCCATACCAAAATCCACCAATAACTGATGTTAACACTTGGTTGTCTTTACTTCCAAAATCATCTTTAACACATCAGACAAATGCAAGTTCAGTACATGCTGTCAATGCCAGATATTAAGCATCTAGCAGCTTAAAAGCTTGCACCAGATCTCAGAGGGCTTTATTGCATTTACATATATATGTATAACGCTGCTCAAAAATGTGTTATATAATACAGAATAGAAACTGTACATGGTCTAGTAATTCAGTCACAATCCATATATGATTTGATACTTTCCTTACCTTTAAGAACATACCATCAAGCCTTGATATCAGAGTGTTCATCTTTGTTCAGATCATCCACCACAATCTCCATTGTGATTTTCCTTGCCCTTCTTGCAAGTGCATGCTATTTGTTTCAGGTTCTGTAAACCAAGTCCATACTAATACTACCATCTAACGTCAGTTTCTCAGCTCTCATATGGCCAGCTGTCATTTAATGGTGGTGAGATTATATAAGTAGAAAAAATTTTGATATTAATATTAACTCTAAAAGATGACACCTTTAAGGTTAGTACAAATAGCAGTGCATATATAAATGTACTGTACAACTCCACACCTATTTCCTTTTTTGGGCACCTGTTACAGGTGCAGGGCATACCTGTCCTCAGTGAGTGGCTCCTGAGATGTCCAGTACTTCTCCGATTATCAGTTGTCTTTCATTGTTGCATAAATTTAGTCCAAGACACGTTGGTGGTGCTCCTGCCACTGCACTCAACTATAAAGAGCTGTGGTCTGTCCAGATAGCCTGAAAATCATTAACATGCCAAACTGCACTGCACAAATATTTGGAGTACATTGACAAGTTTTACAGTTTTATTATGATTAAATTTCTCTTATTTTGTATAAATAAACATACATTTTGATTTATGAGTGCACATAATTTGTTTTGCTAAATACAGGTTAATATTTTTTTTTTCTTATGATAATAATATGACAGATTTTGGAGTAAGAGGTGTAATATTTCACCAAAATGTGATGATAAAGCTGAGATTAAAATAACAGTGAGTTTTGCATCTTCATTTTATCATGTTTGTGGATACCACCTGTCCTTGTCATTGCTGTCATGCTCTGTTTCCTTTTGGGATGAGACAATTTACAAAGGGCAAGCTGCCACTGAAATGCTTGAACAAAGTAGCTATTTGATTTTGGGGAGTTTGAAATAAGAAATACCTTTATAATTATTAAATAAAGGCACATGTATATTTTGGTGTTTTTGCCAGATTTCAAATTCTTAAAACCTAAGGTTTAAAGGGATCTGCCGCAATACTGATTGAACCATCATAATTGGGTTCTGAACATATTTGCTAATGTATGCTTTCAATATAGATGTTATTCAAAAAAATTCCACATTCAGTAATCCTGAAATATGTCTGCATGATATGCTATTCAGATATTATTGTCAAAACACTTAGTAGGTCATCCGATTAATGTAGATTGATGATGGATATTAAAGATGATTCTAAAAGAAAATGTCAAATAACAGAAACATAAAAATGTAACACCTACTAGAAAGGAGTGCCCAACTGGTTAGTGGTGGCCTGTGGTAATGGCATGATCAAGGTGGAGCAGATGAGGGAAACGTGCACACAGTACTTCTACAGGAGACAGATATGGCCACTGGAAGACAAATAGAGTAACTTACACAAACAGCCACTAGAATTGTAGACCCTGTCATGTTTAGTGCCCCAGAATGATAAAGGCACCAATGTAACACAGTAACAGAGTGAGAATAAAACCATGGGAGGCTACCAAAGGGCCAGAAAATTCCATGGTTGATAGGAGACTGTTCAGTGTGCCCAGTTGAGGAAACACTGGCCAGTTTTTTTTTTGTTGTTCTTTATTTTGCCTTATACAATTTCTTGTATTAGGAATTTGTTAGTTTTTGCATGCCCTTTGGGGTCAGAGTGCAGGGCCAGCCATTGTACAGCACCCCTCTAGCAAGTGCAGGTTAAGGACCTGCTCATGGGCCCAGCAGAATAGGATCTCCTTTGGCAGTAACAGAGATTCGAACTAGCAACCTTCTGGATACCAGTGCAGATCCTTAGCCTCAGAGCCACCACTTTGCCATAAACGTTAGTTTCAAGTTCAGGGAGAAGTAAATTAAGACCAACATTCTTTCCCTAACAACACCAAGGACAGAGGATGTGTTGATGTGAAAAGAGAACGAAAAGATGGTGAATTTTCCTAGAATCCTTGAAGGTCCAGAGCTGTATTTGCATCAAGAGGTTCTAGTAAGATTCCTGATCTGACTTTCAATAATCTCTGGAGTGTCTTTATAGTTGTCTTACATAAGTTGACTCATTTATTCTACAGTCAGGATGAGAGTTTGGGTAAAGTTTCACAAAAGGAAGAGGCTACTATCAAGAGAGAGAGAAAAGTAGAGAGAAAGTAAAAGAAAAAAAGACAGGTGATGGAAGAGAGCAAGCACAGTTATCGCTACTTTGAAGGTAGTCAAGCGATCAAGTAGCCCAGGCACCTAAACAAATTATGTTCTGACTGCAGCCTACAATGGCTGTTCATTTGTACTTCATGTTTTCCCTTTTTGTGTCCATCCTTGTGTGTTTTATTACTTTAGTATAAACCATTGTGTTTCTACCTTTAGGTGTCTAACTGCAGAGAGATGACATGAAGTTGCTCAATTCTGTTTAATTAATTAATTTTCACCATAAATTTCATTAAAAGTCATAGGGAAAATAATAAGCTGTGTGTTACTGGCTTTCTGTATAGAAGCAGTGTATTCAATTGTGCAGTGATCTTCTGACTCTGATTTCCTATGAGAAGAGTTATCTGTACTCATACTTCCTTACTGAAAGAAATCTTGGGAGTACAAAGATAAAAATACATGAATTTGTTAATTTTCTCTTTAATTCTGGATTTACGGGACAGCCGATATTAAAGGCATATCTTCTTCTTATACAATCAAAAGACATAAAATTAGTTTGGAATTTCAACACAGACTCTGGTAAATGTTATAATAAATATGTATGTTAAAAGGGGAGAATTTTTTTTTAACTGAACATTTTAAATGTAAGAATGTACTATTAATGATGGTGAGGTAATGACAGTTTTTGATTGATGTTTGATACCTTGATGACTGTATGATCTCTAGTGACTTTGAAAAAATAATTATGCTTTCCCATGCTAAAAATAAAAAAGTTAATTAGATTTATCATTGAAGGAGAAAAATATTTATTCTTATTTGTGCAGCTGATGTAATTATGTGTATCATGAAAAAAAGCACTTGTGGGTTTTCCATAAATCACTTATGACTAAAGAGTACTATAAAACTTTTATTTCCAAGTTAAAAACACACAAAAAAACCCAAAAATTAACAAGTACGATAATATGTTCTAAAGACAGTTCATGAAAAAGAACACAGCATCTCACCAACAAGAAAGTACCTTCTAAAGGATAAAATACAACAGAAAATAAAATCAAAGGTTCAGCACAAGCCTGGTGTGTTTACTTTACAATTTCATTAAGAACTTCTTGACAAATTCTAAAAAAAACTCTGAATAGGTCCTCATAGATTAAATTAGATTATTTCCATTTTGAGATCATAAAACAAAACATTCCTTCTGAATTATAAAGGGTGGATTAGGATTCTTGCAGTTGATCAAAACAGGCCTTCATAAAAGTAGTGTGGTATAGAATATTATAAAAATAGTCTTCATAGCACAATGTAATCCCACTTGGTATTACTCAACCATCATATTGCTGTTAAAGCTAGTTAGGAGTGATTTTTGATTCATGGGTAACAAAATGATATTCAAAACCTTTGCCCAAAATGGTTTAAGTGTAGAACATGAATGTGATGAAAGTCCTTGTTCATGGGTGGATCCTGTCCTTAGTACTATTTTGGCAATTTGAAATGAGATACAGTATTTTTGAAAGTTTAACCTTTTTTGTTGAATTATGGCATGCTTAGTGCATATTAAACTGGAATATATTTCGTGAATAGCTGAATTCCATACATTTCCTGATATTTGAAACAAAGATCTCTTTCCCATAATTCCATAAAATCATCAAAGGGAAAACTCTTTGACTTTCATTAAAATACTTAGGAGATGCTTTCTGGTTCTCCAACCATATTAGCTATTATAAGGTGAAAGATGAAGTAAGTTGGGTAGGTTGCTTTTGTTGAATTTTATATTTTGTATATTGGCAAAAATATGAGTCGCTGAAAGAATATGTTTGCAACATAATACTTCAAAGGATGTAAATAGAATTTAGAGATTTCTAAATATCATGATAGTTAGTGACCATCCATCCATCCATCCATTATCCAACCCGCTATATCCTAACTACTGGGTCACGGGGGTCTGCTGGAGCCAATCCCAGCCAACACAGGGTGCAAGACAGGAAACAAACCCTGGGCAAAGCGCCAGCCCACCGCAGTAGCTAGTGACTATTGTAGACTAAATATTGTTATAGAAGGCTGAAATACTGCAAATGGTTATCATGTACAGGGGCAGCAATTAAAAGCTTTTATACCTTTAAAGAGTATCCTGTATCTTTAATGTATATTGAACTATTGGACCGATAGTAAGCAGAGGGTAGTTAGTGGTAAACATAACATACAGAGAGGATTTTGAACAAGATTTCCTTTCCATGGCTAACCAAGAATGTATGCCTTTGAGGACTTCCAGTGTTTTAATGTATTTATTATGTATGTATTATGTATTTATTTGAAGTCCAGTAATGGAACTGAAAATCAAGTAGTGCCATGTCACGTTCAGCTTTAGATCTCAGTAGAGTTGCCTTCTTAATATGTGGCCCTTTTGAATTCCAGATAAATGAGGTTACAATTCAGTGCAATTTTTGCAAAGAAAATTTGCTCATTTATATAAGAAAAATCTGGAGCTTTGGGAGCATATTAATTGAAATGATATTAATTCTCCCAGCAAAAGTAAGATAGAAGGAGGGCCATCTGTTAACATCTTATTTAATGTTATGCCCGATGTTATTGAAGTTATGTTTAAAAAGATCCTTTTTTTCTTGTAACATTGATCCCTAGGTATTTGAATTGTTCTGATACAGTCAATGAGAAGTGACGTAGTTTGGCCTGGAAGAAGCAATGGCTCATTGAAATAAATTTTGAAGGCAGAGCAAATTTAATACTAAAGGCCAAGATGAATATGGGTTTTGAATATAAAGTATCGTATCATTACCACAAAGGTATATTTTCTGTTCAAGGCCTCCCATTATGATCCCTTTTATCTCTGAGTGCTTCCACAGATGGATAGATAGGAATTTAATATCAGTCGCAAAAAGCATTGGTGGCATTGGGCATCCTTGTTTGGTTCCTTGTACTAATGTGAAATAATCTGAATTTAATGAATTAATATGGATTGAGGCTTCTGATGTATTATAATGAAATTTAATCCATGCAGAAATATTGGGCTCACACCCAAATTTGTGCAATATGGTAAACATATATTCTCATGCAGTTCTATCAAAGATACAAAAAAAAAAAAATAGGAAAATATAAAAAGATACAAAAAAGTCCAGAACTTTAGACTGTCTAGTAGAATACGCAGTCAATTCTCTGAACCATTGATACTACGCAAAAAATGGGAGGCTGGCTTGGGGAGACAGAGTCAGCAGGATGCGCCGGCTCTCTACTCTCACCCCTCTAGGCACAGTAATGATCTTTCCGCAGGTTCAACTATAGAATCCTTGTTACAAGATTTACTGACTCTATAGTCAAGTTCATTTGTCTTCTAGGTGCTCCACCAGAGGCCACATGAGTCTGCAGCAAGGCTGATCCAAGGATCTCACTAAACCATCCAATCAGTAGTAGCGACACAACCTCACTTACTGAAAATTCTCTGTATATGGTGAACAATTGCAGGCCCTGATCCTTATTACGAATGGGATTCCATGGCTTACTCATGCCTCTTGGCACCAGGAGGACACACGTTGATCCATTCCATATACAGTACATCATATTCAGCCTTGAACGTCTAAGGGCATCACAGACCTTTTGCTGTACCATCTCAGGTTTCCTGCTGCACGATTGGCATCTAGGATTTTTTATTGCTGGACATGGCTGTGAATAGTAGAGATTAGACTGCAGGTGTTGTGCAGTTGGTTACAGTTTTATAATAGTAGTCGAGCAAATATGTTAAACAAACTCTGAAGTTTGGATACTAAGCATTTTTCTTTAACAAATCTGGTTTGATTTTTTGATACCATAGAAGACAGATCTTTTGCTTTTAGTTTAGGAAAAATTGTACCTATGATTTTTACATCATTATTTAGGAGTGGAATTGGTCTGTATAATGCACATTCAAGTAAGTGTTTATTTTTCTTTGGAAAAACAGTGATTGGCACTTGGCACAATATTTTTGACACAATTTATTCCATGTTCATTAAACATTGTTACCAATAATGGAACTGAGTTAAAATCTTTGTATAAAAAATTCTGTGGGTATCTAAGCTTGCAGTGGTCACACTTTTCAGTGATTTTATATTGTCTTGAATTTAAGAAAGTCTCAAACGTCAATCAAGCTGCCCTACACAGACAGATTTGAGCTGTAGTGTTTGTATTTTACCAAAGAAATCCTTGTACTGTATAAGGATTTTTAGTTATCCTTATATGTGTTGAATGCTTCTTTGTAGTCTCAAATTTTGTTTCCTGCTACATTATAAATCTCTCTGACTGTGTTCCAAATTTACTGTTAGTGTATTTGTTGTTCTAAAATTTTATTGATCTTTTCTCCATGTTTATAATGAAGATATCATGACTTAAAGAGAGATTGTTCTGTTACTTTTGTACTCAAAAAGATTACATTCCAATTTGGGAGCCAATTATTTCCTGTAGAAGAAAGGCTAGTTTAGCGATCTAGCATATATAAAACATTCATAAATATTTGCCCTCATAAAACTGCTTCAAGTGTTTCCCAAAGTGTTCTTACAGACATTTCTGGAAAAACATCAGTCTCTTAGAAAATATAAATTTGTATATAGTTTTAATCTGCTAGCATTTGTGGATTAAGTCAAGTTGTGAGTTAGAGTTCTGTGTCATAATGATTTAAGATCCAAAATAACCAGAATATTGTATTTGCAATACTTAATTCAGAATAGTTAATTATGGTTTTTTGAAAAATAATCAATTCTTCAGTAACTGTGATGCATTGGTGAAAAGGAGTATTCTCTCAAGTTTCAATATACATCTCGATGGATCAGAGAGATTGTACACTGAAATTACTATTGGACTTTAGACACTCTAGTTGCAGTTGCTGAAGATCCATCTAAATCTGGATTTAACGGTTTAATTATAAGGTAATTATAAACTGGTTATCTTTGAGACTAATGCAAGACCCTTAAGATTTCATTCACCCAAGTATTTTTGATTGAAACATGTGGACATGGAACATAATCAAAATATCAGGCCACGTTCAATACCAAAAAATCAAGAAACTGTAACATATAACCTTAAACACTAAACCATCATTCTTAGACAAGAAATCAGATGCAGAGAATCGTAAACCAGAAAAACAAGTAAAGAAAAACCATGCTGACAAGTCTTTCCAAATCATATCTCAATCTCAGACAATCAGGAAATGTACTACATGATGCTAACATTTATACCGTGGATTTCACTTGTTGAATTCTTACCGATTGACCCTGTGTAAAAGGACCTTATAGCCGCCATCAACAAAAATACTCAAAATGGCGGTACACAGCAAAATGGCATCACAATGAGAATACTACAAATTCTTAATATTATGTAAATTTTTCTGAAACAAAAACATATCAAAAATAACCCTATTTCTAGGATTATAAAATGTCATTTTACAAATAGAATGTGTAATACAAGCCAAAGAAAAAAATTAAACAAGGCAGCTGATCACAATATTGAGCACAAATACTCTATCATCCCTATTTTTTGCATAAATACTATCTGAAATTATTTTAGATTTACATGCATTCCCCACCACCATATACCATCCTTCAGAACCCATCCATGGGACTACATCGAATTATTTTGAAAATAAAAATGACCATGTGTCTGGTTATCAAATCATCCTAGACTGAAAAAGTTGATGAACTCTATGTCATTTTAGCCAAAATCGACCCTTTCCCACTTAAGATCGTGATCGAGTCTTAATTTTCCATCTTACTAAATTTATTGATTGATTAGAATTATACTCTTTCTGCCTTCTACACAAAATTTTCTGAAATTTGATGAGAAAATTTTGATCTTTTGAATCAGACCTTGCGACTAGTAAAATAAACAATACATTTCTGCATAACAGAGTGGAGAAAAGCCAAAAAACAAATAATTAACTCTCCCTTCTTTCCCCACAATTCTTCTCAATTTCTCCTTCCAAAACATGGATAAAATCAGATACTTAGCAGTCCCACTTCTCTGATATCCTAGGAGATAAGAAGGGTCACTTGCAGTGTGTTATCAGCTTGGGGTGATTCTGTGCCGATCTGGTCTTAGTACGTATTTACAGTAACAACACTAACTTTTGTGTTTAATGCCGTTACAGTGTGCCACTCAGTGAAACGAGGCTAACACAAAGTGCAGTTGCAGTGTTCTTCTTGGAGTTGGAGAAGGGGAAACAAACTTCTGTGCTAACTTAGAACATCATGTGAGCAGGTTTAATAGACTTAGTAAAGTTGGTAATGGTACAAAATGAATTCTGCACATATCACATTGTTATGGACATGAGACAGCACAAATATACCATAAAAATATGGAAACCATATTATATATTAAAATATGGACTGAAGAATAGCATGAAACTGAATCAAGTATATTTAACTCAATGAAACTGAAAAAGACAAGTGACACTTGAAAATATATTGCATAATATAAGAAACATAAAAATATGGATCAACATATATGGTTTTTAACTATTATTCTTCAGCAAAAAGATGTAAAGTTGGTGTCCTAATTAGGAAATTGCTTGGTCGCAAGGAAAAGTGTGCATTGAAAGATGCTGCAGTTTCTTCTAATGATGTATTTGTTCAAAGTGTCATGGAGGTAACTTTGCAAATGTTCTACAGTTATGATATGAGATATCTCACAATACGTTTTACATAGAGCTTGTGCTCAATGGTGAAATGTGTGCTGCGATGAGGAATTCTTTAAGAATATTGTCCTACCTCTCAGGTGTTTTATATGCTTTGGTGATTTTTGGATTAATTTGGTTATTAGGAACATCTGTGGGTGCACACCACAATGGTAGATTCACCCATGAGTTACAGAGGGGCAATTATGCTTCAGATACAATTCTATTAAAGTTTACTTTTCATCATCATTACTTAGGGATTTCAGGACCTTTTCATGCTCTCAAAGTGAATAACATTTACAATAATAATAGCGACACCAATTTTGATCTAATGTAGCTTAATGATTGCAGTGATTTTTTAATAATTTTATATGAAGATGTATTTTTACACAGGCCTTTTCCCTTTAAATCGAGAGGAATGTGTAGCAGGACATTGTTAACTGAGAGAGGCCAAGATATTAATTGCTGCTGTGCTACTGTTAATTTGGGGTTAACAGTTTTTACATAGAATTCTGAGCCAGAGAGACACTTGTGGTTAATGCCAAGGAGGTTAATAGCCAAAATTAAATGCACGTTCATTTTGCTTTAATTGAAATGTCCAGGTTCTAGAAAAGAAAGGCAAAAAAAGCCACAAAAAGCTTGAAAGAGAGAAGAGAGAGATGGTCACCTATTTTTTTATATTAGTTTATTAATGTTAATCTGTTCTCCGTATGTGGTGCAGACAAACCAGTTTATATGATCATTTCATTTAACTAACAAGCAAAAGGAAAACAAAAATCTAATTAGAATTAAAAAAAATCTATTTAAGAATTTAAATATGCCTTTCAGGAATACAGTTTGCTTAGCAATCCAGAAAGAATATTGCAACAAATATAAATCAACACATTACTAATAATTGAAATTCTAGACAGCTGTTTTTATAAGAGTGTCTGTGAGCTTATGTTGTTCATGCACTTTGCCAAATCGCTTGTGCCCTGCTGCCATGTAAAAATGCAGCTTCATCATAATGGTGCAGTTTTATGCCAACAGTTATTTTTACTTGGTTAGTTTAACACTGAGCTAACTGTGATTCTGGGGCTAATGACACAAATTTCAGCCTTTGGTACAAAGGTTATGACCTAGTTTATTTACAGGATGAATTTTTATTTTGAGACCAAAGTTAGCTAGTTATGGTAGTAACTGAAATTATGGTGATGATATTATACAGTCATGGCCGAAATTATTGGCACCCCTGGAATTTTCCCAGAAAATGAGCCATTTCTCCCAGAAAAATGTTGCAATCACAAATGTTTTGGTATACACCTGTTTATTTCCTTTATGTGCATTGGAACAACACAAAAAAACAGAGAAGAAAAGCCAAATCTGACATCATTTTACACAAAACTTAAAAACTGGGCTGGACAAAATTATTGGCACCCTCAACTTAATATTTGGTTGCATACCCTTTGGAAAAAATAACTGAAATCAAGCGCTTCCTATAACCATCAACAAGCTTGTTACACCTCTCAACTGGAATTTCCGACCACTCTTCTTTTGCAAACTGCTCAAGGTCTCTCAGATTTGAAGGGCGCCTTCTCCCAACAGCAAATTTGAGATCTCTCCATAAGTGTTCAATCGGATTTAGATCCGGACTTATTGCTGGACACTTCAGAACTCTCCAGTGCTTTGTCTTCAACAATTTCTGGGTGCTTTTAGAGGTATGTTTGGGGTCATTGTCCTGCTGGAACACCCATGACCTCTGACGCAGACCCAGCTTTCTGACACTGGGCCCTACATTGCGCCCCAATATCTTTTGGTAGTCTTCACATTTCAAGTTGCCTTGCACACAATCAAGGCATCCAGTGCCAGAGGCAGCAAAACATCCCCAAAACATTTTAGAACACCCACCATGTTTGACTGTAGGTACTGTGTTCTTTTCTTCATAGGCCTCATTCTGTTTTCTATAAACAGTAGAATGATGAGCTTTACCAAAAAGCTCTACCTTGGTCTCATCTGTCCACAAGACGTTCGTCCAGAAGGATTTTGGCTTCCTCAAGTACATTTTGGCAAACTCTAGTCTGGCTTTTTTATGTTTCTGTGTTAGCAGTGGGGTCCTCCTGGCTCTCCTGCCATAGCATTTCATTTTGTTCAGATGTCGATGGATAGTTTGAGCCGACACTGTTGCACCCTGAGTCTGCAGAACAGCTTGAATATGTTTTGAAGTTGATTGGGACTGTTTATCCACCATTCGGACTATCCTTCATTGCAGTCTTTTATCAATTTTTCTCTTCCATCCACGTCCAGGGAGATTAGCTACAGTGCCATGTGTTGTGAACTTCTTGATTATGTTTCGCACAGTGGACAAAGGAACATGAAGATCTCTGGAGATAGACTTGTAGCCTTGAGATTGTTGATATCTTTCTACAATTTTTGTTCTCAAGTCCTCAGACAATTCTCTGCACTTCTCTCTGTTCTCCATGCTTAGTGTGGCACACTCAGACACGCAACAGAAAGGTTGAGTCAACTTTTCTCCATTTTAACTGGCTGCAGGTGTGATTGCTATATTTCCAGCACCTGTTTCTTGCCACAGGTGAGTTCAAACGAGCATCATATGTCTGAAATGAAACAATTTACCCACAATTTTGAAAAGGTGCCAATAATTTTGTCTGGCCCATTTTTGGAGTTCTGTGTGACGTGATGTCAGATTTGGATTTTTTTCTCTGTTTTTTTGTGCTGTTCCAATGCACATAAAGGAAATAAACGTGTATACCAAAACATTTGTAACTGCAACAATTTTCTGGGAGAAATGGTGCATTTTCTGGGAAAATTCCAGGGGTGCCAATAATTTCAGCCACAACTGTATAAAATATCATATTGTTCAGGTGGTGTGTGGCTACAGAGTCATTGTACACGATTGTTTTGGCCTGGCTTGGGGGCCCAAAATCTCTAGTAGTGCCTTTGAATATTTGTGTAATTTATAATAGAGAGAACTTGGAAAAGTTTAATATGATTTTTGAAAAACAAGCCATGATCCATAAATTCCTGCTGATATACATCAAGGTCCTGGAAAACATCTGACATCTGATATAAGTATACTGTATAGCACTTGCCATCATACTTGGACCATTATTCATCTTTGAGCAACAAAATGAATGTCTGGCTCTAAAACCTTATAAAAATCCTTTCACTGTTAGTGGTGTTCTTTTTAATGATAATCATAACATTACAAAGTCTTCTGTATCCAAAGAACTCAAATACCCATTCATTGTTAAATTATGGTTTTAAAATTTCAAATAATTGAACAACAAATATTTTGAAAATTGGAAATGAGAAAACCCATATATCGGTAAATCATTTTACAAAGGTATTTGAAGTTGTCAATAAGTATTTTGAAGGTATATGAAATGACTGAACTACATATTTTACCAAAGCCTTATTCACTGTGGTCCTAACACTATAACCATAACTACAAAAAACTAAACATACCATATATTCACTATTTTCCTGATGCACAGTAGAACTATATACTTGTATATGTAAAATTACATCTG
>JANRMT010062790.1:56772123-56844951 GCA_026402145.1 Polypterus bichir lapradei | reverse complement strand
ATCTATCTATCTATCTATCTATCTATCTATCTATCTATCTATCTATCTATCTATCTATTTGTTGGAATCTGAGCTTAAAAACTGAACATATCTATTTATGTATATTTCAATGTATACGGTATATTGCATGATGCTTCTCTACTTCGTTTCATGAAAATCTCTCTATTATAATATAAAAATCCTGGGACGAGACAAGACTTTTTATCCTGGGATGAAACGTGACTTTTTCATAGAGATACAAAACGGAAATCATTACTCTGTGAAATAATGGAACATCTAAAAGAGATCGAACTTTAAATCGGAGACTTGTAGATTGTCTAATTGGTGTTGCCATCATGGAAAAGTAGTGTTTCTTCCCAATGAATAGGGTTCTGCAAGAATTAAAAGATTTGTTGTTTGGTGAAAGTGAAATCCACTTACACGAGCGGCAGAGACGCGAATTGGCTGGCATGTAGCGCAGGCTGAGGGGGTTGGCAAGCGAAGCGAGCAGTGGGCAAAGCCCCCTAGTATTTCAAGTTTTAATTGTGTGTAACATTTTCAAACTTGCTTAATCTATTTGAGGGCAATGGTGGGGCAGGAGCCTAACCTAGGATTTACTCACATAAGCACACACACTGACAGTCACACAGGGTCCTTTTAATGGAGTGGTGGTGGTGGTGATGGGCTGGAATACCTGAAGGAAAGCCTACACAGACATAAGGAAAATGTGGAAGTTCCAGACAGGTGTGGAATTTAAATCCAGGCTGCTAGATCTGTGCGGCAACAATGCTGCAGCCGCTGTGTATCTTTTAGTCATACTCTGCCTAGTATATGGGACTGGTAGATTGAAGTGTGATTCATACTAATAAAA
This sequence comes from Polypterus bichir lapradei, assembly GCA_026402145.1. Lineage (NCBI taxonomy): Eukaryota > Metazoa > Chordata > Cladistia > Polypteriformes > Polypteridae > Polypterus > Polypterus bichir. Next base: position 56,844,101 of record JANRMT010062790.1, on the reverse strand, counting down.
ATTAATTGAATTAAATTGAAAACCATTTAATGCAGAATTTTTTCACTAATGGATTAAATGCTTGATTTCTGCATGTTTTAAAGGAGGCAGTACAAGTGTCTGAAGTTTAATTGTACTGTATACATTTGTTAGTAAGTATACACAAACACGCAATCTTGTAAAGCTGTCAAAATTATGCAATTTTTATAACAAAGACCATTCATTCATCTCAAGAACTGTGCATTTTAACCTACTTGTGTGATCTTTATTCCTGGAATGCTGTATGTATTCTTAAGAATCATGATTCTCTTAAAACCATACTTAAATCTTGAAAGTCTCTTGCATTTTAAATTAATATTCTGTTCTACACTTCTCCCCCTCTGAGCTCTTATTCATTCTGCTCTCCTAATAGGAACTGCAAGGAATCCATCCTACTCACTGTGCTGCAACCTCACCAGGTGAGCCGAGTCTTATTATATACCTGTCAGGCTAAGTGAAATCGCTGCTGTCACCTAATTGTGCTCTGCTCAGATGTTTCATGTTCTTTCTGTCATTATTAACCTGATTGCAGCCATACAGATGGATTATGAATATCTTATTCAAACTGAAAAAAGAAGATAAATTATGAAAAGAAAAGCTAAACATTTATAAATAACTATAATATTTGCGTATGTTCTCTACTAAATTAAATTAGAATTTTAACAGGTTGCTGTTAACGTGTGTTTATGACAAAAACATATGCACATTTTTTTTTTCATTTATGGTGTCTGCAAAAAGTAAACCAGCTTCACTAGTTTCTTCTACATGTTCTACATGGCAAACTCAATAAAACTGATTTACACTAAGTGGCGGTTTATTCAATGCACCTGCTCTTGCCACATTTGCCTTTACTCAATAAGTGACAGCATTATATGTTTAGAAAATGCCGTCTAAAATAAGTAGACATTATCAATAGAATATATGTGTGTGTGTGTGCAGTTTCAGAGAGGATACAGATTTTAATGGCTTTGAACACGAGATGATGTGTCCAGGGGCTGCATCTTTTTTTCATATGTTTGGTGCCTTGTTGAGTTTACAGGACATGGCCACAGTTAATTAGACATAACCCATTTTTTGGCATTTCAGTGTGTTTTCTACTTTGTGTCGAATATATTTGCAAATGCCCTTCAATGTCAAGATATAATGAAAATGTTAGAAAAAAAATTAGATGTAATGTATAATTGAAATGCCTTGATTTGATACGTATTAACCCTTTAGATACTTTAAACTAAGGTATGGTGCACCGAGATCTGTTTTTAAGTCATTCTTGAACTTTATTTAGGTGTCCAATTCAATTGCAATAAGAAGTAGTGTACTTGTATATTTACGTTCCAGCTGAAATTCATAAAGAGGTGTAGATCTTGAGAGTACAATAGAAAATTCTGGAGATTCTCCACCACTGGTAAATCTAAATAAAAACAAACCCACTTGTACTTTTTCTGGAGTAAACTGTCTTCTCAAACTGAATGACAGGTAAAGAAGGCGGAAGTAACAAGCAACCAATGACCAATGTAAGACAGCTGTGGCTGAGTTGTGAGATGTAGTATTGTAAATAAAGACCACATAACTGTAATAGATGAGAAGAATGACATGGTGCAGGCTAAGAGACCAAGTGGTTTGATGAAACAATAATTAAACTGTGTTTAGATCAGAGAAACTCTGCTCATTGCCAGTGAAACTTTATGGAAACTGAATTGAAAAACTGGAATGGGGGAATGCTTTTAAAAGCACAAAATGGGGCCATTGCATAGTTATGACTATTTTTATTTGTTTGGATTACTTCTCGAAACATATTACAAGATGTTTTGATTCTGAGTTTTTACCTGAATTCACATATTTGTTACTATGGTTTTGAATTACAGATGATTCCTGTGCAAATTTGTTTTCCTATTTTGATGTTGTTTTAGCCTTGTTAATTTTGTTGTTCGTTACATTTGAATTTATTCCATGATATTATTTTGCTTTTCTTTGGGCGCTGCCATATTTGTGAACCATTGTCATGAAGCAACATTGTGACAATATATAAGACTGTGTCATGAGTGTCTCATTGTCCAAGTTTGTGAATATAACAAGTTACACTTTTGAAATGGACACAGCTGGTGCTAACACCCAGTTGTCTATGCTGTCATTCCCAGTACACCTTGCTGCAGCTCCAAAATTGGACGAGGCTGAACTTTGGTTACATGTAGTCCCAGTCTCAGTCATTCTCAGAGCAGGTACTGAGTTCAGATGCTGTCCTAACTCGAGACTCTAGACTGGCGAGGCTGGATATTTTAGATGATCAATCTACATTCACTTGCTATTGGAGTTCTCAGAGCTCCGACATCTGACATTTTACCTTGCAAATTCAGTGTGTAAAACTGCTGTTGATTTTTTACTCAGTCTGCAAAAAAAAAGCAATTAACGATAAACTGTCTGAAAATAAAGATTAAACTAAGAGTATTAAATGTGTATCACTTTGTTCCAAATGCAATTAAACCACAAATGAGTTGAAAAAAATACCTTGTTTGTCCTTGCAGCCTACAATGGGGATTAAGGGTATACAAGTCCATAGATAAAGCTTTAAAAAAACACTGAATATGTCCACTTTGAATCAGCAAAGGTTTAGATTTTATGAAACTTGCCTACCACTTATGTGACGCATCCTTGTAAAAATGAAAGAAAACTATAAATATTTACAGTGGGATGGAAAAGTTTGGGCAACCTTGATAATAGTCATTATTTTCCTGTATAAATCATTGGTTGTTACGATAAAAAATGTCAGTTAAATATATCATATAGGAGACACACACAGTGATATTTGAGAAGTGAAATGAAGTTTATTGGATTTACAGAAAGTGTGCAATAATTGTTCAAACAAAATCAGGCAGGTGCATAAATTTGGGCACCACAAAAAAGAAATGAAATCAATATTTAGTAGATCCGCCTTTTGCAAAAATTACAGCCTCTAAACGCTTCCTGTAGGTTCCAATGAGAGTCTGCATTGTGGTTGAAGGTATTTTGGACCATTCCTCTTTATAAAACATCTCTAGTTCATTCAAGTTTAATGGCTTCCGAGCATGGACAGCTCTCTTTAACTCACACCACAGATTTTCAATTATATTCAGGTCTGGGGACTGAGATGGCCATTCCAGAACGTTGTACTTGTTCCTCTGCATGAATGCCTTAGTGGATTTTGAGCAGTGTTTCGGGTCGTTGTCTTGTTGAAAGATCCAGCTCCGGCGCAGCTTCAGCTTTGTCACTGATTCCTGGACATTGGTCTCCAGAATCTGCTGATACTGAGTGGAATCCATGCGTCCCTCAACTTTGACAAGACTCCCAGTCCCTGCACTGGCCACACAGCCCCACAGCATGATGGAACCACCACCATATTTTACTGTAGGTAGCAGGTGTTTTTCTTGGAATGCTGTGTTCTTTTTCCTCCATGCATAACGCCCCTTGTTATGCCCAAATAACTCAATTTTAGTTTCATCAGTCCACAGCACCTTATTCCAAAATGAAGCTGGCTTGTCCAAATGTGCTTGAGCATACCTCTAGCGGCTCTGTTTGTGCTGTGGGCAGAGAAAAGGCTTCCTCTGCATCACTCTCGCATACAGCATCTCCTTGTGTAAAGTGCGCCGAATGGTTGAACGATGCACAGTGACTCCATCTGCTGCAAGATGATGTTGTAGGTCTTTGGTGCTGGTCTGTGGGTTGACTCTGACTGTTTGCACCATTAATCGCTTCTGTCTATCCGGAATCTTTCTTGGTCTGCCACTTTGAGCCTTAACTTGAACTGAGCCTGTGGTCTTCCATTTCCTCAATATGTTCCTAACTGTGGAAACAGACAGCTTAAATCTCTGGGACAGCTTTCTGTATCCTTCCCCTAAACCATGATGGTGAACAATCTTTGTCTTCAGGTCATTTGAGAGTTGTTTTGTGACCCCCATGTTGCTACTCTTCAGAGAAAATTAAAGGAGGAGGGAAACTTACAATTGACCCCCTTAAATAATCTTTCTCATTATGGGATTCACCTGTGTATGTAGGTCAGGGGTCACTGAGCTTACCAAGCCAATTTGAGTTCCAATAATTAGTTCTAAAAGTTTTGGAATCAATAAAATGACAACGGTGCCCAAATTTATGCACCTGCCTGATTTTGTTTGAACATTTATTGCACACTTTCTGTAAATCCAATAAACTTCATTTCACTTCTCAAATATCACTGTGTGTGTCTCCTATATGATATATTTAACTGACATTTTTTATCGTAACAACCGACGATTTATACAGGAAAATAATGACTATTAACAAGGTTGCCCAAACTTTTGCATCCCACTGTATTTTAGCACAGATTCTTGGAACTAGGTAAGAATACATTTCCTGACCACTTGTCTGTTCACACTTTTTGATATGTTGTTTTTCACTTGTTCCAATCCCGGGCAACTTCAGAAGGGTTGTTGACTTTGTGCTTATCATGCCATCAACCAATCAAGTCAGCGTTTCTTTGGGGTGCCGGCGTGGTCGCTTTCTCTGTGGGCTGAGGCACAAGACTGTCTTTATCCTGTTTATGAAAATGTGCTATAGAAGTAAATGTTGTAGTTGTTTTTGTTGCTACTGATTGCTCATCACTGCTGATCAAGTGGCCATACCATTGGAGGTGAGCTATCCTTTATGAATAGAGTAATGGATAGAAGATATCGAGGACAGCAATTAATAATAATAATAATAATAATATTGGGCAGCAAGGTGGTACAGCGTAAGTGGTTTCTGGCAGTATAGGTGAATGGGATTAGTGTGAACGTGGAGAATGTATGTTCTCACCAGATGCCCCAATTTCAACCCCACAGTCCAAACGCATGTAGGTTTGATGGATTAGTGCTGCTAAAGTACCCCATGTGCGTTCACCCTGTGATCGACTGGAGCCTTTACAGGGATTGTTCCTGTCCTGCATTCGATGCTTGGTCAGATAGGCTCCAGCTACCCCACAACCCTGCCCTGAAGAAGCAGGTTAGGAAGATGGATAGAGGATGAATGGATGTCTATCTGTTTAGTTCATGTCACTTAATTACATACTCTGTGCCTGCTCAACATTCCCTTTCACTGAAGCACACATACGTGTTATCAATCTAGCGGCAGTAGGTAATCTTCGTAACATTGTGGAATAGTGGGTCTGTGGCTCAGAGAAGATGACCATTTCAATAACTAAATAATTAATTGTCCATCTCGTCCTCCGTGGGAGTGCTCACACAGCTGCAAGGGGTTGGTGGAGTCATTGGAGCGAGACACACCTGGATGTGAGGGTGTGGTCTGTCTCATTTGCTTCATCAGCTACCTGCAGTGTGTGATTGATACACTGCGCCCACGGAGACATATAAGAAAGAGCCTGCATATGAAAGGAGAGAGAACTGGAGAAAAGAAAAGAGCAGAGATGATTGGAGAAAGAGGTTAAGAGATGGAGAGAGAAGGCAGGAGTGAGAGAGACAGAGCCTGTGCAGGTGGATGAGAGAGAGAAATGGCAGACAGCAGGGAAGAACTCCCTCAAGGGACCGTACGACCGACACTCAGAGGCTGATAGCCACTCCAGCTGAGCGACCTGGAAGCTGGAGTGACTTAAGCACTGTTTAGTTGAAGTGACACACTGCATAAGGCCCGGAAAGTGATGCAGTGCAGATGCAGGGGAAGGAGAGGTTCGTGAGCCGGTCTGCAGGAGAGCCATGGACCGCAGAGAAGCGAGCCTGGCAGTGGGACATTCATAGAAGGTGCCCTGCCGGTAGCCAGAAATGGCTACAGGGGCTCAAGCTTAGGAGCAGTGTGGAAGTTAGTCACCATCACATTAAAGACATAACCTTCCCTATAGCGAAAGAATAAAAGCAATTGTAAGTATGCTTTTTTCAGTGATTATTGCCTAGTTGTCTACAGAACAGAGACATCAATTCACATCTGCACATCAACATTTGATAATGTCAATAATGGGTACTTGAAGATGACTTTTCTAAAGGAAATCCATGTGAAGGAAGAGGAACGGGGTGGTGGGTGAAGTGAAATATGCAGCTGGTCTCCTTTTAAAATCACTGAATCTCACAACAATGGTTTGCTTTTTGCTTTTCAAGCCTTCTTAAAACAACATGGATACATGTTTTTTGATATGTCTCAAGAAGTGGATCGGTACTTTTAAGGCTTTTATAACCTCGTGTATTCTTTAGTCCCACTGTAAGTTGCAAATTTAAAAAAAACGCTCCACTTTAGAATGCAAGTTTTTTGAGAAAGTTTAAAATGATTGTGGAGAAGTAACTTGAAATATTCCAAACTTAACATTTCAAAGTGGAGGTGACGATGCAGGTTCTACTCTGTGCTCCCATCTTCCTTTTGAGAGCTTTTGAACCCAACACCATCAGCACTGTCATCGGATGAGCTGGACAGTGAGTACACAACAAAGCAAGGGGATGATGCAAAGTGCAGATGTGTTTTTATTAAAAACAATCAAAAGCAAAAACAGTGTTTAAAGTGTAGTACAATGAAAAGGTCAATAAATAAATAATCCTTTAAAAACCAGTGAGAAAGTGGAGGTTAAAATTCAAAATAGATCCTTTAAAAACCGAGGTTAAAACAATGGCTGGAAGCAGCCCTTTTAAAAACAAAACCCGGTGCCTTCCTCATACTGGCAGCTCCCCTGCTTCTCCCATCCAGGCTTTGCACCAGGGGGGTCACCCTTCTTGCAGCTGTCCTATTTCACATCTGGTTGCCTTTTGGTCCCGGGCTCCGTCAGACTGAGACTTAGGTTCACCAACAGCCAGGGTGCTCACACATGGGGCTTTACTCTCCTAAGCCTTCCTGACTCCTGCTGCCTACCGTGGTCTTATGCGGGGAGCCAGCCACCTTCCAGGTCACTCCAGCTCCTTGATCGCTCAGCAGGAGCGACCGCTTCCTTCAGCCCCACCGAGTGTCGGCCAAACACCCTTTCCAGGGGGCTCTCCTTCAAGCTGCCTGCCTGCTGCTCACTCTCTGTATCTCGCACCGGCTCTTTACTTTTCCAGAACTTGCCCGTCTTCTTCCTCCTAACCTCCATTCACTCCATATCTTTTTTTCTTCCCCCTCCGCACACACGCTCCTACTATATATAATGGATAATGGGGACGTGGCTCAGGTGTGGCGATTAGCAGTTCCCAGCGTGAATTACAGATGAGGATAATTCCTCACCTGTGCACTTAAGTGAGGAAACGCCCACATCACGAAGAGCCCAAGAACCACTCTGGCCACACTACCACGCCCCCTCTTTAAGCCGCGAGTGCGCTGATTATTTAAAACTGGCCCTTTCTTCTGAGCCGTGGACCTGCCCACAGGTGCAAGCCTGCATGCCTGTTCTATTAGCTCCTACCCAACAAATTAGGATAAAATCATCAAGGTGTTCGCTCACACTGAATGTCACTGCTCAACTTGTACTTACTTGGCTCACAGTGATTGTAATATGGCTCACATGCAAAAAGAAGCTATTTTGAATTATCTGGAGACTTTTTTTAACTATATATAACAGGGAGAGTTCCTACACTTACTTGTACTTTTGTTATTTAAGTACATTTATTATCAGATAATTTCAACTATACTTGAGTATAGTGTTCTTATGGGTAACTTTTCCAGAAAGGTATCTGAACGTTTATTGAAGTATGGCTGTTGGGACTTTATACAACTGTGAAGGAAATTACGTTAATGGATGACCAGCAGGGTAGCACAGTAACTAAACCTGCTAACTCAAGGAGATTTGACTTCAAGAACTGTCCACCTAGTTTATTGACTTCTTCTGGGAGCTCCGAATTGCCTTGCACAACATAAACATGTCCTGTATGTGTTAACTAGATTCTGTGAATTGGCTTTGAGTGTGTCCTGCAATAAACAGGGATAGAACCTACTTTGTCCCCAGGCTCTGCCTTCCTGTCATACTGAAGTTATTAATTTAATTAAATGGGTTTTGTAAATGGATGGATGGAATATCTTGATTTTTTCTAACTTCAAATCGACTAATCGTCTCAGTTATTGAATTTTCCTTTGAAAGTCTGTCAAACCATACAATCAATTAAAAAAAAATGTAATGTCAAAAAGATAAAAGTTAAACAAGCCTCATTAGAAATTTATGAAATATCAAAATTGAAAGCACAAAGTTATCAAAAAGATGCTTTAACATGCACTTCCACTGCAGTTTCTTGCTGTATACCTTTTAATTATTTTATACTTGGCAGGAGTTTTTAAAACAATTTGTCATTTCTCAGATACTAGTTTTCCGTTTAAGTCCTTTTCTACATACTTGCTGTGAAAGTTTTTCCAGCGTGGCTGTGACCTCTCTGCTGAGGTATAAATCTATGTTACTAAGCCTCCTACACTTGTTGTCCTTCTTCCTGAGCTCGAGTACATCTGTACAAGGATTTTTATTATATTTCCTTTTCTATTTTTTTCTGTAATCACTCAGTCATTTCTAAAGACAGACCAATACCAGGACACAGATTCCAATCCACTTAAGTGAGGTTCTATCAAAATAACTTCTTTCACTCTTTATTTTCCGTCAAGGCCGTGGACACTTTTGTATAATGTGCTTCAGCAACTAAAAACTGGAATCACATGTCTCTAAAAATTTGATCGCATATGTCTTTTTAAGCCATAGTTCTTAGAAATAGAAATAGGATGTATTCATGTCTTCTGTGCTTCAGAAAAGAATACTGTATGTACTTTCCTGGTAGATGGCCATACAATGAAGAATTAACTGGGTATGCCTAATTATAAAAGAGAGTAAAGGAGCTGTGTAAACCATTTTTAATTAAAGAAGCAAACAAAAGATTATACTATAACATGATCTTGTATTTAAAGGCTTAGTTATAACATCTTTTTAATGACATTTGTGGTTCTTGCTAATGCTTTTATCGAATTCCAAGTACATGAGACTTTTTTATTTCATTAGCATAAAAACCACAAGACAAAAAAAGAAAGAAAAATAAGATGAGGTGAGTACTATTAAAGGGGGCAAGTTCATTACAGCAGAGAAAAGAACTTGTTGACCAACGAGCTAGTCATTCAGTAGAAGAGATTGGTTTTGTATGAGATGAAAAGAAAACAGAATTAAGAATAGAGTTCAATCTTGAAAAAGCAAGGAAAATGGAATATTTTGCCAAGAAAAAAAGAAACAGATAAAATAAAGTTGGCATGAAGACTGACAAGTGTCAGAGTGCAAGAGTGACCTACTGGGTAGTGTAAGGCCTAGCTGTGTAAATATTACAGTGCAAGTTTAGATATTTGTGATTCTGTTATCAAATGATGGATCACGTTTCTTAATTTTATTACTGAGTCTTTCATTGATCTCCAGTTTGTGCTCCTGATCCTGTTGGGGTGGTTTTGATCCTAGCAAACCTAAAATTAATTAAACAGGTTCCTAGATGGATGGATGGATTGTTGGATAAATACATTCTTGTCAAAATGGTTGACTTAAAATTTTTCTAATTACAAGTAAAAGACTCTATATTAAAAATATATATTTAAACTAGCATTTTAAACTAGCATGGAGAAATGCCTGTTTATTAAAATGGGCTTAATGGTAGAATGGTAAGTCCGTCTGTTGTTGTCTTTTTTCTTCGGGCATTCCAGCCTTGTTGCTAGTGCTGAACAATGTGATGCCTGGAATGCATGAGCGCTTTACACCAACCACTTGATTTAGTTCATTGGACATTCCTACCCCTTTGTGGACGCTGGATGACTTTACGCCTGGGCTTGGGCACGGACACTGCACAGAAGGATGTCTAATCACTTTATTTAAAGAGAGATGTCCTGATTTAAACGTAAAATTACACGTTTTCAATTCTTGTTCTTCTATGCAGCTTTCCATTACTAGACCACATTGAGCATTTGGTGCAAGGCTGAGAAAAACCCTGGAAGAGACACAAGTCATTTGCAGAATACGTTCATCTTCACTCACTCATACAGAACTAATTTAAAATCACTCAATTTACCAGACACACATGTCTATGGCAGGCAAAAGTAGGGAAAGGAAAGAACTTGGAAAAAAATGGTCAGGATTTAATTAAGACTAGCCATTATCTTAATGTGCATATCTTTACCATATAATGAAAAGACAAATAAAAAGCATGTGGACTTGCTGAACGAGTACACACTCTGTACAAACAGTGACTTAAGCCTGCCTGTGGAGCTGTAAAGTGTCTCCATGAAAAGCTGAAAAGAATCAGATTTGTTAAAGTAAACATCATTGAAAATAAAAAGCATAATAACAATGTGCTCTTTGTACAAAATCCAGAGTTAAAGCATATCATAATTCTTTTGGAGGTAAACAGAGTATTAACTACAAAATCTCTGTGCCTTACACATTGTGAATGCCATATTGGAGGAATTGGCATCTCAATGGAGATGGATGGCGATTCCTTGCCTGAACTAGATTCTATAAAGGAATGATGAGGATGGACACAAGTCCTGTATGGGAGGATGGTTGGCACCTTTCCCAACTGGGAGGCCATAACGGGAAAACAGAGGGAGACTGCCTCCCAGGGCCATATATTCTGTCTATTAACATAGTGGTAGCATCCCACTGGTGGAACTCTCATTTGTACACCCACAGGGCACATTGGGAGCTGTAGTCCTGATGGGCAACCCTGTTAGGGCACTTGGGCGCTGCCGGTGAGGGGGAGCAGGGGAAAACTACCACTACTTTAGGGGGCTTCTGCCTGGCATGGATGTGCCTCCAATGTGCAGTGCTGTGGTACTAAAAGTATTACTGGGTCTGGCATAAAAGAAGCCACCTGCTCTGTATCAGAGAGTCAGAGTCAGGAGGCAGTGGATTGCGTTCGTATAGGGGGAGTAGAAGGAGCGGGAGGTACTATTAAGAATATTATACGACCGGCTTTAACCCTCTGATGGTAATTTTGTAATATAAATAACTCTTTATTTATCCTTAAATCTGTGTTCGGCCGAGTCGTGTGTGGTGTTTGGGGCCTGGGGCACCCTCTAGTGGCCATAACACATATAGCATGTCATCATTATAGATAGATAGATAGATAGATAGATAGATAGATACTTTATTAATCCCAAGGGGAAATTCACATAATCCAGCAGCAGTATACTGATACAAAGAAACAATATTAAATTTTAGTAATAAAAATGAAAAAATGGGAAAAAAAAAAAAAGCAGACAATAACTTTGAGTAATGTTAGCATTTACTCCCCCGGGTGGAATTGAAGAGTCGCATAGTGTGGGGAAGGAACACGATCTCCTCAGTCTGTCAGTGGAGCAGGACAGTGACAAAAGTCTGTCACTGAAACTACTCCTCTGCCTGGAGATGACACTGTTCAGTGGATGCAGTGGATTCTTCATGATTGACAGGAGTTTTCTTAGTGCCCGTCGCTCTGCCACAGATGTTACTGTCCAACTTTACTCCTACAATAGAGTCTGCCTTCTTCACAAGTTTGTCCAGGCGTGAGGCGTCTTTCATCTTTATGCTGCCACCCCAGCACACCACCGCGTAGAAGAGGGCACTCGCCACAACCGTCTGGTAGAACATCTGCAGCATCTTACTGCAGATGTTGAAGGATGCCAACCTTCTCAGAAAGTATAGTCTGCTCTGACCTTTCTTACATAGAGCATCAGTATTGGCAGTCCAGTCCAAATTGTCATCCAGCTGCACTCCCAGATATTTATAGGTCTGCACCCTCTGCACACAGTCACCTCTGATGATCACAGGGTCCATGAGGGGCCTGGGCCTCCTAAAATCCACCACCAGCTCCTTGGTTTTGCTGGTGTTAAGATGTAAGTGGTTTGAGTCGCACCATTTAACAAAGTCTTTGATTAGCTTCCTGTACTCCTCCTCCTGCCCACTCCTGATGCAGCCCACAATAGCAGTGTCATCAGCGAACTTTTGCACGTGACAGGACTCTGAGTCATACTGGAAGTCTGATGTATATAGATTGAACAGGACCGGAGAAAGTACAGTCCCCTGCGGCGCTCCCGTGTTGCTGACCACAATGTCAGACCTGCAGTTCCCAAGACACACATATTGAGGTCTGTCTGTAAGATAGTCCACAATCCATGCCACCAGGTGTGAGTCTACTCCCATCTCAGTCAGCTTGTCTCTAAGGAGCAGAGGTTGGATGGTGTTGAAGGCAAAAGTATTCATTCTGCAATATGTTTGGCCTTCTGCAGTCCAACAAATTTAATGCAGATTTACCTTCTGTCTAGTTGACTTTTGCTTTCTAGCTCTTTACAAAATTTTATTGCTATATAATATTACCTCTGATTTTAACTGACAGTTTACTGTCATATAATGATAATAATCTTCTGTAACTAAAAACATAATTATCTCTACTCATTATACCATTGGATAAATAAAGGTAAAAGTCTGAAAAGTGTCTGAGAAACATTTTTGCTTGTTAGAATAAATAATGGCACAAGCCATTTAAAATCTGAAAACTATAGTCGATAGAAAGGTTTAGTTGGATTCAGTTTGTAACCCAGTTTAGGGGAAGGCTTTGTTTCATCTAGTAGGATTACAACAGTCCTATTCCCCACCCAGCTCTAAGCTGGATGAGTAGTACAAAAGAGCGGCCATTTCAGTTTTACTTTGATCGATTAAATACAAGTCACTGAAAGATTTCCTTTCTTTCCTTGGGTAAGAAATGTCTTAGACAGTCATGAAGCAAAAAAGCCCTCTGGCCACCCCAAGGCACATTTCATGGTTGCCTCTGGTTCTGCATTAAAAAGGCAGTTATCCACAACCTTTCCTTTTCTGCTGCTCCTATTTTGAAGTTAGTTTTGTCTCAGGTTTTGCTTCTGGATTCCTAAGTCTATCTAAGAAACATCATACCATATCTGATCTCAGTATTTCAAGACATGTTGTAATTTGGTTTATCATTTATTGTTGTGCAGGAAAATTTTTTTGCAGTATCACATCAAGAAGAAACATTAGCAAAGCAATTTTACAATTCATGCCTGTTAAAAATGATCAGATTTGAGTATTAAAAACACTACGTAAATTAAATATAACTGCTGTTAATTTGGCTTTTTTAATTGACTAATCCATCCACTGAAAAATTCTGTTAATCATCATGCCAGTTTTAATTTTCATAAAACATGAAATGGTAATTTTGTGAAGTATTTTGTAAAATTTCACGATTGATTCTATATTGTCCCTGCATTTTGAACTTTATACCAGTTTAATTCTTTTGTAGTCAACTTTTTATTAAGCAAAAACAAACTGACAGAATGTATTAATAAACAGACATAACATACAAAGGAACCTAACCCACCCTTTCCCACACAGCCAGAGCCAAGGGGTTATTTAAAAAAAAATATTAAGGAGTTACAAGCTGAGATTTACACAATTGAGCCACAGCAGACCAGGTTTCAATTGCATTACTGTAAGCACCATTAATCTTCAAATGCATTAAATTGTAGAAGAAGGACTGCCAGTTGTCGACAGTGATGCATTTAGGTGTCTTCCAGTGGGAGGCAATAATTAGTTTGGCAGCCAGGGTACCCAGACAGAATAACTTGTGTTCAGAAAGTTTGAGCGGAAGCCTAGAAAGGTCTAAAAGAGGTAAGATATGTGGTAACAGAGGGATACTGCAGGAAAGGAAAGAATAAACTAGGTAACATGTGTGTCCAATAGGAAAAGACAGGGGGACAGCATTGGAACATGTGGAGAAAAGTGACGGGTAAACCAAGGGAATGTAATTGACAGAGACGATCAGCAGTGAGGCCCATCAGAAATCACTTGCAGGGCGTAGGATAGGGTCTGTGTAGGATTTTGAACTGGGTGTACTGATAGTTTGGGTTTTTAGAACAAAACCTTACATTGGAGAGAACCGTGTCCCATAAGAGGAGAAACGTCTCTGGGCCAAAAAGAAATCAAGGGCAGAGGTTTATAGGATGCTTTACAAAGTAAAGAATAGAAGGTAAAGGCAGTTTTTTTTCTTGGGAGAGAAAGAACAAAAAAAGGAGTACATTGAGTGATTTGGCAGGGGAGTAGTCAGGGAAATCCCACATGTCCTGAGCACTGATCTGAGTTGAAGGTAGAAAAAAAAACTGGAACCAGGGAGATTAAAATAGGCTTATAAAGACTGGAACATTATAAGCCCTGAACTATTATACAGATCCCTCAGCACACTAACTCCAGCACTCTGCCAGGGAAGAAATACACAGGGCCATCCACCTATTGAGAGAACAGGGTTATGAAATATAATAGAGAGCGACTGCCATTTTCCAGAGGGTGCAAGTAACTTTTCCACAGAATACCAGATGTTGATAGTGTATGGCAGAATAGGTCCCAATGAATGTTTGGTGGCTTTAGAGTTCAAGGAGGTAAACTGGGCATAGTGAAATGAAAGTGGGAAAGCAAGGGAGGATTCTTTAGGGAGCTTTGGAGAGGGATGAGGGGGACGACACAGCCATTTCAAAACAGGGCAAAGGGTGAAAAGCCCAGTGGCCTAGTTCTAGGTTATACAGTGCTACACCTGCACTTAAACATTCAACCCTGGTTAGGGATAGATTAAGGTTTGGTCTCTTGCCATTCCAGAGGAACCTTGAGATTAGTGACCTAATTTCAGACCAATATTTAGTAGGATGTGGAAGTGGCAGCATGACGTTAATGAAGTTGAAGCAGGGTACAATATTAATTTTGATAGTGGCCAAAAACGATTGAAAAGAGAGGTTGAGCTTAGACCAGGTGTTTATGGAGGCTTACATGTCAGTGAAGATGTCGCGATAGTTATTAGAGAGTATGTCTGAGATTGAGGCAGTAATATCAACTCCCAAATATCATAAACTACTAGATACAGGGATGACAGATGGTAGGGAGAAATACCAGTTTCATTTTTGAATTCTTCACCATACATAGGTATGTACCAAAATAAAAGATACAACTGAGAAAATGGAAAATATAAATAATTTTAAAAGCATGCACTTCTAGATAGAAGTAGTCATTGAAATGATTCACTAATTATCATGACAAAGAATGTGCATAAAAATGGCTGGGCAAACCTTCTTACTCATAAAATTATAGTTTGAAAAAGATCTCTCAGTGAGATTGACGTGAGGGCTCATTGTTAGGGTCCATTTGAAAGAAGTTCTGGTGAAACATTTTACCCACTTTGCTGACTCACCTAGTCAAAATCAGTGGGGTTTCTGGCATGAGAATTGTGGTGGGGCCATGAAGACCTAGGAGAGAGGTGCTGTTCAAAGGAGTAATGCCTTTCTGAACAGCCAGGCAAAGTATGGTGTGTGTGTGTGTGAGAGAGAATGAGAGAGATGAACAAGCTCTTAAAGAACACAATTTACCAGATCCACTCCTTAATCCATTGATGCCACGGTACATGCTTGCTGAGAAGGATCTTGGCTTGGATTAGCTCACGAAGTGGGAAAGGGAACACAGATGATGTTGCCTCTGAGCCAAAGTCAGTGATGTAAGACGGAACTGAACGCATGAATGTGCAGGCAGGGAATGTGACAGGAAATCTTTGGTGCTGCATGGATGGAGCTGAGGAAGGCCAGAGTGGCTTCAGTGGTGTTAGAGGGCGGCCGAGGAAGGAGACAGCTTCTAGTAAACCTCATGTGAGAGAGTGAAGAAGAGACATTCACTATATCTCATAAAGTATTTTACTACTAACACTGGACATATAAAATATCGTTTAAATGATCACACACAAATTACACAAAATGAAGATCAACCTATACAGCATGACTACGAAAAAAAAGTATTATATCAACATCAAATACTTAACCCTATGAGCAGAGACACACATGAATATTTATAAATTTACATTGTTTTGGTTTAATATGCAAAGAACTAAACCTGTTTTATTCTATAACTGTAGTTTATTTAGCGTAGCAAAGAGAAGCAATCCAAAATTCTCTGTGGCTTTCTGTTCAATAACTGCAGAAAAAACTGGATTGTAGTTATTACTGCTGACAGACTTGTACCAGATATCAGATTAATTTGCATTGGATATTTAATATTTTTTCTGAAAAACAGCTATGAAAATATTATTTTCTATTTTCACTCATGTTTGCTTTAATCTAACAATAGGTTTTGGTTGACAATTTGATGGTATTCACGTTGAACAAATATTCAGCAATGCAGAAAAATCAAGGGATAAGCACTTTTTCATAGATAGATAGATAGCGATCTCTTTATGTGTTGTAACGTTCTCTTTTCCAAAGAACAGGTTGTGACAAACATCTAACGGCTCCTCATCTTCAGCTCCTGACCCAGACTCTGATTTTCCTTACAGTCCCCAAAGTCTGCCTTCATCAGTGCTGCCAAGAAAGCCAAGCTACGATCCAATCCCCCAAAAGTGCGATTCTCTGAACCAGTTTCCGTCAGCAATCCAGATCACGTATGTCAATAAGCTTTCAAATCTTCATTAACTTGTAGTTTATTGTAGACCAAGAGTGTTACTTAATTAATTAATGTTAAATTTGCTGTCAGTATTCACTGTTATTTTTTATATTTTTCATATAATTTTACAAACATTTCTATATGACAACACAGCATTAAGAATAGTAATTGCCTGAAACTGCATTCTGGATTTAAGTTGTATGCACTTTTGTTGCCTGTGTAGAGTCTGATCATTCTCCTTTTATACTAAGCATTTAGTATAAAAACAGAAAAGTCTATCTAGTGTATAACTTTGTTTAATTGAAATTTCAAACTCTATATTGAATGAAGAGTCTAAAAGGTAATAGCATGTAATTTGTTTTGCTGTAATATGCTTAGATGTCCAGTGGTACAAAATCTATTTTTTTTCAATTCTTTATCTGGTTTTATTACTTTTCTTAAGAGTGGGCACTCTGTTAAGTGGAATGATGGTTTTCCTATGACATTTGTAAAGATGTGCAGGTCAAGTTTATCGGCGGCTCTAAATTAGCCCAATGTGAGTTTGTGTGTAATTATTTAAAAAGAGCAGGTCTTGTGATGGTATGGTGCCCCCTCCAGGGCTGGTTCTTGTTTTGCACCCAATGCTACTATGAATAGGATTAAACAGAACTGAGTTTTTTTTTCTGTTATATTCTGTTCATGTTAGAGGTCACTTACACAAATTAATTATTAATATTTTAATGACTCTTTTTAAGAAAATAATCATTATACTTCAATAGATTTGTACATATTTTACTTTATCACTATTAGACAATTACCCAAGAGCTGCAAAAAATACATTGCAAGTAATAGCTTAACTTCTAGAATATATTAAATTACAAGAGAATCACTTATACCCATTCGAAGCCTCTTTGTAAAAAAGAAAAATGACCTTCTAAACAAATGAATGCATAATTAAATAAGTAGCTATAATATAACAAACCTATTTTCAATTGGCATATTTGTTCAATCAGGCCTGGCAATTTTATGGGAGCTTCATTATGTACTGTGTCATAAAACACTAAGCATTTAGTATAAAAACGGAAAAGTCTATCTAGTGTATAACTTTGTTTAATTGAAATTTCAAACTCTATATTGAATGAAGAGTCTAAAAGGTAATAGCATGTAATTTGTTTTCCTGTAATATGCTTAGATGTCCAGTGGTACAAAATCTATTTTTATCATTTCTTTATCGGGTTTTATTACTTTTCTTAAGAGTGGGCACTCTGTTAAGTGGAATGATGTCAACCGATTGATATTTGAATTTTATAAAGATTATGTAGGCTGGTAATAAGCTGCCATTTTGTAATGAGTTATTTTGGAAGAGTCTAAGATATCCACTCAGAATTTTTAGTTAGATGAATTATTATTAGCCAGTCATTGTACATTAAACTGGTTACACACCAAGATTTTTTTTATACTAGCTGTGTAAGCCCATGCTGTAAAAAGCCCAGGGTCCAAAAAACTATTGAAATCGTCAGAAAAAAAATTGAAATGTAGAGATGTCAGGTAATTGAAAGGAACTGCTCTGGGTATTTCTCTCCTAGGAGGTTTTGTTTTTCTGACGTGCTCACCTCACTTGTGTATTAGCGGAAGGAGGAAAAGTAAAAGAGACCAAAAAAGGTTGATCCTCAGCCGAAAAAGGGTGGAGTGCACTCTCAGGGTTGGTGGCGAGATCCTGCCCCAAGTGGAGGAGTTCAAGTATCTCGAGGTCTTGTTCATGATTGAGGGAAGAATGGAGCGTGAGATCGACAGGCGGATTGGTACGGCGTCCACAGTGATGCGGGCTCTGCATTGGTCTGTTGTGGTGAAAAAGGAGCTGAGCCATAAGGCAAAGCTCTCAGTTTACCAGTCAATCTATGTTCCTACCCTCACCTATGGGCATGAGTTATGGGTAGTGACCGAAAAAACGAGATTGCGAATACAAGCGGGTGAAATGAGTTTCCTCCGCAGGGTGTCTGGGCTTTCCCTTAAAGATAAGGTGAGAAGCTCAGTCATCCGAGAGGGGCTCAGAGTAGAATCGTTGCTTGAGTTGTAACTTTTTTTGGTTAGTGATGTTTTTTTAAGTGTTTATTGGTGTTATAGGTTACGGTTACACCGACCTGCTGTGAACAAGTGTGTATGTGTGAATTTGCTCTGTGATGAAGTGGAGACCCCTTTGGACCCTTTAAAGGAGGAACCAACCCTGGATAGAATGCCAGTATACCACTCAGTCATAGGGAGCACTTTAGAGGCCCCAATCAATCTGACATGCATGTCTATACTGTAAATATATAAGGAAAGCTTGAATACCTGGAGGAAAACTAATGCAGGATAAGGGAGAATGAACAAACTTCTCACAGAGAATGGCCAAGCAGGCATTTGAACTTAATCTGCTGTGGCTTTAAGTGATGCAACACCATGCTGCTAAATGAATACTTTATTTTAGTGAGTAAAACCCTCCTGTTGAAGATTGCTGACATTTAAACAAGAACAAACAATCTCTGTTTTTAGCTATACACATTTTTTGAAAGTTTTAAATATTTATATAAAAATTGTATTGTACTGTATTTATCCATCTGTCTAATTATGTGTTTTTTTTGAGGAAGTATTCAGACAAGAAACCTTATGGATGCTTGTGAAGTACAAAATGAGTGTCTTTCTTTCTCTCTCTTAGAGTTAAACAAAACAGACAGACAGGTCAGAACTTCACGTTTGTAGCATTATACCTATAAAAAGACAAATTTCCCCCTAGCAAATAAACCTCTATCTATCTATCTATGTACAGTCCCTTTCAGATCGCTGTGTCTAAGGGTGCTTTCACACCTATAGTTCAATTGCTTTAGTCCGCACCAGTCAGAAAAATGTTAAAATGTAGTAAACAGACGTGGGTACGGTTTGCTTTCACATATGCCGAGTTCTAAACGAACCAAAATAGACCGCGAAGCCCATCGGCACTGGAAACAGACTATTTTCAGAAAATCGCGCCACTTTCAATAATCATGGAGGAACAGCTTTGCTTTGCGCTCATGGCGCTGGTCATCGCGCACTACATTGTACGTGGAAATCATTATTTTCAGATAATTAATTTCGAACATGATTCGCGGCTGCGACTCCAAACCAGCTTCCTGGTTTATTCATCTCGCCGACGGCGCATTGCGCGCCACTTCAGGGAGAAGAGACGTGCCCTCCTCCTAAATGATCATTTTGTTATTAGCCAGCGATCTTCTTGCAGATCCATCAGGTAATCCGTTGGCCTATCAAAACAGCCCAGCCACACATTTTTCATCTTTAATGTGAATACAGAGAGGCATAGGCTTGTTATGAAATTGTCATACAAATGGCAAGTCTTGTCATGATACACATTCAAACGTGATATTGTCTATATTATCTATACAGTTCTCCAAATTGCATAGTGACATTGCATGACATTTCCTAGGCTACTATAACAATGTTTTGAGAATTAATATTTGGCGAGATAAAGTCTATAACTGTACCAAGGATTCCTTTGTCAATCAGGTAGTCTATGACTTTTTACTTAAATGATTATCAAAGTTAATGATTATCAAAACATAACAGATTCCCAATATTTATTTCTGTTCTATAGGAGCATATGGGCATATGCACGGAGTGATTGCTGGTGGTCTTACATTTACAACACCTGGACAGACAGGTTGCTTACCATCTACATCAGTGTCACGTTGGTCTGTCAGGTCAGACACAGCGTCGATGGATTCAAGTGGCGAAAGAGTTGAGCTGTCATTCTCCACAACATCCACCGGCTCAACGATAGGTTTTGTCCCGAGTATTCCATCCAAAGCGTCATACAAGGGAAACTTGTCTTTCTCTTTTCCAGAACTTCCCGTCTTGCTAAGTGCATCATGCACTTCTATATACTTCGCCCGAAGTTTTTTTGTCTTAATACGGCATTGTTCAACTGTCCGAGGATAGCCTTTCTCCCTTAGCTGCTTACTGAACAGCGCGTAAATGCAGCTGTTTTTATGTGTCGTGGACAGTTGCTTTTGGAAATGCTCATCCGACCATATATCTATGAGGCACTTAATTTCTTCGGCACTCCATGTTTCTCCGCGGTTTGATTTCATCGCGAGTCGATAGCTTGAAAAATTTAATGGAGTCAACAGGAAGTGAAAAGAATTTTACCCACAACCCCGTATCTCTTATACCCAAAGTGCATTAAACTATACCATTTCGTCAGATTTGGTTTGGTTGCTTTCACACCAGACGAACCGTACCAAAGTAGAGCGGATAAAGCGGTCCGAGACCACCCCTTCAGGCAGTTCTCGGATCGATTGATTTGGTGCGCACCAAAGTACCGAGATTTCATTCACAACGCAAACGAACCGAACCAAGGGACCAAACACGTTTGGTGCGCACCAAATGTCATAGGTGTGAAAGCACCCTTATATACTGTAGATCCTGTCCACCTACTGTATCTATCTGTCTATCTGTCTAATATAAAGTTGTTAATTTAGTTAAATATAATTTTACATTTTCTAATAATGTTAACATTTAATATTTTTGCATTCAGATTGTTTCATAGTTTATTTACAGTAATTTATTTGTGCAATGCAGTTTATTTTTTTCATTACATTTCATTACTCAGTTGTACACATAAGTCACTAAGATAATAAATTGGTAATTACATGCAAATCCAACTTCATATGTCATTTTCTCAGTCTTAATATTACACAGCAACATAAATTGTATTTATCTTAAATTAGTCTTAATATTATTCTGCATTTGGAATTTGTACAGCACACTCTTAAAAATACTGGTTCTTTATAAGCACTATATGCTTCTTCACTAGGTGGTGTGGCTCCTCATAGAGCCATTACTTAAACCCTTCACTCTAGAATGGTTTCTTTACAGTTCTTTGAAGAAGGTTTTTTGTGTTTTGAAAAACATCCTAATATGCAATAAAAACATGACATCTTTACCGTATGGTAGGCTGTAGAACACATTAAGAAAAGCTGGACTTAGTTCGTCTTACTGGATGTCCGCAAAAAGAGTCTTTTTAAAATCACGAGCCATTGGTATTTCAAAAATCTTTTCATAGTTATTTATTCTATGGAGTCTGTTATGGATGTAAATATGTAAAGGTTCTTTCTGGAACTTTCATATGGACGTGTCTTTTAGGGACCAAAAATGGTTCTCCTTTGATAACGCTCTGAAGAACCACACTGGTACTGCTTAAATCTTGTTTTGTGAGACTGTTTCTTTTTTTATTGTACTTTTTTTACCTTGGCTTAAAGTACATTTGATGTAACAATATTTTAAAATAACTTCAAGGCCTAACCAGGATTATATACATTGTGTTACCCTTGCACATAGGACAACTTAAACAGTGTTTTATTTTTTACAATATGAAGATTAAATAATCAGCTAACAGTGTGTGATAAGGATGGCTCTGAGACATCATAAAGGTTTGGGGCAGGCATGCCTATATTGGTGTCCTGGCTGCAAATGCTTTAGAAAATAATACAAAGATCTTAACAGACCAGAGTCCACAATTGAACTGCTCTCGTTGACTTGAGATGGCGATTTTAAAGTCCAGTGGCGGAAGTGGCGTCATTAGGGCCAGAACTGGAAGTGACATCATCTGAACCGGAAGTGACGTCGTCAGTAGTGCCGGAACCAGGCGGGATTTCCCGAGAATGGTCTGTAAGGGATTGAGAGAGACAATTAGTGCACCTTGCCGCCCCCTGGTCAGGCATGGAATTACAATTATTCAGGCCCTTTAGTTGTCTCCTATTTGCACGAGTGTGACAAGTGATATGTGCTGAGATGCATTTTATAAGCAGGCCTTTTTGTCCACTGGAAGAATTTAAATAAAAGAAAACTATAATCAGACTGTAACAAAATAACACAATATGTTCAGCAGCATATAGTATGCGATATATTGGGAATGCAGTAGTGAGCACTCTTAAACACAATGCAACAGATTCCATTTATTATCCACCCTACTGCAGTCAACAAAACAGTTAAAAACTGGAACAACATAAATACTAGATTTTAAATGAATGAAATAAATAAGATGATACCAACATGGTAGACTGATGTTTACCTTTCTCACACTGAAGATATCCTATCTAAGTGAGATACATACACAAGGAATATTACACAGCCATAGACTACAATGGCAACATTTAGTGCCCACAGCCAACATATCATTGCACTGTACATTTTTAAAAAATTTAATCTGACTAGTATGCCATTTTGTAGTTAACAAAAACTGATTGTTGTAAGAAAACAAAATGTACAATAGCCACAGGATGACAGTCATAGGCATGGCATCAGTCCATCAAAAGGACAGAATGATGACAGCAATGCAGGGACCTGACCTGAAACAACCTTATTATGAATTAAGACAGTTGTAAAGATCTTAAGGAAAAGCTGAACACTTTGCAAAAAAAGAAATAACTAAGCTGTAAGTTAAAAAAAAATAAAAAAAAAAAAAAAACAACAAAGTCAAACAGACGGAGGACCCTAATGCTTAGAATTAAAAGACGTTTGGCAATGTGTCATGAACAGCGAGATTCTGGACTTGAAACAAATGTTAATGGTACAAAGAAGAATGATAGCCATTTTGAAACATTCTGTAAGCTGCTAAATGGTAAAGTGTGCCATTCTAAGTAATTTGGCAGTGAAAATATCAGAGCGCATCTGCTTCTACCAGCTCCAGTAACACGAGCAGCAGTGGTGCACAATGGAACAACCCACAATACTTTGATAACATTGAAAGCAAGGATTTAAGAGGGATCAAGCTTTTCAGATGCACAATATTATTAGCAACAGACAAAAATCTGGGACACAAAACCAAAAGGAGCTTAAACACATGGAAGAGATAAAACAAATAGGGGAGCTTAATAATTGAAAATATATAACATGACATTCTCAAACCCACTTAATCCTTTTCAGGGTTGTTGAGGCTGGAGCCAGTCTTGATGGCATCAGGTTTAAGACCAGAATTAACCCCAGCAGTGGAAGATTTCACCTATGCATGCACTCACACCCCATAGGGCTGATTTAAAGTTACCAATTAACCTGCACGCCTTTGGAGATTTGAGAGAAAAACTACAGCAGTAAGCACTGAACCACTGAAGAGAAATGTAAAAGGCAAAATTATGTACAATGCTGGAATCTAAAAAGAGAAGGAAAACAAAAACTGTGTTAGATTTACTAGTACTGAATTATATCTTATTATTAAACACATTCTTAATGAATAGTAAAGTGAAATATACAGTAAATTAATCATTCCATGTTATAGCATAATTACTTATTTAGAATAAAAAATACAGTTGTTATTTATTAAACCGTATTAAAAAAGAGGGCAGAGCAGCTACCTCTTTATTTGTCAGTGAGAAATGGCAGGTTTTTTTTTTTTTGAGGAAATATTCAGACAAGAAACCATAAGAATGCTTGTGAAGTACACAATGAGTGTCTTTCTTTCTCTTTCTTAGAATTCAATAAAACAGACAGACAGAACTAATTGGTCAGAACTTCACGTTTGTAGCATTATATCTGTAAAAAGCCAAAAATGCCCCCTGGGGGCAAATAAAGCTCCCTCTATCTATCTATCTATCTATCTATCTATCTGTCTGTCTGTCTGTCTGTCTGTCTGTCTGTCAAAACACCATCCAGCTGTAATGTCTAAACGCTAAAAATGTATTCAAAAATGCACTCAGTTTTCACCCCCTGTAACCTTGTCATGGTACCTTAAGGTCTAACACATTATAAATGTCACAGCACAGCCTCAGGTTTTAAAAGCATTATAAAGCCATACATTCGTGCATTATATATACACACTTGTCAAGTGCAAGGTCAAGAAATGCTGAAATCCATGCTTGCAGCAAGAAAAAAACCCCAAAACAATTGTAAATGGAAAGCTAGTTTATCTCAAAGGCAACCACACACATAGCACACAATCACAGCAGAGTACTTTAAAATTACTAATCAAATGGATGTCACAATTTTAGGCTGTGGTAGGGATAAGATACTTTCCATACAAATGAAATAAAATTTAAACTCAATTTAGGTAGCAGCCCAACCTGGAAATGAGCAAAGACCAAAAAACTTGGAGCATACAGTACTTTAAGCTCCTCGACTGCACCACCAGACCCCAATTATTTGCTGTTTTTAGTGTATGTATCATTTATATTGAGTAGCGATGAGTAAACTCTATGGAGTTTGCTTCACCATGAGTTTATCTAAATCACAGAAATTTTTGATAACTTCTCCGAACTCAGCCAAAAGCATTGAAGTCAAAGGGGAAGGAGGAACTGAACTAGTTTTGAGTTGATTATAATAGAGCAATGGTCTGCTATGTGTTCCAGAGGGCTAGGGAAGTGTTTATTGGGGCCAAAAATGTGATCTGAGCTGTGAGGCAGCAGTTCTAACCAATCCTCTACCATTCTTCAAACATTAAAAGATGCAGATGGAATAACACCACTAACAAAATACAACAAATGATCTCAAACTAGCAATAAGTAAATAAAATATAGATGATTGCTGTCACAGAGTTCCAATGTTGAGGCACACATCAGTCATGTGACGAAGCTACAGCTTGGGACTGGCTCGTTCCATTGTTGGAAGTTGCAGCTTCAGACACAGCTGGAATGTCTATATTGTTTCCTATGTAGCTGTGCAGATACTTTGCACTTTTTTCCTCCATAAAGTGTAAAGAAAAACCTTGTAATAAATCTTTTGTTATTAATATTATTTCATAGTTTCTCATTCTGAATTGAGGAGAGGGGTGGTTAGAGCTCCTTTAAGGCTTGCTCTGAGATCGTAGCTGGGCACATTGCTAATTATGCAGGCAAATTTGCCATGTGTTATTGTGCTGCCAGCATGGAAACAGATGAGTGTTATATATCCGGTGGCAGTACTCACTATGGTCAGCTATTGTACCCCTCAAATGAAAATACTACAAGTTTTAATTTTTACTTTTTTTAAACACATTTGAGATAGAATTCCAGCTAGAATTTAGGTTTTGACATCATGCATGCACAAAGCAGATCAGCAATGATTTTACAGTAGGGATGTGTGAAAGTTATGTGCATGGTTGCTACAGCTCAGTGATGTAACACTGGTCTTGAAAAGCATCATGGAGTGCTGGAAAAAATGTTCACGTAACTTGGTCGCATGGCAAATATTAAGAAAAATATTCAGCGAACAAAGCTGCTGACAAATACAGCATATTCTCTGTGAAAAACTCTGGTGAATTTTGACAGTCAACACTACTAGGCAGGAAGTGCAGTTTGCTCAGAAACTTGAATCATAATTACAAACAAGCCTGGTGTACATGATGTTCAGGTGGTGCCATGACCAGGTGCTTAGGCATCTGGTTGTGGCACTGCAGCAAGCAAAGAAGAAAATCATGAGGCATACTGTACATCTTATGGTCTGAGCAGTTTCTAAGTTTCAAGAAAACCTGACAAGATATATTTTACTTTGAATAGAGACACTTGCTACTAATGGATAATTATTATCTGTTTATTTAGAAACCTTATATATAAAGATAGTATCCACAAATCTAGTCTAGCCTAAAGGGAGTCATGTGAATGATAAACGTTTGCACAATTATTTTTTATTTGTATTTGTGCTTTTCATATTTCCCTATAGGAGATGCTGAAGGAAGACGCTCTACTCCTGATCCCAAATGTGCTCAAAGTGTTCCTGGAGAATGGACAAATCAAGTCCTTTACATTTGATAGCCGCACCACTGTCAAGGTAGGTTTTATTAATGGCAACTCAGACAGCAATAAATGGCTTCCATTTATGGGAAATATAAAAGATAATAAAATATAACAAAAGCACTTGACGTTCTTGAAACAGGCCACACTAATCTATGTGAACATCATACAGTATATCATTTTAAACACAACATCTTCAGCAATAATAAAAAATTTCTTCCCAGAGTAGCTACCCGATAGGCAATGTGATAGATAAATTACTTTTTCTGTTGGATGTTTGCAATAAAGATGTAGATGCAATCATGCCAAGTTAGTTTTGTTTATACTGCAAAATAATTCAGCATTCTTGAGTATTATTGTCAGATTACTAGGAGATACCCCATGGTTATAATCAATGATGAGTTTTGAGCAATTACCTGAGGAACTGTGTAGCTTGTACAGCAGGACAGATTGTACATCAAATTGTTTTAATTTTTGCCTAAGGAATTATCATCAATCACATCGAGTGTCTGTGGTATTTATTTCTTCCAGTTCAGCATCTCTACAAATTATTGTGAAGTGATTGCAATTCAGACACTAAACATTTCTTGAAATGTATGTTGGTGCATAAGAATGACTGTCTTCACATATTTGCTAACTCCTTTGTCTTGAGTGCCTCTTCTTTTTGGTTTTGAGAGACTATGGCTGTGACTGTACCTAGAAACGGTGCTGGTAAATGATGCTCATTCTCTTGATGATTTCATTTTTTCCCATAAGCACCGGCTCTTTCTTTCATTGTGTCACCCGTTATCCACCGGTGGCTGTTATAATCTGGCTCTTGTTTTCGATTTTTTATAATCATTCACTGGCCTCATAAAATATATGAGATATAATTTTGGTCGTGTTTAGAGGTCAAGGAATATAGTTATTACATTTATGTTTGGATCTGAAGTGTTTTCAGTATGTTAAAAATGAATTACTTTCTCCTGCATTGCTATTTCATTTTTGTTATGGGTGTCGCCACTTTGTGCTGTTTGCTGTCTCTGTTGCTATGTAGTTGCTAGGCAACATCAACAGAAAGTGAGTGATATGGACATCATGGTGTCATAGGTATAAAGTTCACCATAAGACAATGTCTAATGTGTATAAGTTTGAGGATACAACCTAAAAATCCTAGCATTATTTTCTTCAACTCTTTGTTTGAATTCTGGCTACTAACTTTTTCTCTTTGACCATAATCTTTGACTTATACAGTGATTCCCCGCCTGTCGCGGAAGTTACGTTCCAGACCCATCAGCGATAGTTGAAAATCCGCGATACAGAAAGACCATATAAATAAACATTTTTTTTATAGTTTAAGTCTTGAAATACCCCTCACACATGCTTTAAACACATGCAAACTTATTAAAACACACTTTGTAAACACATATGTCGGGCTAAGGATATGAGTTGCATCTCTCTATTATAAAACATTTTA
The DNA here is from genome assembly GCA_026402145.1 of Polypterus bichir lapradei. NCBI lineage: Eukaryota > Metazoa > Chordata > Cladistia > Polypteriformes > Polypteridae > Polypterus > Polypterus bichir. Next base: position 56,816,563 of record JANRMT010062790.1, on the reverse strand, counting down.
ACGTCACGCAAGACAAGGTAGTGAGACAAAAGAACAGCTGCTGTACAGGCTTTTAAATGATTGATGCGCAGAGCGACAAGCAGAACAAGCATCTTGGCAGAAGAAGCACAAAGCCAGCACAAAGTCCACTTCTCCTTAACGTGCATTCATCCCCCCCCACAGAGCCTGAAGCGCTTTTCCTTTGGTTGAGCAAAGCAGACTAGATCATTTCGGACAGACACTTTGATGACACGCAAGACTAGACATTACAACCTTAGTCTCACCGTGACTTCTGCATGTCATGCCCTACTTACAATTTAAAACAAGTTCACTGACATCTAACCTAGCAGTTGTTGGAATACTTTTGGCAGGCAAACTTCAGGTGCTCCCAGCTCTTAAAACAACGACAAGCAGAACATGCAGCTTGCCAGCAGATGATCCAAGCCCTCATGTCCTCCTCCTCCTCCTCCTCCATCAGAACGCGCAGAGCTACAAGCAGAACAGGCATCTTGGCAGAAGCAGCACAAAGCCAGTAGCTGATCCGTCCAGTTCTGCTTAGTATGTGTTCAGCTCCCTCCCTTCACAAAGCGAGCGGCAGAGACGCGAAGTAGCAAAAATACAGCTGCTGTACAGACTTGTAAGTGATTGACGCAAACACACAGCTGGCCAGCAGCAGCAGCAAGACACCAGCTGAACTGATCACATCTCTTTAGCGTGCGTTCAGACCCCACTTTAACAACGCAAGCAGCGTTATAAGTGCCGTGAGAAAGAGATTTAACCAGGCCCAGGGCAGGAAATAAAGGACAAATATTGTTTTTACAAAAGTTTTAAAGTAAAAATTAAAATAATGCATATGAAACAATTCCCATGAAAATAACAATCTCTTTATATTGTTTATCCGATAAACCAAACCCGGGGGGTGGGCGAGCAGGTGGCGGAGCCCCCTAGTAATAATAATTGTATTAATAAATCCGCGATGTAGCGGGGGTGCAATAGCTGAACCATGATATAGCGGGGATCACTGTACTTTGGTTCAGTTTTGACATTTATTTTTTATATAATGACTAAATTTTTGTTGCATGTTCCGGGATCTGTTACTTGATTCTCACTCTTCCAATTTTGACCTTTAGTTAGTTAATTTAACAACAAGCATCTACTGATTCTATTTCTCTCTTGATACTGCTACTACCCAGTGCAATCAGTACAAAGACATCATAACCATTTCCTATTAACTTATTTTGAATATTGCACCTTTTCAAATAATGCTTCTAGTTTCTAGTATCAGATTGGATGTTAACTACAATTTGTCTAAAGTTTATTTAGCAATCTCACGGCAGGCCATTTGTGGATATTTTTTGGATTCAAGTAGGCTAACTCAATATATATATATATTATATAAAAAAATCTTAGGATGAGATGAGACTTTTTCAGAGAGGGGTAACGAGACACTTTGTTGTTGTATAGCGCTTTTTCACTCCATAGACCAGCTGACAGTGCTTGGACAAGTTTATATAGCAATTAAACCATTCTTACATGAACACAGAATAAGATTAAGCACACAATAAAATGTGTGATTTTTATTAACAAAAGCAACGTAAGTTTATTAACATAACAAACAAGAGATAAGAAAACAAAAACTCCAGTTAAAAGCATTACTGAAGGAAATAAAGCTCTGGCTGGGTATAGTCAGTTAAAACAAATAAAATCACAGTTAATGTGGTGTATGCCAACTGTTCCCCTACCTGCTCCTTATCATTCTACTATACTGTGCTAAGTATATGCTAAGTATATGCTGGGCAGTCTAATAAGAAGATTAAATCTTTAAAAAAAAATTTGTTTTCAAGAAGTTGTTTCCAAGATGCCCACTGTGTCACTTTCTATAGGCAGTAGTAGCAACCTGGCAATATAACAGAGGCACCAAGTGCAATAGTAGGATGAAGAGAAGATGAAGGAAATAGAAGATCAGTAACAGTTCATAATAGCACAGTTGTATTTTTGTGCAAATTATTAACATGCAGAGTTTCAATATGAACAGCTAATCAGCCATTCTAATTGGTTTATGCTAGACCAAGAAAATGTGTTCAGTCTGATTTAAATTCTAGGAATGATGGAGCATCTTTTTACACAAGCAGGCAGATCATACCACAGCCTTGAGGATTTATACTTAAAAGCATGACCTCCCACCTTTGTTTTATTAATCCATGGAATCATTAGAAAGTAGTTATTACAGTTGTTCAGCGCTACCTCATAATTAACCTCTCCCCCTTCAAATATAAATGTTGTGAATACTTATTCCATCTCATTTTCTAAACCATAAATAATGGAGAACTGTGTCTCATCTCCTTGCATGCAGCTTCTGGGCTTTGGAACAATAAAATATAACTCTCATTGTCAGTTTGTGTCCATTGTTGCGATTAGAGAAAATCAAAATTAAACTTAGTTTTTTCAATTAAAACTGTTGCTTGTAAGATGATTCTTCTAATATAAAAGATGAGGTGTTTCAGTTCAACCTGCATTTATTACTGTTATTAAGAATTGTATAGAAACAACTACAGCCTATAGAAATGTAATGAACTTTACATGGCAGACAACACCTATTTGCACCTAAATTTATAACCTATACAGTTAACATGCAGCGCTTGCTCATACAGGAAATAATCATTCCTGTTTTTCTTTTTCTTTTAATCTTTCTCTTAAAATAGGATTGTGATGCGCTATAGCTTCTCTTTTTTACCCTAGACATTTGGGTAAAAAAGTGATGAAAGGAAAGATAGAATATATTATCAGCAATAATTGAAATATTTTATATAGAATTTGATTTGACACTTCTAGATAAACAACATGACAGAATAAAATATATTTTATTGTCATTGCACAATGTACAAAGAAATTTAGTGGTAGCACCCAGAATAACATAAATGTAAACATAAATATGAGTATAATATAATCATAAACACAGCCTATAGTAACTAGGTAAAACAATTTGTTAAAAAAGCATAAAGTGCATCACAGACAGGCATAAATATATACAAAAGCATTGAAAAAAACATAAAAAGAACAAATATAAGGTGCATGAAGACAGTTGCACCCACAAATGAGAACGTTTTCATAAATCCTACATGTTTAGTACTGAATTTAATTTAATAAAAGCCCCAGGATTAAATCTGCATTTGAGGCTATAGGTCTGGGCATACGAGTCCTATAACTACTGGTGAAGGGCAACAAGATGAACAGATGATGGCCATGATGAGTCAAGTCTTTAGTGATATTAGTAGCCTTGCGGAGACAATAGTAAGGAATAGTCGATATCATCCATTGACAGAGTGTAAGTTCCAATGACCTTTTGTGCAATATTTATGACTCTTTGAAGAGCCTTTTCATCTGCTGTAGAATAACTGGAGTACCACATCATCAGAGAGTAAGAGAGGCCACTCTCTATGAAACATCAGTAGAAGGGCATAATCAGCTGCTTAGACAGATTGATTTTTTTTTTTAAATAAAGCAACTGCTATGCATTCTTGACCAGTGATGTAACGTTCATTGTCTGAGACATCCTTAATTTATGTTCCCAAAATTGTAAAGGTGTGGACTCTTTCTACTTTCTCCCCATTTATGCCGAGGGGTACCAGGTCATTCCTATGCCTTCTGGTATCTTTTAAGAGTTCTTTATTTGTTTTAGTATTAAGCAACAGATTATTAGCCAAGCCCCACTAGGTCAGGCCCAGCACCTCACTTCTGTAGGCTGACTCATTGCCATCCGAGTTCAGCCTGATCAATGTCATGTTGCCTACAAATGTAACAATGATGTTAATTCAATGAGCTGTCACAGGTGTAGAGAGAATACAAAAGAGGGCTCAGCACGCATCCTTGTGGAGCTCCATTATTGACTAGCAGAGTGAGTGATGAGTGAAGATCTAATCTGACTGTATAGTGACAATCTGTTAAAAAATCAAAGATTCACAAGCTAGTGGACTGGCTAATCCCCAGTTCCAGATGCTTTGTGACCATTCTGCTTGGAATGATAGTATTAGATTCAGAGCTATAATCAATAAAAACCATCCTCACATAAGTTCCACAATGTTCAAGATAGGCTAATGCAGAGTGCTCTACTGTAGCAAGGGCATCATTTGTAGACCTGAATTAAAGTAGGTTAGAATATTGAATTGGTATTCTGTAAGACCAGCCTTTCTAAAAACTTAATTATTATGGGAGTAAAAGCTACTGGTCTATAATCATTCAGGCTATTGATGACAAGCTGATTGGGCACTGGTCATATGGTGGTAGACTTCAAGCATATAGGGACTGGGGTAAAAACATTAAAAATGTTTTATTGTTAATGCATAGCACTTTGTTAATGTGTAATAAGAGAAGTTTGTTATCTTTTTTTATAATAGATTTATTGTCCAAGGAGGTTTTGTTCAAGTTTTCATTTATGTTTTGCTTGCTTTGTAGTTCTATGTTTACCTTCCACGTAATCAAAAAAGTATATACAGGAAGTGACATTAGGGTTAGGGTTAGGTGCAATTATTCCCCATTCCAAAATATAGTAAATAATACATTTTTAGCTTAAGAGACAGTGATGACATGGTGATGTATTGGTCAGTGCCGCTTGCTTACTGTCTAAAGAACCAGCTCAGATTCCAGTGTGTCCACCGTCAATGTGAAGTTTCCATACTCACTTATTGTTTTCATAACCAATCCTGCTTCCTAAAGATGTGCAGTATACAATGACTGACCCGGGAAAAGTTAGGGTTTGAGTGTCCCTAATTATACCCTGCAGGAGGCTGGCTGCCCATCCCAAGTTATCTCCTTCTTTGTAATGAATGGTGCCAGGGTCCTGGGCAGCTTAGTATAACCCTGGTGATTAAGTTGGTTCGGAAAATAAATATGTGGAGAGGTAAATAATAATAATTAAGTAAGCAAGCAATAATTCATTAAAAAATTCCATATTCCCCTTTACATACACAAATAATAATGTTAGCATTACTTTTATTTTTCTCACAATTTTGATCAGTTGACTTACTTTGGTTGTTTTCAATGTTTAAGATATCTGCAGCATGTGGTAAAATTACTACATATGGTATGTTTTGATTCATGTTTAAACACAATAAAAGAAATTTAATCCACATTTACGTTTTTACTGCTCAATAGTGAAAAACATGTAAGGACTTCACTGGAAGTTAATTTAAACTGTTTTGAAACACAAAAGCAAACAGCACTTCTTACACCAGGATATTGCAGTTCTGAACAGATGATTGATTAATCAAGTTCCTGTTTTCCGGAAGACACAAAGAGGGTCAGATCAGTCATCTACTAGGTAACCAAAAGTCTAAGATTGCTTGCCTGCTATCTTTTGTTATAGTCTGTTCATTGTTATGTATATGTAAAAGTTTTCAGAGGATTCCAGCTCTCCTTGTCCATTTTGTTTTGCAGATTCTTTCAAATGCATTGAATAAAAGTAAATGCTTCAGAAACAAACCCGAGTATCAAAGGCACTTTTTAACCTAGCAGCCATGCTGACTTTGTATGATGCTTTAAAAACTCTGCACTTCTAGCCCTGCTTTCACCGCATTCCCACATCTGAGGTTTTTCATCAGCATCCTTTTGCTCCAACGCATTGCCGCTTATTGCTTCAATAACCTTCCACTCTGACTAATGGGTTCCATATGTTTGATGTGTTTATTAGCTCAAAACACCTGCTGCATTAAGAAAAGATGTCTGATAGAAGGTCACTCAGTACCTTTAACACTTTACGACTTTGTTCAAGACACATTATGGTATTTCAATAGCAAAAACATTTTAAAACCCTAAAGTTGGAGTAACTGGGTTCAAAAGATTTTGTTTTATGCTTTAGTTAACAGATGTTGTTTCTGCCCTCTCAGTTCATCAGTGAACAATCAAAGCAATATTTTACATGAAAAAGCTTCTTAAAAATGACTTCACAATTAGCTCATCGCTTTAATCATTTAATAAACTGTGAACAATAACTGCAAGGCAAATTAACGTCCACCAGCAATATGTCTTTGTGGTATTTTAAACATCTAAGTATAGGTCACTAGCCTTCCCATACCAGAATATTACACTTAGACTGCATATCTGCAGAATGATTTCATCAGATACTTCAACAAAAAAAAAAAAAATATATTTTTCATTGCTGACTTTTAAAGCTAACATTTCATTAAACAAGCATGCTAACGAGCTATGTCTCTTTTGCTCTGTGTGATTTATAATAAATAAATATTATAATATTTATTTATTATATCCTAAAGCATTCACCCTTTTATAGCTTTATTAGAAAAACCTGTTTGATTGGCTTGTAAATACAAGTGAATTAAGCCTCCTTAAAGCCATACCTGGTTCGAAGGGGTCATTTAGCTGGGTTAAGCCCCCCAAATGTCATGTCAAACCCACACTGTCTAGCTTGTCAGTCGAATGAAGTGATCATCTCAAGTAGCACTAAGGGAAGCATTATCATGCAATTTTTTTTTAACATTGTTTCATAATAAAACAAAAAGAGTTAAATGTGAACCCTAAGAATTACAGACATATCCAATGCCGTATTTGTTTACTACCCTTTAAAAATTGTGAGAAATTCTGGAGCGATCCTAGAGTAAAGTCACAGTGGTCAAAGTGCAGTTATAACAAATGTGAAGAATACAATCATCAAGTCATTGATGATGGTGAACAAAAGAGGACAATTATTGCAGAGTTTTAACACAGGTTTTAACTTAATGCTGCATTCCATTTACCTTGGAAGTCAGATGTCAGAGCTGGACATGATGTCACACCCAAGTTGACCACGTTCCAGTAAAACATTTAAAAAATCAATATGGACACATCCACAAAAACCTTTGTTGCACTTGCTTCATGGGAATAAATAGCAGTTGATAACAATGCATTACGTCATACTTTACATATCCAAACACGGTAGCAACATGTCCACTGGCAGAAGTTAGACAGCACTGAGTGTATGACTGATTTAATGAGACTCAAATTGGCAGAAGTGCTAATAAACAGTATAAAACTACAGCTTTCACTAAAGTTCAATGTGTTTGTCACCATTTTGGACTGATGTTATAATCTGAAGTCAGACTAACTCAGACTTGACAGACCAGCCCTGAGTTTCGGTGTCTACCAACTAAGAGATGACCTTCCAGCACAGTTGTGCTTACCCCTTTTTCAAACAGTCAATAACTTGGTGCCTGAAAAAGCCACCATTGTAAAATGGGTTAACACGTACTGTGAGTTTAACTTCAATCTCAGCTTTTTTGTTTTTCTATTCTGTTGTACTTAAAAGACGACACATTAGACAGATGAACTTTCACTTTTGTTTATGAGATCCAAAACAGCTGCATTCTTTATTCGTCGTCACTGCATTCTGTGCATTGTACTTCCAGATGAGCATTCATTGGTTTTCAGCTCTAATGCACACAAACCCACCCTTAAGACTAAAGACAAAATGAAACCTGTTTGATTTTATTGGAGCGAGTCGCACAGTAGACCTGCTAGGTATGTCAGATTATGCGACTGGCTTCATAAAATCACACTGAAATGAAGGGTAAGACTGAAAATTGCTGAAAAAGCTGCGTAACATAACATAGCTTTTAGAGTAAATAAGCAAACTCAAGTGTTTCAAATCTGCAGTATGGATTCCTTGTATTGCTTAGTCAATTGCAGCCACACCCCCTGGATGTCTGGTGACAGCAGTAAAGCTCCTATACCCCATCCATGATAAGGGAGGCAGAACAAATAAGATTTAAAAAAGTAATTATTAAATGCTGCGGTGGGTTGGCGCCCTGCCCAGGGTTTGTTTCCTGCCTTGCGCCCTGTGTTGGCTGGGATTGGCACCAGCAGACCCCCGTGACCCTGTAGTTAGGATATAGCAGGTTGGATAATGGATGGATTATTAAATGAAAGTTAATAAAATAATTGTTAATGACCAAATGTTAAAATTAAGTTAAATGTGTGTAAGAATGGTTAACCATCCATCCATCCATTATCCAATCCGCTATATCCTAACACAGGGTCACGGGAGTCTGCTGGAGCCAATCCCAGCCAGCACAGGGCGCAAGGCAGGAACAAATCCCTGGCAGGGTGCCAGCCCACCTCAGGGCACACACACCAAGCACACACACTAGGGGCAATTTAGGATCGCCAATGCACCTAAAATCATGCCTTTGGACTGTGGGAGGAAATCCATGCAGACACGGGGAGAACATGCATACTCCACGCAGGGAGGACCCGGGAAACAAACCCAGGTCTCCTTACTGTGAGGCAGCGGCGCTACCACTGCGCCACCATGCCGCCCCAAGAATGGTTATGTTCCTATTAAACTCTTAATGAGGGCCGTAGTAATGGTAAATATAAGGCAGCATCAAGCTCTTGTCAGTTAGTAATAATAAGTCAAGAGATATATACTGTGATTAGTTTATCATACCTTGGATATCTGCAATATGTTTAGGTCTTGGTGGCACCCCAGATTTCATGTGACTAGAACAAGTCCTGCGATGTGGAACAGCTAAAATACCACATTAATATAATGTAATACTGTCTACCATATACATAAATTGTTAGAGTCTGAATTTATTTTAAAAGGTTCTGAACCTTCACCTGTAACTTTTTTTTGCTCAAAGTTCCCCCTTTTGTGTAATATTTTTTTTATATTTAAAAATAATTGGATATTTATTTTCTGCGGTGGGCTGGCACCCTGCCTGGGGTTTGTTTCCAGCCTTGTGCCCTGTGTTGGCTGGGATTGGCTCCAGCAGACTCCCGTGACCCTGTTGTTAGGATATAGTGGGTTGGATAATGGATGGATGGATGGATGGATGGATATTTATTTTAAAACATTAAAAATATACCCAAAGTATTACTGCAGTGGCATTTTTTATGGGCCCTCCCATTCTCCCATTTTGTGGGCCGGTTTGTTTTCTATTGCTATGATTTTGTTCATCAAAAATAACCAGGAGTGCACGCCACCTGATGTAATCATTGCAACAGTTTAAAGGCTGGCATGATGCGCTTCCTGGTCTTCCAAAATCAGTTAGTGTCTGCATTTCTTTAGTTTGATTTGAGCGTGCTAATCTTTGTCAACGACTATTCAACAACGATTTACTCATTGTTTTGGTTTAGATAAAAGGCAGAACTGCTACTGTAGTAACAGACATTGGCTGGATTAAAAAGTGTGTCTCATATTCCGGTCACTTTCATGAAGGATTCTGCTTCTTTTTACTGAGGCATAATAAATAGCTTTCACACAGACTGCAGAAAGTGGAATTACCTTGTCATAGAATGACTCTGATTTTTACTGCAGTGTCCAGAATTAACACTAAGGTGAGCAATGTCAGCCAAGGCCACAGTTATTGAATGTATGTTCAGTTTCATTACATGCAAATTTACTTTTCAGTGCTAATCTGTTCATTCCAATCTATTTTATTGAGGTTTAAGATCATTCTAGCTGCCAGATGTAAATAGTAATTTGATTTTGTCCTCTTAACATCAATAAAGTTTATTTAATTCAAATACATTCAGATTTAACAATTACAATGTGGTAATTCTGAAGATCAGTTGTTGTGTGCACGTTTATAACAAAACCGATATCTATCCATCCATTTTGTAATCCTACTGTTGGTAAACCTGAAAATTTTCTATGAATATAAAATCTGATGGGAAATAAGTGGCAGTACAGGCGGCATAAATAAGTGGATTCAGTTACATTTGTTTCTACACTCCCTTTTATGAGACTAAACTTCTTCTGGTTGGATGAATAAGCACACTTCTGATGTGTTATTTATAAATGATTATTGTTAGTCAGTAAAATGCCTGTATGAGCTCAAAAATAAAAGCATGTACACTGTTATATAGATTATTCTCTCCAGTCTCATTCCTCAGTCCAGTTACAATATACTGTATTCCTGGAACTGCAACTTATCCCAGCATCACTGGAATCCAGCGCTGAACAGAGCACACTTACACAAAAATTAACACATTCACATGGAGTCAGTTTAGTGTCATCAACTAAGCTAACAAGCAAAGTTTTTGAAAGTGGGAGAAAAACTTGATTTGCCAGAGAGCAAAAATCCACATATATGCAACAAGAATGAGGAAACTCCATGCAGAAATTCACATCTGAAACCTTGAGCCTAGACCTTGTATCTCATCTTTTGAAGTTTACTTTGTTCACTTGTACACAAGTGGAGATTAAGTGGAGACGTGATTGTTGTTGTTAAAATTTTACAAGGAATTAGCACAGTGGATCCAGTGTGTTACTTTAAAATGAGCTCAACAAGAACACGGGGGCACAGTTGAAGACTTGTTAAGGGTAAATTCTGCACAAACGTTAGGAACTTTTTCTCCACACAGAGAACCATATTTAGAAAAATCTACCAAGTAGTGTGGTACAGAGTAGGACTTTAGGGATCTTAAAATTAGAATTGATATTATTCTGGACAGATTAAGCAGATAGATTTGATGAGCCTTGTAGGGCTGAATGGCCTGATTGCATGAATGTTGTACAGAGGGTCCTCGGGTTATGACACAGTTCCATTCCTACAACAGTGATGTAACCTGAATTTTGGTGTAAGCTGAAACACACCCTAGCCTAAGTCATTTACCTATCCTAACACATTTGCAAAATCATAATCTAGAACATAAAAACACAACTAAGCCACAGAAAAAGGAAAAAGACATAAATATACTGTATTGTACACTGTACTGCAGTAACAGAAAAATGACAAAAAATGAGGATAATAAATATTCCTTATCTTTATTTCTTCTGATCTCTTTACAATGTCTAATTTCACTTCCATCGTGATGGCTTTCCTCTTCTTCGAAGCACTACCATCTGACGACTCTGACTTTCGTTGAGGAGTCATGTTAAAGGCCAAAAAGTCGCCAGACAAAGCAACACAAATGGATCACTTCCTCCACGCGCAACCAAACAAGTTCGCCCACGTAGTCTGTAAGTACGATGCTAATGGCGTAAGCCGAAAAACACATCTCAGTATTTTATGTTTTTATGGGAGTGAGCGTTGTAAACTCAAAACGTTGTATGTCGAGACGTTGTAAACTGAGGACCCCCTGTAATGTGTAATTGCATATTCCTGAGCTTTCCAAAGTGGGCGTTGTAACGTCTTGTGGAGTTATAATGTGGCTTGATGAGTGTCACAAAAGTAATGCTCTAATTTCTTTAGAACAAACAAATATGCAGTAGATTTGAATATCCACATGCTTTTTTAATTTTTCTACTATTAATATTTTTATTTTTTTGTTTGCAGTGTATCTGTAAATGGTAGCATGCTTATAACTCATGAACAGGTGAAGTAGGTGAAAACTACAGCCTTTAAAAGAATGTGACACTTGAAAACACAGCCCTTCACAATAATACATAAAGTGACATGATCAAAAAGAATGCACAGTAGGGCACAGTTCTCACAGAGAAAAGCCAGATAACATCCCTTGTGATTGCTCAAACATGTTAAATGCAAAAGCAAAAAAAAAGCAATGCTGGTGGACAACAGATTAGGAGTCCGACTTGATATGCTTGATACTTCTTAACACGGAGTACCAATTCATTGTTGCAGACAAAAGTTGGTGGTCAATGAGTAACAGCAAAAATGTAATGCAGTACAGGTGAGTGCAAAATGTATTTTGCATTACGGCTTTGTGTCCAGCCAGTAGCCACCTAAGACACAGGCTGTACATAAACTGCATGTTGGCAAAGGTAGATAAATTACCATTACTGGCATTGAAAAAGCTCTTTTAAATAGCGACTTTAAATCCGGTATAACAAAAATGAAATCTGAACTATGGTGTTGTATAAAAACATTAAAATGCAGATTGTTTACAGATATTTGATGCATGAATGCAAGTTAACTTGTCTCACATTTGACATAGTATCAAAGAAATGTGTAAAACTCACCTGTTGTAGCTGCATTTTCCCAAAATCACCAAAGTTCAGCAGCTCTAGTATGCAAAATGGGATTCAGCAAAAAGTGTCAAAATGATTCCACAGACAAAATATCTTTGTTTTTAAAAGCTTTAGTAAAAATTCAAAGTAAAACAGTTGACACAAAAAGGAGAAAATTGAAAGAGCGTTAAAAAGAAAAGTTCTTGTTTAAGAAAAATTCTGTTTAAAGCTTAAAATTCTTGTTTCATGTCTTTAAGTTTGCTTATACAGCTGAATCATTTCTAAACAGTCAGAAAATTGTATGTGTTTCCTATTTCCATGTGGTAAATGGGTCTTTCAGTCCCTGTTAGCACTGGGACCTATTCTAAACAACAACTGCCTCAATGAATACACCGTATCTTAGTTATAGCAAATAAATGTTCTGTCTGTTATTAACTTACAGGGGTAAAAGGCTATACCATTGTCTATGACCATGAAAGAAAATTATATTCTATTCAAATTAAGTAAACACCAATATGAGTTTAACTCAAAGCTTTAACTTTCTAAGATTGGCTCTTACACCTGTCATAAGTGAATCACTAACTGTAGAAAACCTTCCATTAAAAATTGTTTATAACCATAAGCTTGCTTTTGTCTATTCCCCTTCTAAAATCTAGCTATGTATACAGTATAAGTGCACAGACCAATTATTCTGGGGTTTTAGACAGTGTCACAAGAATGACAATAAGACATCATAAAGGTTTGGGGTAGCCACCTGTATAATGTGCAAAAAGGTATTTTTAAAGATAGTGAGTTGTTCACAAGACTGAGTCCAAAACAGAACTGTAGTATATAGTCAAGATGGCGGCTTTAAAGGCCAATCAGAAAGTGATATCATCGGGGCCGGAAGTGACAGCATCAGAGGTGGGGACCAGAAGTGACATCATTAAAGGTGCCGGAACCATGTGGGATTTCCCAAGAATGGTCTGCAAAGGATCAAGAAAGAAAGTTAGTGCACCCTGCCGTCCCCTGGTCGGACGTGGAATTGCCATTGTTCAGGCCCTTTAGTTGACTCCTACTCACACGTGTGTGACAACAGATATTTCAAAAAGATTGAGGTGTTGATATGGAAAAGTTCTTGTTTATCCTCTCCACTTTCTGTTATATGTAGCAGTTTCCATATTATATACCTTCTTATTCATTCATGGTAGCACACTTGAATGTAGCCAACATCATTAATCAATAGTAGATGCTGAAAGTACTAATTGTAAGTATACTGCAAAGCATTCAGCTCTTGTGGACAAGATCTCTGTGTATCCAGCAGGAGGCATTAACTCTCTGTGAATGAGTTCTTTTATAATTGTGGTGTGTTACATAACCCAAAACTATATAGATATGATATAAAAAGGTAATACCCCTCCCTTAGTGATACGGTGGTTAGAAATCACATAGGAGAAATAACTTTTCTTTGTTTAATGACGGCTTACGCTGCATAACAGATGAAGGAAGCCAATGGCAAGAACCCAGTTTAGGAGTGAGGGCCTGATGTGCAGAGTCTGCCATTTTCACCGTTGCAGTGGATCAGATAACATTATCTCCCATCTATCTGTTGGCTTCAAAGGTGTGCCAGGCAATATTCCAAGGCTTTATACTCTTTCTTCATATGCAGGCCCCCACTTAGGTGAATCATGCCATTTCAAACAAGACAAAAGAGCATACAGTTTCATGCTGACTTTGACAGACAAAAATAGTATACAAAGGACCTCAGTCTGACTGCCCGTTTCCAGTTGTGTCTATCTGGCTTGTCTTATGTCATACTGCTTGCGTAGCAGTTCTATATGGTGAGCCCTTGTGCTAAATCTGGCTCTGTGTCAACTGTGCATGTGAGTAGAAAATGGAAGATTTATAAAATATATTTGCACAGAGTACAGTGACATATTAAACTTATGCTTATCACACTCTGTGAATCATACACTTGCTGTGTACCTCATAACCTCGTAAACTTCTGGCTATATGTTATGTCTTCGTGAATTAAAACAGTGAGCTGTACAGTCCAAACAGACTAAATAATAGTGCACCGCATCACCAGTTTCCATCTACCACTTAGTACAAGGTTAAAACAAAAAGTAAAGGTAATTTGAAAATTATGCGGTAACCTCAACGGATAGAAGGTGACGCAATACAACATGTTTATGATGGCTTATGGGTAGCCCAAACACACAAAGCACAATGCTCTGCTATTATTATAGTTGAAGCCAAGGTCAAATGAACTTTGAATGCAACACTCCGGGATTGCAACATTGTTATACAGTGTCCCATGATGCAGCAGTTCTCAAACTGTGGGGCGCGCCCCCCTGGGGGGGGGGGGGGTGCTGCAGATGTACAAGGGGGCCGTTGAATAAATGAACAAGACATCAAAATTAATTTTTTACATTTTAATTTCAAATTTAAATTTGCAAGCATATAATCACAACGAATGCATTATAACTAAAATTAAAATAAAACATTTCTAAGGCATAGATCTCATGACTAATATGTGCCTGCTTTAAAGTACACAGTCTGTCCAGGTTTAGTTTGATATTCGAGACAGACACTCTGAGCTCCTTTTCTATTTGAAGTTTGTTTCTATGATGAGTGGTGCCGCCGCTGCTGCTTTTATAGTCGTGTATTTTCAATCCAGAAAGTTCCAGATGTATCGGTATCTGTCACGAACATTCGGGTAACAGTAGATCAGGTGATAATGCGGCGCGTCTGCACCACATTGGCAGCGTAGCAATATTGCCAAATTGAGTTAAATAATTTACTGCGTATTGGGTTATTTTCATGATACAACTAACAGCTGTATAATATTTGTCGGATAAAAATACAGTACGTTTGTCTCGCGCAGATTGACTTCGTCGGTGTCCTCCTTTATGAGATTTTTTAAAATTAAAACATATTTAATCGTTTCTTTACATAAAAAAAAATTAAATAAGAATAAATTATTTATTCTTTGTTTTTGGGATTAGAATTACTACCAAAAACCACACAAGGCATTTTAACAGTTATTAAAGCACTTTAAAAAAAATAAATTGCAAATATTTCATTGAAGTTAGCCGAACACATGCAAATCTTATGGAAGTAAAAATGATAGGATACCGTGACACCACACGAGTATCATACCTTTGTTAGTTGTATCATGGGTTACTTTCATCTATCTTATATTATGCAGGGGGCGCAGAATTATTCCAGGTAGAAAAGGGGGGGGCGCGAAATATGAAAGTTGAGAACCGCTGGCATAATGTGATATTTTTCAGCAGAGCGACTTAAACCTAAGTTAAATTCACTGAAGGATGTTGGCTCAGTACAGAGGAGAAAACTGTATGACTCAATGAAAAATTTATGAATGCACAGAAATTTAAAGCGAGAAGAACAAGTGTAGCAGATGAAGCTCGATCAGGTCAGCCATCAACATCATGCACACAAGCTCACATCAACATGGTGAATGCCTTCATTATAGATGACCGACTGATTATGTTGTCCACTGCTGCTGCATATGAGGAAGGAGGAAGCAACAAAAGGATATGATCAAAGTGGAGCATATGATATTATTTATCTTGACTTTCAGAAAGCATTGGATAAGGTGCCACATGAGAGGTTGGGCATCAAACTAAAAGAAATGGGAGTTCAGGGTGATGTTTTTAGATAGGTGCAGAATTGGCTCAGACACAGGAAGCAGAGGGTGATGGTGTGAGGAACCTTACCAGAATTGGCCGATATTAAGAGTGGTGTTCCATAAAGGTCAGTTCTAGGGCTGCTGCTGTTTTTAATATATATGAAGGAATTGGATAGGAATATAAAGAGCAAGATGGTTAAGTATGCCAATGAATGAATGAGATTTCTATTTTTGCTGTGGCATCGAAAAGGTATTAATTATTATGAAATTTCACTGGCATTAGTATCAAATGCAGAAATTCTGGTGTTATGACATCCCTATTCAGGAATATAGTAAAAAAGAAAAAGAAAAAAAAAAGACAAAATCCCTTTCTCCAGAAAGCAGAATCATGTCTAATTCTTCACGTAAATATTTTTTTCACTACATTTTCATATATTTTTATGGTTGGTTACTTGTTTACCTTAAAATAGATTAAATACATAACTTAATTTTTCAAAGCAAGTATTTTTCAGTCTCACATATAGTAAGAGACTGGCCCTTGATTTTATTCCGAGGTGATTACAATGTCTTCACAGCCCATTTAAATTTTTTGACAGGTACCATATGTTCAGAGGAAATGGTTATAAAAGATGTTTACCTGTTTCATTCTCAGAAAGCTGTTGCCATTAAATGGAAGCACCAAGGGCAGTGACACTCCAGGGAACTTATAGAGCTGGTGCTAATTAAGTCGATAGAAGAATGTCAATACCTACACATGTTGTAATTCTGATATATAAGGAGTCAGAGTGATTGTTCCACAGAAAGTTCTGTCTTATAAATACACTTTAAGCAGTATATGTGTCTGTACTACCTTACTTTGATCTTTACTTTTTTTTATACTACACCAAGTTCATTTATAGTTTAACAAATTTAGATAATTCAGAAGTTCAGATCAGCTGACATATTTTTCCAGAGATAGTCAATCAATCTTGATAACCAAAAAAGCCATCCCAAATTTTTTTATACTTTAGATGTGAAGGAGTCTACAATAAAGGAGCAGATTCTGATAGTCCAAGCCTGATAATCACTTTTCCACACTTATCATTTAGTGCTTAGAGGAAAGTATCAAGGCCTAAATGTAATTACATAATTGAGAAAGACATATCAAAGCGATTCTTCAAAGAACTGGGAGAAAATGAAAAGTTTCACATAATTTTCAATTACAGATAAAAATTCTTCTTGAATCTAGCTGTGAATGACATTAAGAGATACACAGATCTGGGTTAGCAGGCCACATTATTCTTGGGAGTCGTTGAAAACCCTTTAAGAAGAGTATGATCAAATGGAGCTGAGAGGTGAGGTACCTTGATAACGAAACCAACTGCAAGAGTCACATATCCATCCATTACTGAACTTGCTTAATCCAGTTTAAATGTCACAAGGGTCAAAGCCTATCCTGGGAGGTTCAGGCACAAGCCAGAAGTCAACTCTGGACAAGGGTGCTGGTCCCTGACAGGGCAGTGTTATGATTGAAGTTTGAAATGTATTTTTTGTGAGAAATCCTGGACAGATTTTCATAATCTATATGTCAACTCTGTGGTTTTACGACCTAAGGAATCAGATTAGCTTCTGTCTAGCATGTGTTTTGAGAAAGTTGTACATTTTTAACTTCTTCTGTACATTGCCATTTTGTTTTGTTTATGGAAGATGCTATTTTGCCAATGTTTCAATAGCAAACTATTCACAGCCACCTGTCCATTAATAAATTGATGAACTATGGCCAGTTGTCAATGGTGGAGATTAAAATTGTACAAGAGAAAGTCAAAAATAAAGCACTGTCCTGAAGACCTCGGCCAACTGGCTGTCTACCTGCTCCTGGGTTTTCTATAGTGGAGTCTGTGCTGGCCATCCAATCTGATGAAAGAATCTTTCCATCTGATTATTCCAGCATTCCTTTATCCAAGATGATTTTTCCATATGCAGGACAGGCAGCTTAGCTGTAGAGCAGTGGCATCCAGATACCAAGAAGAGGTTTGAGAATGGTTTGAAAATATTGTGATACTTATTTTTTTGTACAAATGACTAACACAGAAAAATGCAGTATGCACAGCTAATCAGCAGCACTAGTCAGGGTTATGCCAGACTAAAGTGGTGAGTGTTCACGCTGGATTTAAAAGCTGAGACAATGAGGGACCTCACTGGTGCAAACATATAAAGGTCTGCACACGCAGCCTCAAAACGTCTAAATATTTTACGATAATGCCATTAGTGTATTACTTGGCAATTCAAGAATCTTTTTTGGTTATTGAACGTTTTTTTCCAGCATTTGGATCTTTGATTTTTTGAACGTTCTAAAATTGGTGACAGATCAGATTGATTTGGTTATGAGTACAACGTCTCTTTTTATATAAATGCTTACTGTCTTAATCTGAGACAGAACACACTTACTAACACTGAGCCAAATCACAACTGAGAACTTAAATTTCCAAATTTCTCAAATAACTCAATGATCATTAGTTAATTTAATAAGTTGTTTATTCTTATTTAAGAAACAGCTTTAGTACCAAGTGCATTTAACCGGTATCCACCTTAATAAAAGGATGTATCTGTGTGTGTCTATCTGTATATCCATCCAGTTGCTATGCCTCTGTCATTCCCAAAGATGGCACATTACAAAAATGTTTAGTAGTAAAATGCATTCCATTTGTCCTTCCAATAGATACTGCATCACAAACATTAGCACTGCTTTTACAAATCACCTACCAAATGGCATATAACAGAGACATATGCATTCACTGCTAACATTAATGCTGATTAGTTAGATTTCAACCCATCTTAGAAGGGTAGCACAGCTAATAAAAATTATGCTTTGGTAAAGGTGTCATATTCAATGGAAGAAATGCATGAATAAATATAGCCTGCCATGCTAATTGGGTAAATCTCAGGCTAGACTTAAATTAAGTCTCAACTCTAAGCAGAACAAACAAGAAGTGAGATGACAGTTTGAAGTTAATATGACGGCTGTTTTGATGCAATGTGGGACAGGACCACATAAGTGTTAATAGAAAATCACTGGAGCAAGAACATCAGAGGCTCTTGGAGGATATTCTGAACTGGAAATCAACCCCATGTCAGGTTTAAAATGGACACTACATGCCAGGGCCTATTGACCTCAGAACAGAATGGAAGAGCTTTAGTTGGAAAAAAGGTTTTCAGTTACCACAAAAAAGAGAGAAAACTCAGAGTCAGTGGTGCAAGAATAGCAAGTTAAATTCGCAGCTTTTTCAATGTCACCTTCAGCTGTTCATGATGTAGCAACCCCTGAACTTTACAGGTACTTAAATTTTTTTCAAAACCTACCAGTCAGTGACTACACTTTAAAATGAGGTATGGGAAAACTAGCTAGTACTAAATCCTAATGCCCATCAATCCAGTAAAGTTCAAACCAACAACAAAACTTTATGAAAACGTATAACATAAAATATACAATATATTATTCATAGGCGGCACGGTGGCGCAGTGGTAGTGCTGCTGCCTTGCAGTTAGGAGACCTGGGTTTGCTTCCCGGGTCCTCCCTGTGTGGAGTTTGCATGTTCTCCCCGTGTCTGTGCAGGTTTTCTCCGGGTACTCCGGTTTCCTCCCACAGTCCAAAGACATGCAGGTTAGATGGATTGGCGATTCTAAATTGTCCCTAGTGTGTGCTTGGTGTGTGGGTATGTGTGTGTGCGCGGTGGGCCGGTGCCCTGCCTGGGGTTTGTTTCCTGTCTTGCGCCCTGTGTTGGCTGGGATTGGCTCCAGCAGGCCCCCGTGACCCTGTGTAAGGATATAGCGGGTTGGATAATGAATGGATGGATGGATCATTACTATTCATGGTGGCTCCAAAATCCGTACTGGATGGATGGATATTATTCATAGCAAATTAAATATCATAATACATGCACATGTACAGTACTGTGATGCTTTGAGTTTAAGTTAAGATCATGTATAAAGCAGCCTTCAAAGCATCTTCTGATAGATGATATTAAGTGTGGTTGAGTTGAGGAATGATAGGCTTGCCAAAGAAAATGTGGGACATCAACTGGGTTGTTCTGTTTAATTAACAGAAAGGTCAAGCAAAAGAAAATGCTCTTTAGGAATTATTGCCCTTGCCTTCGGGCTTCAAATAACAAAAGTAAGGCTCAGCTCCCAGCCATGGATTCGGGTCAGTTTTCTCAGGAGCTCCATTCAGTGAGTCTCTCTTGCCAAAATGGTTGGGGAACCAGAAGGGCGGTTTCTCTGTGCTGCATGGAAAGAAGAAGAAAGTGTTAGCATTTGTGCCTCCTTTCATCTTAAGTGGGTTATTACGTACTTCAACAGAGCCCATAGGATGAATAAACCTGCTTGATGGTCCGGGATAGATTGGTGGCCCACTGACAAACAGTTTCACTAGGCCCAGGGACCTCTGAATCTTCATAAACGTGCCTCACACACTTTTAGAAGTAAAATGGGGCTCTTTATTTTTCCAAACCCAACTTTATTTCCAACTGGTGTGTTCTGGTTCAGCATCAGAAGTACTCTTTTTCAGTCCACACTGAACCTACCTAAGATATCACGGATATGTTTTGAATTGAGCACGAAAAGAATTTTATGCCTCCCAGCCTTACTCTAGTTAAATAGTCAATCACAAATGAATATTTGATGGTTTAAACTAAAATCCCCAGAAAGAATCACAGCTGTATATTTTGTGGGGGAGACCTGTTTAAAGGCACAGTATCCCATTCCCAATACATAGAAAAACTTCAAAGACACAGACTATAATAAACATCACTAAACAGATAATACCAGTTAAAAACCCCATCTATATGCCATCTCAACAAGGTATTGTAGATCCTTGGATATTTTATTCTTGCTTTGACTTCCTTGTCTGACTCTTTCTCATTATGATATTGATTGTGGAAATAAATGCCTCGAGTAAAGAAAACCATGTTTGCCTCTTAGTCCACACAGCTTCTGTGACATATATCAAGATTAGTGTGCACAGGTTTTGGTAGGTGACTCTCATGGAGCTCCTGGACAATAGGATGAACCTTAAAGAAAAGGTGTGCAGAATTACAATAAAGTGACACAAGATACCACATACGTATTCTTAAATTCTTATTTTCAGAGCCATGTAGTAGTATTAACAGAATTAAATGTTTTGTCACACACACACAATACAGTGATAATATTACTTGCATGTTTGATGTATTACAGTTTATATTGCCTGTTTTGCCAGGCTTGAGTGGCACACAAGGCCTATTAAGGCCAAATATTGGTCAGCGCTGTACTTCTTCAGATAACAAAGGTGTAAATCAGACATTCATCTTTGTCTTGTGACTGTAAACTGAACATGCATGTATGTGATGAACTAAATAATGCTCCTATAAGAAGGCACTGGTTCTGTAACTAAAAGTGACCTTGATCCTATCACCAGAGGTTACACCTTCCTTCAAAACTAGCTACATTCACCACGTCTCTCTCTGAAACCTAAAAGCTGATGAGATGCTCTCTTTTGACAGTTAGCTGAATGCCAATGATCTATACTCTTGGAGCTGGACACCTCGAACTAGCTCTAAGATCCAGTCTGCCAACCAAAGCTCTGTGCCAGTGACTGAGCCCTGTCTGAGAAGTCTGATAAGAAGCATTACGTTAAGAAAGGAACATCTACACTCTTGTCCAGAAAGACTCATGCTGTTCCCTATGGAGGTGCAGAAGGCACAGCAAAGTGCCTGAAAGTAAGCTGAAAAAAGCAGCATCACACCACACCACAGACAAAGAACCATGTAAGGAAAGACAAGAGTGCACTCCAACACAAGAAGAGTTCTCCGCTTCAACTCAGAGCAATAACAACAGCAGCAGCTCAACACAACATCAGACATCATCGTTGTAAAATAAACTCTAAGAGGAAACCCAATAATGAAATCCTGCTGGTTCTCCCATTCCAACACTCTATCTTTACCACAGGTAGATAAACAAAATTTCTTCATTTTGCAGACTGATCATTCTATAGGATCCTTTTTTGCTAACCCTTACTTGATCTCCTTCTGTTAACCACCTAACCAGCAGAAGATTCTCACCCACAGCTCACTTCACAGAGGAGAGCCACATTCCTTACCAGGCATTTAGAGTTGTAAAAAGACCCGCTATATTGCCATTGTATTTGATCCCCTGTTAAATTCAATATTAAATAGCAGGCCTCTTGCCAGTCTAAAAATCTTATTTACTTCATTTCTTGTAGGAGTGCAGTCCGACTGGCACATTGTTTCACAGAGCACATTTGAAACATTAAAATTAAAGAACTTACAAAGCCTAATGTAGAGTACTTCACATCCCTTGATCACAGCCATAATGATCTCTCTGTGTTCTTTTATGGGGTTTCAAAGACCCTTTTCAAAGAAAAATAGAAGAAGCTAAGCTCATGCTCAGCATGGGATCACACATTTCCTCAGGTTTTAATGACCAACTAACTTTTTAATCTCCCACTTCATCTTTTCTAATGACCGCTATTTATCGCCTACTCTCGCCTTTTCTCCTTTCATCTGCCCTAGCTTTTAAACATAATAGATTTAACAACAGTGAATACAAAGATGGTGCAAAAAAGGAAAACCAGTGCCTAGCATCCCAAAGGATGTATCCCAAAGGGTCAATTTTGCTGGAAAGCCAGGAAGAAACTGATTCTTGCCCCCAACCCCAAGGGATTATCATCTTCATTGGAGTAGAGCACTTTCTCAAATGTGGACTGCCAGGCTGTGAACATTATAAAAGGCATCAATCAGGTGCAGGTGCATATGCAGTGCACACAGACTCCACCACTGCACATGTGCCAACCCGTGCAATGAGCAACTTAGGAATTGTCATGCAATTCTGTAGTTCCACTGTCCCAGCAGCCACCCATTTAGCCTTTATGTTCACCTGCTGTTACATCATATGGAAGAAAGAACATCAACATATTATCACATTTAGCTAAAAGTAGCTTCACTGACAAGTAACAAGACCATTGGAAATTATCAGTTGTACTATTTTAGCTGATGTGATTCTTGTATTATCAGCCACCAAGGCACTGTACAAAACAAGAGGATTTGGAAACACTTCTTTGACATCTCTCACAGTTTAGCCTCCTACAGAACAATCCCTATACTTGCTAGCATCACATGTGGCCTAAGAAGACAAAGACTTTTAAAATTAAAACTCAGTTAACCACCTGACAGAAGCTTACTGTGTGACTCTGATTTGAATTGTTCATGTTGTATGTATTCATTCACTAGCTGAAATACCCAGCGTTGCCCGGGAGGAAAATAAAGTTTTATTTTTTTTTATTTAATTGTTTGAGAAAACTGCAGTGGGCTGGCACCCTGCCTAGGGTTTGTTTGCTGCCTTGTGCCCTGTGTTGGCTGGGATTGCTCCAACAGACCCCCGTGACCCTGTAGTTAGGATATAGCAGGTTGAATAATGGAGGGATGGATAGGTGGATGTTTGAGAAAAACATAATTAAAAAACACACAACTTTAAAAATAAAAATAAATTAACAAACCATAAAGGCTCACTAATGTGCTTGTCTTGCGGTCTTGTATGTAAGTTATCATCCAGTTGACGCTTGGAACCAGCGAACTCTATTTAATTTGAAAAGCAACAGGCGCCCGCAGTGCTGCTTAAACATAAAGAATGCTGGCAGTCACCTGGGGCCTCATGCATAACACCGTGCGTAGAATTCGCACTATAACATGACGTAAGCACAAAAGCCGAAATGTGCTTACGCAAAGAAAAATCCAGATGCAGGAATCTGTGCATTCACCAACTTCTGCGTTCTTCCGCTACATAAACCCCGCTCAGCATGGAAATTAACACACGTGCATGCGCCTACTGCCCCAGCCCCAACTCCTCCCAGAATTATGCCTCTTTGAATATGCAAATCAATATTAAATAGCCCCTTACCTTCAGTGCTTCAGAAAAAGAATCCCGAAAGCACGGGAAAAAACAAAAAAAAAAAAAAATAGCGAATGTGAAATGGAGGTCCTGCTAGCTGAAATAGATGCCAGGAAAAATGTTTTATTTGGTAACTTAGGAAGTGGCATTAGGAACAAAAGGAAATTGATGGGGTGGCATAGCATGGTGGACACAGTCAAGAGTGCTGGAGTAGAAAATCGTACTATGACCATATTAAAAAAGAAGTGGGAGCTCACGCCATTTGAGAAGCGAGTTGCAGCAAGCATCGGCGACACACTCATTGCCGGCATTTTACCAACGGGGGAGGGAGATTCTGACATCACCGCAGATGCCGGTGAGTTTTTATTTCTTTTTTGATTACCATTATCCATACTCGTGTAAATAATTTGCATGAGTAATAAGACAAACAATCAGGTATTAATTACTGTTTATTTACTTCTAGACAATAGTACAAAAGCTGAACCCATGCTGAGGACATGGTTCTGGGCGATGATGGTGCTGCTTCTGTGCTGACCACATCTTCGGGCACTGGCTGCTCACACACCCCTGCCTCGGAAACTGGTGGGCGACCATCTGGCCGTGTGCTGACTGATGCATTTCTAGAATCTCAAAATGCATTGGTGGATGCGGTGAGAGATGTGGCCAATGCACAACGGGATGTAGCCAATGAACTACAAAATATCAAGGCAGTATTGTGTGACAGTAACCAAAAATTAAATGAATTTGTGAAAAATAAATGATGCATCTGCTTACCTGTTTTTACATTCTGTTAATTACATTCATTCGACATTGTAATGCTGTCCGGGGTGGCTGATCATTTGGTGGTCCAGGGTCAGGTTCATCATACCGCATCTCTTCAAGGTACTGGAAAGTTAGGAATGAGTGCCATATTATGTAGAATGCTACATGCTTGCACGATGCAACACACTTTCTGTGGACTATAGAGCAGCATTCCACCAGTCTTATCCAGGCAGCGCCAACGGCCCTTAAGCTGCCCTATAGTACGTTCTACCACCACCCGAGCCCGAGAGTGGAGGTCAGTATAACGTCGCTCTTGTTCAGTCGGTGAGTTGGCGAGAGGGGTGAGGAGCCACGTCTTCAGCGGGTACCCACTGTCACCTGAATAATCGTGTTATATGGTTACATCGTACAGATAACGTAAAACTGTAACCAAAAAGGTAATAAATATCTTATCTTACCAAGAAGCCAGCCATCATGCACAGCACCATTTTCAAGTTTGTTCCCCACACTACTATGTCTCAGGATGAATGAATCATGAGTTGAGCCAGGCCATCTCGCAACAACATTAGTGAGGCGCATTTTCGCATCACTGATGATTTGCACATTAATAGAGTGAATATGCTTTCTATTTACATAAACAAATTCATTCTATGAAGGTGCCTTTATAACAATGTATGTGCAGTCGACCGCTCCGAGTACATTGGGAAAACTGGACATTGCTGCAAATTGCGCTTTGATGTTTGCCTGTTCAACCGTAGTGTACGGAAATCTTATATCTGCTTGACAAGCGGATAATACAATCCCATACAGCTGGCATGGCACGACTGCATGACTGAGAAATACTGGATCGGCCAGCCAGTTCACGCTGAAAAGCTCCTGTGGTTAAAAACCCGAGAGTGGACAAAACTTGCAAAGGAGCAGGTAGAGCACAATTCCTCAAAGTCTGCATTTGTAAAGCTGGCACCAGTTCAGCACACAGCTCCAAGAGGATTGCTCTTGGGAATCTAAACCGACTTAGAAGCCAGTCATCATCATGTGCCAAGAAATCAGTATGATCTCGGAATACGCGTTCTCTTCGAATCCTTCCATTTGCGAGGTCCTCTAGCAACTCTAAAGCAGCCATACCAGTGGAATAGTTTGGCCATTCTGTGCACCATTATATTGTTACAGGTTGATTACAATCAGGTGCCTTTAATTTATGAACGATATGCGGTTAATTTCAGTGTATTTGATAAAGCTGCCGTCGCGGATGTGGATCTAAGAATAGGTTAACCACACAGGAACAGTAGCACTGCTTTGACACTGGGTGCCACCAGTCTGCAAAACCAAGCGGAGAACTTGCGTACGACAGGGTATGAGGTACCGTGGAAAAGTGCGTGGCTTTACACCAAGTATAGGTTTTATACATCACGATTTGAACGTGGAAACGTTCTTACGCAACATTTCTGTGCGTATGCACCATTTATACATGAGGCCCCTGGTATATACTAACTGTGTAAGTAACAGCACGGGATCCTAGAAAGTATTGTGCTATGAGGAACTGTTTTGCTGATGTGCTCACATCGTTTGTGCATTAGCAGCTAAGCGACTGTCTTTCTTAGGAGGTTGTTTATCCTCGGAGCTGGACCCCTCACCCTGACTCTACAACTCACTTCCGGGCCGGACAGACACACACATTTGCACATGTAGAACTCGATTTAATTTCAAAAGCAACAGGCACGCGGTGGTGGCGTTCAAACATACAGAATGCTGGCAGTCACCTCCAGTTAGCCCTCTGGTGGTCGTTCCAAGTGTCAACTGGATGATAACATGCAGAAAAGACCGTAAGATCACACCCCACCCTACCCAGAAGGCGATGGGTTAGGGTTGATTTCACCCTACAGTATTTTTAGTCGACCATTGAGAAACACATGTACCAAGTTTCATGAAAATCGCTCCAGCCGTTCTTATGTGATACTGTAACATACATACATGCACACACACATTGACTTTTATATATATATAGTGTGGAACGACCCCTGGACACAAAAAGGTAGACATGTTGCAAAGCACCACCACACGTTTATTTTATACACTACATACAATACAGTGCACAAAACCCCCAAGACTCCCCAATGTCCAGGCCTCACACTACACAATGCCTTCTCTCTTCGGGCTGCCTCTTTGCCTCTTCCCAAACATCATCCGTCTTCTACCCGACTCCAGCCTTGAATGAAGGGAGGCGGCCCCTTATATAGTCACCTGGATGTGCTCCAGGTGCTTCCCGGCAATCTTCCACCGGTACTTCCGGGTGTGGCTCCAGGGCCCGGTCCTGCAAAATATAAACAAGAACAAGGGGCAGAGATGTTGCCTTGACGCCGCCAGTCAGCCTCTCCTCGTCTCCTTCATAGGCAACGCTCCCCCCTCTGACTGGCACCCCAGTGCTTGCCACCTCGGACCCCGTTCGTGACCTCCATGCCCCCCGTGTTGGGACATCGGACGGGACCGCACGTGCCCCCGTCACCTCAGCCGGCTGTGGGGTTTCCCTCTGCCTCCGCAAAGGGCGGCCCTTCTCTGGACGTGAGCGTCCTGCCTCATGTCCTCCCTTATTGGAGGAACTGGCATTCTTCCCTTGATTCCTCCTTTTCCTCTGGGACGCCGTGACGGTTTGGGTCTGCCTATGGCAAAAGCGCAGCCCCTGTCCCATCTGCGTCCCTGTAGAAAGAAGCGAGGCCGCCGCTGGCTTGGGGTGTAGGGCGCTAGGACCTGGGGCACACATCAGTCCGCGTCCTGCCAGCCCTCTTGCTGTCTCTCCCCTCACCGTGCGCGCAGCACCCGCCGCCGTGTCCACTGTCAGAGAACCCCCTACTCGGTTCCGATCATTCAGATCACGGGCCTTTTCGGTGGGCTCTCTCTTATGCTCTACGGGGTTGGCTGTACTCACCTTCCCCGCCATACTACTCCAGCCAAAGGATCCAGCGTCGCGCCGTTCTGCCGTAGCACACAGTGTCTGTAATGATGCGACCGCCTTCCCCTACAGCTTCTGCATCTCTGCACGGACAGCACTCAGCACCTGCAATAATGGCCCTGCAGACTGAACGCACTCCTCCAGTTCGCGCAGGGCCACAGGCAAGGACAGAAAGTCAGCCAACGGTGGGCTTACCTGTCTGTCAGCAACACACGTCAGCTGCTTCCTGTGGGCCTTTCCCTCCGGCCCAATCGGGTCTCTCCCTGGCACGTGATGGACATTCCTTCGTCCCATCTCCATCCAATCCTCGGCGGGCACGCAAGACACACCATCCAATCCCGTGCCTGTCATGGGGAGGGACTTCCGGTCCGCGGCCATTTTGCTCTCCCTCCTGGTGCTGCAACGAGTCTCCGGGCAGCTCTGCAGCTGCTGCGGCTTTCTGAGCGGCAGCAACTCCTCTCCGGCAGCTCTCCCCGCTGCCGCCGCATCAATGAAGCGCCGCGGATCCGTGCAGGCCCTGCCTGCTAAACACAAAACACACGCAGCCCCGCAGGGCCAATTGCCAGAAAGCAGGGAACTTACCTCCCGGTCCTGTCTGTCCAAGGAGACGTCCTCGCCGTGGCCTCCCTAGGCAACATGCCGTCCCGGGCGCCTCCAGTGACGGCGCGTTCGCAGAAGCCCGCTGTCCTCTTGCTCCGCCCGTTGTCTTCTCTCACAGTGGCGGTCCGCGGGGCGAGTGCCTCTCGCAGGGCTGTGAGCACGCCGCTCCCGCGGCACGTGGGTGGGCTCCCCTTCTACGCTGGGCTGTCTACAACATTTTTTCAGGTCCCTGCCTTGAACCAGGCGGAGCATCTTGCCGGCTACGCCTGTGTGGAACGAGCCCCAGGCACAGACAGGTAGACATGTTGCAAAGCACCACCACACATTTATTTTACACACTATATACAATAAAGTGCACAAAACCCCCAAGACTCCCCAAAGTCCAGGCCTCACACTACACAATGCCTTCTCTCTTCAGGCCGCCTCTTTGCCTCTTCCCAGACCTCGTCTGTCTTCCACCTGACTCCAGCCTTGAATGAAGGGAGGCGGCCCCTTATATAGTCACCCGGATGTGCTCCAGGTGCTTCCCGGCAATCTTCCACCAGCACTCCCCAGTGTGGCAGAAGTGCCGGCTGCGTACCCAGAAGCACTCCGGGTGTCCCCGATCCTCTTCCCCCCAGCACTTCCGGGTGTGGCGGAAGTGCTGAGGTCCAGGGCTCTGTAGGCATTGGGGCGCCCCCTGGCGGGGACCACGGGCCCCTACCAGGCTGAGCTTTCAAGCTCTCTACCCATGGTCCCCAAAGCAACCAGGGCGGTCGCCCCTTCGTGGTCTGGCGGAGGCGCAAGCCCTCCTCTAGTCCTGCTGGGCGTCCCGGCTGGGTACCACCCCCAACTGCGTGCCACAATAGATTTGGGTGTATGCCTGGTTTCTCTGCAAATAAGTATAAATTTAGATTGAAACAAAATTTGTGTATTATGTCACAAAAACTGCTTTTCTGTTTAGATTAGATAAACCTTTTTCATCCCATTGTCAAATTGAGATGCATGCTGCAGCAGAAACATACAAAAAGGATACACAGTGGTGGAATGATCCTGTGGCTAAAAAGAGAGCATCTCCTGGAAGAGATTTTTCATGATGGCATCCAATTTTGCCATCACCATCTTTTCCGCAATGACTTCCAATGTGTCCCTATGATGGAGCAGGCTTTCCTGATAAGTCTGTTAAGGCATTCCTCTTCTTTTGAGCTCAAGTTGTTTCCCCATGAGATTGCAGCATAGAACACCATGCTAGCTACTATGGACTGGTAGAACATTTCCAGCAGCTTGCTGCACACATCAAATGACCTGAGTGCCCTTAGCAAGTACAGTCTGCTCTAGGCCTTCTTGTACTGCGCCACTGTGTTGTCAGACCAGTCCAGTTTGTTGTTCATGCGAACAACTGACACTACTGACATTGCTGACACTAGCAGTCTAACCCAAGTCATAAGTGTTAAGATGTCCAGCAGTATAAGAATTTGTTCCCGTTCAGGTTAAATGATTTCAGAGATAGCATACCAAGAGCATACCATGTTCTGTGATCCTGGCAGAAGCAAGCTCCAGCCTTCATTATTCGGTATGTTGTCTAAAATCTTTTTAGGGTAGCCAGTCTCTGTTCATAACCATTCAGCTCTTGCAGTGTAGGAAACTTGAGAGGAAGTTTGGTCTCAGCCATTGTTAAGATATTTCAAAGGTGTAGTGCTGAATCCTTTAAAAAGGTAGCCAGTCCTTATTAAGAATTCCAATAGTAAGTAATATAGAAAGTACCCATTTGTAAGAGATGGCCGGCAGCTCAACCAGGCCAGGAAACCCCTGTGATGGAAGGATGGGTGAAAGCAGATATTCAAGGACCCTGCCTCCATCAAAACGCTAGATGGCAGCTCCCATGGACTGCAGCAGTGCCATGAATTCCTGTAGGGCACTATGGGAAATGTAGTTTAATACCACAGCCCTGCTGGGTGCCATGGGGGCTGCCAGGGGATGCTGCAAGGGGACCGGAGGAGATAAATCTCATCCATAACCCTGAAGTACTCCCAAGTCACGAAGACGGAAGCTCCAAAGGACTTCCGGGCTGAAGAAAAATTCAAGTCCTCTATCTGACCCGGAAGTGCTGGCAAGTCACGTGGGAGGAAGAACAGAAGCACTTCCGGGTCAAGAACTATTTAAAAGACTGCTGTGAACCCAGCAGGCGAGCTGGAGTTGGGAGGTGTGTGACAGAGCTTGCTGGGAGGTGTGGAGGAGAGAAGAATTGTGTATTGTGAATATTATTGTGTTTATTACCTGTTCTTGTGCTTGTGGTGCTTGGAGGGCACCGTTTATTAAGAAGAAAGGCATTAAAAATCATCTTGGTGCTTTTAACCTGTGTCCAGTGTATCTGTCTGTTGGGGTTAACCCCTAGCATCTTACACCATACAACAAGTAGTTGTACGGTGTAATAGTTTAGGCTTTTCCAGGATAATCTTGTCCACCAATAAAAAAAAGAACCTTTGGTGGCTAAAGTGCCTTTTGTGGTCATTTTCACGAAAATAATGCTAGAAAATAATACTGAGAAATGTACAGTACTGTGCTTAAATTATCTATTTTAATATTATATTTTTAATAGT
The DNA here is from genome assembly GCA_026402145.1 of Polypterus bichir lapradei. Classification (NCBI taxonomy): domain Eukaryota; kingdom Metazoa; phylum Chordata; class Cladistia; order Polypteriformes; family Polypteridae; genus Polypterus; species Polypterus bichir. Next base: position 56,786,237 of record JANRMT010062790.1, on the reverse strand, counting down.
TACCAATTAGACAAAAATTTTACAACTTGCACATTGTAAGTGAGAGTTTGGAATTGCCTAGTGTAATTAAGAAAAACAACGGAAACTGAATTTAGGGAGTAAGCAATGCCTTACAATAAAATGAACAACATGTCCACACTTGTCTTCTAAATATGATAGAAAGGTGAAAATAGTGCTTTGGGAGCTCTTGTAGACTGAGTTTATTGAAGCAAGATTGACGGGGTTGCCAGTGTGTGAACAATGGGGAAGGATTTTGAAAGAGAATATCATTTTCACATGAAAAATAGCCGTGAATCTTTTACAATACTGTTAAAACTTTGCAATTCCCATTCAAACAATATTTCCCACCACACCATGCAAGGGTTATCATGATGTTTATAAGTGAATATATAAGGAAAGAAGAATAGATTGTTTAGTGTTAGAGGGGCAAAAATAAACTGTGTGGAAAGGCAGGTACTGAAAGATTACAATGAGCAAAACATCTTTACATAGCACCTTTCGTGGCAAAGGCACTTAACGCAGTAAACAAGGTTATAGCCCATAGCAATATGAGATAGACCCTGGGGAACTACTGAATGACTGGAAAGGGCTATAAACATCCAACAACAAGTCAGATTATAATGTAACAAACTGAATTTACAAAGGAAATATTTATCTAGCTTGTTCCTGCATTGAAACTGTTCCGCATAACATGTTTCAGCAAAAATAAGTAGTTGTAACTCATCATATAGTTCAAGTCACAACATAAACCATGAACTAGTCATGAAACAAGAAGCACTTCTTCTCTGAAGATATACAGTTTGAGACTTGAATCAAGTCCAGAAATTTTTAAAAGTTTAAGCTGCTTGTATACGTAATTTAATCATAGTGCCAAAATGAGCCTGTCCCTGCTCCATAAGTAATGGGCATAAGGTTCAATAAACCATCCTGGATGGGGTGCTAGTCTATGTTAGCTAATCCATTTCATAAAACATGGTAAAACAATGCATGAATGAGCATTGACGTATAGTTTTTGTTAGCAACAATTCCTTACTGGTGAATGGATCCTCTCTATCTGTCCATATACAGTAGAGAGATTAATTTTGCATTGTGCTTTTCAGATATATAAGAAAATCCTGAATGCATTGGAAATTTTAATGTGTTATGTCTGTTGCTGCTTAATCCATATAAATTTGCTTATTTTTCACTGATGTTGTGATGTAGTTAAATCCTTTTTGGTCATAAGTGACATGGCTCATGGTTAATCCAGCAGCCATAGCACTTGCACTTCAGAACAGAACAGGTAGTCCACCTGAAGCTAAGCATGTTCAGTACTTGGATGGGAGAACATCTAGGAAAAGCTTGTGTTGTTGCTGGAAGAGGTGTTGGTTAAGCCACCAGGGGGCACTTACGCTGTGGTCTGAATATCCAGTGACAGGGACACTGGGCTGTAAAAATGGTACCATCCTTTGGATGAGACGTAAAAACAAGGTCCTGTCTCTCTCTGGTCATAAAGCATCCCTGGACATCTTTCATAAAGGGTAGGGTGTTTCCTGATGCCCTGGCTAGATTGACAATCATGGCCTTGTCATTCTGGCCTCCTAATCATCACCCACCTCTAATTGGTTAACTATCCCTCACACCTCTTCACCACCTATTAAAAAATATGTGATAAGCGTAATGGCACAAAATGGCTGCCACAACATCATCCAGGTGGATGCTGGACATTGGTAGTATTTGAACTGGCTCCCTCTTCTCTCCATAAAAGGCTTTGAGAGTCTTGAAAAGTGCTATATAAACATAGGTAATTTACAACTCTAATTTCCACTCAGAGTCGAAAAAGCATCTCCTTAAATCATCTTGACTTAAGAATTAGACATATATAAACAAAAGACCTGTGTGTGTGGTCTGCTCACACTCAGCCACAGCTATTAGATGGCACATGCATGCTCTTTTACATTTTTTCAGCACTTGCACACACCTCACTTCTTACTATGAAAGACCTGTGTGCGGCAAATGCCACCGTGCAACAACAACGTTGTGCTAATGACACAGATGAAGAGACACAACATTGAAACGAAGCAAAGAGTACAGCTCAGCAACATGCAAGTGAAACACCTCAGCAACGGAGGGCAACATTTGAAGTTTTCATTAAAAAACCTTGTCTATCTGGAGGTATTTTCTCAAGACAAAGATTAATAGGACTCATATGTCAGCAACACGACTAAGATATGGTAACGCCAGTGTCTTCTTATGAAAGCCAGTGGGGCAGCAAGCACAGGTGGGCCCACGTCCTCGGCACTGGGTAATTCTTAAGAGTTAGCTGATGCCTATCCAAGTTCACATATACAGTAAAACTCCTAGGGCATCTTCGGGATGTTTTTTGTCCCAAAGACCACATGCAGCCAGTATTTGTATATTCTATACTAGACTGGCATCCTAGTCAGGAAGACTCTTTATTTCCCTCCTTGTGTTTCAGGACTACAATACACTGAGTTATATGGAAATATGAACGAGTAGTTACTCTGTTTAAATTTGAAAAAGATAAAAATCACTTCTATAAGAGCAGAGTTTCTGTTTTTTTTATGTTTTAAACTGTCTAGAAATGTAATAAATGTGAAGTAAAGTGTTTTCAATTGAGTATTACATTTACATTTATTATGCTGTACTACCTTATCAGTCTTTGTGACAGCTCTTGAATTATACATTTTTTTCTGGTATGTTATATTCCTCCCCCCTCTATCTATTTCCTTACCTTGATGTATTTTAATATTAACAATGAGCAAATTTGCATTTCATTGACACTTTGTCACAATTTTGGCCAGTGTTGGCATTTATTAGCAGTAAACAGGATAAACCTGTTGTAAGGTCTATTTCAATTTGCCAAAATTGTAACACTTAAAGCTAAGTGTTACTGACCAAGAAGCATGAACAACGCTATATTTATATTGTGTTGGCTAGCAGTTGGCATATTGTTTATATGAACAAGTACTTCCCCCTCCACACAAGAATTATTTCAGATGAACCATCTCATTCTTATGAAATCTTCTTCATTTTTAATTGCAGGATGTGATGGTGTCTCTGCAAGATCGACTATCCCTCCGCTATATTGAACATTTTGCTCTGGTTCTCGAGTTTAGTGGCTCAGATCAGAATCACCGTTTGCACATTCTCCAGGACAGCCAGCCTCTTACTCATGTAAGCACTGCAACTGAATATTTCTTTTTATATCATGAGTGTGTGTAAAGGAGAAGGTGCTTACAGTGCTCTTTTGCATGGATTGTATGAATAAGTATAACATATGGGTCATTGAAATGCTTTGTCAGCATGCACCTGGAAAAGTTAAAAAAATTATGTTCATCCTGGAAATATGGAGATCTTCACAATGTTACATTAAAAAAAAACACACATTCAGAACACACCGATTACTTTTCCTATTTAAAATTATTATACAAGTAATTGCTTAAAGGTAGTAGGAAGTGGCACAAAGTATGTTTAAACAAGATGCTTTCACAAAGGCGCAGTTCGCGGGTTAATGAAGAAGTTAACATGTTAGCATGCTCAGCGTCATGTCTCAATATGTTGGGCAGGCCTTGTTGCTTATAGTAATGGGATAACATGACTACAAGTTGAAGGATCTTGGACTCTGAAGATGAAGTGATTTTTCATATTTCAGTAACACCAAAAATATCTAATATTGTTGAAAGGGAAAGTGATTTAAATGAGAAATAAAACCAGTGGAAGGCCAAACTTGAAGGCAGTATCCCCTTATCCCCCCACTGTCAGAGCCCAGATCACTCTTTCTGTATTTATTATTTTGAGATAGTAGGAACTGGACTAAAAATGTCTGCCATGTAAACTTTGATTGAATTTGGAAAATAAAACTTATTATAAGAAGTTGTCAAAAAAATCTCCTGACTTATTGATTTGCTGGCCAACAAACATGGCAGCCATTAAGGGACTATTGTGCCATTCCTGAGCAACAGATCTTTTCAAATGAATCGTTTTAATTAACTCAAAATAATGAATCACTTCAGGAAACCATTTGTACAATACCAATACACAAAATTAAAAAAAAGGGTTTTGTTGAAACTCACAATAAAGAAATGCACAAAATTGTACTTAAATTTGCCAGCAATCATATTGCATATTGCAATTATTGAATATAAACATTTTGATTTAATGTACTGAAATGCAGAGTGAATCACATTAATCACATTAAATGTAAAGAACCGATATTCTGTTGCTTACCCATACAGCAGAAATGGGAGAAATCAGCCATATTCTAGCTGTCCTTTTTGAGGCTTTTTTAAAACTCTTTCTTTAGCTTTAATCTTTTTCTCAAAACTATTTTATGGTGTGCTGGTTTTCCAGCTCTTACCGCTTCTTTGATGCTCACCTACATGCTGCTCTTCAGTACTGATCACTTCCATTTCAATCTGATTCTCTTTGTCAGAATCAAGTTGGAAACATGCCAGGTTAAACAGACCAGGCCATGCTATGCTAACCTCAGCAATATTTGCCAAGCTTTTGCAAACCAGTAGTGAGATATAGTGCCTCTTGGATCTGGGAAGTGCCCAGGGGCATCTAAATTATCTCAACCAGCTCTGCCTGATCTGAAGAAGGAGCAGTTCAACTTCAAAGCATTCCCATGCTGTGAAGCCAAGCAACTCTGTGCAGGAACCTAATTTCAGTTGCTTCTACCTGTAATATCAATGTTTTAGTCACTATCTTGAGCTTGTGACCATACATGAGGATGGATTTGCAGAGTGACCAGTAAATCAAAAGCTTTGTTTACTATTCACTACCATTAAATTGCTGTTAGTGCCCAGTTTCATTGCACACTAGCACAATCACCTTTAGCCCCATTGATGAATAAGATGCTGAGGTATTTAAGCTCCTCAACTCAAGAAAGCTGCTTACCCTATATCTGAAGAGAACAAGCTACTCTTGTAGGGCAATGACCACAGATTTGGTTGTACTAATTCTTATCCTACCCACATTACACTTAGTTCCACCTATATGAGCCGGCTCAATGCCAAGTGGTGATTGGTGGACAGCTCAGTACCCCTTTTTACCTAAGATGGCCTCAGATCAGATGATACCCTTGCAGAGTTGCTCATTGAAATTTGGCCTAAGATACTCTACTGACAGGTGTGCACATGAGCATCCTTGTATTTGAGTGTGGTGTTCATTATGAGCAATTCATGACTAGCACAGGTTTAGCTCCAATTAGTTTCATCATTCCACACAACAGCATTGACATCTACTAGTGGACTACTGAATCAGCATGTGGTACTCTTTGAAGTACCAAATCTAATGTTTCTGAAAAGACTGAATGCTCTGCCTAGTTATTTGGATCCATACACACAAACACCAGTGGAAGTTTTCCTTTCTACAACTTGAAGGTGCGCTGAGGCAAACCTTCTGTCCACTGGAACAAACGTCAACTGTATAGCATCCACCTGGAGGTTTGTAAGAGTTCATCCATTTGCAAGGGGCCTCTCTTTTGTAATTTCAAAGTAGAAGAGGGAAAGAGAAATAGATAAAGAAGGTTGACTAGAGTCAATAGTCTCTGTAGTGATGAATCTGATTATATCTAGCTTTTCTTTTCAACCTCTCCCATGAGCTTCTGCTATTTTCCAAAGGAGAAGTTAACATTCTGCATTCCACAGGCCTGTTTCCTTTGCCACAGTGTAGTAGTTCTGGATTCAGCCCACTCTTATGTCATCCTTCACTTTATGGGTGATGATCCCTTTAGCGCCTCAGCACAGACTACTGAGCGCCTTCAGGTTACATGAGTTTACCTGACCTAACCAAATTTCTAACTGCAGAACACCGCACCCAGATCTGACTCAAGGAGCTGCTCACAGTTTACCAGTTTCAGGCAAGATCCTTTGTGATTAAATGAGAATAACTTGATGGTCATTTATAGATTTTTCTCTGTCTGGTGTCTACCCTTAGACCAGTTTGTCAAAGATATTATAGTTGGAATACAGAGGAAGACGGCCACAGTCTTGGGTCACATACCAACCTTTAACTCATAATTCACCAAATCAGTAATAGTTAATTGGAAAAAAGACTAGTGAAGATTATCCACTTAAAAAATTAGAAATATGACAATGGAAGGCTGGATTGCGTTACATACAGATACAGAATGAAGTAGATTAAAATGACTAAAAACAATATAATTTGCAAAATGTTTTCACAATTTACTACCATTACTTTAATCACAAGACTCTATATGTTTCTCCTCATGGATCCAGCACCCAAAGTGTGACTCATGTGTCCATGTTGTCCTCACATTGATGAGGATTTTCCTCCCTCGTCCATAAAAACATGTTGATTAGGCTAACTTGCAATTCCAAATTGGTTAAGGTTGGTTGTGGGTCCATGCATAACTGGGCCCTGTAATGGACTGGTACCTGTTTCCTGTCTTATTCTCAGTGCTAACAGGATAGACCTCGGCCCCACGTGATCCTGAAGTAGATCAAGCTTGATTGAGAATGTTATTTTATTTTCTTTGGTACATCCAACTTGATCATGTCAGTCTTTCTGTTTTATTTAAATTTGCATGTCTTATGTTCTCAAGTTTTTAATCAGTTAAAAGGCTTCAGAGAGATACAGTAGCAAGTTTAAAGCACACTCACGTCAACCATGGCCATTCATCATCCCATGCAATTACATTTGTAGTGTATTCAAGAGCTCACACTTCCCACTGGAGTGGATTGTAGTGTTTCTATGGGTGGAAGCAAGATTCTGTTTTCATCAGTGCAGCTGCAAAAAGAACATGCTGTGCCATGGCAGAAATTCTGACTCTAATTCATGCCATTTCTGCTGCTTCAGTTTCATCTACACAGAGTTGCTTGCAACATCAAAGGAACCGTCCTCCCACCTGAGAAGCATGGCATTTGTTATTTAGCAGATTACTATGCCAATGCTTAACACAGGTTACATTTATTATTATTTCATTTAACACAGATCCTTGATTACATTTTATCTGCAGCACAGAGGCTTTAAGGGTTTGTTATAGTGTTTCCAGCAGTCACTTATTGTTATGAGACATACATAGAACTCTTTCAAGGTCTTATTATATATAAGTCACTAAAGGATGCATTATAGGTAGCCCCAATTCTAAAACATCACTGGTGCTTTGCCTTATTAAGCCCAAATTGTGTTCCTTAAGATCTTGTTACATAGCAGTAACTGACTAATTAAAGCATTCTAGATAGCCTGGATTCTGCAGTACTGCTCCTTTTTTTAAAAAAATTATCTTATTTCTATTATAAATACAACTGCTGCTGTTCAAATGTTGTCAAAGATGAATATTTGAAAAAATGCACAGAATATATGAATGTAGCGTGATTGTTTCTTTCAGTGAGGCATATCATAATATGAGGAAGTGTGTCAAAATCAAAGAAATATCCATGAATCAGAATGTATTATTAAAAGCTCATTCTGTTCTGTCATGGGTGTAATTGAAATCACTTATGTTCTATTGTTATATCAAGAGATCAAAAGTAATACACAATAACAAGAGATGGTAAAAAGTACAACCTGATTTATGTGAACAATAATCGGGACTGCTCTGTTCTCAGGTGGTGCAGCGGACCTACTTCCAAGGAATGAAGTGTCTCTTTCGTATCTGCTTTTTCCCAAAGGATCCGGCAGATTTACTGAGAAGAGACCCGGCTGCTTTTGAGTACCTCTACATCCAGGTGCTGATGACTGTGATTTTATTTCTGAGCAATTTTTCTCGCTTTTAGATAAGATAGCCATACTCAGTGAATGTCTAAATAGAAGACACCATATATAAAATCAGAGTATCACCTCTTGATTTTGTTTGATTTCTTTGTTATGCTTTTGTATTTGATGTTATATTAAAGAAATGAAAGAATATCCATGTGTATCCGACCATTTCCTTAATCTTATTTCCATTATAGAATCACAGGAGCTGAGCTGATCCTGGTGGCATTGGTGCAAGGCAAGAACCAGGATGCCATTTAACCTAAGAATTTTGCATCTTTGGATTGTGGGAGTACCCAGATTAAATCTATATTTGCGAAACCACCTCACTGATCACTGTACCATACACAAGAAAGGGTCAAGCAAATGCTCAAACTGGTGGTTCAGAGGCTAAGGATCTTCACTGGTATCGGGAAGGTTGCCTGTTCAAATCTTATTACTGCCAGAAGGGATCCTACTCTGCTGGGCTCTTGAGCAAGGCCCTTAACTTGAAAATTGCTCCTGGGGAGCTGTACAATGGCTGATCCTATTACTCCTAAGGTCACATGAAAAGACAATTTCCTCTCAGGTATTAATGAAGTATATCAAATTAAATAAATAAATAAATAAATATCAAATAAACAGCACCACTTGACAGAACATACACTGAACTTGTTACCCTAACTATAAATTTGATTGACGACACACCAACGTTGATAATGTTTCTTAACTATGGCTTTTAATAACTGTAAAATCATGTCAGTTTTCTTGTTAGGTTCTCTCAGAAAAAGACCAAAATACCTCTTTTTTAAGAACTCCCTTTTCCTTCTAAAATCCCAACCACTAACATTGTACTGGAAATTACCAACAACAGGAATGTCAATCAACATCAATATGAATTTAACTTGTTACTGAACATACAAATACACAACACTAACAAAAGCTTTTTTTTTTCAAAAGTGAAATTAAAAAAGTACTTCAAATATGTATGACAAAAAGTTATACTTGAAAAAAAATTGAAAAATGTTTCCTGCCTTGTATCATTTGCTGCCAGGACAAGCTGCAGCTTTCTGCAACATAAACAAGGTAAAAGTGGGGAAAGGAAAAAACAAAGGATGGGAAGAATTTTTAGTGATATGCAGGTCATCTTTCCTGTTCTTTATCAAAGACCTTATAATAACAGAAAGACGGATGCATTAATTTATGATTGACTGATTTTGCAGACAAATTTTATTTTTATTTTTCTTTAGAGCCGCAATGATGTGATTAAAGAGAGACTGGGCTCAGACTGGAAGTCGGAAGTGACTCTTAAGCTCACAGCGTTGCATATCTACATCACTGTCTCTGCTGCCAGACCTAACCAAAAAATATCTCTGAAGAATGTGGAGTAAGTGTCATCTTTCATAATGCAGAGATGTTATCTTTTTAATGCAAACTGACATCTTGGCAGCTTTTAATTTGGTGGCAATAATATCAATTCTTATTGATTTTTACCTTTGACCTTTCTTCATGATTATTTGATAGCTTTCACTTTTTAGCTTAGCAATTTTGATTGCTAAACTTCTGCAGAAGTGACTGCCAAAATATGCTCCATTATATTATGTATGGTCAGTAGTGAATAATTATAATTGAATTAATTAAGATTCATTGTGTATGTATCATTTATAGCTTTGCAGTGGTTCAGACAACATTTAACATATATTTGCACATAGCATGCTTAGTATATTAATGACTAGTAGTAAATGCATTTAATACATCAAGACTGTTTATGCCTGTATTTATTGAACATTTGGCAACAGTTCATAGAAGCTTACACATATATACATAATATAAGGTCTTTTAGCATCCAGTTTCTTCAGTTTATTAAAGGAATCTGAATTATAAATATCATCAGAGATACTGTATGACAGATAGAAAACTAATGAATATTGCTGTCTCAGCATATTTCTACAAGCCCAGTTGGAGTCGTGCCACTGACTCACGGTGGGTAGTTGACAGCACAGAAGGTGAGGCCATTTTCAGTTTCAATGAGCCTTCTGGAATCAACGAGTTCTCCTGGCCTGACTCACTTGCACATTCGCTCCCACTTTCGCTCTCAGCTGAAGACAATGCAGCAGTGTCGGGTCCCAGGAAGTCTGTGCTTTCGCCTATCTGTTCCAGGTCAGACTCTGGCAGGCCGTACCTTGAACTTGGACTTGATGAAGCTTTAGCTGTCTTTTCCGTTTCTTTCAGAGCCTTTTTTCTGCCACTCATTCTTATATATGCTTATGTATACTGTAATTGAACCCCCTCGGGTTGAGTAAATACGGTATATTTCTGGCCAGTCCAAAATAAAAATTTAACAACTATTAAAAGGATATTGGAAAGTGAAAATGATATGAAAATGCAAGTTTCAGTGACCCAAAAATCATTTTATTTCAGCACTGTGCCCACAAAATGTATAAATGTAATGGTCACACTCTAGGTATCCATTAGAAAGGATTATAAGCGTCTAGTAACATTGTGAACTAGGCTATTAGCAATAATAGCACTAATAAATTATCATTACAAGTAATAAAACTATTAATATACTGTACGTCATCGTAATATTTTGGTGTATTAGATCCAGTTAAAAGGGCTTATGGTTTATAAAATGCAGACTGTTAAAAAATGCTTATAATGGATACCTAAACTGAAGTGTCACCCGTGCAATATTAATAACACCATTGTATACATGGACACCTGAGCCAGTGGGACCTGATTAATGGATGAAGTGCTTGAACAAACAGGGATTTTGCAGAGGGGAAGGTGCCAGGTTAAAGCAATGTCTTTTTTAAGTCTGCAAATGTCTTGTCTTGATTCATTATACCAAGCAGTGGTGTGTATATATTGTAGTATATAAAATGCGTGGGAAGCAGATTACCCTCTCAGTCATTTCCCAAATAACATAACAATTTTGTCCTGGTTAAAAATACACATGCACCACAGTGTCCTTTAGTCGGAGAGGCAAAAAATAAATAAATTATGGCTGAAAAGGTTTGCTAGGTTGCAGAGATGTTCCAACTACAGACAACTAAGCATGTTTCTTTAAGTGGTCCTTCATGTGGAAAAGAAGTCTTCATTCATTCATTTTTGCAGATTTGTTCAGCAAGGATTTATTATTCACAGTTGTGAAGAATTCCTTAGCCTCAGCCAGGTAATTCTTTTGAATTAAAAAACAGACAAAAATATGCAATTAAGAGGCTACCAAATCCCTTATTACTCATAACAATTTCTACTCTTTTCTGGAATAAGAGTCAGTTAGGAGAGGAACAGTACTAACCCTTTAACAACTTGGTGTTTTTTCTATTTACTTTCCACCATGTACTATTCATTTCAATACAATTTATTATTGTATACCACTTGTAACTGTGTTGGTTGAGGATTTCCATGTAGTTCAAAATAGTTCATATGTAGTTACTAAAAAGTCATTCCATCAACATTATGACTTATTGTGCAAGAAGAAAATCCACAATCTTAGTTTAAAGGATTTTAGTGAATTAAAAAAAAAAAAAAAACACTTCATACAAAATTAATACACACAAAAATAGGGAAGAAAGGAAACTTCTTGTTGATGATATTCTACTTGAGGTTCCATTTCTGAAGGTTTCTGTGTTTGTACATATGGTCGTAAAACTGTTTGTCTTTAATGCCTACCTGACTAACAGCTCCTGTTTCTCTTTAGCTGTCTAACTTCAATCTAAGAGCTATCCTATTGTCACACAACATTAAGAACATTCCATTACCTTAAACCGTTCAAGCTATATTATGTTCAAGTTCAAACTTAACCAAAAACTAAGGTAAATTTACCATTAACGTTAACATAAAGGATTTAGCTCTTACATGACTCTGTGAGTGATAGTGCAGAATGCTGGGACACGTTCAAGTATGAATTTTACAAATTACATAATGAGTACACATAAAGACAAATATTTGTTTAAACAGACAGAAAAATAAAGTAGTTTGAAACTGATTAACATAAATGGAATCTAACAATATCTGACCATTGTTGAACTATGGACTATGGTCAGTTGACAACAGGAGAAAGAAAACAAAACTTTAGTCAGGAGCATCCCTGGACAGAATAAACCTCTGGGGGTCCATGGTTAATTATAACAGAGAAAGTCAAAATCAAAGTCAGACAAAGTCAGACACAGTGACAGCCCTGTAGACTACCCTCCCGCTCCTGGGTATTCTACAGTAGTCTGTGCTGGGCTGTCCAATCCAATAGCAGAATTCTTCCATTTGATGGTTCTTGGGCTTCCATTAGTTTTTCATGGGAAGGACTGCAGCTTGGCAGTAGAATAATGGCACTAAGTGCCACAACAGGGGCCTCATGTATAAACGGTACGTAGGCACAAAAATGTTGTGTACTCCTGTATCCACGCTCAAATCACGATGTATAAAACCTAAACTTGGCGTAAAGCCACACACATTTTCACAGTAGCTCAAACCCTGGCGTACACAAGTTCTCTGCTCGATTTTGCAAACTGGCAGCACCCAGCATCAAAGCAGTGCTTTTGCTCTAGCGTAGTTTCCATTTCTTTTTTTAGATCCACATCCCTGATGCGGCTTTATCATATACACTGAAATTAATATGTTTATTACATTATACAGATAAAATGTTAACATTTAAATAACCTATGTTTTTAATAATTAAACATGTGAGGACACGGTGTCGCAGCATTAACAAGGAGCTGGCTCTCCGTTCAGGAATTGTTCCTGTCTCGCGCTGTATTCTTGATGGGGCTGGCGCGACACTGGAAGGATAGATGGATAGAATAATTAAACACGTACTACGAAGATATTTCAATATTTCTTAAATGTTTTGAAGAATCGGAGTTCTAAGCTTACAGTTGGCTTAATGTCTATTACTGAGCTGATTGTGTGGTGATTGGTTACTTGGAGAAAGAAAAGAAGGACAGGAATTGGGGGTTAATACGTTTGAAAGAGTCAGTACTGCTGCAATAAATTACTTCATTGAAGGTCGCGCATGGCGCAGCAAGCATCTTGCGGGAGGCAGGAACAATCTCTGGATGGGGCGCCAGTTCATCACTATCACTGCGCCACCGTGTTCCCATGTTTAATTACATGCTTTAATTGATATGATATGAATACTGAAATGATATCATGTATACATCTCAGTATTTAAAATTATTCAGAGAGCTGTAATATCATGAATGTAATGGATGCTGTGTCCTGTCAGAGAAAGAGAGAGCCTGTTTAAGAAGCACATAATGATTCATACACATACAGCACATAGAAGAACATATACAAAACAAAGCATTTAATTTGCTACTTTAGATACGATGGGATTTGAGAAACTAGTAAATTAAATGATTTTAAAATTAAGTTTATGATGTTCTACTTTAATGACAAAATAAACTACGTGATTAAAGTGGAAATTTCGAGATTAAAGTTGACATTTTGAGCTTTTTTCCCCACAGTGTCCCTATGTTTTTTTCTTTTCTCTGTACCCTAATAAACTTCCATATGACACTCAGACAGTGGGCTATGACTCGCCTTTTCACAGCGACTTTGATTTCTGACAACTTCTTTTTATTTTGGGCACTGTGCAATTTTGTGAACTTGAACTTTCGAGTTTCTCCGACACACTATGTCACTCAATCAACTTCGTTTTGTTGTTTATACCACTGTTTAGACGAACAAATAGTAAGTTTTTTCTTGCCTCCACTTGGTATTCACTGAAATTCTTCTATTTTCCCCATGCTTTTACCATTGTCTTTTCAGAGAACGCTGAGCTTAAGGGCTGTTTATATTGATTTGCATATTCAAAGGGGCGTAATTCTGGGAGTAGTTGGGGAGTGGCAGCAGGCGCGTGCACATGCATTACTTTTCATGATAACTGGGATTTATGGAGTGGAAGAATGTGGAAGTTGGCGTTCGCACAGATTTATGCATCTGGTTTTTTTGTGCATACGCACATTTCCGCTTTTGTCCTTACGCCATGTTTTAGTGTGAATTCTATGCACGGCATTATGCATGAAGCCCCTGGTGTTTTACAATTCAAGCAATGGAGGATGCATGGGAACAAAAACCTAAAAACTTACCAAATACATTCACTTTTAAAATCAACAAAGTTTTGAAATTACATACACATTGTAAATTAGCTTATAGAAAAATACACCAATATTATATGATTCATCCATTTTAAAAGACGACATGCTGTGTGCACTACATTAGTGCTAGTCTTCCTTCACAACAATCTTTGACAACCAACCAGGGCTGTGGTTTCCTCTCAGAAGACTAAATCATAGTAAACTGTTCCTGCTACATTCTTAGTATTGTGTTCATTTTGATAGATAGATAGATAGATAGATAGATAGATAGATAGATAGATAGATAGATAGATAGATAGATAGATAGATAGA
>JANRMT010062790.1:56688114-56772113 GCA_026402145.1 Polypterus bichir lapradei | reverse complement strand
AGATAGATAGATAGATAGATAGATAGATAGATAGATAGATAGATAGAACTTTATTTGTCCCAAGGGGACTTCCTTATTTATGTGACAAACCCTCCCAGGAAGACCACTCTTATCACACAAGCAAACAGAAAATGGAAGGAAGAGAATAAAGAGTGACATGACCATGATACCTTATGATGTCACAATCATGTATCGGAAAAGCAGTAGGCATGTTTCTTATACTGAAGCTTTAGCTGCTTCAAAGAGAAAATATTCAGTATGTTTTAGGCTATTATTTTCTAGTGGTACCCATGCCCCATAAGTTCCATTATAAAATGCTACAGCTAGATATGTATTTTGTAAAATTTATAGAAAGCACTTAACTTTAGAACACAATTTTAAATGGAAAATGCGTGTATGGCATGTTTGAGGAGAAATAACTTTAACATGATAAAGACCAAGCTTATCCTATAGTTCCCTAATTAAAGACCCCATTGGAGAAACATCATTTGATCTAAAAGAAAGGTATAATTGGGCGTCATCTGCATGTGAGTGTAAATAATGGTCATGTTTTCTAATAATAGTTCCCAATGGAAGTATGTAAAGTATAAACAGTAAAGGTCCATGTAATGAACCCTGCGGGACACCATATTAGCCGAGCTCTCTATAGCCCACATTTAACACTTTGGGTGCATTGCTGTCAGTCATGTATAATAATACATTGCCTTATCTACTATCTACCTCAACTGAAAAATTTTCTGACTGCCATTATGACATAGCTTAGTAGCTTAAAGTGCAGGACAGGTCACATCAGTTACCAGTCATGAAACTGAATGATGCCTGCCTGGTGAAGTTGTGCTTTGACAATACAATTATGTAAGACATAGGGTTAAGCTGTCTGACAATGTGACTAGTGCAAGGCTGAGGATGTGACCCTGAGTTGTACTCCAATCCTTTGCCTAATGTTTTCTGTTCTTTATAGCATACCTTTGTTCTTTGCAGGCATATGCAATAGTGCCACCAAACCCCAGAAAAAAAGTGGACCCCTGTGCACCCAAGCAGCCAAGCTTAACATATTTGTTTTTCTTTCTTTATAAATTTGAAGATACACATTTAACTATTGTATTACATGACAGCTTGTTTTTTTTCTGTCATTGATAACTCAGTTTCTCACCATTTCATATGTTGATGTACTAACAACATCAGGCAGACTAATAAGCTTTCTGTTCTCCGACTCTGGTACATCGCCATTGGAACATTTTTTGAATGCAGTCTGTAACCTATAGATGTTAAGCCTCATTAATGTTTATCCTGCCACCAACAAATTATTTGGATCTCAACCAACTTTTTCAAAGTTGACTGAAGCTAGTGTGACAGATTAGGGCTTTCTTGCTCCCTTGTACCCTCAGACCACACGTCAGGCACCAGATAAAAGTCCAGATAATTAATTTATTATAATAATAATGTGCACAAAGCACGCTCCTCTCCACAATTCTCAATAACAATAAACCAATCCTCCAAACTCCCAGACGCTTAGCCACCCTGCCTCCCAACTCAGCTCGTACGTCTGGGATTTCCCAGAGTCCTTTATAATCCTTGACCCGGAAGTGTTTGTCCCTCAGTCCATTTGACTTTCTGTCACTTCCAGGTCAGGTAAAAAAACTCCTTTTCTTCACCCCGGAAGCACGTCATTTCTTCTGTTCATGTGACTGGGACGTACTTCCGGGGTGTAGGGAAAATAGTCTCTGGGCCTCCCTGCAGCGACTCCTGGCAGCCCCCATGGTATCCAGCAGGGCTGTGCATTAAAAGTCCACTGTCCATAATTCCCTGCTGGCATTCGGGGCACCTTTATGCTGCAAGGAGGGCTCCATCTGGCGGCCTGGGGGTATTAATTAAATATTCCTATTTATTCTAACATTTAAAGAATTTGTGTATTTGGAGTGACTTGTGGCATGTTTATGTTATGTTAACCTATTTTGTTTAACTTATCCTGGATTTAATACATTTTATATGGTTTGTGATTGTGGGGGTTCTTAAAACCGGTAGTACTTAGTTTCATTTCCATTTTTTCTTTCATTTGGAGTTGACATTTGCTATTTTACTTTACTGTCATATTTGTATCTAGCAGGATGGAGCCTTGTTTCTTTCTATGAGCACTGCCAGTGTTTCTGTGATACGGGGGCCTGTTGCTAAGGACTTGTCCCCGGAGGTCCTACTGCAAGACATCATTGGAAGAACAATTAATTTATGTAGATACACATTAAAACAAATTACAAAATGAAAAGAAAGTTTGTCGATATTAGGCCATTGTTTTTTTTTTCTAAGAAGACTGAAGAGAGTAAGAGTGAAGAGACTAAGTCAGAAGAAAAGTCAAAAGGCAGAACAAAGCAGGATTGTGAAAGACAGCAGAGAAGGAAGTATTTCTTATTATGAAGAGGACAAATCAATCTGGTTTTAATAATCAATTTGAGTTTCTACAAAGATTTAAAGATTAAAATTACAGACTGGTTTTGAAAATTAAGATCCTCATTTTTTTTTTTGGTCCATGAATTCTGAATTGGTCATATTACAATTACATATTGTGCTTGGAATTTCTATTCTCTGGCACTCTTTAAAAACCCAAAATAGACTTTGCCTTATTGGGGCACGTTTATTTGCACACAAACAACAAGAAATGCTAAAGAGCAGAATCTTCTTCATGGTCATTTGCACTTAAGTGGTCATTAGCAAAGCTGCATTACAGGGTATCAGCACTTGTTACAAATCTGTCTGTCTTTTGTACAAGTGAATGCTGAGTGTGAATCTAAAATTCAGAAGATCCTGGGTGCTCATCAAAGGGGTTCCACTGTTGAAAATGTGTTATTTGGCATGGTTATTGACCTTCATGCTCCTAGACCAGTTTATCTTAAACTATGGAATATGTTTGTGGTGGGTCGCCACATGATTGTGTAGTAAAATTCAGGTTCATCCAGCTACAGATTCTGTGCTAACCAATATACCACCCTCTGTTTAGTGCATTATTTACTGAGGTAGTATATGAAAGAACGACAGTGATGTATTACAGAGAGCCTTTGTTTCTATGGTGTGATAATACAATACATTTTCCCCATGACACCATCAACCCTCTCACAACCAGTGAAACAAACAAACTGAAATGACTGACAAGCAAAGACACATCTCAGAAATGGGGAGGGACAAGAGAATGATACAGACTAGTTTGTGAGGTGAACAGAATGTGGTGCTTGAAAATGTCACAATTGAAAATAACAACTGTGGCACTAGTATGTGTGGCGTTCTTTGGGGTGTTACGAAGGGTGAGCGGATAGGGAGGGAGGGACAGTATTGTATAATAAATTCAGTTTCATTGACCATGGTCAGTGCTTCATCGCAGCGTGTTAGCAATTACAGCATACATTGAATTTCATTCAGTAAGAAAAATGCAAAGAAGACACTGTATGAAATTTCATGCTTCAGTGTGGTAGAATATTTTCTTGTAACACTGTTTTAAACTGGTTCGATATAATTCCAATCTACTGGTAGAATGAATAATGTGTTTGTTGGACCATTGAGAGTTGTAAAACATATGAAAATATCAAATGGTTTATATAAGCTGTAGTCATTCAGTAAGATATCAATTGATAGTAGTAAATATTTCAAACTGATTGTTCACCAAATTATTCATCAAGATCAATACTGTCTGTCACCTGTGTAAACAGTCCATATGTTTTTTAGGAATAATTTAGTTACTTTTTTTACTAAGTTTATTAATTTAAGTAAACACTAACATATGCTGAAGTATTTGCAACCTCATTTAGAAATATATATATATACATATATATGTATATATACATATACATCTTCTTGCTTCCTCCAATCTCGCATCAGTTCCTCAGACACATCGAATTTTGTTGCACCACTTCAACGACTTTTAGTTTAAAACCAGCTTCATATTTTCTTCTTATCGAATGCTCCATCGTTCATAGTGTATGAGGGTGTGAGATACAAAAAGCACAAATTAGTGCAAATGTTACTTCGGAATAGTTCAGGTATTACTGTGTGGTCACGTAGGCACAATACATAGAAAAAAAGGCAATGTGCTCCACAGTTACTTTCTCAGGTGGGTATTAGCATATCTTAATCTCTTGCACCAATAGCGTGAGTTTTCCACATTCAACTTATATGACCGAAATTATAAACTACTGGAAAGTATACAGTAAAATTAAGCCCCGACTTATCCACGGGAGAACTTAAACGCAAGTATATAAGGTAAGTTAAATGACCATTCACACTATCCTTTCAAAAATGATCATGTCTTCGCACTGCACCTCATAAATTTATTTTATATTTATTCTTTGTGGCTACTCTCTGAATGTCCTGTATAAAGTATGGTGTAGGTTTCTGGCAAACAAATTAATGTTTGTGTTCCTGATTTTTGAAGACGAACAAGCTTGATTTATTGCTTTTAACATAACATGTTACTGACTTAATTTCATCTTCTGACCCCTCATTCTCTATCCTTGTGGCCTGCCACTATTTCACATCTCGTCAGTATACTCCAATAAATATTTTCCTCAACCAATAAAAAATTGTCGGAATATTGAAACTCACAATTTTATAAATAAATTAATTTTTGGAGACACAGGAGAATCTCTCTTTCATTTAAGAGATGTTTTTTTACTGTCCTCCCTGGCCATCAGAACTTATCATCAGAAACCATCTCTAGAGACTTACTGTGCACTTATTTTCCATATATAGGAATTTTACTTCTCTATTAATTTGTATCGGTCCTATATAAGTGTGTATTATTTATTTTATATGTTATTTATTATTATTCCTATCTAATTTTAATTTTTTTCTTTGCTTCTAACTATTTCTTTGATATCTTGTAAAACGCTTTACATTACTTTCTGTGTTTGAAAATGTGCTATAGAAATAAATGTTTATTTTTGTTATTGTTGTAAAACATGTTGTTCCTTATTGGTTGTAATGGAGCGGCAAATAAGATGCACAAATGTTTTGAGGCCTCTAAGAGACCCATAAAACCAGGTCAGGGCTTTTGCCTGGCCAGTTAAGAATAGGCCTCACCTATGCAGCCTGACCTCCCAACTCCACAGGCAAGCTTTAGGCTTGGTCAAGTCCAAATTATTGCAAGTGCAAAAGTGTATCAAAATTGCTCTTAAGGGAAAGAAAACCACTAAAAAAACTCTGATTTGAGAAATAAGTCTATGTAGAACCTGTACAAAAGAAAAACAATTATTTATATAGACAAAATAAGGCCAAAGGACTAGCCTAGAAAGGTAATCCAATGTTAATAAGTTCAAATCTGAAAAGGAGGACCAAAATCAATAGTGACAAGAAACAGTGCACACTCCAAATGTCAATGAGCCAATGAAGATCTCCTCCTAGCCTCAGCATATTAAGGCTGAGCACAGTCCTTTCAGCTGTGACATCAGAGTGGTCCTGCTTCCTGGGGTACCACCCACAATGTATAAAGAAATAAAAAAAAATTTAGAAGCACAATACATAGATACTAAATAATAAATAAACAGAGGAATATTAAGAAAAAAAATCTATTAGTACCACATACATAGTAAAAAAGTACATTAAGATAAGCAAAGAAGGCACAAAAAAGAAAAATAATCCTGAGAAAAGAACAAATGACCTGTAGTTATACTGAATGCTGTGTTACATTAATAACCACCAAAATCTTCAAAATATTATAAAAGTATTTTTGATAATATGGTAAAACCAGTTCCTTGATCTAGCAAGAAGATAAAGAAATGAATGGTTATTTTAACCATGGTTTTTGTTACAGTGCTGATAGTTAATACAGTGGCATAATGTGTCATGATTTTCTTCTGAAAGAAAAAAAAAACTGGCTTGTACCAAACTGTCATCTGATTGATCCATTTTGTAAGGTTTTCTTGATGTCATTTTCAAAAGCTATTTTCTAAGGATGAGACAATGCATTCCTTTAGGATATGGGGCACTGTGTAATAACTCAAATACACAATCACAGACTGTACACAATATGATGAAAGATCTGAATGTTTCAGTTCACTAAAAACCTCCACCAAATCCCTATACTCTGGATTTATTTTTAGGATAATCTTTCTAAAACAGTTTTTAAAAGACCCCCAAGCCTCAAGTGCCTTAATTCCAAAGCTAACTCTTGCGTTATGCTTTTCAAATGAGGTGTTAAGCAGAGCTTTAATCACAAAAACATTCTTTGTTCAAAATGCAATTTGCAGTTTTGTTTGGGAAAGTCATATGCTCTGGTTACCAATGGGACCACCAGCCAATTAAAGAACCTGGAGCTTGTGCTTAAGGGTAATCTGTAAGATGTTTAATTGGTAAAGCAATTCTGAATCAACAGGAGCTGGAAAAATAAGGGAGACCATTTTAGCCGGACTGTGTGAACAGCTATTTCTAAGGGTTTGATTGCAACTTTCCATCTTACCAACCCTGCTATACTAGGATAGACTTTAAAGTGACTCTGATGCATGAAGAATCCATGTTACCTGAACCACAAGAACAGGGACATAATTTTACTCATATGAATATGAATGTTGTGTCCCTGGGTGTTTGTTTTACCCAGATCCACAAATATGTAATGTGAAGGTTGATGGTGTAGACAATTGTTGTTCTAGTTGCCATTCATTTAATCTGGTACCACTTTTTAATAAAAGTCAAAAAATATTCAAACCAAAATTGTTAACCAAATTTGAATACCATAAAGATTTTTTTTTTATTTGTCCCCAAAACCTGAATGAAGTATGCATTGTTACACGCTCTTAAATAGTCTCCAGGTTGTAACGTCAAACATCTTTGCTTATGGCAGTCACATAATCATTTTTTATATTTATATAGTGCTTTTCTCACTACTCATAATGCTTCAGTGAGTGGGGAGCCTCTTCAAACACCACTAATTTGTATTATCCACCTGGATGATGTGACGGTAGCCATTTTTGCACCAGTATGCCCACCACACATTTGCTATTAAGTGGTGAAAGAGATACCCAGTCAGGGGATGATTGGGGGGCTAGAATGACGAGGCCATGGAGGGCAATTTAGCCTGGACATCGGGATACACCCTGCTCTTTATGAAGGATGCCCAGGGATCCTTAATGACCACAGAGAGTCAGGACCTCGATTTTATGTCTCATCTGAAGGATGGCACTATTTTTTGCAGCACAGTGTCCTTGTCACTGCGCTGAGGCTTTGGGATCCACATTCAGACCACAGGATGAGCGCCCCCCTGCTGGCCTCACCAACACCTCTTCTCTGCTTCCAGCAGCAACCCAAGCTTTTCCTAGATGGTCTCCCATCCAAGTACAACGTATTAGCCAGTCCCAAACACACTTAGCTTCGGGCGGATGACCTGTTCTGAAGTGCATGTGCTATTGCTGCTCCACCATTGCCAACAATAAAAAGCTGCAGCCACTGGGAAACACAGAAAATTTAGAGTGTAAAGAAAAATGAAACATCATAAACGTAACAATAAAATGTTTTCACAATAATTTAATCCAAGGTGACAAGTCTGCATGATATAATACTAAGGTTCTAGAATTACTAAAATCACGACAGGTTTGTAGACAAAGCGTGTTAACGTGATCTGCATTTTAAGAAGATACTGTGCTGCATTCACCCCACTTGTAGCACATGTTTGTATTTAAATGACTCTCAGCCATTATCTTTGCAACTGGTATCTTAACTAATTTGTAATCTCTATGGCAACATGTGCCATTTCTCCAGCAGTATTTGTTTTCAGCAAACTATCATTTTTAAATTAATGCTGAATTCTGTATAGCTTATTAAGGCACATAAATGAGTGTAATAAAACCATAAAGGCCAAAGTTTTATCTTTGCATATACCTACTTTGGTTTTTATTTCTGCACTTTTTTTCCAGAAACAATTGACATACAATGTAGGGCGTTTTTCTTTAGAGCCTGTTTTACATTCTGTGTCTTTTACTTTTTCAGTTCATAACATATTCTCAGTCTAGGTGATGTTTAAATCAGTAGAAATTTTTTTTTTAAGGGTCATAAATACTCTACTTTGTAACAAAAATATAATCTATTTTGCATATACCTAACATGCATACACCCTATATTTGCTTTGGATTTTTTTTTTTTTGTTCTCTTAGGAAAGAATGGGGCCTGGAACCCTTCCTGCCTCCATCACTACTTCCCTTAGTGAAGGAGAAGAATGTCTGCAAATCACTTTCACAGCAACTGAAGGCCTACCAAAACCCTCCTCCCACAGGGAACAAGGTAAATCTGTGTCCATTATACAGAAGATAAGACTTCAATGCACATTCTCACAAGATTCTGTGGAGACTGAAAGTTAGGAATATATTTATTGGTGGTATATTAACAATTAAAGAGTCTAAAGGATATTATAACAAAGAAGATTTATCTCACTGATTTATAATTAAATTGATATTCTTAATAGATGACATTGTGCACCTGCACACGTCCTTATTTAAAAGAAAAAAAAAAGTACTTTGAAATATTTGATACAATTGCACAACTATTAACAAGACTGCACTTGGCCTTTGGCAGACATGCAGCTGAAAAGAAGACGCCAGGTTGGGATGCTTTGTGCAATGGCGCCATCTGGTGTTAAGATGTAATGTAAAATATGTGCATTTTAAAATTGTGTTCTATGTAGCATCTTTGTTGATTAACAACATCTTTAAAAATTTCCTGTATTATATAAAATATCTAGTAAATTATTTACAGTTAATATATATTGGAATGACAAAAAAGCTTGGACATTTGTTTCTCTGGTGTGTCTGAAGAAACCAGAATGCTAATTAACAGTTTATGCTATATAAAAAACCTCTTACACATTCAGCTTTAAGTTGCATTTAATTAACCCTTGAGTTACACTCAGTCATTTTGCTTGTGTTTAAAATATCATTCTGTTATAGGTTCATAAATATATATATATATATATATAATAAACTATAAAAGATTATTACATATTACCTAAAAATTCCAGAGGATAAGGATCGCTAACCATCCTGACCAGGGTGAAGCTCTTTCCATGCTGTCCTGCGATTATATCCTCCTGGCTGGATAAGAAATCAGTTTCCATCCCAGTCAGAATGCTAGGCTATTTCACCTCGGAACCTACAACTGTTAAATATTCATTTATGTTTTTTCCCTCAATCCGTATGTTTTTTCTTCTGATTATTATGGCTATTATGTCTAAAAATAGGTGTTTTCTTTTTTTACACTGCTGTATTCTTGTCATTTACAGGAAGCATTTGTACTTTTTAGATTAGCATGATGCAGGATTAGATAGTTTTACAAAAACAAAGAGATTAATGATATTTAGTTTACTTTTATTAGGTGCCACCTTATCTGGTTCACACAATTTTGCAGTGTTTGGCACTGCTGCCCCCCAGCTTCAGGGAGGTGTGTCCATGTTTATAGAAAATCTCAGTGAAGGAAAACAGTCCTAACTGGTTTAAAAATCTCATAGGGAGGCAAATGTGTCCCTACTCATAGGAGTAGAATCAAAAGCATTTCTTCTGCATTTTCCTAATTGAGGAAACTACTTCTAACTTTACCAGAATTTAGGCGAGCTTATGAGCTGTACTGACTCAATTGAAGCTGCCAGAAGATGAAAGGGATTAGCACACATATCCCAGGAAAGGCGGAACATTTTGGAAACTCTTGACAATGATTTTGATTTGACAGAGATGGAATATGGAATATTCATAACAAATCTTGTATGTCCCATGATCGCTCCAGCTAGGCTAAAAAGTCTTGCGCTGTCAGCCGAAATGAAAGTGTTGGTAATGTTATATTTTTTGGCCACATTGAAAATGCACCTTTGCAGCAGTAATGAGGTAATATGCAGATTAAAAAATCTCTTCACCACTCTTCTTGGGGTAATGTTAAAGCAAGCTGCATTCGTGCAAATCACTGATTTTCTTGGAGTTGTTGGTGTGATTGATGACACAGACATAACAATCATTGTCCTGAGTGTGGAGAAGCACACAACTGTGATTCACAAGACATATTATAATATCAACATACAGGTGGACATGGAAACAAACTGTACTGTAGTAACTAGTATATTTCCCAGAAGATATGAAAGGCTGGATGGGTGATCAAAGCAAAATGTCACACAGAAAAATTGAACTTTTCATTGTACGAACCCCTTGAATAATCTCATTACACATCAAAAGTCTGGGAAGGTTCAAGAAAGCAGGCTCAGACTCCAAGAGCAATGGATAAATAGAACCTTGCAGAAGATAAGAGGGATCAATGAGAGGAGTGCAATTCTGGAAGACGACCGGGAACACTGCAAAAATGAACAAAACAACGGAATCCATGGCTAGTTTCAGTAACTGTTGTTTTATTAAACATTTCCCATGGCCATAACAACAGGAAGGAGATTCTTCTGAACGTGCGGCTGTCAATCATTCATTACAAAATAAACATGCCCATTAATGTACTTTACTCTCATTCAATGTGTGTCTCAGTCTTTCCATCTTGGTGCTCCTCACAAAATTATTCTTGATGTATTCTATGTTATTATGTCTTCGTTCTTCTTCTACTTTGAATATTATAATTGTTATTCTTACTGTTATCATTATCATAATCTTTGTGGTAAAGCCTTAACGTTAATATTAGAAACCCACTTCATAGTTCATAAGAAAACTACAAGATGCCTTAATGAGTCCCAATTTTCAGCTCATGCTGCTGTTATATCATGACGCCATTCATTCTCAAATGTGAAGTTCTTTTCCTAGCTGGGAGTAGAAGTAGGACACTTCATAACTACTTCTAAATCCTACAAAGGCAAAATCATATCCTAGTTAGACTTTTAGTGCAATTTGTAGGATTAATTGTGAGATGTTTGATAATTACAATCACTGTCATTTTCTGCATGAACTTTGCACATTCTCCCCATATTTATTCAGTCTGTTTTCTCCATAGACATGCAAGTTATGATAAATGTCAGTTACAGTATAACCTGTCCCAGAATGAGTGTGTGAGTGTATCTGTGATTGTGTCCCGCAATGGACCCAACTAAGGTTATTTTCTGCCTTGTACCAATGTAGCCTAAACGGCCTCCCCCTGACAATGATTCTTCAAATAGAGCAGGTTCAGAACCTATATATTTATATAATGTTCTGTAACAGTTCTTAATAGCTCCACCTCTAAAACAAATTTGTTTCAAGTTCAGAATCATAATATAATGTTTATTTATGTTATTTTCTTTTCATTACAGGTGCCAGCCATCCAGGCAAAATTGCAGTACATGAGAGTTCTTAATGAACTGCCACCATTTGGAGGTCTCTTGTTCAACACCGTAGGGCTGGTACTTCAGCAATTCATTAATTAATTTTCCAGTAAAAATATTAACAATATTTACAAATATTGTTTACATCTACTGTTTATAATTTCCTTTACTTAGATTAACAATTGTTCATAATTTAACATATGGATATTTCTGTTACATTTCCTTGTTTTTCTTTAAGTACATGCAGATATGTTTATTTTCATACCATTTGCATTAATGATCTGACTGCTAATATTCATGTCTGAGTCCTGACCAGCTCAGCATCCTTAATATTTTACACAGACTGTCAGAAAGCCATGGTTTATTCAGTACATTATATCACGCTCACACAGATTCTCCTGTATCACCAATAACTCTTCTACCAGAAGTATATTGTTTGCCTTTACACTATCCTACTGATTTTCATTAATTCTCTTAGGGTTTCAGGAACCAGATTCATCAGTCAGCTTAGGATAGAATGAGGTGGGTTAAACCCGTTACCACCGCACCATTCATTTTAAAAATACATTTTAATACAAAAGTGCACTTTGAAAAAAAAAAGCTCTAAAATACGGTAACGCTGCACGGTGCCTGCCAACACTGACCCAGTGGATTCATGCTCATTTTATGCTCTTTCAGTAGCTTGCTATACTTAGAAGGACTGCTGACTTTAAGCCACAGAAAGTCAGAAAAAGGTGCAACTTTGTAGAGTTGGCATTTTTATAGAGGGTCCTGCCATTGTTCTTATAATGCCAGCTCCTACTTTTGGTGACTCACCCCTGACTGATATAATAGGTACAGTATATATCCAACACCGTTGCAATGCAATGTACAGCTGGAGAATATGATTTGTGAGTTGAAAATTTTGTGGCACTACCCTGAAAGTGTGCATTTTAGAAATTGGTGTGCTCGATGTTCCTTTCTTGCTCTCACCTTCAGAATTTGGAAATAGTTCTTCCTTGACGATTTCCTAAACTAACTGCCAGTGTGCATACAGCTGGTAATCCTACTGGGGTTTGTTCTTAATCCAGGCCAAACTGGAGTCACTTTAATATTGCAGGTTAAATACAGTGTAAATTGTATATAAGAGTGAATAATAAATCAATAGATTGATTGGTCGATAAATTAGTAGATCCATAAAACAATAAATACAGGTCGTAAATGGTGGTTAAAAAGTCATCAATAAATAAACAAATCAATAAAAATAAGGTTAAAATCCACTGGCAGGTTCCATCCATTGAAATAATCATGAGCCATGATGCTTACCTCTAAAAACGAACGTCATCTCTGCTTACCCCGAAAGGGTCTTTGTAGCAAGAGGAGACTATTCATCTTGGCTATTTTCAACTATTTATCCTGGCTTGGGTCCCCACCTCCAATTCTCTGCATTAGTGGGGGGCGATGTGCCAAGCCTTGCTTTCACTCAGCCATTCCTTGGCATCATGCAGGGGACAACTGTGAGAACTTGTTTATTCCTGCTGATTGGGGTGTTCAGCAGAAGCGATCCCTGCCTCACCATGAACACCGGCCACACAATCCTCTTCAGAGTTCATTTTCAAAACCACTTACCTCCTCTCTGCATCACCACTGGCTCCGTTTTGACCCTGCTGACTTTAGTTTCACTTTCAATTCAACCTGCCACTCTTTCTTTTTCATTGAATTCTTCTCTTTCTTGCTCAGGCTCGTTTTTTACTGCTAGGGTTACAGGAGCACTGGCATTGATTACATACCCCAAAGAGCTAATAAGGATATCAAGTGAACCTCACGTATCCACATCAACACCACAGAGCTGCTCCACCACACTACTTCAAACACCTACACCACTACAAAGCCAGAACGCTCCTTTATTTAAAACACAGAATTGATTGCATCTTAAAACAGAGCTTAAACATACACATTCTACTGGTAAGGATACCTTTTCTTGCATTTTCTTGTACATTTGCATATCCCCTGGAATCCAACTTTTTAAAAATACATTGTCTATCCATCCATCCAATCCATTATCCAACCCACTATATAACCTAACTACAGGGTCATGGGGGTCTGCTGGAGCCAATCCCAGCCAACACAGGGCACAAGGCAGGAAACACACCCCGGGCAGGGTGCCAGCCCACCGCAGACATTGTCTATCCTCTGTTAATATTTTTTGAAAAAAACATATAAATTATTGCTCCTTGTGATCTAATGAGGTCATTTGCAAATGTCTGCCATTCTGGTTACAGAACACTTTGATCACTCAATGAGTCAGTTTTCCTTTATGAGCTCTGGGCTCACAGTTTATTCACTTAAAAGTTAGATTGGGAAAATCCTAAATAAAAACTCTAAAATCAAGCACACAAATTGAATATTACAAGCCATATTTAGCATACTGTAAATTTTAATCCTTTTTACACATCCGCAGTTGAAAGTTCCTGAGCATGGACCCCGAAGACAATGAATGCTTACAAAGTTGGTAGTCAGTCAAAGGGAGTAGTGTGTACAACCTCTAAAAACTTGTAATTAGTTCATCCGGCATAGGTTCAGAGGACAGGCAGTTGAATGGAAGCAGTCTTCAGAAGCACACTTCTCTGCTCATTTACCAAGGTACCTATACACTTGTAGTGGAATATATACTTTAATAAATTCGGGTCCTGTAATCCTTACAGCTGTCAGCATATATTCAAAATGCAATAAATCCTTCTGCAAGACACAATCACGGCTTCACTGGTGTCACCACATATCTCTTAGATTCCTTGAATGGCATGGCATCTAAATGCCTTCCAGTCATGGTGCTCCGGGTTAAAGGCACATCTTAATGAGAAAGTCACATTGAGGGGTAAAGACATCGGACCAGTACAACTGAGGAACAGATACAGCTATTTCTAATGCACTTTTGTGAAAAAACCAAGCTATTAGCGCATTTAAAACTATCTAATTACATGATACTTCCCACAAGGTCTCTATCATAGTGAAGTATTTGCTCAAAGTGACAGTCCATTATTTTGACTAACACAGGTAATTCCCACAAACCATGATGGTCACAATTTAAAATCAGGCCCACTATGAAGTGCTGCTAAAAATCTATACAGAGAGAATATTCATAACACTATAAGGGTGGTAGCTGGATATTTCATATTGAGCCTTGTTTTTCTGTCTTTAAGGGTGACAAGCAGCCTGCCACCACACTCCTTGTTGGGCCTCGTCATGGGATTAGCCATGTCATTGACTTGAAGACTAATCTGACCACAGTTTTGTCAGAGTTCAGTCGGGTGAACAAGATCCAGCTCTTTAGGGAAAACCAAGGGGTTGCTCGTGTTGAAGTCAGCATTCTGGAGGTGAAGGTAAAACAGCACACACATTAGATTCTGTTATACCATTTCTTAAAAGGTCAATGTCACTGACAACCCTAATAACATATTGAGCACAATTGAAAGGATGTACCTCCATTAGGTGTTCATTTTAAGACAGCAATGACAAGTTGGTGAGAGCCTCCTCTCCAACACTTCCTAAGATTTAAAAGTAATAGTTTAATAAGCTTTTGTATTTGCTTTGTCCATTATTCCTATTAATAAGGACAGTCTTTGTCTTTTTTTCAGCCCTTGGTATTATTGATGGAGTGGCCAGATGCTGCTAACTTTGCGTGTCTGATAGCTGGCTACTACAGGCTGTTTGTGGATCCTAAGAAAGTGATATTCTGTCGAACATCTAGTCAATCTCATATGATCAAGGCAGGTATGTTTCCCGCCATTTCTGATTGTACGATGCTTTATTTTAATAATTTTGGAGAGATTGTTTGTTATAGTGTACCCAAGGCACAGTCAAGTTAGAATAAAAATGATATTTAGGTAAACTGAACTGGTTTCACCAGTTTTATTATGTATGGATGGAGTAATAAACAGTGTTTTCTGTACATTGACAATATCAATATTTTTAAGGTTATACCTAGATCTGATCACAATGCAAACATAACATTAGAAGTACGAACGAGAAACGTACTACTTCTGCTAAATTTTCTAAACTTTTTCCTCCATTGACGACAGCAGTCCAGTGACGTCAGTTTTGCAGCACTTTAAATCTGAAACTTAGTGGTGTTTTGTAAATTATTAAATTGCATTTACATAAGCCTAGTGTTTACAGGTACAGAAGATGCAGGGCTGAAATCATATAAATGTAAAAAATATATACCATATAATGATATAACATATATATTAGAATAGATACATATGTACTGATTTCAGAAAATCAGTTTAATTCGTACAATGAAAGTTAACACATAATAAAATAAAGCAATTAATAGTAACATTAAAATTCCCTTCACTAACAAACACATAAAAGCAAAGGAAGAATAAAAAAGAGCACAAAGCTGTCAATTAGAGATTGTTGAATGATTAGGAAGTTCACGGTCATTAATTATGGTCTCGGTTGCTTTAAGGAGTGCTCATTCAAGACGGTATTGATAAACAGCTGCCATATGCTGAAAAATGATTAATTTATCACTAGCTGAGTAAGCGTATTTATTTTGTACTTTTATAAAATGCAGAACATTGGCTTCTCCGTTGTATGAGTAGGGCATTCAGGATTCCTCGAGTTAAGTAGAATCCAACAATGAACTAGTAGTGTGGTGGAGGTTATCATGTTAGGGTGCTCTCTCCAGTTGTGTCTCAATAAGACCAGTTAAAGGAGGAGAATTAACGTTAACCATAATGCTGCTGGAGAAAAACTCTGCAATGGTACAGCAAGCCAGCAACATAGCCAGAACACGTGGCTAAGGGAGGAATGAAATAATGATGTTTAACAAAAGTTTAAAGTAATGAAACCTTATCAATAGCTATAATTTCATTTAAATATAAAATGCTTCAAACAACTGGGTTCTTAAAAGCAGATTTTTCTCTTCAGACTGTTACAAACTTTGGCACAGAAGGAAAAGTTTGGGCATCAGAACTTGGTTGGATCATTAGAACCATTGCAGTTTTCAGTAATTCGCATCTGTCCGTGTTTATCCAAAAATGATTTGAGTATTTATCTTCAGACTGTCAGCAGCACCTTACTAAAATTTAACCAAAATATCTGGGATTAGGTACTGTACAGTTCTTTTTTCTTAGATTGTGAGAACTACTATTTGATTATCATCTTCAAGTCCTTTCTACACTGTGTGCTTTTCGCAAAGACTCCCTTAGGGAAAGTGCACTTGAAATGCGGTTTACAAACTCTACAAACACGAGATTAGATTTATGCAAGCCATGCAATGTATATCCCTGATCATCCATGAAGAATAGTTAGACTCTCTGATACTATAGTCAAATCATACTGTCAACCAAAAAAACATTATATTCATCAATCCTAAATTGTTGTTACACCATAAAATCTAGCCAAATGTGCACCACTACTATCAGTGCGTCACCATATGCCTCCTAAGTGAGCCTTATTTCATTAACTCTTTCGTGTATTACAACATGCCTAGGCCTACTCTCCCTGTTGCAATTTCTACTCCTCCATCCAACCTAGTAACACTAACACGACTGCACTGTGACATTATAAACATTACATATAGTAAAAAATAAATAAAATCAGACTAGGGAGAAGCATTCTGAGGAATTCTGCTTGGCTGTTTGGCATCAGGGTTATATCAATAGTTCAATTTTAAGCACGTCTTGTTCTTCAGAAAAGACCTGGCTAAACAGCAGCCATTTAGAACCATGGGTTCAAAGCCCATCCCAGTCACTGTGTAGTATATTCACATTCTTGCTTATATGTGTGTTTGTGTGTGTGCACGTTTGTCCTGGATGTTCTGTTTTCTTTCCATAAATTAAAGTTATGTTGTCTTGTGTTTCCACATTGAGCTGATGTGAGATGGTGGCTCCAGTGATGGACTAGCACCCAATCCAGGATTGTTTCCTGCCTTGCACCCAATGCTTCTTGAATAGACAAACTGGATTGGATTAAGTGGGTCTGAGAAAGTTTTAATTCTATATACTTTGCAGTCAGTGGCCACTTTGTTAGGTATATCTATCCAGCACCTGGTATGCTTGAAATGAATAATGCCTCCAGAAAAAGCTTGGATTGATTGGACTATGGATTTAACTGGGTTTTTGGTCTGCCTTATCTTACCAGAAAAATAGATTTAAAAAAGGGCGTGGCATTCAAATGGCACTGATTTGGTATTAATGTATGCCATGAAAATATCCTCCAGTCCAATACACTACCACCACTTGCCTATATTGTTGACACTAGGCAGGATGGATGTATTGCTTCATGCTGTTCAAGGCAAATTCTTTCCTCACATTACCATCTGCATGTAGCAGCAGAAACCAAGATTTTTCACATCAGGTGACATTTTCTAATTTTAATCATCTAATTGTGGTGTTTAGGTGCCCACTGAGGCATCATATTCCAGGTTGTAGCTGAAGGAGTGAAACCAGGAATCCACTTATTTTGCTGTAGACCATCATATTGAAGGACCAAAGCATTGTGTTTGTTCAAAGATGCCTTTCTTATCTGTAGCCTTTCTGTTAGCTTGAAGATGTTTGGTTGTTTTCCTCCTCTGAGTTTTCCTCATTGACAAGTTGCTTTTGCCTGCATGTGCACTGCTAACACACAATTCACTGTAGATCTTAAGAGCCTGAAGTACACTAAAATTCCAGGTGGGCAGCAGTTTCTAAAATGCTGGGACCACCATGCCTGACACCGTCAGTTATACCATCAAAGTCTCTTAGGTCATGCATCCCATCCATGCTAATGTTTGGGTGAAGAAGAACTAATGTCTGCACACTTATAAGTGCCCAATTTAAATATGTGTATAGGGTTGCCGTCATGTGATTGCTTGATTAGAAGAGCAGGATATTTACAATAGTAAGCAGGTATACCTAAAAGAGTGGCCATTGAATATATGCTACCTTCAATATACTGTGCCTACATGTATTATTTAGACTGAACCTCACTTATAGATTTCCATTTTTTAATATTAATGCCAAATAATTTAAGCAACATTATGCCTTATTGAATCCTTTGACCATTTACATATCAACTGTGTTGTTTTTTGTTTATGTTTGCTTTTGACAAAATATCTCAATAGTGACACATTTTTATCTCTGTCTTAATTTGTGAATACATTTTCTCTTTATTAAATTCATATCAAAGGACACCAATGATGTTGTGCAGTTTCATCTGACTTTTCCATCCTTTTATATAAATGGTAGTGGTCTTGAATTGAGTGAATGATTTTAAGAATTAAACCTGGGTATGTTACCTCCAGCAAGTGTAGTTTAATTTGAATCTCTGATCATCTCCATATACCCAAAATCACCCTTGGGAAAGAGGCAATTTTATGGTTGCAAATCATTTCAAGACACAATCTGTACTTTCCAATTCCATCTTTTTGGACTCTCCTTTGCATCTTCACTTATGAAAGTCTTCATTTACTGCAGTCATGTTAAGCCTTAACCTGGACCTTCCATTTTCCATCTAACGGACTCTGTCTTCATCTCTGCTGCTTTTAAGTTCCACTTTTGATTGTAACAGTCATATGACTTCATGGTCTACATTTCCAGCCCCATGGAGCTGGACATTCTGCTATATCCATGCTTGTAAAAAGCTCTTGCTTGCATTGATCCATCTTCAAAAATACATATATTTATATATACATTTATATTGCTATAAATGGCCAGGATCAGCCATAATCATCATACTGGATTCTTTTCTGCAACCATGCTTTCTCAGGGACAATTCCCTCATTAAACAGCTTGAGATTTCCTCCATCCAGAGGTTTTTCTACATTTCAATTGTTTTGATAATTATTTTTTTAGATTACAGAAATATCCAACCAGTCCTTCGACCAGCTCCTTCAGCTCAGACTGGTAGGAGAGAAGATGCGCTGGTCACAGATAGGCTGTCAAGAGAGTCGACTCAGAGATCAGCTGGACAGACCAACCCAAGTGTTGACAATTTGTGTTATCTTCACATGAAGGAGCAGCATCAGTACCAACAGCAGCAAAAAGAGCAAAAACGGCAAACTGACATTAATGAGAATGTTATACCAGTGGATGAAAGCAGGCCTCGTACCAAATCTGATCCCACCTACAAATGTTCCGATCCAGTGGCTGCAGCAAGCAGCCCAACACATGAGAGCTCAAAGACTAGGGCTCGGGCATATACCTTAGACCCTGTTCAACAGGCGGGGCACTTCTACTGTGACTCGTGCAAAGCCAAGCTGAAAGCAGCTGCTTCTACAGCCCCAGTGGGTGCAGGTTTGCGTTCCCAGATATTGCAACAGTGTGCTAACGCCTGTGGCTCCCGTGAGGGTACAGTGGATCTCATCTCCCTACCGCCACCAGGAAGTGACGAAGAACAGGATGACGAGGAAGGTACAATAAAGCCACCACCGGCAACTATTGCTGCCCCACCACCTGGTTTCCGAGACAACAGTTCCGACGAGGATGATCCTAAACGGCGGGCAGCTGCAGCCGCAGCCGCAGCTGCAGCAGCATCTTCATCAGTAGGACGGCGAGATCAGTCTGAAGAAGTGCCTGTAACACTCATTGACAATGTGGCAACGCGAACCGTGAGGGACCATGCCCAGGAACTGGACGATGCCTTGGTGTCTACCTTGCAGGCACTAGAAGCTCTGGCGGCATCTGAGGACTATCCACATCACCACCATCACCAACCACAACAAACAGCAGGTGGAGCCGCATCTTCCTCCATCTTTAGACTCCCCTAGACATTTTCTTTACAACCAGAGAGTAACTGCAGGAACATAGGCAAGATACATTAGATGGTTTAGCTGTTAATAATGCAGCCTTGGAAAGGAAGCAGTGAAATGTGCTGCAGAGTCTCAGGCAGATGTACAGTACATCCAGTCTGTGCTTATTTATTTATTTATGTATTTATTTTTACATCAGGTTTTTTGACCCAAACTCCCAGGTACATTGCACATTTTCAACCTCACTCTGGATAGCGTTCCAGAACTGTACAGCCTCCAGCATTCTTTTGAGTTAAATAGTGTGCCACAGTTGCATTAGTTTTACAGTACATATTAAATACTGCAGCACTATTTGCACATAATTCAGTAGGGTGCTGTGCCTACAAACATGCAAAGAATATTATTAAACATTTATTAGAAATATAGCATTTCTTGACTATCAAGGGCAAACAGTTGTAGTGGCAATAGGTTATTTTAATTTTCACTTTAACCTCAGACCCAATGCATACAGTTATTTAATTTTAAAGGTTTTGGGAATGTTTCATACTCCATAACTTTCACTCTCCCTTTGTTCTTTTTTTTGTTTTTATTTCCTTGCAGGTCTTATTGTGTTAGCAGCAATCACCCCTGAGTCCTCTCTGGATTCTGGCCATGAAACAAACTCCTCAGAGTTGACAGACATTTCTGAAATGGTAACAGCGATGAAGCAGCACCCCAGTTCTACCTACCTGCTAGCTCACCACATCAACAAGGAGCGTATTTTCAACCGACGAGAATTTTCTCTGGCTATCCCCGCTTGCACCACGCAGGCAGTGGGAGGAGCAACTATCTCCATGGGCCAGCTGCGGACAGGTTGCCCTGCAAAGCCACTCGTTCTCAGTAAAGCAGGCCCTATGCGGATAACTCCTAGCCAGGAAGCATCACCTACAGGAGATCAGGGAAAATTTTCAGACCAGAAAAATCCAAATGACCATGGACAAATTTCTACAGAGCCCAAAACAGATCTAAAAACAGCAGTCAGCCCTAGCATTATTAAGACCACAGAGGTTTTTCCTCAGGTTTCAAGTGAGCCCAAACATGCTAGTCCTTCTGAAAAAAGAAAGGCGAGTAAAGAGCAGAAGACGTCATGCCTCACAGAAGATGGTTTAAGCCCCATTCTCTCTCTTGATGTCAAAGAGAAAGCATTAGTTCCTGTTAGCTCTGAAACAATCAATAAGGCCTCAGCTTTGCTTTCACCAGCAGACATCAATGCTTCTGTCAAGTGTAAGCAAATAAGTACTACCTCTGACCCAGAATCTGCAAGTAGGGCCAATGTGACTTCCAAATTGAAGGTCGCTCCCATAGATGCTGAATTATTATGCACTTGTCCTGTGCGTAGTGAGGGAGGGTTACAGTTGAAGGACACGCAGACCCAGAAAGTAGCTCCATTCCATTCTTCCTCTCCCGCTAATGATGATGAGAGACTCAGTGCTAAAGCTAAAAGTCTGCCACTGCCATGTAGCAAAGAAGTTGGAAAGGGGAATGAAGCAAGCCAGAAATCAAGTGTGGGCCTCTTTGTACCACCCCTCATCTCCGAATCTACTGAACGTAGGGAGAGGTTAGAAGCAAAGGCAGATGCCTCTGAAAGCAAAAGTGCCACTGATGCACAAAAGTGCCCGAAAACCTTACTCCAAAGGATAGAAAGTGTGCAACCTGCAGGCTCAGCGGAAGCTCCTGCAGATTGCAAAAAGCTGAATTTGAGTAAATCGAAATCACAGAAAAGTGCACCTTTCCTCAGCTTCAGAAACTTGCTGTCAGCAACTTTCCCAGCACGTATGAAACGTGAGACAGATGAGCGACAGGCTCAGCTGCAAAAAGTGCGCCAATATGAACTGGAGTTCCTTGAGGAGCTTTTAAAGCCAAAGGCTGCCCAAATGGAATTACTCCCTCAAGGAGCTTCACCAGTGCCAGCAGGAACACCCTGTCCCTGCCAGCTAAGGACCAGTCCAGTTCAAAAAATTCCAGGTATTTCTAGAGAGCAAAGGCGGAGTTGTGATTGCAAAAGGATATGTCGGGGAATGCGCCTTCCAGACACGCCGGTAGGGTCAGTAATGGAAAAGAGAGGACGAGAAAATATTCCTTACAAGCCACCGCTACAGAAACAACTGCAGCAGCCAGAAGAAGCACAGCGGCCACAGTCGCTAGAGATAAAGACATCAAGAATTCGTTCCACCAGTTTAGAATCACGGGATCCCCAGGAGCAGTCGGTTTCTTGCTTACCTGCTTGTGCATCGCGATCTGAATGCATTGGGGCACCTCAATATAAAAAACTCATAAGACGTTACAGCATAAGTGAAGCAGATAGTAATGAAAGAGCCCCGCTGTACTCCGAACCTAAACCTGTAAAGGCCAAAGTTCCTGAGAAAGAAAATGAACAACCCCGGGCATCTTTAAGCAAATCAAAAACTGCGGTGGACCTGACATATGCTCAGCTCGGAGATGCAAAGAGAAAGCCTGTATATTCCATTAAAACAGAGGGTGGAAGAGAGCTGGAATTATTTCAAGAGGGTAAAAGTGGAGGAGAAGAAATTCTTGGACTTTCAGGAGATGACGATGATGATGAAGAAGAGAAGTGTTGTTCATTTTGTTTCTGCTACCGTAAATGTGATTCTACCGATGAGAGCAGTGAAAAGGATGAACTTTCATATTCCATTCCATTACAGCTACTGCCAGGAATGCAGTTAGATGCTCACACACTTCCTGTGGTCAGTAAGACCCTACAAGTTCTGGATGCAGACGGTTGCAGTGGAGAAGAAGAAACCCAAAGCCAAGAAATTGACTTAAGAACTTCTGGGACCTTAGAAAGCAGTCTTTCCCGTGTGAAGGCACTCCAGGGCAAGACGTTCTCATTGCCTGATGGATTCCTTGCTGCTCAACTCGATGCCAATGAACTGCTGTCTGTCCTTCGACAATGTGCTGGAAACCCACAAGGTGATGCAGATCCTAGACAGCAAGCTCCTCGGTTAGCCGAGTACAAACAAGAGTTGGCATTACGTTTCAAAGAATTCCGCGCTTCCTGTAGAAGGGTGGCAGGAGTGGAAAAAAGTCCCACACGGATGCTCCTGGCCGTGACAGCCAGCTTCCAGGTGCTTTGTGGCTTAATAGAGACATTCATCAAGTTAGTGTGTGTAGTGCGCTCAGAATCTCAGAGGCAGGAGCTACTCAAAAAAGTAGAGGAGGTGGCTTTAAATTATACCTTCCTTCTTAGGGCAGCTGAGGAGTCAATGAGTCGGACTGGAAGTCTCCCCACACCAAAAAGTAGTAGCAGCCAGCCTCCTCCTCCTCCATCTGTTCAGGGGAGCAATCTAGTCAGTTCTCAATCTCTTTCTATAAAACCAGTCATTAAAAAGTAAATCGTCAGGACTTTGCCCCATGTACTTATTTATTTTAAGTTTGACTTGATAACAAAAAACAAAAAAACTGCTGTGTTGGATCTTGAATTATACCTCTCACATGCAATCAAATATTCTGATATTTCCATAATGATGTTTTGTATGCTTCGGTGAAGTCAGACATTGTCATTTTTGTTTTTTTTTTCAGGTGTGCCATTTTATGTCAACAAATATAGTGTATAACAGTACATTATAATACCTTTCACTTTATATAGAATTACATCCTCATTGAAAAACTTTATGCTGTTGTGTGACTGTTGCTGTTAACTGGGCTCAAGGGGTACCACTTGAGGCCCAATTGTATTATCAGGGTGGGGCCAGTGAGTTCATCTCACCAACAGAACTGAATGCCACAGTCGAGCGAGGAGAAAAAAAAAAGACCTGCAAAAAGGTACTATATATACTGGCCCAAAAACAAAGTCTTAAAAATATACAAAACAAAACGAACTGGACTGTTGCTTCTAAATATATACTTTAATGTTGTTTTACACCAAGTATATGCTAATAGTTATCACTTCTAATTAAAAGTACTACTGTAAAGAATTTATTTTTATTTCAAAGAAATATATTAAAATAAACAGCAAGTAGCAGATCTTCTGTTTGAATTTGATATTTGATGGTGATAGTATAATGTGTAAAACTGTTCATTAAATATTTCTGGTTGATTATCTATCTATCGATCTATCATCTATCTATCTATCTATCTTTTTAATTTACAGAGTAGCAATGTCAAGATTATCCAAAAGAAAATTATAGTATCAAATACAGAAAGTATATTTTTCAATATATTACATGATTGTGTAATATTTTCATTGATCTAATATACTGTATGTTTGGCAAAGTACGCTTTCTTTTTTGAAAATTTTGCTCACTATACTTAAAAATGAGCCTTGTTTTTAAGTACTTTCAATACGTGGAAGACATCTTTTTTTTAATTCCGCTAACACATACAGTAGCTATAGGGACTGGTCTTTGCAGTTATGGCTGAAATTGAAAGTAATATTAAAGGCATTTTACATCACAAGACACTTTACAAAACTCAGTGTAACTCCTCATGAAACTCCTTAGAGTGTATAATAAAGACGATACTAGGTAGCAGAAATATATTTAAATTAAAAAATACATATACAGTAAACCCTCGTTTATCGTGGTTAATCCGTTCCAGACTCAACTGCGATAAATGAATTTCCGCGAAGTAGGATTCTTTATTTATAAATCGAATATTTCCGCAGTTAGAGCATAGAAAACCTGTTTAGGACCTTCTAAATACGTTTTTTTAACATTATTAGAGCCCTCTAGACATGAAATAACACCCTTTAGTCAAAAGTTTAAACTGTGCTCCATGACAAGACAGAGATGACAGTTCCGTCTCACAATTAAAAGAATGCAAACATATCTTCCTCTTCAAAGAAGTGTGCGTCAGGAGCAGAGAATGTCAAAGAGAGAGAGAGAGACAAAAGCAAACAATCAAAAATCAATAGGGCTGTTCAGGCTTTTAAGTATGTGAAGCACCGCCGGACAAAGCAGCGTCAAGGAAGGTGCAATGTGAAGGTAGTCTTTCAG
The DNA here is from genome assembly GCA_026402145.1 of Polypterus bichir lapradei. Taxonomy (NCBI): domain Eukaryota; kingdom Metazoa; phylum Chordata; class Cladistia; order Polypteriformes; family Polypteridae; genus Polypterus; species Polypterus bichir. The sequence goes on along the minus strand of JANRMT010062790.1, from coordinate 56,747,158 downwards.
CATTTTTTAGAGGAGCGTCCGTATCCTCTAGGCCAGTGTGTGAACAGCCCCTCTGCTCACACCCCCTCAGTCAGGAACAGAGAATGTCAGAGAGAGGGAGAGAGACAGAGAAAAGCAAACAATCAAAAATCAATAGGGCTGTTCGGGCTTTCAAGTATGCAAAGCACCAAGTGGGAAGCATATCGTATATCATTGAGGAGTTTTATTTAATACATAATACGTGCTCTGATTGGGTAGCTTCTCAGCCATCCGCCAATAGCGTCCCTTGTATAAAATCAACTGGGCAAACCAACTGAGGAAGCATGTACCATAAATTAAAAGACCAATTGTCTGCAGAACCAGCAAAAAATCCGTAATATGTATTTAGATATGCTTACATTTAAAATTCGCGATAGAGTGAAGCCACAAAAGTCAAAGCGCGATATAGTGAGGGATCACTGTTTTGTCATTATTACTCAACTTACTTAAAAAAATTTAGATTCTTTATTTTGCATTAAAAGTTATGATTTAATTAAGACTTGGTCATTTCTCTTTGATAAGGAGCTTTAATGGAAAAAGAAATATATTGAATTTTGTACTTGAATGGTAAAGTACAATAACAGTACTAACAATAATATACCATTCTGTAGTTCTGCTATAGTACAGCATGCCTTAGTAATAAAAAGGCATGCAGGTTAGGTGGATTAGCAATGCTAAATTGGCACTAGAGAGTATTTTGTGTGTGTGTGTGTGTGTTGTTTCACCCTGTGATGGACTGGCACCCTGTCCTGGGATTGTTCCTACCTGGTGCCCAGTGCTTGCTGGGATGGGCTCCAGCACTCCCAAACCCCGCTCAGGGTTTTAAAAATGGTATGGAATGATCTAAAATTCATTAAAAGAAATTGGTGGAGTTGAAGGATAACCCTTGCTTTTAATAATCAAGAATATTATAGGCTGCACTTAAAACAATCCAGTTTGCTGCTAAGTTCACACTTTTACTGTTTACGTTATTATAGGATTTTTTAAATTTTTTTGTTCTTCATTTTTTGTTTAGTAATTTGTACAGAAACACAAGCCATTCTTAAATGTGTAATTATCAATTTGTATTTTGGTGAGGTCTGACATGTTATCTTTTAACAAAAAAACAAAACAGTAAGTTTCTGACTTAATTTTTAAATATGTTTATTTAAGGAACTGGCAACAGGAGTGTTTTCAAACATAAATTATGTTGTTAAAGTTATATTTTTAAATATTAATACAATACAATTAAAATTTTCACATAATGTTTAGAAAATAGAACATCACAGGACAAAAGCAAAAGAACCTCAAGATTGTCCATATGGATTTGTTAGTGTGAGAGAAGCTGAAAGATTTGTGTTACATTATGTTAATTCATACTGACGTTATTTAGAATTTAGAACTAATTTGGAATAACGAGCCTCTCCCTTTAAATACATAAAACTGGGAGTGTAGACGCTTACGAAAGGGTGACACAGTTGTATAAAACTGTCCGCTTCTCTCATCATTACTTCCAATAGGACTGTATCATAGTTGATGTACAGTACAGACTAGGGCTGTATTACCAGCACAGTAATAGTAACTTGTTATAAAACATTAAGGCCTACTGTTCTTCCATCATTTTCATTATAAACAACATATAAGAAGCTCTGTTAAAGTAAACTGTCTGCTTAATATAAATATTGTTGATTTACTTATGCCTTTAGTGTAGTTTTTAAAGTCTGTTTTCAGATGGTTTATTTTTGAAAGCAATAATGTGAATTTAAATATATATATCTTATAAAATAATAACCTTCTATACATAATTAGTGGAGTACATGATTTTAAATAGTTTTCTCTCTTTTATATTTTATTTCTTGTGTGCATTGACTTGGAATAACACACTTTCTCTAAAGAACACAAACCATAAACTAATGTGTCCAAATGGCAATGAAAGCTTCAACAAATGTACATTGTGTCTCCTCATAAGGTAAACAACTTGAGGTTCACACATTAAAATGTAGATATTGCTTGTTTTTAGAATGTATTGTTTTATTAGATACTGCTTGTTTTATTCACTTTAGATAGAAGACTGACAATAATATTTTTGAAATATAATAAATGCCTTAAAACTTAGTCAGTTTTGTCTCATGAACAAATTAGGACCAATAAAGTCAAGAATGTGTTTGCAGATACATTTTTGACTTATTCAGTATTTATAAGTAATAAATCCTCTGGAGCAAAGCAACGTATGACAAAAAAAAAACATACAAAAAACAATACTGTAAATATTAAAAAGGAGAATTCAGGGTAATGCTAGATGAAAGTAGATACTGACGGACACAGACAGGGCATTAAACAGTTTCAGAAATCAGTCTGCAATAGTAATACCCAAGCATCTTGTTCTTCTTCTTCCTCCTCATCTTTTCCCACTTCTGTGTGGGGTCGATGTGTTTGATCAGCTTTCTTCATACAGCTCGGTCCTGCACCTCCTCCCCAGTCAAGCCCTTTTCCTTCGGATCTTCTTTTACTTTATCTATCCACCTCTGCTTTGGCTCTCCTCGCTTTCTCTTCCCCTGTACTTCCCTCCCATCACCCTTTTGCCCACATATTCACTGTCTCTCCTCGTTACATGTTCATACCACGTCAGTCTACATTTCTGTACTTTCTTAGACATATCTCCCACTATTGTTGTGCCTTTGACTGTCTCATTTCTTATTCTGTCCGTTTTTGTAACTCCACACATCCATCTCAACATTCTCATTTCTGCCACATCTAACTTCTTCTCCTGCACTCCCTTTACTGTACATGTCTCAGCTCCATACATCACTGCTGGTCTTACCACTGTTTAAAAACCTTACCTTTATCATTTGCCTTAATTCTTTGATCACACAATACTCCTGATTCCTTCTTCCTATTGTTCCATCCACACTGTTCTCTATGAGTTTTCTCAGCATCTAATTTTCCATCTCGGACTACCATTGATCCTAGATATTTAAATGCATTCATTTTTTTCAATAGCTGTCCTTGCATGCTAACTTCTGAATCCTGATCATCATTAAACCTCATGTATTCTGTCTTCTTTGTATCTTCCAAAGCCTTTTTCCATTCTTCCAACTTCCTTTCCACTTTCTCTTTTCTGCTGCTACACAACACAATCTCATCAGCATAAAGGCTGCATCAGGGGGATTGGTCTTTTATCCCATGATGCAACACATCCATAACCAGCATGTAAGAAGAAAACTAAGCTAGAAAAATATTTAAGATTATTAATAAGCACAGAGAGCTACACATATTTACAAAATATGGTTAAATGAAACATAAAATGCAGTAACACATGAAAAACAGGCTATTTAGTAAGGCTGCTCTTTAGTAAGTTAATTCAGTTAAAATTAAATAATACAGTTGCTAAGAGGAAAAAATGACATTCTCCTAGATCATAAAATGCACAACTTAGCTCACAATATCTACAAATGGTAATATTGCATTTCTTATGTACCTACATTTGCAAATGGCAGATGGAAAGGCCAATGCTAATATCTGATATCACATTTTTCGGTTATCACTGCAGTTGGTAATAAAGTATGTGTTCTTAAATGAGGAAAAAAAAACAACAACTCAACAGTTCATTATATATTATGGTGGGATATTCAATAAACAGAAAGTAAAGCTAAAAGTGGTATCAGTCAAAAATACAATTAAATATGCTAAAAATAATTAGGTGAATGAATATTTTTAAATTGGAAGCATTTAATAAAAAAAATCTTTTAAATGCTTAAGTGTATGCGTTTCCTTACTGTAATAAAGATTTGCAACAACCAGGGAAGATCAAGCATGTTTTCTTGACACACCCCAGCAGACTAAAGTCTCAACAGTTTTGTCTGTCATAAATCATACTAAACAATTATTTCAAAAGAATGAGATGAACCCAAAAAGCCATGTTCTAGTTACTTACAATATATTTCAGTAGGAGCAAGGAACTCTCCTGTAATACTTGGTTATCAGTCGGTTAAATCAGTGTCCAATATCTACTCTTAGTATTGGAGGATCATGCTAGAGGCTTTGTTTGGCAGCACGGTGGGTCATAAAACAAATTTAGTTGAAACTTCTATGAAGAAACAGTATAAATATCCAGTTTAGCTGCTACTAAAGAATATGAACAGAACAGTGAGTGACTAACGGTGGCTTGTTGAAAGACAAAAAAAACTTTGCTGAAGAGAAGGATGAATTTTAGGAGGCAATTTCCAAGTTCACACCAATCTTTATTAAAACTTCTACACTATATGAAAGAAATTAATTTATCTGCATGGATCACCCTGCATACCATGTAAACACTCAAAGGCCCATATCTACCAATAATAAATGCCCTGGTATCCTTGGCTATGAGTCTGGTGATGGCAGGATGAGAATGTCCTTAACAAAATAATGAAAACATCTTGTACCAAAATATGAATTGACCATGATGTATACACAAAATAACACACTTTTTCAAAAAAATCCAACATCTTTGCAAGTGGAACCTGAAAACACACCATTTCGTTGTGTTACACAATGACAATAAAGTGCTTGAACTTGAACTTAAACTGCATAATTCTTTCATATAGATAGTATAATCTCTTAATATTTATGCCTCATGCAGTATATCCACATTTACAAAATAATGTACAGTCATTTGTGCTTACAATAGCAAGCACAAGCTCTACCATTAGATCTATTCAGTGTAAATCTGCTATTTAAGATCCATAGAATAATAATGTTTAAAATGTATTCTTTTTCATCTTTTTAATTTTTATGTGGACTGCTTTTCCAGAGATATAATATGTATATGCCTATACAAATCCAATTAAAGACCTGTAAAGTTTAATGTCAAACATCTTTAAATGATTTTAAAATAGACATTCTTAAATAATGTTAAAGAGAATGTTAATCCACTTTCACAGTATTATTTCATGTGAAATTACCTGTCCTTTCATTCCAATCCTCAAATGATACAAGTAACAATCAGAAGGGATATCTAAAATGAACAATGGAAGCGTGTGGTTTCTTATCACAGTTCTGGCATATTCCACTTTCTTAATGCTTTTCACAGTAACCCATAACTTCCCTTTATTGCAAAATATGCACTAAGGATTTTTCAGTTGCTCCCAATTTGGTTGAAAGCCCAGTCTAAGTTTAATGAGTGTACCAAAAAGGAAGACACACAAAGTACAACTAATAAAATTGAATTACTTAGATGAAGCATGATTAGGAATATTGAATGAATTTATTTGTAATATATATGCCATTTTGTTATTGTAGGGTATGAGCTATTTTATTTAAAATATAGCAAAGGGATATCAGACCCATTACATCTTTTTTCTTTCCCAAAGTCATCTCTTCATAATTCTTATCATTGTTTCTAAAGACATGTAAGCCCCTGAATTGGTCTTTTTAAATGAATATCAAAGGTTGTTTACTTCAGTCATCACTGCCGTAACAAGCTGTTGCTGAAGCTGCACACATCTGATACAATAAAAATGCAACAGAGAGTGAATTAAGGTTAGGGTTAGGGATGTAAAAATGTTTCAATTTACTGTAAGATGTAAGCAAACATTTTGAATATTTACCAGCCTTATATTTAGCATTAGAGAGATATGGATTGATTATTATATAATAAATACTATTTTTGATATATAAATTATCACTGATTATAGGTGGCCTTGCATTCTTCAGTTAGGCTCAATAAATGAGGCATGACTGTTCAATGTGTCACATCACCTGTGGCAGCTTTTGGCCTACTATATTTATTAGTTCAATGCAAGAAATGGGGTGGAGTGTTGTACTTCGCTGATTTTGATTTCATGTATACATTGAAAACATAACTGTGATGTATTACAATTTACCAAACAGGAATATTAAAATCAATGAAAATAATTTTATACTTGTCTGCAAGTTTTTTCATTGCTAGATTCTCTGCTTTCTCATGTTTTTTGTCACATAATAAACACGTCACTTTCATTTCATTATGTTTTTCTATATTAGGATGGCGGCAAATATAAACTAGAGTCCCATTCATTTTATTATATCAACCTCCGATGTTGGCCTGATGTATATAACAAATACTTGTCTACAGTGGATAAAACCTGACTGTTCAGTAAAGGTCTGGAGATTCTGAAAAGACTACAATTAAATGTCCTGTCATGTTTTAATTAAATAAAGCAGATGGCAGATGACTGCCTAGTGCCACCACGGAGCAAATATGTAACAGGCCTGTTTAGTTTAATATTACTATAAAAAAAAAGGGAAAAGTCAGGTCAACCACTGTCATCCTGAACTCATTGATTAGTTAGACCAATCATAACACTCCTTGTTTTTGAATACTAATGATTTTGATTATTTTTTTTGTAGTAAGATGAAAATTGAGCAGAATCCAACCAGATGACGGAATATATGATATTACCAGTTACTGATTTCAACGTATTCTTATAATGCAGATTTTCACTTAGTACACTATTAGAAATGCAGTGTGGGTAAAATAAAATACAGAATTATATGAAAAAACCACAGTGTAAGCACAAACACTCCATGCACACACATACACACACATGCACATACAGTATACAGTATATATATATATATATATATATATATATATATTTAATCCTGCAACGAGCCAAGACTTTTTGGAAGAGATTTTTTCAAGTCCCGCAAGACGAGACTTTTGCCATGAGATTTTTTCAAGTCACGCCCTCCTCTCAACCATATTCAACCACGCACATGGCCCTCTCACCTCTCATTCGTATGAATACTTTTGACAGACACACTTCCTGCTCTCTCAGCTCTTATTTTAATATTTTCCTCACTTTAAGTTCCCAATCAAAGAAGATGTATTATGTCCAAATCTTATTGAAAAATTTCATCACAAAGGGTTATCAACAGAAAAAATGAGTACACTGGCAATCGTAGCAGAGAGAAACAATGCAGTTGAAGGAATTAACACCAAACATGTCAATCGGTTACAAATTGGTTAAATGCATATAAATAGACTATGCTGGGACAGTTGGTGGTGATCATGCAGAAGATGAAAACATCAACTTATTATATCTACAACGGTTAACACAGTTCAGTCTTCCACCGCACGAATTACTGTAGAAAGAAGGATGTATCCAAGAAAGGTAATGTGGTACATCTTCCACAGATAACATTAGAAATCGAAAAAGCCATTTTATATAATAGAGAGAAAGAAATTAAATTAAATCACGGGCAGTTATACGTTGCATTGTCACGATGAAGGTCCAAACACAGAATCAAAATTCAATGTATTATGCAACAAATAACTGTAACACAACATGAAACATAATTTACTTTCAAATTATTACGTTTTGCTAATTCTTAATATGGTTAATTACTTGCTGTAATACATCCGCATCCCCATATGTGAGCGGCAGAACCACAAAGCCCCCTAGTATGTATGTGTATATATATATATATATATATATATATGTATACACACATATTTATATGTAAATACACAGTATAACTCAGATTATCCAAGGTAATGTGGTCCAATGCTAACTTGGGTAACTGAAAAGTCAGATAAAATGGCTCGCTGTATAGAGAAGGTGGGGGCTGACATAGAGAAAGACGGAGATCCGTTGACATCATAAGAGAAGCACATCACTCACAGTGGTCAGAGACTGGCTTTGTGCAGTCCGCGATTGAAGGTCTCCATTTAACTCATGCCAGAAAGCACTTGCCTCTGAGCCAGAGAACGTGAGGCCCCAGATCCCACTAGCAGTTCACCACAGTACTTTGAAATGTAAAAACACAAAAATCCTAAGTGAATAAAACACGCCTGACAAAACCTGATGTATATTGGAACTTCCACTAAAAATGTCCATTATTGAAAATATAAGGGAAAATGCATATTGCTTTATTACTTATTTTATGCTGCGGTGGGCTGGTGCCCTACCTGGGGTTTGTTTCCTGCCTTGTGCCCTATGTTGGCTGGGATTGGCTCCAGCAGACCCCCATGACCCTGTAGTTAGGATATAGCGGGTTGGAAAATGGATAGATGGATGGATACTTATTTTATAGTAAAAGTTTCAAACTAATCATAACCCGCCTCTAAATGACTGATTCCTCAGCAGAGACATGCTGTCTTTGTTGAAGGATTACTAAGGGTGTCACTTCACCTCCCAGCAGCTGTATGGCTGGGAAGTGTGCTTAGGACACTGGAATCACAGATAGAAGGTTCTCCCTTGCCTCAGCCAAACCAATGACTTCCCCTCTAGCTGCTTACCTGTGACAGATCTTATTGCACCGCTTGCATATACTGTCTTGTAAATTTGATGTCATGTGCTGTCTTTGCTGTAAGATTGCAGAGTGTCACCTCCTCCATCCATTGACAAATACTCCCTGAGACGGCACAGCTGGGAAGTGTACTTAGGAGACCACGAATAGCAAGAAGTGGGTTCTGCCACTCCAGGTAATCAGTCAAGCTGATGTGATGTAGCTTACTCCATATTAAAAACAAAACAGACGTTACTAGATGAACATTATTTGAAATTCAATTGAAAAGCAGAATCTGGGGGTTTATAGATGTATATATAATTGTATATAAATTTGGTTCTGACAATAGTGAATAAGAAATATTGTAATCCAAGTTTGCAACTCCTAGCTTGGCCAGCTACTTGTCCTCACTATGGGTAGCAGTCGGCCACGTAGCATGGGACAGGCACATATTGATGATTTCATGAGAATATAGAAAGGGCTGAATTCAGGCAGTACAAAGCTAGCTCAAAATATCAAAATCATAAATGTATACCATTAAATATATATAATAACTTATGCATCATGCTTTAATTTTAACGTCTTTGGGAGGCCAAATAAAGAAAACAGATTTCCAGCATACAAAATGAAACGAGACACACAGAAAGTAACTAGACAATATTCAGTCAAAAGGATTTCAACGTAAGAAAAACCAGGCAGTAACCCTACAGAAAATATAAGGCAACAAATTCACATGCATGGCAAATTAATCCAGATAACATGGGACTCAGAAATTTAACAGCCTTACAACTAGAATATGATCTGTGATGTATGCTTGTTGGACACTTCAAGATACCTGACTTGTTTGTCTGTTATGACTGATCAGAAGACATTTGGTACTTCCTTACTTTATGTTTACAAGGCATCAGATAAAACAACTAATACAGTTAAAGAGTATTTAAAATAGCCTCACCTACAGCTAGTTTTTATTATTAATGCTTCACTGTAATGTGACAATAAAATTTCTGCATTCTTTAGTTAAAAGATTGGGTTTACTCTCAGTATCATTGGATCAGTCCATTAAACCCAAGAACATTCGCTAGCAGCTTTGTCCTGATCCAAGACCAGATGAGCAGGAAGGGAGGCAGAAAAAGAGGTGCATTAATTGTAATTTTATTTTATGCTAATCAAAGAGAAATAAGAGTTGCTATTTTTTAAAAATAATGAATATTAGTTTTATGTTATGGTTGCTTGATTGCTCACCCATATCTTTTGCCATGCCAATGACATTTGATAGAAAAGATGATAAGATTTACTGTTTGTCAGAGTAATGACTTAAATAGAAACTTTGTAATATATTTCTGTAAAGATTATGTGTAAACTCAAATAGACTTTTTTTACCAATGTAATTGCTGATGTTATGAATGTATGAATTCTTTTCCTTTTTTAAGTATTTTTTTTGTGAAATACAATATGCCATATACAAATGGAAAAACATGGAACGTGGCTTTCTCTTAAGCTAAGCTGCTGTTCACTGATTTGCACTGGACAGGACAATAGTGTATTGGATTCTGCATCCCTTTAAAAATAACATTATAATCCTTGGTCTTCGCAGACACAATATTTGTGTACTGATTACTGTAATTTGAAAAAAGTACGAAAAAAATCAGGTAGTGACAAGGACTCCACATTCATTGTACATTTTTAAAATCACAAAGACGCCTGAATATTCCGCTGGAACCTATCAGCTGTAAATCTGCCTTCTCTTCAGTTTAATGGATCTTACTGAAGACATTTAATCGATTTCAGGGTTGCTGGGACTGGAGCGGCAGTCATCTCGGACAACACTGGGCACAAGGCAGAAATCAATCCTTGATTAGGCAAAAATATCTAATCCAGGATATTGTGCCCTTTAAATACATTTCTTTAAGCACCATAACTGTAGTGTTATATTTCTGTTTTATGCTAAATTTTAAGTGTACTTAATGTGCAACTGCTGAAATTACCGTATCAGTAGCAAGTTGCAAAATCACTACTAAATTGTATCTAATTAAAACTTACTGCCAAGTAACTATAACAACTTAATAAAAGGTTTATTTAGTGTCAATAACACTTAAAAACAATCCATGATACATTGAAATATTGGGTTACCTACATTGAATCTTGGAGACTTACAGGTATGCTAGATGACCTTAGCAGTGGCTTCTTTTGTGTTATGTACCATCAGATAGGTGCACAGCAGGATTTCAGCTTCACATAATCATTCATTTCTTTTGCTAAGTTAGTCAAATGCAGGATTGCAGTGGCATGCTATATGCTAGTACTCAGCTTAAATATGAAGCTAATATATCACGAAATAGTTACATTCCAAACATGCTCACTATATATATATAGGGACTGGGATAAAATAGGGATGAAATGCAAACTGACACAAAGAGAGTATGTGAACCTGAGCCAGAGGTGTTGCCAGCTATCTTCTAGTTACATAAATAAAAAGGCTCAAGACAATAGTTAAAAAACAAGTCATGTTGACCAGCCTCATTTCATTAGGTGTCTTATCACTTGTAACTAAAGACTAATCTCATTAAAATAGATGCAGGAAAGTGAAAATACTTCATGACTTGGTGACTATCGGAGTAAATATGCATATTATTTCAGAGTTGTGGAGAATTTCCATCACTGCATATAATTTTTTGTCCTATCATGTAGTACAGTACATGCATACACTTGTAAGAGCAAAAAGTGACAAAGATCGTTTCTTTGCAAAATCACAAAATGTAAACTATAACAGCAGTGGATTTTGTTGTTTTAAATACTGGTATCATGAGTTCATATTAAACTGGGATTGGTTTCCCAAAAACGAAGCATTGCAATAAATAATAATCAAAATAAAGAAGGGTTTGAGTAAAGAAAGTGCTTATCGCTTGTGTGAAGGGCTTCATTATCTGTTATTTAGCGACACAGCTAAAATGTCTTGTTTGGTGACTACTCACCTGCATCAGCTTGAGAAAACACATCACCATTTGAAAACTGAGCATTTAATGTACTAAAATCAAAATATGTTTTTCACTATTACATCCAAAGTATGAAAAAAGCATTGCAGGAGAAAAACTGGGCAAATGATGCACTACAAGCTAAATATATTTGTAATTATCACACCCAAAAAGTATGGTAACATATAAGTGTTGAAAACAACATTTATTTATATAGCACATTTTAATACATGGAAACGCCTGCAAAATGAAATCTGACAACCATTGGCACCCACAGCAGCGTACAGGCTTAGGACCAGGTCCAGACCAAACGCCAGCTAGGGACCAAAGAAGAAGAAGAATACACACAATGTAGTACTTTACAAGATGACACAAAAAAGTTATATGAAATGAAAGACAAGTATTAGAAATTAGGGTTAGGCTTAGGGTTAGTATCAGAAAAGCATCTATATAAGACATGCACATTAAAGTTTAAACTGAATAGAACATGACAACTCAAAAAAGAATGTGCTGTGTGTTTATTAATGTGACCATTAAAACAGATCTAACATTTCAGATTGAAAACACAATGTAAATATTACAACCGGAATTGAAAGACAGATCAACTGACAGCATACAATAACTTCTTTTGTTCATCCAGACCTGTCTGATGAAGTTCTTGTAACTCAGTTTCAAGGTATTCTTCATCTGTCTCCTCTTCATCATCTTCAGTTTTATCATGGGGAAGGTGGATGCCAGAATAGGACACTCCAGCTATAATAATACAGCGGTTTTCAACAGAAAGCATTCCTAGCGTGTTATCCACATCAATGTGAGTCCCACCATGTATGCTGTTATAGCTTTCTTTTACCGTGGTGTGGTGATTCAGTGCTGGAATTAATCAAGTACAGGCCCATCCAATCTGTTTTATTAAAAGAAAATAACGTTGCAGACAATCAGGTGAAACTTATGCAACAAATGACTTCATAGTCAAACTAGAAAAACAAAAATGAAAAAAAAAAAATACAAAAAGTTAAAAAAGGAAAGCAACAAAGCAGAATTCAACCCCTATCCAAGGGAAAGAGAGGAGAGCCAACAGAACGGGCAAAAATAGTTAGAAAAACATATTAACAAAGAAAGGAGAATGTCCATTTCCCCCCAATATAAATGCTTATTCTATTAGAAAAACATATTAACAAAGAAAGGAGAATGTCCATTTCCCCCCAATATAAATGCTTATTCTAAAATGTTATTAATTTAATCTTGCATTATTTAAAAAAAGTTTTAAACAGATCCTCTAAACGAGAATTCGATTTTTTCCGATTTTAAATAGTTTAGAACATCAGTTACCCACTGACTTTTAAAAGGTGAACTGGGATTCTTCCAGTTAAGCAAGATAAATCTACATGCTAGTAGTGTGGTATAAGTAATTACAATCAATTTGTCCTTCTTCACCTTAAGCCCCTCTGGGAGTACACCAAACAGAGCTGGTAAGGGGTTACGAGTGACTGCGACACCAAGGCTGTCTGATATAAACAAACTTAAGATGAAGTTAATAAAGCATTTGTTGTTACGACGCTTTTGTGGAGCTCACCCCTGGACTATTACAGTATATAACTAGCAATTGTATTCTGATAGAACTTTACATATCATTCCAACGCAGAAACGAGCAGAGTATGATTGTAATTCAAAAATTTCATGTGGACAGAAGTTATGTATGTGTGTAATGTGTTTCAGAGTCTGAAGTCATGAAGCAGGAATGACAAGAAGCACCTTTAACTAAGAAGGAGCACCTCCATGTTCTGAGTGATGTGAACAATGGAAGAAAAGAAGGCAGTATAAAGTCAAGGTGGTAGTGGCAAAAGAAAAAGTTGCACTCTTCTTGTTTATGATGGCAATGATTTGTTTTAAAGGGAAAATCAGCTATCACATGTCAGATGTAGCCATCATATAGATCAAATCTTCCATTTGTTACAAGTTTTACAGTAACACCTTTTGTGTTAGGTTGCAAAACCACAGGCTATCCCCTTGGTGTCGGCGGTACTCTTTTCTGAAAAATGTCAAACATTAAGATTTTTAGCGGCAGCTCACACCAGGATCTCTCGCAGAAAGTAGCTGAACATCTGGGACTAGAACTTGGAAAGGTAGTGACAAAAAAATTTAGCAACAAAGAAACATGGTGAGTCTGAGCAGAATAATGTTTTCAATATTATTATATTTATTTATTATATTTATAACATATAATATTACTTATTATTTATATTTGATTACATCTTAGCTGAAGAAGGGGCCTGAGTTGCCTCGAAAGCTTGCATATTGTAATTGTTCTAGTTAGCCAACAAAAGGTGTCATTTTGCTTAATATTATTTATGTATTTTATGATTAATGTGGTAGAAATTAAATTGGAAATATATATTAAAGAAAGAAATCATGTCTTCAACTAGGACCTCTTTGAGTCAGACACCAGGCAGGAGGAAACCTTTTCAGAGGGAGCATCCTGTTACAGCAATCAACTAAGGGGCAGTGCTCTGGGCAGAGGTTGTCAGCAAACAATCAAAGAATAAGGGCAGAGGTCCATAAAAATAAATTGGGAACACTTTAGTTTAGGTCCTGCAAAAATGCATCTATTACTCATTTATTATTATGTAACAAGACTTTGGGTCTTCATAACACTTACAGAGCACCAATAAACTGTTTATTCTTCTCTGCAATGTGACCTGCTAACAAAATGTAACTTTGGAGTAGTTTGAGTTGGCTTAGCTGAGACACATTTCTCTTTCATGTTACATTTTAAGTATAAGGCCTGTGAATCTGTCATTTTACCATCATGTCAATATGCCACACTGCACAGAGATGAATATCCCTGATCATCTATGGATGTTTTACAAGTTTTATGAAGACTGTTATACAGTCATGGCCAAAATTATCGGCACCCCTGGAATTTTCCCAGAAAATGCACCATTTCTCTCAGAGAAAAAAAGTCAAATCTGACATCATTTCACACAAAACTCAAAAACCGGGCTGGACAAAATTATTGGCACCTTCAACTTAATATTTGGTTGCACACCCTTTGGAAAAAATAACTGAAATCAAGAGCTTCCTATAACCATCAACAAGCTTGTGACACCTCTCAACTGGAATTTCCGACCACTCTTCTTTTGCAAACTGCTCAAAGTCTCTCAGATTCAAAGGGTGCCTTCTCCCAACAGCAATTTTGAGATCTCTCCATAAGTGTTCAATCGGATTTAGATCTGGACTTATTGCTGGCCACTTCAGAACTCTCCAGCGCTTTGTCTTCAACCATTTCTGGGTGCTTTTAGAGGTATGTTTGCCGTCATTGTCCTGCTGGAACATCCATTACCTCTGGCGCAGACCCAGCTTTATGACACTGGGCCCTACATTGCGCCCCAATATCTTTTGGTAGTCTTCAGATTTCATGATGCCTTGCACACAGTCAAGGCATCCAGTGCCAGAGGCAGCAAAACATCCCCAAAACATCTTAGAACCTCCACCATGTTTGACTTTAGGTACTGTGTTCTTTTCTTCGTAGGCCTCATTCCGTTTTCTGTAAAGAGTAGAATGATGAGCTTTACCAAAAAGCTGTACCTTGGTCTCATCTGTCCACAAGACGTTCGCCCAGAAGGATTTTGGCTTCTTCAAGTACATTTTGGCAAACTCCAGTCTGGCTTTTTTATGTTTCTGTGTCAGCAGTGGGGTCCTCCTGGCTCTCCTGCCATAGCGTTTCATTTCGTTCAAATGTTGATGGATAGTTCGAGCTGACACTGTTGCACCCTGAGTCTGCAGAACAGCTTGAATATGTTTTGAAGTTGATTGCGGCTGTTTATCCACCATTCGGGCTATCCTTCATTGCAGTCTTTTATCAATTTTTCTCTTCCGTCCACGTCCAGGGAGATTAGCTACAGTGCCATATGTTGTGAACTTCTTGATTATGTTGTGCACAGTGGACAAAGGAACATGAAGATCTCTGGAGATGGACTTGTAGCCTTGAGATTGTTGATATTTTTCCACAATTTTTGTTCTCAAGTCCTCAGACAATTCTCTGCTCTTCTTTCTGTTCTCCATGCTTGGTGTGGCACACTCAGACACACAACAGAAAGGTTGAGTTAACTTTTCTCCATTTTAACTGGCTGCAGGTGTGATTGCTATATTGCCAGCTCTTGTTTCTTGCCACAGGTGAGTTCAAACAAGCATCATATGCTTGAAATAAAATGATTTACCCACAATTTTGAAAAGGTGCCAATAATTTTGCTGGCCCATTTTTGGAGTTCTGTGTGACATGATGTCAGGTTTGGCTTTTTTTCTCTGTTTTTTGTGTTGTTCCAATGCACATAAAGGAAATAAACATGTGCATACAAAAACATTTGTTATTGCAACAATTTTCTGGGAGAAATGGTGCATTTTCTGGGAAAATTTCAGAGGTGCCGATAATTTCGGCCATGACTGTGTAACAGTAAATAAGCAATAGATGCATTCTACAGTACCTAAACTAAAGCAATAAATTAATAAAATTTGCAAAATTAATAATATATTTGACATAACCAAAATTAATTATCTGAAAGTGCCAAAATATTGGAGCGATGACCTGTGGCCATTACAGTCATCATAAATAAGGCAATTATTACTCTCGCTGTATATATTGTCAAATAGTAAGAAATTCTGAATTTCAAGTTTAGAGAGAAAAATTTTTATTATACCCTTCCATGGCTTTAATGTATGATATTTTCAGGCATGTGCCTACTGAGATTTAAATAACTGTAAATCAATGTGATGTTTAGCATATGATAGGTTGAATCAAAAATTGAGCATTTTGGAAATTATTGAAGCAAATAATAATATACTTTGGCATATTAGCACTGGCACTGGTAATTGGTACTACAAGTCAATATCTTAAATCGGGGAATATTCCACTTTAAATTATGATCGGATCATTTAATTTCACTTTGGCAGCATAACATCTTGTGTTTTTTCACTGAAATAACTGAACCAATTTGCATTTGAATGTCTATAACCAGCAGAAAATTGTTTATAACTGCTTAGCTGTATGATAAGATAAGAGGTATGAATTATACTTTTTTAAACCATTTGGAAAAGGTGCATCTTATTTACATCCGTCTGTCAGAATCTGGATGCAATTGTGAATTCTATGCTTTGGTTATTCTAGACATAATTTTTATTATTATGCTTTCATGTTCTTGCTTGGGCTGTGGCTTCACACTAAAAGCCATTTTAGGTTTGCACTGTGGTAATTAATGGAGGCCAGCCGTGAACTCATGATGTCTGCATTACAATGGCCCTCAGAAGCAGTTTCTTTCCAACTTTAGCTAAAGGATGACTCCCAGCTTTGGCTGAGCAGAGACTGCTTCTGGACACTGTGAGCAGAGTGCTTCCTGATGACATCAGCTGACCTGTTTACTCAGCCCTCACCATCCTATGCAGCACTGTGCCACACTGGGTGTCGCTTATTGATGACGTCACTGCCTTCCCTGATTGGAGCAACTGTTACCAAGATACCATGTAATTTCAAAGCAAAGTGGGTGCATAATTCTGAATCAGATGTCACAGCAGCTATTTTATTTATAAGTAAGCTGGGCTTTTGTTTGAACTCTATTTCAACATAAAGGGAAGTCTGCCTGCTAAAAGAAAAATACTCACCATTTCTTACAGTGGATATAAAAAGACTTTATTGAAGTCACTACTTTGTTGATTTTGTTGTATGCTTTGGGTCGTCGTCATGCCAAAATCGTCTGATACTTGGAGCTATTCGCGATTCCATCCCCCTTGACTAAAGCCCCAGTTCCAGTTGAAGAAATGTAACCCCAAAGCATGACTTTGCCACTAGCATGCTTCACCGTGGGTATGGTGTTCTTTTGATGATGTGCTGTGTTATACCTTTTGGAATTATGCCCAAATAGTTCACATTTAGTCTTATCAGACCATATTATATTTTTCCACATGGGTGTGGGAGACTGGGTATACCTTTTTGCACAGTTTAGCCAGGCTTGGATGTTTTTCTTTGTGAGAAAAGGTTTTCATCTTGCTACTCTATCCCACAACCCAGACATGTGAAGAATTTGACCGAGTGTTGTCACATGTAGGGAACAACCGGTACTTGTCATGAAATCCTGAAGCTCCTTTAATGTTGCTGTAGGCCTCTTGGTGGCCTCCCTGACCAGTTTTCTCTTTGTCTTCTCATCAAACTTGGATGGTCATCCAGATTTTGGTAGAGTCACTGTTGAGCCATATTTTCTCCACCATGCTCCATGTGATTTTTAATGCTTTGAATACTTTTTTGTACCCCTATCCTGATTGATACCTTTCAATGGTGACATCCCATTCATGTTTTAGAACCTTTTGCGGACCATGGCTTTTTGAGTACTGTATGTTGCAACCAAGAGGATATCAGAATAATCCTACTGCAACAGCCAAACTTTATCTGAGGTGTATACTAACTACTATTTGAGATAAGACTTATTGTGATTGGTTGTTTCTGAACTCAGCCACATCCTTGATAATAAAAGGATGTGCACACTAATGCAACCAGGTGTTTGTCTGATTTTCTTTCTCCTTTTTTCACTAAACTGTTTCTAATTTGTTTTCACGTTATTTTTTAGATTGCAATTTTGCAATAAAGTTGGAATATGTTCTGACAGGATTTATCTTGCGATTTTGAAAGATTTTGTGTTGCCTTTTTATATCTACTATATATAAGAGAATTTTCATATACCCATTTAAATAAATCTGGGTTTAATCCTGCCAATAAAGAAGTCCTTCCATCTATTCAGGTTCCTATGAGGCTTAACCAGAGCAAGGACATGGAGCAGCTGGAACCTACCTTCTTGATCATTGGGCACAAGGCAGAAAAACCACAAGGACAGACCACCAGTCCATTTCAGGGTGAACACGTTAACACACATCCAGGTGCCAATTTAGCATTACTAATCCACCTGCATGCCTTTGGACTGTGGGGGGGAACCCAGGAAATCATTGTACAGATGCACTGTTGGGCTGAGGTTTGGATTTTAACTGGGTTTTAACTTTTTTGGTTTAACACTCCTCAGTGTGGTGCAGTGGTTCATACCCCAGGTCTTCCCTTTATGGAGTCTGTGTGGAGTTTCTTTCTGTTTTTGTGTGGGTTTCCTCCAGGTGCTCCAAAGACATGCAGGTTAGGTTAGCTTGGCAATACTAAATTGGTCCTAGTGTGTGTTTGTTTGGTGTGTGTGTGTTTGTGTGTTTACCCTGCGATAGCTTTCCACCCAATGCTAGCTAGAATAGGCTCCAGCCTCCCTCACAACCCTGGTCTGGATTAAGCATGTTAGAAAATAACATGACATGACTCTTCAGTGTAGTTTTGGGTCATTGCCTATTTGGAAGCTGGATTGTCTTCTAAGTTCTGATATTCTTGTGGATTTTAGCAAGTATTACTCCAGGATTTTTCAGGACATAACCCCTACATTTTTTCTTATGATTTTTCAGCTCCTGTTGCAGAGAAGCATCCCTAAAGAATGATGGTGCCACCACCATGTTTCACTGGAGGGATGATGTTCTTAGTATAAGTATAGTATAGTATAGTATATCTTAGTGTAGGTGCAGATTATATAGTGCTTAACAGCAAATCCAAAAAGATCAATTACATGACTCTATCTGAGCATAGACTCTCCAAATTGCTGAGTGTGTCGCATTTAGTTAAGATTTAATAATAAAGATTTAATTTAATTTTTTTTTTTTTTTTTGATGGCTTTCATCTTGCCACCTTTTCATACAAGCTAGATTCATGAAGTGTAAAAAAAAAATTGAAATCATGTGAAATGTAAGATTGCAGATTTCACAAATGTTTTTAAATTGGAAAATGCGAACAGTGTGTATAGTACAAGTATACATTACTTTACCAGAATACTGAACATTCCAACTCTCTGGTTCTTAATGTCATATTTTTGACTCTTATACTTGGTTTGGGATTTTTCCACAATAAAGAAGCACCTCCAAGGCATTCTGAGTTATTCTTTGCACTGAGGATTGGTTGCCAAAAGACTAATTGTTAGATTATGCAGCTGACTTTTTAAAAGCATGGCATACAGGAACCAATGTTTCAATGTTAAATACTGAAGCATTTTTGTTCACTTTTCTAGCGTTGAAATTGGTGAAAGTGTTCGTGGTGAAGACGTTTATATTATTCAGAGTGGCTGCGGAGAGATCAATGATAACTTGATGGAGCTGTTGATCATGATAAGTGCCTGTAAGATTGCTTCTGCCTCCCGTGTAACAGCAGTCATTCCTTGTTTTCCATATGCCCGGCAAGATAAGAAGGACAAGGTAGGGAGAGAAGGTGATCATTTTGGGACTGTGTTAAAAACAACATGCTGTGTACTTAGTCAGGACTTTTGGATTTGAGTGCAAACAAAAGTGTTTTTCTGCATGTTTTTTTTTTTCTGCTACCTTGATTTAACTGGCTATAACTTCATGATCTTTCACTCAATATTCATGTTCCATACAGTACCTCAAAATAAAGACCAAATATTCCTCTTTCAGAATTAGCTGGAGAGTTAGTTACATTGTACACATATGTTACAGCAGATAAGATAAAATTCTGTAATGTTTTTACCAAAAAATTCATTTTGAATCTTATCCTTATTTCCATAGGTGTTGGAATAGGCTTCCAAACACCATAAAAGTGTCAGTGGATGTGTCAGCCAGTTGTCCTGAATTATATACAAGTAATATGTCTTGCTTCACTGCTTTGAAGCAGTACAAAAACAGGATTAATTCTGCTTTTACTGTTTTTAAATAAGTATCCATAGCATAATTATCCATTATTAAAGACCCATGGCCTATGTGTCATTTTGAAGGGCAGATCATACCCTTTCAGAATATTTCCAGTTGATAAAGCAATTATACTGTGTATTCAAAAAAGAATCTGAAATATAGAATCATTTGAAAGTTGAAGCACCCCTCTCATTTAGTAGATACGAAGTGTGATCAAAACATACAGTGAATTCTGCTGCTGAACACATTTTAACAGAAAGGTAGGGATCTTCAAAACGGGAAGCGGTGCGTCGACCTTAGTAACAGTGTGTGACAAGTTTCAGCTTGTTCAATGCAGTCAGTCAGTTGTGAACTACGCTTGAGGGAAGGTGTGTTTTAAAGCGTGCTGTAAATCATGGTTTGAAAATAATGCATTAGCATGAAATTTTGACACCGCTGTGCATCACACATCTCTTCTGTTACAGCAATTTCTGTCAAATAAAAATATTACGGTGTGTCCTTATCCCCCTTATTCACTAGATCTGGCACCGTGTGACTTCTAGCTCTTCCCCAAAGTCAAAATGACCATGAAAGATAAATGTTTTGAATCGATTAAGGATATTGAGGCAGCCACAAAAACACATCTGAAGACCCTCATGAAAGAAGAATTCCAGAACTGCTTCAGAAAGTTGAAAGAATGATGGGATAAATGTCAATGTCAATTTATTTATATAGCACATTTAAAACAACATAGGAATGTTGTGGCCAAAGTGCTTTACAATAATAGAATAAAAGAAAACAAACAAATAACATAAATAACATAAATAGAAATAAAATATAAGAACATAAATAAAATACATAATAAATAGAAGTAATGTTATATAATCACAATGAGGAAACCATCTGTATTACTGAAGGTCACAGAATGCAAGTGAATAGAAATGAGTCTTTAATCTCGTTTTGAACAGTTCAATTGTAGGCGACTCCTTTATATGATGAGGTAAAGAGTTCCACAGGTGAGGAGCAGCAGCTGCAAAGGCCCTGCCCCCCTTAGTTTTACACTTAGTATGAGGGATAACAAGGGACAACTGACCAGAAGAGCTAAGCACTCTGGATGGCTGGTGTAAAGCACACAATTCAGATAAATAGGCAGGAGCAAGCCCATGTAAAGATTTAAAAACAAGCAACAAGATTTTAAAATCAATTATAAAATTGACAGGCAGCCAGTGTAAAGAAACTAAAATAGGAGAAACAGAGTCATACTTTCTTGCCCCAGCCAGAAAGCAAGCGGCAGCATTCTGGACCAACTGTAACCTGTGTATCAGAGATTTACTAATCCCAGAATACAGCAAGTTGCAGTAATCGAGGCGAGAAAAAATAAAAGCATGAGTAGCTTTCTCAAGATCCCTAGAAGATAAAAAAGACTTGATCTTACCTAATAGTCGAAGCTGGAAAAAGCAAATCTTGACTACAAAATTTACCTGTTTCTCAAAAGAGAGGTTACTGTCAAAGATAACACCAAGATTGTGGACTTGAGGTTTGGAAAAGACAGAGAAAGAGCCAAGAAGTCCAAGACCAATTTGGGCTTTAGCTGATGGACCCACTATAAGCACCTCCGTTTTATTTTGATTCAGATCACGAAAATTATTAGCCATCCAGGATCTTAGTTCAGAAAGACAGTTGTGGAGTTGATTTATTGCAGAGTTGCAGACAAGAAAATAAACCTGAGTATCATCAGCATAGCAGTGAAAATAAATGTTTAATTTCCTAAAAATAGCTCCAATAGGATGAATGTATACAGAGAATAAAATAGGAACCAAAATGGATCCTTGAGGAACACCATATTTAAGAGGAGCAGTAGATGAAAAAGAAGAATTTAAAGTAACTGAAAAGTGTCTACCAGTGAGATATGACCTGAGCCAGTTAAGAGTAGCCCCTTTAAGCCCAACAAGATGTTCAAGCCGCATCAGCAATATCTCATGGTGAATAGTGTCAAAGGCAGCGGACAGGTCAAAGAGGAGAAGGACTGCCGCGTCTCCTGAGTCAGTAATAATTGAGATGTCATTGAAAACTTTCAGGAGGGCCGTCTCAACACCATGATAATGCCTAAAGCCAGATTGGCAAATCTCAAATAAATTATTGGAGTTAAGGTGATCGACCAATTGATTATAAATAATTATTTCTAGAATTTTAACCAGAAATGTCAGTTGGGAAACTGGGCCAAAATTAGCTAAAACTCCAGGATCTAATTTTGTCTTTTTTAGACGGGGACTGACTGCAGTATGTTTAAAAAATGATGGCACAACCCCTGCACTTATAGAATCATTGATAATGGATAGTAAGGATGGGCCCAAAACATCAAAGGCTTCCACTAAGAGTCGTGGTGGTACTTTGTCGAGGGGGCTGGGAGCTGGTTTAAGGGTGTGAATTGTTCTTTTTAATTGTGAAAGTGAGACTATATCATAGGATTCTAAGACGATGTCATAGCCAGCTGGAACAATACCACTGTGGATAGTATCAATTTTGTTGACAACAAATGATAGAAACTGTTCACATGAATGAAAAGTGCAATTTAATCCCATCACAGATTGGATAAATGTGTTTGAAGTGAGGGGGAGCATTTGAGGGGGATTAATGGCAATATGTCTTTTACTGTAATAATATTTATTATATGAACATTCACCGTAATTTTTGATCACACCTAGTAATAGTCTGTTTGTCAAATTGTACACAATTGAATTAGGACATTTAAGAAGGCCATTGGGTAAAGGTGTTGCCGTAATGCTGCAATTTGGCCATCTTTGAGGAAAGAAAGAAAAACATTATGGCATGGTTTTGGGGCATGCAATATGACATTTGAAATGGCAAAATGCTGTATTTTTCTTATAGCAATGATGAAATGAGGATTTTATGCATTTTTTTAATTTTGCATAATTTTTTGGTCTTGCCGAAGGTTTCATGTAAAAATTGAAGAAGTTATTAGACTTGAAGCATTAAACTATTGATATTCATTGGGGAAAAGGATATTTAAACAGATACATGTCATTATTGTTTGTAAAACAAAAGTGATCAAAATGTAAAACTTTTTTTAAATAAGCAGCTTTAGAAAATGAAGGAATGAATTGCCTTTTTTATTTTATATAGTTTATAAATGTTGTATGAAGCATAGCTGAAAATAGTCGCTATATTAATTTAACTTGCTATGTAAATGTATGTGTTACTGTTATTTGAGGGTAATTCTGTCAGTATGTTTTTTATAGAAGCTGAGGATTCATTCAGCTTGTAAAAGTGATAATGTTTCTATAACAATTGGGCATTGGTGGATCACTTGTTGGAGATTATAGACTATTGGTAGTAAGTTTATTCAACTGTCATAGCATTTTCACTCCAACAAAACCAACATTTACTGGCCTTTCTAAGTGCAAAATAAAGTGTCCTTTACTTCAGCAAGATTCTTGACTGTAGATGGCACATTTTTGTACAACAATTACAGCATTTCACTGAGTTCCTATGCCCCTTTACGTTTTTATTAGAAAAGTGCTGTCATTTTGTGAAGTGGTTACAACCTGATGTTGCATGTATAAAAGTGAACTCAATGTCTTTTGATCACCACATACCTGACTGACACAGCCTGTAAGCAGTGCAATGATCAAAATGAATGACATGCACTCACTGGCAATGAAGTAAAGAAGGTCAGAATGTGAAAAACGCTTCATTAAACCCAATCGTCACATCTGGAGTGTGTTGCCTGCAGAGTCCTACACACCATATTAATATGATCTTTATTGTCTACAATAGTTCATCAAGAAGTTATTCTACAGTGCCAGGGTAAATGTGAAGTGTGTATGGATGTATAGAGTGTGTGGTAAAGACAATGGTAAAAATTCAGTTTTATGCACAGGCTGTCAGAAGTGGATTCAATAAAGATGTAGTGCTGTGAAGGTTAGTCTGCAAGCGGAAAGTCCAACTGTTGTTTATAAAAAGTGCTGGATGTGGAAGACTGCAAAATGCTGTCACATTAATATCAACAGTAGTCTTTTTTGGAAAAACTAGGCAGGTTTTATTACTTAGATGACATGTTAAATGCTGATAGAAGTGCAGGCAAATAAGTGGTGGTGAGGGTATGTGATGTATAGAAGAAATTCCAGGAGTTAGCACACAGTCTGACTTCTATGTGGCCTGTTTGGCATTGAGGGATACACTTTATGAAAGGTGTGTGAGCAGTAATATGCTCTAAGAGAATGAGACATGGCCAATGAAAGCTGAACATGAAGCAGAGCTGGAAATAATAGAATATTCAGTAGAATGATGATGGGATGGATGTTGAGCTAAGAGAAGTACTGTACTTATTGTGGAGGCAATAGATGCTGTGCTAATAAGAAACCGACTTAGGTGATTTGAGCATGTTGAATGAAAGGTGGCAGATGATTGGGTGATGATGTGAGTTGAGGTCAGTATGATGTTTCAAAGAAGATAGGGTTGGAGGTGGTGTCAGACAATATGAAAAGAATGGGCCTCATTCCAAAGAATGCCCAGGATAGTGAAGAGTGGTGGCAAAACATTTGTTGGGCAACCAGCCAAACTGGATCAACCAAGAAAATGGCTAATGGTGACAATGAGTTATACCAGGATAATAACTTTTACAGCTTAATTATGTACTAAGAAACATATAGCAAGCCAATATTTAAGCATCTTTTAGACTGTAATTCTAGATATCTTTTTGTTCATCAATGTATAAATTTTATTTTTCCAAAAGAGAGTTGGATAGAACAAGATAGGAACCAACTCTAAATTTAACACCAGTCTGTTACATGGCACTCTCAATGTACAGTATATACCCAAATACACACAATAAAAACAACATTAGAGTGATTAGTTGAACTTAACATGTCTCGACAGTGTGGGTAGAAAGTAAGATGGAAAATGGGTGAGCAATGCTGACTGCCCATAGAATGCACCCCAATAGGGAACTGAAGTTCTGTGTCAGGAACCAACCATACGTGCAGAGTTGCTCTACTGCCTAAGTAGAGGTGATCTTAAATTTCGTTTAAAAGTAATTCAATTTTAAAATACAAAATATGAAATACTCATAATGTATTTCAAGTCTTATAGTAACATATGTTACAAATATAAGCAGGGAAGAATGGTAAATCTATCATCTTCTGGGGTATGTTTTAGCATTCGTTTCTTTAGAAAGCTTTTTTTGTTTACCAGAAATCCAATCTGGAGAAGTGTAGACTTGATTCACAAGTGTTGTAACCAGTATACTTTTGGGTTTCAGAGTAGAGCTCCCATCTCTGCTAAGCTAGTTGCCAATATGCTGTCTGTGTCAGGAGCCGATCATATCATCACTATGGATTTGCATGCCTCCCAGATCCAAGTAAGAAAAAAATTAACTGAACAATTAATTTATTGTATTTTACTTTTTAAAGGAAATGTGTTAAGGGTGTATTAGCATTTACTGGCACTTGCTCATTCTTGAGTCAATAGTACTTACATGTAATAGTAATAATAATAATAATAATAATAGTAGTAATAATAATGTAATAGTAATAGTAATGTAATAGTTCGATCCCAGGAAAGGAAGTGGTGCTTATAAGTACAGAATGTCTACAAGCACACACAGCGTTTTTTATTTCTTTTCGAAAAAATACCTGAGAGCAGCATTCTAAGTGCAGAAACGCAGTGGTCTTATCATCTGCAAATGTTCATGCAGTATTTATAGCATAGCAGAGATACTGTACATGGCACCACAGTAATGCTCTAAACTCATTTCATTCACTAATGCAGATTTGCCTAAATTTTTCAGTGTCACTGAAGGTTGTTGATTGAATTTGTATTTGGAGGTTTCTATTTGATAATTGGTATCCCATTGTGATTGTTCTGCATGCTGATATACAATTTTATTGTTTCTTTGTTTCTATTTCTTGTAGCATCTGCTTCAGGTCTGGGAATTTTCCTTGTTACAAGTTTATCTGCACATTGTAATTATTATTCTTCATTAGTTACATTTGGGCTTCCTGTACACTTTGCTGCAGCTTCATTTTTTAATCTTGCCTTTTGCTGTTCAGGATATTCATTTTGTCATGCTTGACATATTCTCTCTGCAATGATTTTTAGCTTATCCTTATTCATATTTTACATCACTGATAAATTAAGCATGCTTGACAATTTGATCGAAATGCTAATTTGAAAGTTATTTTCCTTGAATTTTAGCCAAACTGGCTTTACCTGGAAGCAGGCTTACTTTAATTGTAGCTGGCACACAGACAAACCACAAAACACACAGTATCGATGATATGTTTTCTATTTTAATTGTCCCTTATTCAGTGATAATGTTAGTTTGTCTGTTGCCTCTAATAGATGCCATTTGTATAGGCTTCTCAACAGCATTGTTAATGTTTGCAGTATACAATCAGCAGAATTGAAAAATGCAATGCATTTTATTACTACGTACATTACAAAATACATTCCAATAGATTTCACATCACAAACATTAAAAGAATGCTCCTCCCAAAAATTACCCTTTTTCTTATTTGTTACTTACCGTGTATTGTTTGCAGGATTGGCAGAGACAAATGTTTTTATGGAGAACTGGTATAACAAAGTTGCTGACACAACAGGTTTAAAAGTGGGTCAACACTCGACAAGCAATATCAAAACAACCTTGAAAAAAAATCTCACTTTACTCCTGTCCCATAATCCACCTGTCAGATATGCTAACAATATCACACATTTATGTATTTTAGTACCAGTATTGTTAAATAAACCACTTCTAGAAAATCCTTGTGTTAAAAGCTGAGGAGCATGCTCAAATGAGTATGAGCTTCCCCCCTCGTTCATTGGTCAGGAGTCCTGACCAGTAATAGCTCATTCATTGGCTACCATGACACTCTATTTCATATCAATGTTGCAGAGCGTGGTCTGAGAGAGGTGAACAGTTTAGTAGAAAGAGAGTGAAGGCATAATCAGGTGGAAAGTCAGCCCATATTTATCCATATCTCAGGTGCTTCAACAAGCAGAAGGTAAATTGAATGGTGCAGTTTCACAAACTACCTTGGAAAAAAACTGTGGAAGTTGAGCCCCCAAACACAGACAGACAGACACCAGATGTCCAAAAACGCACGTTTATTTTTCCTCTTGCCTTTACAGCACCACACAATGCCTTAAACAGCCACGATTACTCAGCCCCTTCTTTCCTTTCAACTATTCTGTCGCCTCTGCTCCTCCACACACAAGCTCCATCCCCTTCGGCTCTACTAATGGAGTGAGGCGGCCCCTTTTATAATGCCCCTGATGTGTTCCTGGTGCTTCGTGACGATCTTCCGGCGGCACTTCCTGGTGTAGCGGAAGTGCTGCATGAGCACCTGGAAGCACTCTGGGTGTGCCTGGATTCTCTTCTGGAAGAACTTCCTGGTGTGGCAGAAGTGCTGCAGTCCAAGGCTCTATAATCATCCTCCAGGTGCCCCCTGGCGGTGGCCACGGGCTCCAACAGGGTTGAGCTTCTAAGATACATGCAAACTCATGGCCCAGGGGAAGTATTGTCTTTCTCCCGGTCCTTCCTCCTTCAAGGCGTCCCAGTTATGAAGAATCCCCAGCCATTCACCACAAAACATAAAAACGGCATTGTTGCTTAATGACCAATGAATCAGGGGAAAGGTGAGTCTTAAATTTAAAAAGTCAGCCCCATTTGAATGTACTTCACAGCTGTTCAAGAGAAAGTTTTCCAGAAATAGTTTATTAACAATATTTTGGCCTAAATTCATGTGTTTGGGACGTGAATTATTTGAAATGTTCATATTGATTTGCTGTTGTGGCTATTGTATTAGGATCACTGTTCTCCATAAAAACAGTACATTTTTTATCAACCATTACTGCAAACAACACAGGGTAAGTAACGAATAGAAAAAAATGATGACATTTTGGAGATATCTTCTTGATAACACTGAATACGCTCAACAGAGTGTAACTTCTGGATGGACAGAAATCAGTTTATATTGAAGAGAAATGAATAGAAATACAAGGCTGATAGAGGAACTACTAATCCCATTACAGTCACATTGTGGTTATGACAATGGGGGGTCTCAAACCTGGGTCCATGGAGGCCAGTTTGCCCTCTTTATACCTGATAACGGAGTTTTGTCATTTATTCCTGCTCTTATTCTGCTGTATTATTGAGAACATGCTACATGTTTAATGGACTCAAATGTGATTAGTTATGTCTCTATCACTGTTTTTTATTTCCAGTTTTTTTTTCTAATATAAACTTCCTTTGATTAAGTTATTGGGTATTTTTGTCCATTGATGCAATTATATGGCATTTGCTGTATGATTCACAATAGCAGTAATAGTGTTTGTTATGCTCCATCTTCCGGGACAACTGTAATGCATTTTATTACTATTTAGTCCATTCCAAAATACATTTGTCAATAGATGGTGCATTGCAAATGTTAACACTGAATATGCCAACAGTATAACTGCCAGACTGACAGAAATCGGAATATATGTATAGATTAGCCCACTCAAATCAAATTTGTGAGAGAAAACCACAGTCCATCATAAGTAGAAGGCGGAGTAGTCCGATATGAAACAAGATTAGTGCTACTGCATGATAATTATTTCAGTAAGCTGCACTAAATTCAGTTTCCACAAGAAGAGCACCACACTTTTCAATGGTGGAAATTTATTTAGGAATGACTCAGCACACGGCTTTGCCTGGCAGTAACTGTGCTTAATGATTTTTCCCTTCATTTGAAAGGAGAGGAGTGCCTTTTTTTCAAAAGTGGTTCAATATCAAGCACCCTTTCAAACAAAGAATTTAAGAAAAAAGATTAATGAAACAATAAAATAAGATTATTATGATAGGCTCAGTATGAGATTAATTTAACCAGCAGTTTTCTGGCTTTGTTCCCACATAAGCCAGTTTAAGAAATTCCAGAGAATTGTACTAGGGTTGGCCTGGGGTCCCTCCTGGGTTGTTGACTTTATTTGCACATGCACTTGATCCAGTAATTTGCCAGTAAAATTGAAATATAGCCAGCATGTACTTGTGGTGTTTGACTGTTCATGTGACACCATTAACATCAATGTGCTGTGAAGAGGTTCAAAATAAAATATTTTTAGTGTGTGTATGTTACTTTTACAGTACATTGAACTGTATTTTACTCTTATAATTTATAAGTGCATTATGCCTGTTAAGAGAGCATTTGGAAATTAATTGAACTTAGTCTTTCTCCTTTTGCAGGGTTTCTTTGATATTCCAGTAGACAATCTCTATGCAGAGCCTGCTGTCCTTCAGTGGATTAAAGAACATGTTCCTGACTGGAAAGCCTCCATCATTGTGTCTCCTGATGCTGGGGGTACTGAGAGGTGAATGAATGTTTAGATTTTGTGAAATCATTGTTCCCAGATGTGGTAGCATGTAAACATTTTTCATAATGAAAATTTGAAAAGGAAAAAAAGGAATAACACAAGTGACCCTATAAACTCAAAACATGCTCATGAAGATTAAGAATACTGAACTGCACTACCAAAAGGAACTAGGTTTTCAAAAAATACATAATTCAATTGGCTAGAAAAATGTAAAAATATATTTTTGTGGCTCCCCCATTGCTTATTTTATTTGTAGTGTCAGAAGATAAGTAAACTAGACTCTAGGCAGAACCATAATTGAAATTCATTGCCACATGCTGTGCAATATAAAATCTACAAAATGAAAAATCATCAATTATGGGAGATACCAACTATATATATCTGAGTCTAGATGAGATCAGAACTTGTGAATCTCTTAATTAGTAGGAGCAAAACCTACACTCTAGGCAGAACATACTGTACTTGACGTTTCATAGCAGGCATTGTAACCTGTAAATAATTCAGGACACACATACGTATGTCAATTAGGGGAGAAAGCAACATTCTTTTTAAGTCTTTCCTAAGCAGTGTGATTATCGCATGATAAAACGAAAATATTTTATGGGTGTAAATGTGCAAAAGGAAGAAATGTTAGCCAAACGAAAGGTTGGGGTACAAACTGAGAGACCTGCTTAATTGTGGTGTTTGAAAAAGGCAAAATAAACGGCACTTAAGGGTTCAAAACTGGCATCAAGGCAAAGCAGAAAGATGTAGTAGGTGAAGACGCTCTCTATCCTGTCCAATTGATGGTCCTAAAATGAAATGCGGTGACTTCAGGGTTTATAAATTACCAACCTGGAAGAGGAGGGGCATTTTGGCAGAAGTGGAACTGGCCCACATGCTCTTTGGTGGCTGGTGAGCTTTAGAATTGTGGGCAGAAAAGGGAGAGGTGATTAATGACATTGTCCCCTCTCTGCTTGGGGTGGTATTGTGTATCCTCTTTGAGCGTTCAAGATGTCCCATATGCACACACGGGATAGATCAAGATCCAATTAGATAATAACCGTGCCTGTCATTTGCTCATGAGTGCCTGATTAAAGATCTTGTGTTATTTCCCCATATAAAGAAATTTCGAATATCCCTGCTGCTGTATTTCCATGGGGGCCAAAATATTTACTTTGTCCTTCTCACAGTATATAACATGTTTCTGCGCAGGTCACTCAGACTCCACATTCCGTTTGCTTCATTCATTCAGTCTATCCTGTGCTGCACCATTGTGTGCTCTTTGTTAATCTTTTTTCAACAGTCTTAAGTTTTATTTACCGTATATACTCAAGTCGAGTCTTGAAACCTAAAAATCGATCATAAAATCAGACCCCGACTTATACGCCCGTTCAAAAATGCGACACTTAATTAATCGAATGCTTTATCGTAGATGTGGGATGCTCTTACGATAAAGGTGTATGAGGGTGTGATATACAAAAACACAAATCAGTGCAAACGTTGCTTCAGAATAGGTTGGGTATTACCATGTGGTCACATAGGTACAATAGAGAGAGAGGTTAGGAGCACACGCTGATAACAACACATCGCCGCACCCACATAGAAAAAAGGTTAGTGTGCTCCGTGGTTACTCTCTCAGGTGGCTGTTAGCATATCATAATCTCTTGAACCAATAGCGTAAGCTTTCTGCATTCAACTTTTACAACTAACATTATAAAATACCAGAAATTATACAGTAAAATCAAGTCCCAGAAAAGTTATCCGCGAGTATATGCAGTAGTTCTTTTCTTCCCAAGCACCAGAGTTTTGCTGTGCTTTTCATTGCCCATGAAATACAGAAATTCTCCTCCTTTCTTAAAAACCTAAAGCATTCCTTTTTTGTTTTCCCACTGCATTTTTGTTTAAATATAAACAACCAATGAAATCCTTTCTGTTGATATGAAAATTAGTTGTAGCAGTTACAGTGTTTCTGGCTCCATGTATTAAAAATGATTACCTGAAAATAGAAGAATTAGTTAAAATAGCAGCTGGTATGTTTCTTATTAGAGAAGTGGTCACCCAACAGGTTACTCAGCTACTGATGTATATTAATAACATCAGTAACTACTTTTTAATGCTAAAACAGGTTGACATAAAGTCCTTTTCAGGATACTTCAAATCAGGAAAGTGGCATAGCTTAATTTTTACACAAAGTGAGTTAGAGAGGACTGCCTGTGGCAGAGTACAGTTGTAGAAATGCAGACATACTGTAGCTCTACTCTTTGAACTGCTTTCCACTTTATTCAAATCTGAAGCATCACGTTTTACTTTCAATTTACAATCACATTAACATGTGCAGTGCTGAGCTTCATATGATACAATTCAAGCTCAAAGGCTGAAAGTTTACAGCACAAACATCAGTGAGCTAGAAATGTAATGGGTTCAGACTTGACCTGGTCCAGTGCTGCCCTGAGAGGAAAATGCTGCAGAATTTGCACTTTCTTCTTAAATTCGAATTTGTTCTGCTGTCATTTTTTTAATGTACCTTCCTGTTAAAATTGTGTTTTCTTGTTAATTTTTTACTAAACGTTTTGTATGTGATTTTCTGTCCTTTCACTTCAAGGCCACACTGATACTACATATACATTCCTTATATACACTAACTCCAAATATCTTTGTAGGAAGATATAAGTAATATTATGAAATGCATATTTATTCTATGCTTAATTCTATACTTGATAGTGTGATGTTGTGAAATATAATCAGCCAGAATTTTTCAAAACAAAAAATATATTAAGAATTTATGAATTAATGATGAAAAAATGCTATGCTTCTTGTAATAAAATTGTCCCTGAATTTCAGTGAAATATAACTAACCTATGCTTTGTGTCCTACAGGGTCACATCTATTACTGACTGCTTGAATGTTGAGTTTGCATTGATCCACAAAGTAAGAAAAAAAGCTAATGAAATTGATCGAATGGTTCTCGTTGGTGATGTAAAAGACAGAGTAGCAATATTGATTGATGACATGGCAGATACTTGTGGTACAATCTGCCATGCTGCTGACAAGTGAGTGTTACATTTCATTTGTATTGATAGATTTTATGTGATTTTTGTGATAAAGGGCACAGTTTAACAAAGAGTATGGACACCTCACAGCACATATTGTAGGCTGCAGGTATAAATGGCAGTTACGTTTTCAAATAAATTAAAAGTGTGTGTTTCTTTAATCTACAGTATGTATGAATCAATGCTAATTCCTGTTTACTAAACCAACAAAGTGGTGCATCTAAAAATATGAGACACAGTAGTGGTGGCAATGTCCATCCATCCATCCATCCATTATCCAACCCGCTATATCCTAACTACAGGGTCACGTGGGTCTGCTGGAGCCAATTCCAGCCAACACAGGGTGCAAGGCAGGAAACAAACCCCGGGCAGGGCGGTGGTGGCAATGTGCAGTACATTACTGATAAAACATGTTGACTATTTGTAAGAATAAAATTTTTTCTTATCAATAAAGGGTTTTTTAGATTACCATTTTCAATGTCACCAAAAATAGTCAAAATATCAAAATTAGCATATTTTATGGTAAATGATTCACAATGATCCGTAACTTTATCTTTTTTAATCAGGCACTCCTTTATTTGAGTACCTTGGCAGTATTTCTGAAAATTTGTAAAACCATACCTAAGTGTTTCATTTGAATCACAAGTAGGATAAAAAGTGTGTGGTCGTGTCTAGTCATTGTTTTTATTCTACAAATCAGATAACTTTCTTTGATAATGCTCCTTTTTAGAGTTTTCCAGTGCTCAGTTTTTTTCCCCCACATCAGCAGGTATAGATCACATCAGATTATACTTTATTTGTCCCCAAGAGGAAATTTAAATTTTGCAGAAGCTCCCCAAAATAAATAAACAAATATAACAAAACAGCACCCTGGCCCCCCAAACACCCATAACAAATTGTAGCTTGCATAACAGAGAGTTGCTGATGTCAAAACAGGCATGTAGGTGTGCCAATACTGTGGGCTAGTTCTTTTAGTATCTTAAACTTGGCTCTTAAATTTCAGTCTGGGCTGTAAAACATTCAGTGAGCAGTTCTTGACAGGTTCATGCAGGTTTTGTCCTAAAGGTAATGCTAATTTGTCCTAAAATAGGTGCATTTATTAACTACTTCTCACAGACCACTAGGGGCGGATAGGCTTCCTAATTGAAAATACCACACAAGAAGTTAAAAATGATAAGCTGTATGGGTTTAGTTTAGACTAGGCTGATTACAAAGTGTAAAACAAATCTGCCCAAACTTTTTATAATTCTTTACACATAACCTTCAGCTTTCCTTGAATAATCAGCCTACCTGAGATGGAGGCACTGGTGCTGTAACCTCTAAAGAAACAGTTTTGTGTCTGCTCAGGACTCTACAGAGGAGACTCTTAGAACTTTCATGCTGTGTGCTTAGTTGGGCTTTAATGCTGACTATCTCTTCCAATTTAGTGCAATTTTGACTTTTTGGTTACTAGGGGATGATACCTCCTTCTGTCAACAGTAATTCGGCCGGTGTAAGACCGGACAGTTGTAGATATTCTATGGGATATTGTAAGTTGATGCTTTCATCTTCCGCATCATCACCACCAAGTGTTTCAGCACAGTCTATTGAAACACAATTAACCAATTTGGCGTGTAACCAGTCTACAATTTTTGTATTAATTCATTTGACTTCATCGTTTCTCGGTGCTAGGATTGCCTGTATACTCATTTCTTCTGTTGATAACCCTTCAGGATGAAATTCTTCAATAAGATTTGGACATAATAAATCTTCTATTATTGGAAACTTAAAGTGAGGAAAACGTAAAAATTTATAAGAACTGAGAGCACAAGAACTGTGTCTGACAAAAGCATTCACACGAATGAGACGTGAGAGACCGTGGGCCATTAACTGAAAATGGTTGTGATGAGGGCGGGACCCCCTCTACCAACTTTAAAAAATCTCTTGGCAACAGTCTCGTCTCATCTCAAGATTTTCTATTATAATCGAAAGATATATTGCTAACCCTGCCATGCCTGATTTCACCATCACAGTCTGCTGGAGCAATGTCACTTCCCAAAGTAATTTAATTGTAGACAGGACACATTCACTTTTATTTAATTTCATATAGATAAGAATACCAATAGTTTCAGATGTTAGCTGCAGTTATTTGTTTGGCAGGATGGTATCAATAACAAAACAGTTTGATGAAGGGAAATTAAAATTAATTTCTTGGGGACATAGCCATGGTTTTCAAAAATATAAAAGGCATCAAAAATTTACTCTATTGGATTTCCTCCATCTAAATATTGAGTCAGATACACAATGACAATCTACCTGGCTAAATAAAGCAGGTGAAGCAGGAACACTGCCATTGTTTAACACCCTCTCCACAAACCTTTCTTTATCTTTGTAATTTTTCTCTTTAACTTTCTTAATACTCTAAAGACCAGTAGAATTAATATACAGTACTTAACAGTTTGAAGAATCCCCTAAAGATAATCAGGTACTGGTTTGGAGTGTGTTTTAGTAGACTCATCATTGTTGAACATTGCAAGGAATACCAAAGATGACTTAATTAGCTATACCCCAGTGTCTTTTGTCAGAATTTAGTCTTATAAGTCAAGCTGTCCATCATATGCATCAAGAGTTAAAAAATCACATTTGCTGCATTGTGCATGAAAGGAAAGTGGCTACAAAATTGTGGCAGCCATTTCTGAAGCAACTATTCAGAGGTTAACCTCAGAAATCTGAAACATAATGCATTATATTAAAATGTTTAGTGTTTCCTCGTAACAAGTCTTTCCCAAGATTTGGTCATCCATATGTTACTATATGTAGCATTAAATTTCTCAATTGTTCTGCTGCTCTGCAAAATGTATACTGAAAAAGGGCATCACTATGTGTACTTTTAACACATGTTTATTGCCATTGTGTCGAAATTTTGTTAGCTCCAGAATTTTGACCTAAGGCAAATGGGAATAAAACTGCTAAATATTTGCATATTTATTGGTAGAAAACACCAATAAGGATCTCTGTGGTTATTTATATGTAAAATACTGTATAGTCATTTATTTATGCCTTCTTTTTTTAAGGTTGATTTCTGCAGGAGCCAATAAAGTATATGCTATTTTAACTCATGGCATATTCTCTGGCCCGGCCATTTCACGAATCAATAATGCTTGTTTTGAAGCTATTGTTGTCACTAATAGCATTCCACAGGAAAAGAATGTGAAACAAAGTACCAAAATACAGGTAAATGTTTCATTTTCATCTCAGAATTTTATGAAAACATTTGCTCTGCTTTGTATACCTACTCCATTGTACTCAGTACTCATTAAAATAAATGTAAGCTTGAATATCATTTGAGCAGTGCATTGTGCAGATCTCTGCATGATAATCATCTGTGCGCACTAATAGCCCATAGACATGCTGCCAAATTAACTGATAAGAAGTTAGCTTAATTGTTTTTGTGTGTGTTCTGCAGTGGAAGACTGGCACCTTATTAAATATGATTACATAAACTATTAAGGATGAATGTTTTGACTTCTACACAAACCAGAGGGGTGGAAAGAAAACTGAACTCTGCATTGTGTGGATGTGCACTACAAATGCAGGCTTCCTGCTACTGATGTGCATCAGTATCGTCTTTATTTTTGTTAAATTGTATCAAAGAAGAGACAAGTGAGCCACAAAAAGAGTCGGGGCAGCCACCTATGTATTGTTTACTGGCTGCAAACGTTTTGTGTACAATTGAGTACAGATTTGAGTCCAGAATAGAACTGTCTGTCTTGATGAGGCAAAGATGGTGATTTTAAAGGAGCGGACAGAAGTGATATCAGAACCCGGAGGAATTTCCCGTAATCGGTCTGCAGTGGAAAAAGAGAAAGGGTCAGTACACTCTGCCACCCCCTGGTCTGGTGTGGAATTACCCTCATTCAGGCCCTTTAACTGCCTCCCAAGCACATGCGTGTAACAAGGTCCACACCCCCTCAGCGATGGGTCTGAAGTTCCTGACTGAGAGGTTGTGAACCTGAGAAAGAGCATCGACGTTGGTGTGGAGGGATCTGCGTCGATGAACCAGTGAAAACTTATATGGCTGTAGGTCAAGAAAGTACCTGGTGACCCGCTGATTTGACTCCTTGTGTAGGGCCATCCACTGTAATGGTGCATGATCCATCACAAGTGTGAACTCGCAGCCCAAGTTGTACTACCTCAGCCTGCGTAATCACCCATTTGATCACCAAGGCCTCTCTTTCCTCCGCTGCATACCTGGTTTCTCATTCCAGCAGCTTCCAACTCAGGAACATGAAAGGGGGTTCAACACTGTCAACACTCTGGCTTAGCATGGCACCAAGACCTGTGTCCAAAGCATCCGTCTGGAGAATGAAAGGTAAAGAAAAGTTAGGGGCTTTCAAGACAAGTGCTGCAGTAAGGGTCTGTTTTAAGCCACCAAATGCAGCCTCTATCTTATCGGTCTATACTACATTGTTTGGGGCCCTCTTCTTTGTCAAATCAGTCAAGGGCACAGCTCTCTCCAACAATTGGGGTACAAATCGGCGGTAGTATCCCGCTAAGCAGAGAAAGTCTTGGACTTGCCGCTTGCTTCGTGGACGGGGCCATTTCAGTACAGCATCTACTTTTGAGCACTGTAGCTTCATGGTACCCCAACCCACCAGGTGGCCTAAATATTTGGCTTTGTTTGTCCACCAGGTGCTGGAAAGTCACTGGAGCCCCGTGTAACCCAAAAAGAAGGACACGATACTGCCAGTGACTGCTAGGGGTGCTAAATGCTGTCTTAGCCTTTCCAGAAACCATTAAAGGAACCTGCCAGTACCCCTTACTCATGTCAAGAGTGGTCATATACTTAACCTGTTCTATCCTCTCAAGGAGGTCATCTTCTTGTGGCATTGGATAGGCATCAAACTGGGAGACTTGATTAAGTCAACGGAAGTCATTGTAAGATCTCCAAGTCCCATCAGGATCAGGTTTACTGACCAAGATAATGTGACTGGACCAGGGATTATGACTCTACTCTGTTACTCCTAGTTTCAGCATGCGCTAGATCTCAAGTTCCACTTTGGCTCTTTTTGCCTTGGGAAAATGATATGGCCATTCTCGAACTATAACCTTGGGTTCTGTCACAATATTGTGCGGAATCAGAGAGGTCCTCCCTGTTGTTTCACTCATTACTTCCAGGACAGACAGGATAACTGTTTCCAGCTCCCGTCGCTGTCTGGGACTTAAATCTGCAGGATATGTATGTGAGCAAAGAGTGAGTGAGACTGACCAGAGGAGGGACAAGGATCCCTGTCCTTCCACGGCTTCAGCAGATTTACATGGTAGACCCGTTTGCTCAGTTGATAATTGGGTTGTTTCACCAAATAATCGACAAGTCCTTTCCTCTCTTTAACTTCATAAGGGCCTTGTCAATGGGCTAAAAATATTGAATGGCAGGTAGGAACAAGAACCATGACTTGATCCCCTGGTTGGAATTCCCGGAGAGATGTGGCTTGGTCGTAATGTTGGGCCTGTGCTGCTTGTGCCTCTTCCATGTGACATTTGAGTAATGGACAAACCTTTCTGAATCTATTGCATAATTGTGAGATATATTCTCATATATTTGTAGAGGGGACGGCCTCTTCCTCCCACCCTTCCTTTAGAATGTCCAATATGCCCTGGGGTTGTCGTCTGTATAATAATTTAAAAGGGGAGAAGCCCATAGAGCCTGCAAAAAGAATCAGGGAGAGGTGCTGATCCCAGTTCCTCCTGTCCTTGATGACCACCTTGCCTGGCATTTGTTTGAGAGTTTGATTAAATCTCTCCACTAGACCCTCAGTTTGAGGGTGATATACTGTGGTCTTTAGATGCTTTATTTTCAGTTATCTAGCCATTTCTCTGAATGTCTCTGAGGTGAAAGGCATAGGGATGATGACTTGTGCAAAGACCCCTACCAATTCCTATGCGATATCTTTAGAAGTAGCTGAGTACAAAAGAACAGCTTCAGGATACCAGGTAGTATAATCTACTAGGACTAAAATATATTTGTGTCCTCTAGCTGAAGGTTCCAGGTGTCCTACTAAGTTGAACCCAATCATTTCAAATGGGACATCAATCAGGGGAAGGGGAATGAGAAGAGTGTGGTCCCTTCTAGGAATTTATCGCAATTGATACTTCATGCAGAACGTGCAAAAGCGCCAAACCTCCTCATTAATTCCCAGCAAATAAAATCGAACTGTAATCCACTCCAAAGTTTTCTCAGTGCCCAGATGGCCTCCTAGGAGGTTGTTGTGTGCTAACTCACAAACCTGCCAACGAAAGGTTTGTGGAATCAGCAGCAACTTCCGTACCTCGCCCTCATGCTCTTTTATCCAATATAAAAGGTCATTTTCTAAGACAAAGTGAGGACCATGAGGCATGGACTGATGAGTGCGTTGGCCATTGACAAGAACAACTGTGTTTTTTCGCAAATTTAAAGGAATCGTCATTCCATTGTTCCCTTTTAAAATAACCCAGCGTTTCTTCAAACTGATGTAACTTCTTCAAAGTGTAACTGAGAGAGAGGGTCAGAACTGACCTCAAGGCGCGTGGCTTCTGCCTGAGTGGCTGCGGCAACAGCTGAAGACATGTCCACCTGTGATGGCCCCGGAATCGCCATGTCACATTGAGTGGCCACATCCTCTCACTCTGCTGGAAGATTGCAAGGCGTGGAGGCGTTTTGAGATGCAGTGTCTCCGTCTATGGCTAGGCCCAAATTTGACTCAGAAGTAGAAAGTGCTAAACTGCTTTTACTTTTAGACCAGACCTGCCTCAGTATCACCGGGAATGGTGGATTCTGAAGGACCATGATGGTCATCTTTGTTAGCGATCCTTCACAACTGATGATACAGGTGGCGGACCTGTATCAACGGGTTTTTCCATGGATGCAGGTTAGACCAGTCAACATTTAACCACTGTTGCGGTAGCACATATCGGCGAGGTACAACGGAGAAGGTGCTGCTGGAGTCAAATAACGGGTTGGTCTTAAATCTGTTTAAAATTACCATTCCTGTATGTGGAATCGCAATACCCTTCCTTCCCCCTCCACATGCATTCCTCCTTGCCCCCGAGTGGGTCGCACGTCTGTGAATCTGGGGACTTCGGTGCAGGCTTCAGCTTGTAACGGTGATGCCTAAATTTTGGGATGTGATCTTTCTGGGTTTGACTTAAGGACGGTTCTGCCCTCCCAGATTGCAAGGCCACCCTAGCTGTTTCTATGCAGTCTATGAGTTCTTTCATATTATGAAAGTGTTGTCCCCAGACCAGGAAAGTAAACTGTTCAGGAAGGTTATATAATAATATGAAGCAGGCAACCTGCTCCACAATTTGTAGGGCAGTATTTTCTTCTGGCCTTAGCCAGTGCCATAATTTATCCCAAAGGGAGAACCCCTGCTGGTAAGCTGGGTGCCCAGGGTCAACCCTCCAGTTTTTCAGTCTGTTGGTCTGGTGCACCCCGATGTTTAGCCAAGGGCTGTGTCTTGGTGGGGAGGAAGGCACTCTCCTTTAAAAGAACATAATAAGCCCCTTGTACCTCCCCTCCCCTATGTGGACCAGCCCAATCCTGTTAGCCCCTCCCATATGCTCCCCGTGGTAGTTGGCCAAATCACGGAACAAACTCCCCACCTGGAAACTCAGTCACAGTACTTTCCCACCTGGATCAGGTCCTGTTCCTGGTATTTCTGGGAGTCCATCCTGTCGACTAAACCAGTGTCAATGAAGAGACAAGTTAGCCACAAAAAGAGTTTGTAGCTCATATTTCCTATTATAAGGTTGCTGGTGCTAATTAGGGATCAGCCTTCAAAACCCAAAAACAGGTCTATTAGTTTAACTGCCAATCCTTAACTGACACAGCATTAGAGATTAGAGCTGTGTGTGTGTGAGTATGACTTGTGTCCAGTTGCAGACACATTTTGGAACCTAAACTTCACAGGCTGACTCTGACTGTATGCAGACCTGTAGTGGAATAAGTCAATAAGGAAATTAATACAGTTTATTCAGCATACCTGAAAAGATTCCTCTCTCTAAGACTATAATTGCATTTCACTTGAAACTCTGGTTTAGTGGAAAAGGATTTGCTGATTGGTCTCCTCCCATAACTCTTTATATAAAATACACATTTTGTATTCAATTGTAATAGGCTGAATAGTTCTTCTTACGTGCACTAATTGTGCCCACTGACATTTTTCCTGCAATGGTAAAAGATGATAGTAAAATATTAATGTAAAATGATAGTTTAAATGGGCTAAAGGAAGGTGTGGAATCATGGGTACATTGCCAGCTGTCTTGTAGTGTAACTCGATGTGCTTACTAGGCATCCAAAGGTATCATAATAGTTCTGCTTTACATGCACAGCTGCTTAAAATAAAAAAAAAATCTGCAATGTGAAATGTGAAAGAATTACCACTGGCTGAGTGGAATGAGAGGACTGAGTGAAATTAATATTATATTCCTTTGCTTACAGGTGATTGACATCTCAATGTTTCTTGCAGAAGCTATCCGCCGAACTCACAATGGAGAATCTGTCTCCTATTTATTTAGCCATGTCCCTTTGTAACGCAAGGCTTTTCAAAAATATGCTTTTTGATGCATCCTTTACAACAAAGTATACACCGAAGAATCCTAAATTAAACATTTTTATGGATTTCTAACTGATATTTGAAAGAGAAGAGGAGTGACCCTATTAAAGTCTATTAATATAAACTAATCCAGTGCTTATTCAAAATTGTTGTTAGATTAGTTCTGCTGTTTGTTTGCTTGGTGAATATCTTTCTGTAGACATCAAGTTTTACAGAGACCGATATTCCTCATTTATTGATGAACATGATAAATGTTAAATCTGAAAGTGGTTTTCATCGTAAAAACAATCTTTTTCTAATTTTTTATTCACTGAAATCTTTTTGCATTGCTGTGAAGTACTGAATTGTAAATCCAATTTGCTCTTTATTAAAAATACTACTTTAAATGCTAACAGCTCTGTAACACAAGCAAGATTTTTATAATATATGAAATTGTACAACTTGTCTCAATATTAACATTTGGTTATCGTTAACTTTAGAAGAATATTTATTTATAGCATTTCATGTTACGGACAGTGTAGTGAATTTGCTAGGCAAAAGTACAATTGTAAGAGTATTGGTGTGTGCAGTTTGTAGATCTTCCTTATTTTATTTCAAAGTACAGTATTGAACATCTCTTATTTCCAAATGACAATAACCTAAAATCTGCATCCGGGGAAACTAATTACATGGTGCCTATAAAAGTTTTCACCCCTTGGAAGTTTTCACATTGTACTGTTATAGCTGGACCTTCCAGATAAAGTGCATTTATACAACAGTCAGTTGAAACCTCTTTGACTCTACATTGAACTAGTTATGAACTAGACTTCTAAAAGCAATCACGATGATTTAGGGCTGTCATATTAATGGGGCAGGGCGGCATGGTGGCGCAGTGGTAGCACTGCTGCCTTGCAGTTAGGAGAGCTCGATTCGCTTCTCGGGTCCTCCCTGCATGGAGTTTGCATGTTCTCCCTGTGTCTGCGTGGGTTTCCTCCCACAGATGCAGGTTAGGTGCATTGGTGATCATAAATTGTCCCTAGTGTTTGCTTGGTGTGTGGGTGTGTGTGTGTGTTTGTGTGTGTGTGTGTGTGTGTGTGTGTGCCCTGCGGTGGGCTGGCACCCTGACTGGGGTTTGTTTCCTGCCTTGCGGCCTGTGTTGGCTGGGATTGGCTCCAGCAGACCCCCATAACCCTGTAGTTAGGATATAGTGGGTTCAATAATGGATGGATGGATATTAATGGGGCAGAATACTTATGTGGTCAGTTATTTTGGGTTTTAAATTTGTAATTACATTTTCATGAGATCTATTTTCACTTTGACATTAAAGAGCCTTTATCTGTTAATTGGCATCAGTGTTAACTTATTTTTGGATACTCCTTGATAGCTGTAAGTTAAATATGTTTTCTTTTAAAGTAATGCCTGATATAACCAGAGTCTGAACTTGCTTCCATTTGCAACTGGATGGCATTTTGCTTTGAAATGTAACAGTACTTAACATGCTGAAAAGGTATTATTTTTTACCTACACATAAAATCTAATGAGAAATAATTTGATACAATGTTATGACCTATACTGCATAATATAAGCTCACCTATAATGTTGGTGTGTGCGTTGTTTTTGTCTGTGTCACTCAACTCATTCTTTGTAATAAAAATACATGTTTGAAACTCTTGGCCTGATTTGTTTGATTAAATCTCTTTAAAATAAGAAAGTAAATCTAACGTGTGATAATGATTTTGATGCTAATCATTCAAGAATATTAAGAATGGAGAAGAATTCTAAAAAAATAACATTTAGGAATGTTAAATTAAAAATAGATGTCTATTATAATAAAAAAAATCCTGGGATGAGACAAGACTTTTTAGCCCGGGACGAGACGTGACTTTTTCAGAGAGATACTTTCACGTCCCGCGAGACGAGACTTTGTGCCAAGAGATTTAACTACGCCCGGGATTGGAAATAAAAGACAAAGAGTAGATGACAAAGTAGAACATCATAAAGAATTCAGAAATGTTGGTGCGATACACATGCAGAGCAGGTTAGAGATAATGAAAGTACTAAAATTCGAAAGTCTCAAAAAAAGGATAGTAAAGATCACATTACCGCAAACAAACGGAAATTAGTACTTGGTGAAATAACGGAACAGTGAAAAGAGATCGAATATATTGTTCGGATTTAAACTTTAAGTTGGAGACTTGGAGATCGTCTAATTTGTGTTGCCATCAGGGAAAAATAGTGTTTCTTCCCAATGAAGAGGCGTATCTGAAAGAATTAAAAGATTTGTTGTTTGGTGAAAGTGAAATCCAAACACTCAAGCAGCAGAGACGTGAAGTGGCTGGTGCCTATCGCAGGCCGGGGGAGCGTTGGCCAGCGAAGTGAGCAGGGGGCAAAGCCCCCTAGTATAGTAAAAAAAATATAAAACATTTTATTATTGTTATGAAACATGAGGCTTTATAAATACAGGAGAAGGAGTAATAGATTTCTTGATTATACAATATGTATGACATAGAGCAACATATCGTAACACAGTAATAGTGGCATAATGTGAGAATTGAAGCAGAACTAAAATTAAATAAATGTTAAATATATATATCAACAGAAAAAGTATCACTTCTGAAAGTGCAGTCACTCTGTGAATGGAAATGGGAGACTATAGCACATAAAGCAAATTGCATTAAAATGATCAGCCATCACTCTGAAAAGAAAAGAAAAAAATCAGTATTCAAATAAAAATCAAACGGTAGCGGCAAAAATTTTGTGGCGTATCCACAAGAATTAAGTGATTTGTTGTTTGGTGAAAGTGAAATCCACATACGCTGTCACACTTGGGTCAAAGAGTTACACAGATACACAGGAAATTTTAAAGACAAACATTATTCAAACATTTTGCCACTTTGCGTCTCTGCTGCTCGTATATGTGGATTTCACTTTCACCAAACAACAAATCTTTTAATTCTTTGAGATACGCCTCTACATTGGGAAGGAACACTATTTTTCCCTGATGGCAACACAAATTAGACGATCTCCAAGTCTCCAACTTAAAGTTTAAATCCGAACAATATATTCGATCTCTTTTCGCTGTTCTGTTATTTCACCAAGTACTAATTTCCATTTGTTTGCGCTAATGCGATCTTTACTATCATTTTTTTGAGACTTTTGAATTTTAATACTTTCATTATCTCTAACCTGCTCTGCATGTTTATCACACCAACGTTTTTGAATTCTTTATGATGTTCTACTTTGTCATCTACTCTTTGTCTTTTATTTCCAGCCCCGGGCGTGGTTAGATCTCTTGGCACAAAGTCTTGTCTCGCAGGACGTGAAAGTATCTCTCTGAAAAAGTCACGTCTCATCCCTGAATTTTTTTATTAAAATGGAGAAATATGAGGAAATTTATTGTGGGTTTACCCTAAGATGTTCACTATATTTACTCTGCAATATCAAATCAAAGATTAGCTAAAAAGTAAAATATAAAGTTTTATTACCTCTCAAGATGTAGCTTTGTTCTTCCAAAAACCTCAAGATAACTTTACTTAATATCAGAGCTTTAAGAAGTAAGTCATTTTATGTAAACAATCTTAATCGTGAAAACAGACTTTGTAACTTTGTGTGAAATGTGGTTCAGCAGCAACTGTGCTGCAGTGTCAATTGCATCATCAATTGTGAAATATAATTTTGTTCACTCTGTTCATCAAGGAAAAGAGGTGATGGTTTTTCAAGTTGAGTATAGTGCAGAAATTATCATTTTGAGAGCTTTGCATGTATTTCAAATATCTTGGTATAGTTTTATCATATTCTGGTATAGTGCCCATTTATTGTTATCAAAATATAATGAATCTTTATCGTACTTAAATTTGCTAGATTGCCCAGTGAGTCTTAGTGGTCTTTTGACTTT
The DNA here is from genome assembly GCA_026402145.1 of Polypterus bichir lapradei. Lineage (NCBI taxonomy): Eukaryota > Metazoa > Chordata > Cladistia > Polypteriformes > Polypteridae > Polypterus > Polypterus bichir. Next base: position 56,702,349 of record JANRMT010062790.1, on the reverse strand, counting down.
GGATGTTTTTTTTCTCCAGTATCTCACAAGCTGAATTTTTTATTTTCCTACCCTCCCTGGACATCTGACAGTATCATCGGACTTATCATTATAATCGTTTAAGTTTTAAAATGAGTTCAACAATTTAATGTATACATCAGGATGATAATATTTCTGTTGCTTATTTGTTTATCTGTGTTATGTAAGTCTGTATTTATTTATTTTTTATTTATGCAAGAGCACCCTTGCACAGACTCAGACTCCGGGCATCTGGAGTTGCAACTGACCAGCCAGTTGGTGAGAGCTTGAGACACAGACAAAACTGTTGTTGAAAAAACAGAGATTCTGGTTATATTCTAGTCACAATTATACACACCGTTTGCTACCAAGACACAAATAAAAATAGAAATAAACAAAAATAAATGGAAGTGACTACACAAATGTTTACAGTGGCTCTAAATCATGTGATGTTGACAAAAAGACAGAAAGAATCTGCTCCTTCCACTAATACAGTTCACAAAGGACAGACAATAAACAATCTAAAGTTAAAAAGTGAAAAATCAGGCATGAAAATAATGCAAATTGAAAAGCACATCAGCCAAAACACAGATTACTGCCACAAAAATATATACAAATGGAAGTAAAAACTGCCTGCAGCACTATATACTATTTAATAAAACACTAAGGTTTGTGTGTCCAATCCCTCAGAGCAATCTGATTGGTCGGTTTGTCTCTGGTATGATTGGTCAGTTAGAATTTGGGGATGCAACAAAAGGGGAAGTGAAAGTGTGAGACATATGAGGTGGAGTAAAGACAGAAAATATAAAACCGGAAAGGAGGCGAGAAAGGCACCTCAAAAGTACCAACAGAGTCTGAGAATCAGGCTTTAAGGGAACATGCCAGAGAAAGGGAATGCTGGAGAAGAGAGGTTCAGACACATGCAAATAGAGAGGAAAGGCACTGAAAGTAAACATAGGACAGGTAGCATGGATACTATATAATAATAAGCACCATTTTCTTTACTGGTAAAATGCTCAGATGCTCGGAATACTCCAAGGTGTCCAAAGACTGGTCTAAAGATGACCTTTAGTGGATTAGGCCTGAGTTTGTTATGGCCAGCCTCTTTCTCTGGACCAGTCATCACATAAATCTTCCCAAACCACCAACTTCAGAAGCACCATGCGTCAGTCTCTGCTCAGCTGTAAGTTCTCTATATTTTTTCCCTTCACTGTTCACATGCACATTCGTGCAATTGTTCATTTAACTGCTAATTGTTCATTTCTGTGGGTAAGTAACTCTGAACTTATTTAACTCTATTGTGAACTTTAACTACAAGTGAATACTGGCTGATCAATTAAACACTTTTGCATCTTTCTTTCCTCATAGCATCTGATGACCGCTGCGGCATCAGTGCAGTTTGAACCTGAAGTTGTGCGTGATTCATTCATAGGCCTCTGAATGACTCACATGCACATAAATCTATTGGTCCAATTTAATTTTTATATTAATTTGTCTTTTTAACCATTTCTTTTTTCCTTTCTTTGGTCATCTGTCCACCTCTGTGTCCTTCTGTGCCACTGCCCCTGACCTAGGTATGCTGTAGCTACTGGAGAAGCAGGAAAGATAAAGAGCTCCACAAGAGTATCCTGTTAATGGTGACACATTCATGGACTGTAGTATGCCCATTGCTGGGCAGTCTCTTGGCCTTGGAACCCCACCGATTTATTCTCTCTAACACCTCACCAACTGGAGTTTTTATTTTCCCGTCCTCCCTGGCCATCTGGCAATAATTTGTAATTAAGTTGGACATTATGATTTTCCACTGTTATAAATATAACTTTAGCTCCCTAATTTTGACTTTCTTTTTTAACTCTGTTTAGCCTTTATTATTACAAAGCACTTTGAGATACTTTCATGCATGAACATGTGCAATACAAATAAAGGTTGTTTGTCAAAATAATAACACATTGATTACTGAAAACTGATCTCACAACAAAAAACAGGAAGCACTTTATACAAAAAGTCAGAGTGGAGCATTATTATACAGTCATAACATTAAAGGCTAGTGAAAAATCTAATTTGAAACAGATTCAAATTGAATAGAGAAATGCTTAAGCATAATGCTTTTTATAAATCAAACAGGGAAAAGGTGATTCCAGAGAGAAATAAAGAAGAATGTCTCTTATCCTAGCAATATGGGTGACTTTCTGAGTCAGACTTCTCATCACAAACAAACCACAGTGCCCTCTGGTGGCACCATAGACTGTTGCACCCCTGGGTCTTTTGGTTAGGGAATGGACTCTTCAAAGGGCAACACATTCCCTTTTTGCTCTGGAAGAGTGTGGCCATTTGGAGGGTTGACAAGACTTTATAATTTCCCATTAACATTGTTTAAAGGTTGTTTCTAGTTTTTAGTTTGAAAAAATCTTTACAATAATGACTTATTTGAACCGAAATGCAGCTTACATAGCATATTAAAAAGTAAATAGGAATTATACAGTTAAATTTTGGATGGAAAGTGCACAGAATGTACAATATTTTTTTTGCTTAAAGCAGATTTTGATCAAACATTTAAATTAAGAAAACGCAACATGAGAAAACAACTTCTCAGATTTAAAAAAAGTACCCATCCATCCTCCAACCTGCTATATCCTAACTACAGGGTCACGGGGTTTTGCTGGAGCCAATCCCATCTAACACAGGTAGCAAGGCAGGAAACAAACACTGGGCATGGCACCAGCCCACCGCAGGGCATGCGCACACACTAGGGACAATTTAGAATCACCAATGCACCTAACCTGCATGTCTTTGGACTGTGGGAGGAAACCAGAGTACCCTGAGGAAACGCATGCAGACATGGGGAGAACACGCAAACTCCACGCAGGGATGAAGCCGGGTGGAAGTGAACCCGGGTCTCCTAACTGCAAGGCAGCAGCACTACCCACTGCGCCACCGTGCTGCCCACTAAAAAAATTATGCAAAATCAAAATAAAAAAATAATCCTTTGTGAAGGTGACAAAATTGGTTTAACACACTATTACCCGAATATGCTTTGTTTTTTGTGTAATGTGTTGGATGGCCATTATACTGTGCCTCCTTAGAATATGTGAATAGACCATACTAAGTCATGGACATGGGGGACTGCATTACTTTTTTCTTTATAAACTGAACCATTGCCCTTTTCATTTGGTACTTAGAACTCTAAAGCCACCCTGTAAGAACTGGACTAGTCTAAATAATTTAGGAAATATCTTTAACCAGCATATGATTATCAACAGTCTGCATTTGTTTGAATGATGCAAGGAGGTTTACTGCATTTCCTTTTGCTTCAGTAATGATACATAATACTTTACAAATATATGTATTTTGAGCACTATTTAATATATTTATGAATGGGAAGGGGGAGGAGTGGGGTTTTAATATTATACCTATTTTAAAATACAGTGTTTTTATCCTCCATAATAGTGCACTAATGTATAGGAGAATTACAAACTTTTAATATTAAGTATAAAAATAATTCTATATAAAAGTATATGTAATGTAGTCTATTTTTATTGCTGTGTGCTCTTATTTTTATATATTAAGAAATGTTTAAAGGATGGATAAACTCTTGCTACACTGCTGGCCATTAAAATTGCAACCCTGGGAAAAAGTCGTCATAATGCTTTGAAACTTGCAGAATGGATGGGTCAGGGTAGGGTGTGAATATGTTTACAAGCGTGGTACATATCCAAATAATATGTGTAAGTTATGTCTCCAGATTATTCCAAAGTGGACATAAAAGGTGCCTGCATGGGGAACCTCCCTGAGTGACTACTTACATTTATTATACTCTAAGGGACCAAACATGCTCCAGTGAAGAGGACAACAGCCATACATCCAGCCCTCAGGTTTTGAGTGAGGGAAAATTGTGGGAATTTGGGAAAGCAGGTTATCCTTCTGGGTCATCAGTGCTCATGTTGGATAGAATGTGAGCAAAGTAATAACAATATGGCAACAACGGCTAGAGGAATGTCAGACCCACCCAAGGAAAGGTTCTGGTGAAATCCAACTCATAAAGAACAGGAGGACAGAGATCTTGTACACATGGCGGTGTTGGACATCCACATCACAACCACATTACAGTCTCTAGCCCAGCAGATGGGGTCTGTCATATGTCAACTGCTGTCCGTATGCACAGTTTCATGCCATTTTCAGCGGTGGACCTTTTGTCTTGCCACCCATTGCTCCAGATACCTTTGACCCTTGCTTTTGGAAGAGTGCTGGTGCAATTTACTGCACCATAATGGACAGATCTGTGTACTGAAGCACCACTATGGTGAAAGACACCTGGAGGGCAGCATTTTGCAGCTCCATATGGGCTCAGCACCAGGTGTTATGTTGTGAGGTGCCACTGGGTTCCACTCTCATTCTTTTCTCATACACAATGCTGATAGCTTGACCAGATGGTAGCTGAGGTGGCTTCTTAATTGCAGAGGTTACCTGGTGCCATATTCCAACAGGACAGTGCTTAACTACATGTGGCATGAAAGATTGTACAGTTCCTGAATGTTCACCACATGCCACTCTACACTGGCCCACACATTCACTGGATTTGTCCAACCATTAAGCATGTCTAGGGCATGGATGGATGGTGATGGATAAGCTTTGGGCACATATAGCAGCTGCATGGCACAAACAAACATTCAACATCTTTTCCTGTCCATGCCAGACTGTATACAACAGTTTATTTTTGCCCATGGTGGATAGCCCAAATACTTATTATTCTGTGTGTCTCATGCACAACTGATCTGTATTTCTAATTATGTACGCCATGTATCATTAGTAATCTGCTAATAAATCCCGCTTGATATCTCATGTCTTTCTTGGTACTGCAAATTTAATGGCTAGCAGCATAAATGAATATTACAACATGCTTAATATTAAAAATTTTAATAACATTAGTATTGCCTTAAACTGGATTAAACGTATATAGTGTTGTGCACATTAAGGCTATCGAGTCAATCCCCTTGTTGATTTAAAGTAATATTTTGTCATTTTTTTAAGAGGAGCGTGTGCATCATAGTACATGAAGCCTTGCAAAAGGATTGAAAAGAAAGATACCAAAGTAAGAGTATTGAAAATACAGTATTAATAAAGTTTAAGGAGATGGGTCGACTCAAACATCCATGCCTGGTCTCCAGACAAAACCAACTCACCTCTTTTAATCTTAATCATAAATCTAAATAGTTAATTTATTATTTGGTTTATCAATTTGTAGCTTGCATACACTTGTGGATCTTTTTATAAGTTTGCTTTTGGCGTAGTGTTAATCTGTCTTGTACATGCTTAATAAATATTACTATTTTTTTGAATATACTTCTCACAATAAATACATAATGCTACAGTATGACAAATATGTTCTGAGATTTTAATACGTAAAGAAGATAGACATTTCAAGGTAAGGTTTTTACACTCCCTAATCATGCACACAAAAAATGATTTGTATAAGAAGTTGAAATCAGTTATGATTAAAAGTTTCAAGTTAAGGAATTGAGTAATTTAGACTCAGATCCTTATGTTATTCTAACAATAAAGTAATTAGTTATTCTAAGCATAGTGATATAAATCAGCTTGATGTAACTTAAGTTAAACTTATTTCTATTTGACAAACAGTTAAACCCAATGAATGAATGTTAACTGAACAAAATACAGATGTGTTGAGTGCACATTATGTAATTTTGTATTGATTAAATAAACTCAAAACACAAACTTTTGGTTTTAGAAAATTTATTTCCATGCATTAATTTAAGTTGGTAAATCATCTGATCCTTTTATAACCAATTGCCCAATCAGATCATATTAATTAAGGCTAATAACTAACTAACTACACCAAATGATATCATTAATAATACAAAGCCACCTATTATCACACAGAGAACAAAAAGCCTGCTCTTGTGACGTAGTTTGTGCAATGACTTTGCCATATTATCCAAGATAAACTCTCCAGGAATCGTTTCATAACCAAAAAATCCTTAGCACTTAAAAAATATTTTCAGGTATGGTCTTTATCTTTCCCTGAGATGGCAGAAACCTGCAAATCTCTGGACAAAATGACAGCAGTTAACTAATGTTATACTAATAAGGCATTTTTTGCCAAGAAAAATAACTAATAAGCTGCACAAACGTTGTGGAAAATATTCTAAGGAATTGTAATGCATGCCAATCCCTCTTCTTCTTACAGGAAAACTAGGGGGCTTTGCCCCCTGCTCACTTTGCTTGCCAACCCCCATGCCTGCGCTACGCGCTAGCCTCTTTGAGGTTCTGCCACCTGTGTATGGAGATGTGGATGTACAATTTAAACAGATTATCATTTTCATGGGAATTGTTGCATATGCATAATAGAACTAACTATTTTACATTACAGTGAGTGATTGCCCGTATACTCATTTTTTTATCTGTTTTATCTGTTGATAACACTTTGTGATGAAATTCTTCAATAAGATTTGGACATAATACGTCTTCTTTAATTAGGAAGTAAAAGTGAGGAAAACATTAAATTTTTTAAGAGCTGATAGAGCAGGAATTGTGTTTGTCAAGAGCATTCACACAAATGAGAGGTGAGAATACCATGTGCGTGGTTGAATATGGTTGAGAGGAGGGTGGGACTTGAAAAAATCTCATGGCCAAAGTTTCGTCTTAGTCTTGTCTCGTCGCAGGATTTTTTTATATAATAGAGAGATGTTAAAAACAAAATTTGAAACCTGTCTTTGCTTCAAGTTAAATTAACCAAGTTATTATGACATCCAACAAAATTACATAAGTTGTATTAGAAATGGACATAAAGTTCATGATCTGTTATGTCTGCCAAAGGAAAGGGCAGATTTCAAGGATAATAAAGGTGACTTGAGAAGAGACATCAAATATACAAGCCAACAGTTCAAATCTTATGCCAATCCTGAATGCTTAACCAATATTCAAAGTCGAAGCCAGAAAAAGAGTCTAAAGTACTAACAGTGAATAATAACAATAAATACGCAGCAAAGTCTTTAAGTTTATCTGCAAAGTCAGATCACTGGGAAGTGTGTGGTGCTAACCTTTTATCCCATTAGAAAATAATCTTCAATCAGAAAAATTACACCAAAATTGGATTGTTGAAAATAATGGTTCTTTACCTGGTTTTGTGGTTCCTCCAAGCACCATTTCATTGTGGGAAGGGTTCTTTGTATATGAAATTGGTTCTTTGAAAGACTTCATAAATTGTAGAAAAAAAGGTAAATAGCAGAGTACTAACTAATTGAGAAAACCTGTCCTTTACCTGTGTGATTGTATGCAGCAAGAGTATTTTCAGATCATGACCCATTGCTATTTCACAATCCTGGCACTGTCTGTTCATGGCTATTTACTGTAAGAAGCCTTTTAAATAAATAGTCGTTTGGGAACCAAAAATGGCTCCCATACGGCATCACCATGAAGAACCATTCTTGCACCTTTATTTTCAGGAGTGTATACTTCAATGCAAAACGTAACTAACACAAACATTTTCATTTGTAGTTAAATCAACATAAACTATAGCTGCATATTGAAACTGAAAGTTGATCGTGGTGCTGAACACTTTCGTATAGCTGATGCGCCTACAGCAGTGTTCACTTGCGAGGACCACCAGTTATGATGACATTATACTGTATTGCGTCACACTGCGACCGCCACTGCCACCCAACTGCTGTGCGAAGACAGGCAGGCAGCCAACTCACAGTGCATTCCTGCTGACTATTGAGACGCCCCCGCGCAGCCACTGCTGCCAGAGATGCTGAACATGCGTCAACAGCAGCCACAGCACATAGCAACAGATGTTTTATATTGATATATGTGTGAAACCATTGCTTTGTGTGATTTCAGAAAACTGAGTTTTTTGGAAAAAATATAAAGTAATGAAATCTAATCACGTTGTTCCTATATAGATTATCCTTCTTGATGACGCACCCAAGAACATTAAGTCAGTTGTACTTCAAATAAATATGTAAAGTCCTGAAACTGCTTGAGGAAAACTAACCAAAGCTAACTGCATAATAGCAGCGTACCCCAAGAGTCATATTTCTGAGTGTGTGTTACATGGTAATTAGAACACAAAAGTAAGAATTTCACTTTAATCTGTACACCTGGCAATAATGTCCCTATATAAACCTATTTAATGAAACTTTACAATGCATGCAAAGCAGCTGACTGTGTTTTTCTTTGATTTTTTTAATGTTTATGTTCACGTACCAAGTCTGTAAAAGACTCTGCAGTGTATAGCATTCATGTAAAAGCAAAGTCCAACAATGAAATATTCAAAATTACAAGTAATTTAAATTCTTGTTTTGTTGAACATTAAGCTGTTAACAGGTAAAAAAAAAAAAAAAAAAAAAAAACTGCTAACTGTCTCACTTTTCATCCATTTACTTTACCCCTTAATCCAATTAATCACTATCAAGACACCGGTCATTCAAAACAAATATGATCTATAATGTATATATGTGGATGAGGCCGTCCTGCGCAAAAAAGAACTTGCACTCTCTCCAATCAGATTAACCCAAAAGCCTGTACTGTACTGGAAGAATTTGAATATGGACAGAAAAATAAATAACCTCATAGTTTAATGAAATTGTATTTCCAAGGAAATGAAGAAGTTCAGTCATTCTTTTGGTGTACTAATAGTTACGTTGTCTCAATTTCTATTCTAGATATATTTTAAAAAGTAGTCAAAAGGTTAATTTCATGTTGTGTGGGTGCCAGACATTCACTATCTCAAAAAAATTTGAAATTAACTAAAAAAACTATTGGGGATAAGTTCCTTTATGAAAGTTTTTGCGAAAGGCTATTAACACTTTCTTTAGCAATTCTAACAATGTTTCAATCAATTTTCTGCCAATGTCCTCATCATTTATTATAGAAATTCATATTTACTGTATATCTGTAAAATATCATGTCACAGAACTTGTTAATAAGGCCACTATATAAAAAACATAGGTAAATTATATTTATTTTTAGGTAGCAGATTATAAAAGTATGCATAAATAAATTGGAGTTCATAATGGAGTATAGGCACTGAAATTACTTGCAATTAGTGTAACCTGTAGTTTAAGCTAAAATGGAAAATAACAGAATGCAACTGTATTTGTACCCTAACATTTATCCATCTATCCAATTTCTAAGTGACTGATTTTAAGTAAAACAAATCGGGAGTGTTCTCCCCTCGACTTTCTCATGTACTGAGACAGAGGAAAAGCTCATCAGAACCTCTTCCAGTTGTGCAATATTTCTCAAATATCTTGTGTCTTTGTTCCTCATCATAACTAATTGATAATATTGATACACAATTATTTATCTTGATTTATAATCAAACTTCATATTTTCGCACTTAGGAAGGCTAAAAACGGTGGTGGAATTTTTTTATAATAACATAAGCATTACCTAGATTACATGCAAAGTAAATAGATTTAAAGTCACCTTAAAACATAGAAAAAGTGTTAGTATTATATAAATTTGTTACAATAAAGTGCTAAAGGTAAAACTGCATTTAGCTACATTTAATTATGATAATGATGGTGGAAAAAAAAAGTCATAAAATTGAATGTATTACCAGGAAAACAACGGGGATGTAGCAGCTTATTGTTCCCATTACATCTTTATATTCACATAGCATTTTCATAGTTTACATGTTATTGTTAAACTAATGGAATATAAATTAAAATTAAATTAATAATGGTTATTGAAATAATGTGTTATATTGGATACAGTTTTTAATATCATGTACACATTTATATTTCCATGATACAAAAGTATGGATGGTTGTTTAAATAAAATACTACTTCTGGTTGAGTAATTTTTCTTAAATTTCATATCTGTTGTCTCTAATTATAACCATAGTTTACTTGAAAATTCGCAAAAGTATTTCGTTAAAGTACCATTTCTGGTTGCCAGAACTGGCCCAAAAATTGATAGGATTCCTTATATCAGATATAAAGCAGGTGTAAAAAATCTCATTGACCAAGGTCAAAGTGTTTTACACACAGACAGACATAATTTCAAAAATGGTATTTTCAGACTCAGGAAGGTCTAAAATATAACGATTCATCAAAATCCATCCATCCATTTTCCAACCCGTTGAATCCGAACACAGGGGTCTGCTGGAGCCAATTCCAGCCAACACAGGGCGCAAGGCAGGAACCAGTCCCGGGCAAGGCACCAACCCACCACAGGACACACACACCCAGCACACATTAGGGACAATTTAGAATTGACAATCCACCTAACCTGCATGTCTTTGGACTGTGGGAGGAAACCGGAGAACCCAGAGGAAACCCACGCAGACACGGGGAGAACATGCAAACTCCACGCAGGGAGGACCCGGGAAGTGAACCCAGGTCTCCTAACTGCGAGGCAGCAGTGCTACCTCTGTGCCACCCTCATCAGAATCTCAAGGTCAAATTTTTTCACAATTCCTATACTTTCTCTATACTATAAGAAAGCAATAATTTATAGGCTGACTAATAAGTAACAAGAGCAAAAAGGTTTACTGTTAATTTGATGTATGGAAGGCAGACCATATCTTATCATTTATGAAACATCCAGGAAATATTCTATTGACAAGTTTTATGCTTTATGTTAATTTCTATTACTAAATGGATTTTTTTTTTCTTTGTTTTAGGTGAAACATTTATTTCTGCTAGTGCCATTGACTTGCTGACATCCTAGAGTACTCAGATATGCCTAATATTACAATTTTTAGTGGCAGCTCTCATCAACATCTTGCAAAGCAGATAGCCGAGCACCTAGGGCTTGAACTTGGAAAGGTGGTGACCAAAAAATTCAGCAACCAGGAAACCTGGTGGGTTTGATTACTGTCCTTAACATTAGTTATTTTGTTTATTTATTTATTTGTTTGTTTGTTTGTTTGTTTGTTTATTATCTTTCATAGGTTAGCATTTCTTACTTAGTGCTATATAGATTAGATCTGCTTACTGACAGGTGACAGAGCTATAAATGTGTGTATTTCAGTATGATTGATAGATAGATAGATAGATAGATAGATAGATAGATAGATAGATAGATAGATAGATAGATAGATAGACTGTAAAAAATTAAAGTTGAGAAAACTTAAAAAAATAAAGCAACCAGCTGCACAGCTTTTTTAAGTTAACTCAACTTTGGGGCAATTTAGTCGCATAAACGCAATTTTGTAAGTAATACAAAGGCTCCATCTAATTGAAATATTAGGTTCGGTAAACTCATCTGCAGTTATCAAAGGTACTTTTAATTTTAAGTCAAAGCTGCTTATATCCTGTAGTTCAGCATACCTAAAAGTTTAAGTGTTGGTATTGTATGAGTGTCAATTTATTAAACAAATTAAACTTTGTGTATAGAAATTGCTTTTAACTTAATAATTCCTATTAGTTCAAATTCAATGCCCATTAGTTGAGTACACTTGAAAATACTATGCAGCTGGTTGCTTAATTTTTCATCCATCCATCCATCCTTCCCTCTCAGACCCAGACTTTCCTCTCCCTGGCCACTTCTTCTAGCTCTTCCAGGAGAATTCCAAGGCATTCCTAGTCTAGCCAGGAGACATAGTCCCTCCAGCGTGTCCTGGGTCTTCCCCGGGGGCTCCTCCCGGTTGAACGTGCCTGGAACACCTCACCAGGGAGGCGTGCAGGAGGCATCCTGATTAGATGCCCGAGCCACCTCATCTGACTCCTCTCGATGCGGAGGAGCAGCGGCTCTACTCTGATCCCCTCCTGGATGACTGAGCTTCTCACCCCATCTTTAAGGGAAAGCCCAGACACCCTGCGGAGGAAACTCATTTCAGCCATTTGTATTTGCAATCTCATTCTTTCGGTCATTACCCATAGCTTATGACCATAGGTGAGGGTAGGAACGTAGATCGACTGGTAAATTGAGAGCTTTGCCTTATGGCTCAGCTCCTTTTTCACCACGACAGACCGATGCAGAGCCCGCATCACTGCAGACGCCGCACCGATCCGCCTGTCGATCTCACGCTCCATTCTTCCCTCACTCGTGAACAAGACCCCGAGATACTTGAACTCCTCCACTTGGGGCAGGATCTCGCTCCCAACCCTGAGAGGGCACTCCACCCTTTTCCGGCTGAGGACCATGGTCTCGGATTTGGAGGTGCTGATTCCCATCCCAGCCGCTTCACACTCAGCTGCGAACTGATTCAGAGAAATTTTTCCATTTTTAAAAAAGTCAACATAAATTTCTGCGTTTGTAATAGCTATTTAAGTAAAACTGTTTAAGGAAATCTAATAAAAATGACAACACAAAAGTTTTAAAAAAATATTTATTAAGTCAACAATTGTTTATATAATGTGTGGCTTAAAAGAAGATTAATGCAACCTTACCTTATTAAGCCTAAAGATATATTGCCTTGTCGTTTCAATAAAGAATTTGTGAAACGCTTTTCTCTCGGAGAAACTGAAGAAAATGGAGATGGAGAAAGTAACGACACTTACTTTAGCGGGAAATTACCCTAACCCAAAATGGCTCCTAACATGAGAGCGTCAAAGATTGCAATGAGCATGTGAAATATCGCGGAGTATCAAAACCAGTTATAAACGTAAATTATTAAGTTCCCCAAACTTTCTTTCACACATTCCCATAACACAAAGCTAAAAACACTGAATTTATTTATTTTTTAAAGTTGATTCAGCATTTTAATGAACTCAATTAACATTTTTGAAGTTGTTTTTTTTGCAGTGTAGATAGATAGATAGATAGATAGATATACACACACGCTTTGGACTGAACACACACACTGGAATGACCATGAAGATAGAAAAAAAGTTCTGACTTGGCTGTCACTGTCACAGTGCGACCTTATGCAGATGTATTGCTGTTGGTATAAAGGAGCCCCTGTAGCGTTTCTGAATGATTCATTGGCTGAAAGTCCTCAGTGTTAGTGAGTCAGAGACAGGACATGCAGTATTGTTCATAATGGCACTCAGTTTTATTTTAATTTTCTCTTTCGCTACAACCTCCTTGTTTCCAGAGTGCGTCCTATAACTTTGCTTTCCATTTTAATTAGCCTGTTGATCCGGTGGGCCTTTCTTGAAGTGATGTTACCAACCCAGCACATCACAGCATTGAAAATCACACCAGCCATCACAGAGTTGTAGATGTGAAGGATTAATGGAATGTAGTATCTTAAGGAAAAAGAGCATGCTCTGCCCTTTCTTATATAGTTCTTCTGTCATTGACCAATCTGTCATTGATGTGGACCCCCAAGTACTTTTTGGAGTGGACCGCCTCTGCCTCGACTCCTTGAATAGTGACTGGACATAGAGGCTCTTTGGTGTGTCAAAAGTCAGGATCCAGTTACTTGGTTGAAGTTGCTGTGACTTTATTATCTATTTGATAAGTAAAGAAGTTACGACTTTGAGTGGCAGATAAAATCTCAGAGCAGAACAGTTGCCTGTCATCTATAATAATAAAAGGCAAAGCCCTCACTCACTCACTGACTGACTGACTGACTGACTCATCACTAATTCTCCAACTTCCCATGTAGGTAGAAAGCTGAAATTTGGCAGGCTCATTCCTTACAGCTTACTTACAAAAGTTAAGCAGGTTTCATTTCGAAATTCTACACGTAACGGTCATAACGGTCGATAACGGTCGACAACGTCCGCCATGTTGAACTTTCTCATTTATGGCCCCATCTTCACGAAATTTGGTAGGCGGCTTCCCTGCACTAACCGAAACCGATGTATGTACTTATTTCGATGGTATGACGCCACTGTCGGCCGCCATATTGAACTTTCCAACGTCACCAATTTTCAAACTTCCCGTGTAGGTAGAAGGCTGACCCCATCTTCACGAAATTTGGTAGGTGACTTTCCTGCGCTAACCGAAACCGATGTACGTACTTATTTCGATGGTATGACGCCACTGTTGGCCGCCATATTGAATTTTCCAAACGTCACTAATTCTCCAACTTCCCGTGTAGGTAGAAGGCTGAAATTTGATAGGCCCATTCCTTACAGCTTACTTACAAAAGTTAAGCAGGTTTCATTTCGAAATTCTACGCGTAACGGTCATAACGATCAACAACATCCGCCATATTGAACTTTCTTATTCATGGCCCCATCTTCACGAAATTTAGTAGGCAGCTTCCCGGCGCTAACCGAAACCAATGTACGTACTTATTTCGGTGGTATGGCGCCACTGTCAGCCGCCATATTGAATTTTCCAACATCACTAATTCTCCAACTTCCCGTATAG